>OV121137.1:52263330-53495813 GCA_921294245.1 Brassicogethes aeneus
TAATTTTGATTTGTATATTTGAAAAACAATAAATATAACTAATTTTTTGGGCCTAAACCTTAATTATACAACTGCTATTATTTTTTAATTAATAAATAATACAGTAATTAAATATTAATATTTAAATATTTTTAAATTTTTTACGTTTAGTAAACATCCAGGAAATGTTACTTGTGACCATTCTTAAACAAGAGTGGGAATATTCTCGCACAGTATTGCAGAGAAACATCCTTTCTATGATCAAAAAGTACACTAGAATGTTACTATTCTTAAGTAGTCGTAGAGAAAATATTTTTTTTACAGTTTCTCTACCGAAACGTATTTTTTCTTTTTGCTTAAATTTGTTTTGTTGAAAATTTTTGAAAAATGAACAGAAACATTTGAGGAGCATCCGTGCAAAACCGGCTATATCCACTTTAATAAAATGTTGGGAAAATGGCTTTCTGGCCTTTACAGATAAAAGAAAAAGCAAACTTGAGTTTTGTGGGCTTTGTGGCACTTGATCTATAAGCTATATATAGCCGGTTTTGCTCGAAAACCGAATAAAAAAGGAATAAAATGTGAAAAAAAACCTTTAATATTCAAAAATATTAACAAAATAAATTTAGTGCAAACATGAAAAAACAGAACAAATTTTAGTAGTAGTATCGACATATCCAAGCCACATATTATTATTTATTGGATATAGCCGGGTTTGCTATAAAAACGTGGATTTGGCCGGTTTTGCTCCTAAAGCTACCTTTTAAATGTGATTTTAACATGGATTTATTCGGTTTTAAACAGAATTATCTTGGTTGTCGATAGAAATGAACCCAAAGATGCAAAATCAAAAAAAAAAAAAAAACAAAAACTGAATAAAATGGATTTAGCTGGTTTTGCACGGATGCTCCTCATTTTTTCTTGAAAATGCGTTAACTTGGCCAAAAATGTTAAGATAGTAACAATTTTTTAATTGTACCTAGATAAATATTTACTGAATACAAAAAAATATATAAAAAAAATCAGTGGTTTCACTTTTATATTGTTTTTTCTAAAAAAGGCAAAAGAAATTGAGGTCAACATTTTGAGATTGCCACGTTTTTTTTTTACTTTATATTTTTTTCGTTCGAAGTTGATAATTTAAACAACTTTCACCTAAAGTCCCAAGTTGGCTAAATTCGTCGTTTCTAATTATTATTTTTTTTAATGAAAATGCTATTTTCTAGTAAATTTGTGGTTCATCGCAAGAATTTGGTATTTTATCTAGGGCCATGAAACTGGGGTGACCTTTATAAATTGTAATTTGGAACTTTTTGATATACACTCAAAGGCAAAATAATCTATCCACACAAATTTTCGATGAATTTCAATCGCAACTAACTATTTTATTTGTTTTCGGATTTAAACAAATATTAAAGAATATTGTAGATAAATTAATGGAGAATCGCTCACATTTTAAAAATTACTAAAAAATACACGTGCGTTTATAATATACAGGTTTAAACAAAAAGATGTTTTTTACCATAAGTTTAAGATACTAGTAGGAGCTCTGTAGAGTGGCAAAACCGTATATTGTTCTAAATTAAGTTTTATTTATCAAGTCACGACTATTCTTAACAGTTTTGTTTTTGGTTCACCTTGATATATTTATTTTTGTGGATTTAAAAAAAAAACATTGCAATTTCCAATATTTTTCCTGTATGAAGAACTAAGGTTGCTATGGTCCATCCATAGCCTATGGAGGATGACAGTGACAGTTTTGTTAAATCATCCCATACTTGGACATGTCATATACAGCTTTCAAAAGCTATCAAATTGTTTTTTGTGAATTAATGTGTTAATTTTGAGGTGTCTTCTTACTTTTAAAAATGTCTCTGACCGATGTTGACCTTTGTACTTTACTTCTTGTGACGTTTAAAACACTTGCTACGTAATACTATAACCGTCCATCATGGATTAAATTAATGGCTCTGGCAACATCAGTTGGAGACATATCCATTTTTTTTAAGTAAGAAGACACCTCAAAATTTAAACATTAATTTGCAAAAAACAATTTGATAGCTTTTGAAAGACGTCATTCTCCATAACCCATGGATGGACCATAGCAACCTTAGTTCTTCATACAGAAAAATATTGGAAATTGCAATGTTTTTTTAAAAAATCCATATTTTCCACAAAAATAAATATATCGAGGTGAACCAAAAACAAAACTGTTAAGAATAGATGTGACTTGATAAATAAAACTTAATTTAGAATAATATACGGTTTTGCCACTCTACAGAGTGTCTTAAACTTATGGTAAAAACATCTTTTTGTTTAAACCTGTATAATATAAACGTACGTCTATTTTATAGTAATTTTTTAAAATGTGAGCGCTTGTCCATTAATTTATCTACAATATTCTTTAATATTAGTTTAAATCCGACATCAAATAAAAAAGTTATTTGCGATCGAAATTCATCGAAAATTTGTGTGGATTGATTATTTTGCCTGTGAGTGTATTTAACATATTTTTGTCACTTAATTTTTTATATTTTTATTGCTAGTAGTAAATATTAACCAACAATTTAAAAAAAATGCAACGATCGAAAAATTTTTGGCCAAGTTATTGCATTTTTAAGAAAAAATGTCACTGGTAAAAAGAAAAAATAAGAAAAAATACCGGTCTCATCGATTTCGGTAGAGAAACTGTGAAAAAAACACTTTTCGTCGATTTTATATTACATTTTTTTCGAAAAAAACAACTTACCCGTCTTAATTTCGCCCTCAGACCTGAAGAAGTCGTACGTGGACGTGTTCAATCCGGGCGGCAAGCCCGCAGGCGGTCCGACAACGTTGCCGGATCAGCAGCAGCAGCAGCAAAAAATGCCGCCGATGAACTTTTTCACGCCGCAGCCAATCAACGATCCGAACGCTTCCATCGATTTTTTGACGCCTGCGCCGCCGCTGCACTTTGACGCGACTCAGGTACAAGCGAAAAATTAAAAATTAAAGTCGTCATTTCGAGCTTTCCGCAGTTTTCCTTCCATTCTGCATCTTTTCTGTCCGAATTTTAATTGCATTTTCACCAGAAATTTTCCATTTCACGAGATATTTGGACGTCTTAATTATCAATGCAACGTTGTCAGCTTGTTCAAGAGTGCGGCCCATTTTACCACCAAAGAAAAATAAGAGAAACATGTTCATTTAAATATTAAATTATTCTAAATGAAAGTTATGTCCTCATGTTTTTAATAAATATACTAAGTAAAAAATTCTAAAAGGCCTTTACCAATCTTTATGAAATTTTGTATAAAAATACTACAACTTATATTTCAGTTTACGTGTTTGAGGGTTTTTCGAAAAAATATCCTAAAAGGGCTTATTTAATAAAAAAACGTTCGAAAAATAACTTTTAGGGATTTTTTTAAAGTAAATAAAGAATATGTTGTTAAAGACCGTATTTTTGATTTTGTACAACACTTTTTTTTATTTACTTAAAAAAAATTTCCCTATAAAAGTTTTTTTCGAGCGTTTTTTATTATTAAATAAAAGGGCTTTAAAGATATTTTCTCATAAAACCCTTAAACACGTAAACTGAGATAATATAATTATCCCAAATTTTATAAAGATTGCTAAAGGAGTTAAAACATTAAAAGTTGCAATTTTGATACTAAGTCTTGTCACATTACGTCTGAAAACATTGGAAATATTTGCGAAAATGCAATTAAAATTCTGCAAAAGCAAAAGGTGCAGTAATTATAAATAGCATTTATGCATTCAAGGTGCCCTCAAAATGCCTGTACAAAATGACACCATTTATTCCTAAGACCGAAATAAAATCAAATTTAAAAGTTTGTTTGCAATTTTTTTAAATAACTTTGAAAAAAAAACAAACGTTTTTGCACGAAATTGGATTTTTCGGGGTTTTTCGGACCAAGAAAAATAAATTTCTTAAAAAAATTAATGCGATTAAAAAATACATTAATATTTAAAAAAAAATATTTTAAGTACGAATTATCACAATGAAAAATAAATTCACTTACCTCGAAAACTTGGAGCGACATTTACAAGGTAATAAAAATTAAAAAAAATTATATTTTCATTAAAACGTGAATACACAAAGTTGTTTAATAAAATCGGAAAAAATACTTTCAACTTTGACTGTTCTTGGTTATTATCAACTTTTAAAATTAATGCATAATAAGTAAAAAAAATTCTAACTCTAAAACGCCTTTACCAATCTTTATCAAATTTTGTATAAAAATACTTTAACTAACTTTTATCTCAGTTTACGTGTTCGAGGGTTTTTCGAAAAAATATAAAATAACTTTAAGGGAATTTTTTTTAAGTAAATAAAAAATATGCTGTCAAAGACCGTATTTTTGTTAGTATACCTACCCTGAAAATTTTGTACAAATCAAACGAACAGTAACGAAGATACAGCGCTTCAAAGTCGGTAAAAATGACCCCTTTTTAATTATTTTGCTGAAAAGTGGTCATTTTTGACGACTTTGAAGCGCTGTATTTTCGTTACTTTTCGTTTGATTTGTACAAAATTTTCAGAGTATACCTACAAAAATACGGTTTTTTACAGCATATTTTTTATTTATGTACTTAAAAAAAAGGTTTTTTTTGGAGCGTTTTTTATTATTAAATAAAAGGGCTTTAAGGATATTTTCTCGAAAAAACCTTGCATACGTAAACGGAGATATAAGTTAAAGTATTTTTATCCAAAATTTTAAGATTGATAAAGGCGTTTTAGAGTTGGATTTTTTTTTACTTGTTATGCGTTAATTTTGACGCGCATTGTAGGTAAATTATTTTGGAATATGTAGAATAATAATTTTGTACAGGCATTTTAGAAACAACTTGTATATTTAGGAATACATTAATGAATTTTTTATTCGATTAATCTAGAAAAAACTAAGAAAAACTAACAAAAAATGCTGAGCAGAGTAAGAATAAAAATTAATTGGCATGATTTTTGCGCATGAATGTAACTTGTAGTAAGTGTTTGTCATTTTAATTATTTTAATTATTATTATTAAGATTTGTACATATGGATGTTAATGTAAAATTATTATGATTGAAACAAAAAAACAGAATGTCAAGTATCCCCTAATTGTAAAATAAATTATTTATATCATGATGTGAGCATTTCATTTTAAAACTATGCATCCAATTTTTGTAAATATTATGTTTTCATACGGTTTTGTCAAAGCTTGTACATTTCTTAGTCTCTTTTAAATTGTTTAAATACATTTTAGAGATTCTATAATTTTTTTAAATAGTTTTAAAACAATTTAGAACTTTTAGATAATTTTTGTCATTTTTAAAACACTTTAAAAGGTACTAGGTACTAGGTACTAGGTCTCTTATTTCTAAACAATTTTTAGATCGATTTTGCTATATTTAAATAGTTTTAGGACAGTTTAACAATTATAGTGTATATTTAGACAGTTTGAACAAAGTTATAAAACATTTATAAGACTCTTTTAAATAGTTTTAAGACATTTTAGAAGATTCTAGGTCTCTTTTAATTAGTTTCTAAAGAATTTAGACAGTTTTTAGAACTTTTATATAGTTTTGGACATTTCTAAGACTTATAGTTTTACGACATTTTAAACGGTTATAGTGCATATTTAGACAGTTTAATAGTTTTAAAAAAGGTTAAAACATGTTTAAGACTTTTTAAACAGTTTAAGACACGTTAAAAGGTACTGGGACTTTTTAAATAGTTTCTAAACCATTTAGAAATTTTAGAGAAATTTAGTATAGTTTTGGACATTTTAAAAACTTTCAAATAGTTTAGACAAAATAAGACAATTTCGAAAATTTTTAAAACCTTTTAGAAAATTTTGGACATTTTTAAGACTTTCAAATATTATTAAGTTTTTGAAAAGTTGCGACATTTCTAAGACTCTTTTAATTAATTTTAGGACACTTTAGAAGATACTGGGACTATTTTAAATAGTTTCTAAAAATTTCGACAATTTTTAAACGTTTTAGATAATTTTGGACATTTTTAAGACTAAAAATATTATTAAGACATTTGAAACAGTTATAATGTATATTTAGACAGTTATAGGAAATTTTAAAGAATTTTTAAAAAGTTTAGATCTTTTAAATAGTTTTAAGACAAGAAGATACTGGAACTATTTTTTAAACAGTTTAGACAAGTTTTAGAACGTTTTAGATAATTTTGGATATTTTTAAGAGTTTTAAACATTATTAAGACATTTGAAACAGTTATATATACATATATTTAGACAGTGAACCGAGTTATGAAACATTTTAGAGAGTTTAAAAAAGTTTAGACGGTTTTAAGACTATTTTAAATAGTTTTTAGACAATTTAGAAGGTACTGGGACTATTATATTCTAATAGTTTTTAACAATTTAGAAAATAGACATTTTATATTTTATAGTGTATATTTAGACAGTTTGTTTGGACAGGTCTCTTTTAATTATATTCTAGATAGTTTGGACATTTTTAAGAATCTTTAAAATAATTTTAAGACATTTTAAACAGTTATATTGAAAATTTAGACAGTTTAGGCAAACTTATTATAAAACATTTTTCAGTTTTTTTAAGACTTTAAATAGTTTTAGGACATTTTAGAAGGTTCTAACACATCTTAGACAAACACAATCAGATCTTTAACCTGACACATGTTGCATATTTTTTACATAAAATGAATTTAAACACTTTTAAATGTACCTACATATATTTCACATTTTTTTTAAAATTAATTTGGCTTTGGTGTGGCTTTTGTATATGTGGTTATGGTTAGATGTCTAGGTGGAGTTCGGCTAGTTCACTTTCAAAGGAAGTTGAGTTTTACATGAAACAAAAACCTCAGCCTCGCTAAAACTTGCTTCCCTCATTGGCTTGCGCTTTCATCATATTTTTTATTGGTATGTAGGAATTAGTTATACATTTTATAATGCCTTGTCAACAAAATGTAATGAAATACAGTTTAAAATACTTTAACATGTTCTAAACTGTATTTTTACATTATGGTGCAATGAAAATACGTCAAGTAATGTTTTGTATTATTTTCAGGCCCAATAAATATGGAAATTAGGAATAACCAGTCATGAAAATTACTCTTTTAGAAAAGTCAACTACTTACCTAAAATATTATTGATCCTGTGATCATATGGTACCATGGTAGTGTGTAATATAAAGACAATATATTGAATATAATTGTATAATAAGGGAATAAAGACAAAGTAAACAAAAATTTGAATTTTTCTTGGATTTATTTTTAAAATACCTTTTTTCTTTCTTATAGTTCAGTTTGGCAAAAAAACTATGGTCGAATTTTGCTTCCTCATGTATTTATATCTAAAAAAATGTTTTTGTAAGATTTTTATTTTTTAATGTTAACATAAATGCTAAAATATAGCATAAACACTAAGTAGTATAAAAGTAGTCCCAGGAAAAATTTGAACACAAACAATTATTGAAAATAATGCAATATACAAAGTAACCAAGTTAAAAGTTCGTTTTCGATTATTTTAAATAAGTAACTAAATTTTTTGTAAAAACGTTTGTTTTTACCAAACCTATTTAATAAAATTGAAAACGAACTTTTAAATAGTTTCTAAACAATTTTTAAAACTTTTAAATAATTTTGAAGATTTTTAAGACTTTAAAATGTTATAAAAAAACATTTGAAACAGTTATAGTGTAAATTTGGACTGAGTTATAGAAAATTTTAGAGTTTTGTAAAAGTTTAGACATTTCAAAGTCTCTTTTAAATAGATTTTAAAGAATTTCGACAGTTCTGAGAACGTTTTGGAAGTTTTGAAGACTTTTAAAACAGTTTGGACAAATATAAAACATTTTAGAGAGCTTTAGAAAGTTTTAGAGATTTTCAAGACTCTTTCAAATATTAATAAGATATTTGAAACAGTTATAGTGTATATTTAAACAGTTTGGACAGAGTTGTAGAAAATTTTAGAGTTTTGAAAAAGACATTTCAAAGACTTTTAAATACTTTTAAGGCACTTTAGAAGATACTGGGGCTATTTTTAAGACGTTTTAGATAATTTTTGAGAATTTTAAGATTTTTTAAAAATATTAGAAGATTTAATACATATAAAACAGTTATAGTGTAAATTTAGACAGTTTGGACATTTTAAAGAATTTTGGAAATGTTTTGTCATTTCCAAGACTCTTTTAAGATACTGGCAGGGCCGGCTTAAGGCAATCAAGCGCCTTAGGCACTTAAAAATTTGGCGCCTATTACTAGATACTATACTTATACTATACAATCTGGTAGCTTAAGGGCGCCTGGGCATACTAACCTTATTATCCCTTATAAATTAAAATATTTTTTATTAAAAAAATACATATAAAACATAACTTAAAAATGTTTAAGACGAGTTATTTTTTTAGACATATTTTGATTTAGTCTGTAAGTTATATCTATAGATATAGTCTCTTAAAATGAATAAGTCAAAAATAACTAATTATAAGTCATATTTGAATTATTGTCATGGCGACAAAGCAGTCGCTAATAATTATTAACAGTCACTAATTATAATAAGTCAAATTCTACGGAATGAAACAGTCAAATTAGACGCACCACTGCTACTTATTAAATTTATGATATCTGTCAATAAATATTGTTAATAATATTGTTAAAGTTGAATATATTTTTTGTGTTGGTGCTAAACTTTTTGCATCTTTATTTTTATGGACCATGGAGCCTATATGCATTTAACGCCGCAAGAATTAAAAACGATTAAAGAAATCAGTTACTATTACTCTCAGTAACAGTAAAATATGGCGACTTATCTTAAATTAGTCAAACTTTAACTAATTAAGTATACTATAGTAATAAATAAATATTTAAAAGTAAAAACGACTATTTAATTAGTAAACAATGCTGATACTAATTCAAATAGTAGAATTTTTACTATTTCATTTCAAGAGAGTAAATAACCATATTTGGTAAATTATAATTATATATATACCTATATAATATAGGTAGTTTAAATAAACTTAAATTTACTTAAAAAATAATTAAAAAAGGGTAAAATAAACCAAAAACTATCAAATATTAACTTCTTTTTAACCAAATTTAACCAAGAAGTTAAGTTTAACTATCATAACGTTAATTTTATCATAATTAAATTCCCCACTTATTACAAAATAACGTTAATTTAACCAGTGGTGCTACTTGGGTAGTAAGTATTTAAAAAATGTAAAACAGCTTTAATTCCCTGTTTTATGTAAGGCGGTACACCGCGTTATTACAAAGGAAGCCGCTGTTTTATAAAATAATAAAAACAGTAAAGAATATTCGGTGCTCTACCGTTCTCATAATTGTATATATATATATATAAACTATATATATATAGTTTATTTGCTTTATTTTTTGGAAAAATAAACCATTTGGTAACAATTTTTTTAAGTTGGTTGGGGACAATGCGCCTATTTTTTTGTGGCGCCTAAGGCAATTGCCTTGCCTGCCTAATGGGTAATATGGCCCTGGATACTGGGACTCTTTCAAAGTTTCTAAACAATTTCGATAATTTCTAAAACGTTTTAGATATTTTTGAATGTTTTTAGGATTCTTTCAAATATTATTAAGACATTTGAAACAGTTATAGACCGTTTTGAAAGAGTACAGAACATTTTGGAAAATTTTAGACATTTTTAGGAAATAGTTAAAAAGATACTGGGATTATTTTGAATAGTTTCGAAACAATTTTGGCAATTTTTAGAACGTTTTAGATAATTTTGAACATTTTTAAGACTTAAATATTATGAAACAGTTATAATGTACATTTAGACAGAGTTATAGAACATAATATCCATAGAAAAAAATCTACCGATTTTAAAATAATCGTACCTATAGACAAAAAAACTTTGTAACACCGTATATTTTTTTTTAATTTTCTATATCATAATATATATATATATTATTAACAATTATTTACAAAAATTATTATTTTTCCATCTGGACAGGTTTTTAAATAGGGTATAAAGAAATAAAATCCCGATTCATTGGCTAAAAATATATTTAAATATAATCAGGTATATTTACATCATGTATCTTCCAAATTATACATAATATCTCAGGTATGGCATCATATAGGGTATTTTTAAAAACATTTATAAATAAATACAATAATTTACAAATCGCGTGAAAGAAACAGCCTTTAGCTTAGTGCGAATTTTAGCATTCTCAAAACTAATGTTAAAAAATTAATCAACTAACATAGCAGAAAAGTAAACCGTGAATCCCGCATAAAATATGCGGGAGAAATCATGAGGAACAAAAATATTTTTCTTACAATAAATATCAGTCCTATAACAAACTTTCGTGGCTTAAAATTAATTATTGTACATAGCAGACAGTTACAAGAAACACTATTTTACCACTCTAAATAGTACAGAAAAAAATGTTTCTTGTTAAGTTTGTCCACATATGCACCATTAACTACTTAAAAAAATAATAATACACAGGACCAATCAGCAATAGACATCCTGAAGGATTTAAGACTAGTATTTTATGACTAACATTTCGTCTGATCCACAAAATAATAATTAATACAATTATAAATAAATCAAATTTAAAAAATAAATATTTTATTTGTTTTATTAAATTAATGGTTCCATTAAGTAATTGTGCTTAAGTTTTAAATGAACGTGATTTTGCGCCCAATAAAAAACGTATTTTCTTCTTTTTTAAACTTTGATTTACCTATTGTTTGAACCAATTATATATAAAAAGACTCAACTGTAATAATTATTAAATGAAACATTTCATACACTGCGCGGCAAAATTAACTACAACAAGTAAAAAATCCAACTCTAAAACCCCTTCACCAATCTTTATAAAATTTTGGATAAAAATACTTTAACTTATATCTTAGTTTACGTGTTCAAGAAAATATCCTTAAAGCCCTTTAATTTAATAATAAAAAACGCTCGAAAAAACTTTTATAGGAAATTTTTTTTTCGAAGTAAATAAAAAATATGCTGTGAAAGACCGTATTTTTGTTAGTATACCCTGAAAATGTTGTACAAATCAAACGAACAGTAACGAAAATACAGCGCTTCAAAGTCGTCAAAAATGACCACTTTTCAGCAAAATAATCAAAAAGGGGTAATTTTTACCGACTTTGACGGTCTTTAACGCCATATTTTTAATTTTTAGAACGTTTTTTTGTTACTTAATTAAAGGGTTTAAAAATATTTTTTTCGAAAAACCCTCGAACACGTAAACTAAGATATAAGTTGAAGTATTTTTATACAAGATTGGTAAAGGCGTTTTAGAGTTAAATTTTTGTACTTTATTATGCGTTAATTTTGACCCGCAGTGCATTATAAATATGTACAACATACACAGTAGAAAGCCTCAGAGAATAAAGCACCATCTAATTTATGAACTTTGCTTATGTACTTATATAAATACAAATTGTAAACTAGTTATTGGTACGCGGTAAAAAAAATAATAATTTTGGCGTACAAAGTGTTTTACAATAACGTGGTAGAAATGAACTTATTGAAATGACATTTTTTGTACCGCGTACAGCGCACTGGGTGTCGGGTTTAAGCAGTCGCAGATTTTCACTAACAGATGGAGTTAATGTTATGACACGTCGTTGTTTTGGAAGAGCCGCCTTTGAGGCTCGGGCGTGTAGTGAAATCTGGCTCTAAAGTGTTGCGGAGAACCGGGTACCGAGCTGCTTTCGGAAAGTTTACGCGGCGGCGGAATAGGCGGTGTCGGTGAAATATACCTAGTGAATAAATAAATAAATCAATTTTCTCCAAAATGCGTTTTTATAATTTGGATAAAAGTCAAAAGATCGCAGCGTAAATATGTTTTATGATAAAAACAAATCTTGCAAAACCTTCATAAAAGTCAAAACAATAAATAAAAATAAATTTGAAAAAAAAAATTAATTACAAAAAATTAAAAAGTTTCAACAATTTTTAAAACGCTTTAGAGAATTTTGGACATTTTTAAGACTATTTCAAAAATTATTAAGACGTTTGAAACAGTTATAGTGTACATTTAGACAGTTTGGACAGTTAAAGAACATTTTAAAGAGTTTTGAAAAATTTTAGACAATGACTCTTTTAAATAGTTTTAATGGGTGACGTTCACAATATCGAAATTCATTATATCGAATTCAAAATATCGAACACTTTTTATCGAAAATCAAAATATCGAAAATACAAAATGTCGAAAATCAAAATATCGAAAATTAAAATGTCGAAAATGATAATATCGAAAATTAAAATGTCGATTTGAAAATGTCGAATAATTAAAATTTCGAAAATTAAAATGTCGAAAATGATAATATCGAAAATTAAAATGTCGATTTGAAAATGTCGAATAATTAAAATTTCGAAAATTAAAATATCGATTTAAAAATATCAAAAATTAAAATGTATGATTAAAATCGAAGTGTATATGTACAGAGGCGCCTCTGTAGATAAAGTTACGGTTATGCACCGAATTATCTTGGCTCCCTGGCTCCTAGAGATGCGCGTTTTATAGAAATGTACTCAAACTCAACAACACAACCCAACCGACCCCGCCCCATTGGCCCCCCCCCGCCCCATTGAGCAAAAAACCCAACTAAAATGGGCAAATTCATGTTACGATAAAAATAAAACACTTTTTAATTACATAAATTAGCCCATTTTAGTTGGGTTTTTTGCTCAATGGGGCGGGGGGGGGGGCCAATGGGGCGGGGTCGGTTGGGTTGTGTTGTTGAGTTTGAGTACATTTCTATATCAGAGGCGCCTCTGTACATATACACTTCGGATTAAAATATTATGTCGATTAATTGAAATATTTAAACAAAATATCAAATTCAAAATAAGAAAATATGGTTTAGTTTCACATTAATTGTAAAAATAAAAGTAAGAATAATAACCCCAGGTACTAAATAAAAAATTAACTTTATTAAAAATTTGTATTTTCGACATTTTAATTTTCGACATTTTGTATTTTCGATATTTTGATTTTCGATAAAAAGTGTTCGATATTTTGAATTCGATAAAGTGAATTTCGATATTATGAACGTCGATATTTTATTTTCGATAAATTGAAAATTCGATTAAATAAAATTTCGATATTATCATTTTCGACATTTTAATTTTCAATATTTTGATTTTCGACATTTTGTATTTTCGATATTTTGATTTTCGATAAAAAGTGTTCGATATTTTGAATTCGATAAAGTGAATTTCGATATTATGAACGTCACCCAGTTTTAATATAGTTTTAAGCATTATAAGGTACTGAAAATATTTTATAAAAAATGTAGACAATTTATAAAACGTTTTAGATAGTTTTAGACTAAATAGTTTTAAGATATTTTAAACGGATATATTGGATATTTAGACAGTTTGGACAGACTTATAGAACATTTTAAAGAGTTTAAAAAAATGTAGACAATGATTCTTTTAAATAGTTTTAAGATACTATAAGGTACTGAAAATATATTATAAAAAAATTAGACAATTTTTAAAACGTTTTAGAAATTTTTAAGACTCTAAATAGTTAGATATTTTAAACGGATATAGTGGTTATTTAGACAGTTGACAGAGTTATCGAACATTTTAAAGAGTTTAAAAAAATGAAGACAATGATTCTTTTAAATAGTTTTAAGACACTTAGGTACTGAAAATATTGTATAAAAAATTTAGACAATTTTTAAAACGTTTTGGATAGTTTTAGAAATTTTTAAGACTAAATAGTTTTAAGATATTTTAAACGGATATATTGGATATTTAGACAGTGGACAGAGTTATAGAACATTTTAAAGAGTTTTAAAAATTTTTAGACAATGATTCTTTTAAATAGTTTTAATATAGTTTTAAGCATTATAAGGTACTGAAAATATTTTATAAAAAAATTAGACTATTTTTAAAACGTTTAAGATAGTTTTAGAAATTTTTAAGACTCCCTCAAATATATTTAAGATATTTAGACAGTTTGGACAGTTATAGAACATTTTAAAGAGTTTTACAAAATTTTAGACAATGATTCTCTCAAATAGTTTTAAGATATTTTAAACGGATATAGTGGATATTTGACAGTTTGGACAGAGTTAAAGAACATTTTAAAGAGTTAGGAAAAATTTTAGACAATAATTATATAAATAGTTTTAAAACACTATGAGGTACTGGAACTGGTACTGACAGGTAAGAGTTTTAAAACATTTTAGACAATGATTCTTTTAAATAGTTTTAAGATAGTTTTAAGAGACCAAGGAAATATTTGTTAAATTATTTAGACAATTTTTAAAACGTTTTAGATAATTTTAGACATTTTTAGGACTCTCTCAAATAGTTTTAAGATATTTTAAAGGGATATAGTGGATAATTGGACGGCTTTCTGCAGAATGGGACCAACCCACACCATGATGAAACTGAGAAAAAAGCTATCAAAGATTTTAATAATTTTAAAATTACCTGTTAATTTTATGCCGATTTTGGACTTTTGGACTTTGGTTTAAGGGATATAATTTAATAATTTCATCAGGTGGATTTTTGTTATGTTTAAGGGTGACGAAAAAAATGGGCTTTTGTTGGTTGGTTCCTTTCTGCAATTTATGAAAACTACTATCTGATGTATGTATGTATTTAAAGAAAAGCGACAATTATTTATTTCCAAACAAAATACAACTGATATAACTATTATAATGGCAATATGAATTAATTTTGATTCTATAGGAAATTCGTCCACATCATCTTCCAACCCCACCTCATCTTGTAAGCTACCAAAAAAATGCATCAAGACTTTATATTTTGCAGAAGCAGGAAATCTTTAAAGACTTTGGTAGTGGGTCTACCAGCCTGCTTTTTTACAAAAAAGATCCAACCCACTTGCAGATATTCTACAGATTCTAATTCTGGATTAGTAATCCACACTATTATTGAATGTTGGTTGGTTCAATGATTAATAGATTTCACTACACTTGCATTTTGGCTATGACCTATTTTGCAGATAAATTATCACGTTGACTGCGTCGTCGGTCTCCGGGGACCGATGGCGCAACTGCGTTTCTATGCGGCTAGATATGTGCTTAAACTACTCATGGTGCGGGAGCTGTATCTTCGAAACGAAAACCTCTATTTTCGCATTAAATATGGCTTTTTGATCCTTAAGAGGTACAGAACTTTAACAAACGTCTAACCTTCCATCGGTCTCCGGAGACCGGTACCGCACTGGAGTAATATTTATTTCTAACATGCGTTATCGGTCCCCAGAGACCTATATTTGAATCAGCTGTTTTCTGTCAAATTTTGATTTTTTTAACAGTTTATCAGAAAATTGATATTTTGTGTTTGTAAGCAATATGTATATTTATTTCTTAAGTAATAAATAACGTTGAAATAAAAAAGTTTTATTTGAAGCTAAAATAATTTTAAAAATGATATAGGTAACTAAATGTTAACCATCTTTCTGTGCGGTTACGGTCCCCGGAGACCGATGCTGACGATGTCACTTCTGTTGGGGGAATTGGTAAACAGAATCCTATACAGAAAATACTGATATCATTCATAAATTTTGCGTCAGATGTCGCTTTATCTTTTTTAACATATCGGTCCCCAAGGACCGATACCGCACAGCAGACTTTACCAGCATCGGGCTCAGAAGACCGATACCGCACTTGAAAGATTAGGCTCAGTTTTAGCATCCGCATTCAACGTGTTATACATACTTAATTAGTTTATAGGCTAAATATCTCGATTTTTTTGGTTTTGTGGGTTGGTTCCTTTCTGCAGAAAGGCGTCCAATTATAATTAGATAGTTTGGACAGAGTTATAGAATATTTTAGAGAGTTTTGGAAAATTTTAGACAATGATTTTTTTAAATATTATTAAGACACTTAAAACAGTTACTATCGCTAACAAAAAAAACTCATACAGCTTAAAAATCTAGTGTTCCTGATTTTCTATCATTTTGTTGGAGTAATTATGGCTTTTAACATGATACGTCACATTTGAAAGGTGTAAAATTAAATACAAAGTTAGGTTGAAGTTTGAAAAAAAAATATTTCGTCATCTCTCTGTTTTTCTCAATTACTGCCCGCAAACAGCAAAGCATGGAAGTCGCCGTCTTGCTTTATCTTTTCCAAATGGCTTCAATGGCTTGCCAGAGTTCGTCTGCATTGTTTGGTTGAAAATGTTAAAAAAGTCATAATGGATGTGACAAAGCTCGATGTCAGCTTGATTTTGACGGAAAAGTTTTATTCACACAGCCACAATATAGCTGTATGAGTTTTTTTTGTTAGCGATAGTATATTGTATATTTAGACAGAGTTAAAGAACATTTTAAAAACTTTAAGACTCCTTTAAATAGTTGTAAGCCAATTTATAAGATACTGCGACTCTTTCAAAGTTTCTAAACAATTTAGACAATTTTTGAAACGTTATAGTTACGTTGGATATTTTTAAGACTCTTTCAAATATTATGAAGACATTTGAAACAGTTATAGTGTACATTTAGACAGTTTGGACAGAGTTATAGAACATTTTAGAGAGTTTTGGAAAATTTTAGGCATTTTTAACACTGTTTTAAATAGTTTTAAGACACTTTAGAAGATACTGGGACTATTTTAAATAGTTTCTACAATTTTTAAAACGTAGATAGATTTAGACTTTTTTAAATTTCAAAAAGTAAAAAAAATATATAAAAAAGAAACTGAAATACATCAAAATATTTTAGAACACAAAATTCAAAAAACGATTAAAAAATTCACTTATACATACATAAGTAAGGATTTCTTACCTTTTCGATAGACTAGGAGAATTTGGCGTGTGTGTTTCGAGAAAGTTCCTGCGCAACGTCAGCGGGCTCTGACTTTCCCCGCTGACAGTTCGGTTCAATCTAGGTGGCGGTTCGGGGCTTTGGTGTCTAGACGATCGGCCGCTTCTGTCGCCCGTAAGCTGCAGCTTTATGTACGAAGAGAACTTTTTCTTGCCTACAGATAAATTTGAATAAAAATCCGCTAGATGTTAAAAAAAAACGGGCGGCCCTATACGCTAAAGAAGTATCGGGTTTTCGAAACGCGAGCGCCATCTGGTGAACTTCGATAGTATTACGTGAATTTAAGAATTGTCAACAATACATTTAAAGCATACAAACTGTACATCATTTTTAACTAAATAGGTAGTTTTTTCAAAAAAAAAGGAAGGCAGGAGTCTTACTCGAAAAATTGTGTTCAATTGCACAGCTAAATCGCGCACGTTATTTTTGTTTTACGTTGCAAGGAAAAAACTAAAAAACTGGTTTAGTCCTCGATTTCGATTGATTATTCTTTATATCATTGATTAATAAACTCAACGCTTAAATGCTCATATAGTTACGTTAGTGTGTGTATTTTATCTAAGGGATCATGGTGAATTATTGTGTTTTTAATTGTGAATAAAATTCAAGAACTAAATCGTTGCATTTTCATGTTTTGCCAAAGGATCCAATTCGGTAAGTACATTTGTTGGTGCAGAATTAACTAATGATAACTTTACCTAATATAATTTATACTTAAGTTTGGACATTTTTAAGTAATTAGTAAAAAATAATTTTTGCACAAACATAACCTTAAAATCAACCATTTTTATATTTGAGTTCTCTAAAAAACGCCGACAACTGCATTTTAAACAACAAAATATACCTACGAATTCATGGCAACATAATATTATATATAATACATAATATAATGGTATTTTACCGTTGAGTGGAGACTTTCTTAATTAACGCTTTTAATAATGCTAAATGCTGTTTAAATTTAGACGACTTATTTGTTTGACGATATTTACTGAATTGAATTTTTACACTTTTCACGTTAATCACTACTAAAATGTGTATTGATTGTATCTAATAGGTACAATTAGACTGTATGCAATTTATTTATTCGTTCGGATTAACACTGTTTATTGGAAAACCGGTAAAAACTCAACCCAAGATTTCCTCTCGAAATACACCCAACAACACAACAAATCGAGCCACGGTTTTCTTTTTTCGATATTATTTAACATTTTCCGCACGGTGCTGTCCTGAGAGGTGATTTTTGGACTTTCTGTGAAACCTAATTTTTTTTTTTATATTTTTGTTAATTAGGTCATAACTAAAATTTTTGGAACAAAATAAAAAAAATTTGACGGTTAATTTTGTTTTAATTGGATGTTTATTAAAAATATGTATGCACACTTTCAATTCTTCAATTAAAACTTGCCATTTTATTTAAATATTATCATAACTTTTTAAATCAAATTAAAGATTAGTTAATTTCCTAAAAAAAGGTCTATACATTTTTTATATCTTTTACTGTTTTGTTGTAATACACGTTTAAAGTTTTAATTTAAGGTTAAATGTATAGTATACATTTATTAAACAATAATTCTAAGGGTGCCACATTTTATTTAGGGCCGATATATTCATTTTTGCCAAGACATGAAAGTTATCGGCCCGATAAACTTTACTAAAGATGAATAAACCGGTCCTTAGTTAAATTTCATGAATTTCTTCGTAACTTTTACTACAATTTTTCATTTTTGTTTATAAAAAACACTTTAAAAAACTAAACAAAAATTATAGAATACGTATACTGAAAATGACAATTCAAACGTCAAATAAATTTTTAATAGATCTAAGTTTCATGGCAACCTTTAAGGATTTATTAATTAAGGGAACATAAATGTATACGTCAAAGGTTAGATTAAAAGTTTGAACGTTTATTGCAACAAAACAGTAAAATATATAAAAAAAATTGTAAAAACCTTTTTTTTTAGTTATGCAAATATTAAATATTTAAGTTAAATCGCTAGTTTTAATTGGATAATTGAAAGAGTGCATAATATTTTTAATAAACAGCCAATTAAAACAATTCAAACCGTCAAATTTTTTTTATTTTGCTCTTAAAATTTTAGTTATGACCTAATTAACAAGAATATAAAAAAAAATTAAATTTCACAGAAAGTCCAAAAATCACCTCTCAGAACAGCACCGTGTCCGGGTTTATTCTCAAAAACACTCGTTTGTAACAAAAGCGTCTGACAGCTGATTATTAAAAGTAATACTTTTGTTACGATGATAACGGCCGAGTGGTGGCGCTACTAGCGATACTTCTTTAGCGTATTTCGATTAAACTCACCGTTCTCTTCCGCCTCTTTGGCGAGCTGCTGCTGCTTCTGCTGGTGATAGAACCGCTGCAGGACTATGGGGCTGGTGTTGCCGTGGTTGTACTGCGCGTCTTCCGCTTGGATTTGGCTGCGGAGGGGGAGCGGCGAGGCGCTGGGCGACCGCCACCGGCCCTCGCTGGCGCCGCGACGCGGCGGCAGCGGAGACTGCTGGCGCTGGTGCTGCTTGCTCTCGCTCGCCACGTGGTGGTTTGCTGAACAAAACAAGTTTTTTAGATTTCTTTTTAAACATTTTGATTTTTTTCACTTTTGTAGTTTTAATATTATTATTCGGACAGTTATGGTCTATATTTAGACAAAGTTACAGAACATTTAGAGTTTTGGAAAAGTTTTGACATTTCTAAGACTTTTTTAAATAGTTTTGAAATAATTTCGACAGTTTTGAGAACGTTTTGGATAGTTTTACGTTTTGAAGACTTAAGATATTAAAAACAGTTTGGACAAATATAGAAAATTTTAGAGAGCTTTGGAAAAGTTAAACATTTCAAAGACTCTTAAATAGTTTTAAGACATTTAAGAAGATACTGGGATTCTTTTCTTTCGTTTCTAAACAATTTCGACAATTTTTAAAACGTTTTAAATTTTTAAAACATTTTAAACGGTTATAGTGTATATTTGGAAGGAGTTATTGAACATTTTAAAGAATTTTGGAAAATTTTAGACATTTCTAAGACTTTTAAATAGTTTGAAGACACTTTAGAAGATACTGGGACTATTTTAAATTTTGGACATTTTAAACGGTTATAGTGTATATTTAGACAGTTTGGACAGAGTTATAGAACATTTTAAATAATTTTTGAAAAGTTAGATAATTGTTAACATTTTTAGGAATTTCAAATAGTTTTAAAACATTTTAAACGGTTATAGTGTATATTTGGAAGGAATTATAGAACATTTTAAAGAATTTTGGAAAAGTTTACTCTTTCAAGAAGTTTTAAAACATTTTAAACGGTTATAGTGTATATTTAGACAGTTTGGATAGTTATAGAACAGCGGAGACTGCTGGCGGTGGTGCTGCTTGCTCTCGCTCGCCACGTGGTGGTTTGCTGAACAAAACAAGTTTTTTAGATTTCTTTTTAGACATTCTGATTTTTTAACTTTTGTAGTTTTAATATTAATATTCGAACAGTTATAGTCTATATTTAGACAAAGTTACAGAACATTTAGAGTTTTGGAAAAGTTTTAACATTTTTAAGACTCTTTTAAATAGTTTTAAGTCACTTTAAAAGATAATGGGACTCTATCTAAGTTTCTAAACAATTTGGGCAATTTATAAAACGTTTTAAATAATTTTGGACACTTTTTAGACTCTTATAAAATCATTAAGACGTTTTAAACAGGTAGAGTGTACATTTAAACTTTTTGGACAGAGTTCTAGAACATTTTAAAGAATTTTCGAAAAGTTTAGCCGTTTCTAAGACTCTTTTAAATAGTTCGAAGCTACAATTTTTATAACGTTTTAGATAATTTTAACCCTTTTAAGACACTTTCAAAAATTATTATGACTTTTGAAACAGTTATAGTGTACATTTAGACAGTTTGGGCAGAGTTATAAAACATTTTCTAAGACTCTTTTAAATAGTTTGAAAACACTTTAGAAGATACTGGAAATCTTTCAAAGTTTCTGAATAATTTTGACAATTTTTATAACGATTTAGATAATTTTGACACTTTTAAGACACTTTCAAAAATTATTATGACTTTTGAAACAGTTATAGTGTTCATTTAGAAAGAGTTATAAAACATTTTAAAGAATTTCGGAAAAGTTTAGACATTTATAAGACTCTTTTAAATAGTTTCAAGATACTTTAGAAGATACTGGGACTATTTTAAAAAGTTTCTAAACAATTTCGACAATTTTTAGAACGTTTTGGATAATTTTGGACATTTTAAAGGCTCTTTTAAATGGTTATAGTGTATATTTAGATAGTTTGGACAGAGTTATAGAACTTTTGGAAATTTTGGAAAAGTTTAGACATTTATAAGACTTTTAAATAGTTTCAAGACACTTTAGAAGATACTGGGACTATTTTAAAAAGTTTCTAAACAATTTTGACAATTTTTAGAACGTTTTGGATAATTTTGGACATTTTAAAGACTTTCAAAAAGTTTTAAGACATTTTAAACGGTTATAGTGCATATTTAGACAGTTTGGACAGAGTTATAGAACATTTTAAAGAATTTTTGACGCGGCAGCAGCGGAGACTGCTGGTGCTGCTCACCACGTGGTGGTTTGCTGAACAAAAACAAAGGTTTTTGGGCTTTCTTTTGAGATTTTTCACTTTTGTAATTTCAATATTATTAAAATTTTGAAATAACATAAGGTCAGAAATTCTGCACTACATTATGAAGAAGCTACTGTGATTCAATATTGTTATTAAGTTTTGGACTGTTGAAAAATGAAGCTGATTTGTCGAAAAATCTACCCACTAGGCAATAAGTGGGAAATGGCCGGTAAGTTAAAAAATAATACATAATACATAGCTTAAAGTCACTTTACTACGAATGAAATATACTATTTTTCCGTACAAAAAATCAATTTTTTCCACACAGACAGAAAATAAAACAATTTCGACAATTTTTAAAACGTTTTATACAGGGTGTTATGTAATTAATGTTATATATTAAAACACTGAATACCTTTTGACATAAGATGTAATGGAAAAATATTTTAAAAGATATTTTTCCAAAGATAAAGAAAATATATGCATTAGAAGTTTTTTATATTTTTTGTGATACGCCACTGGTTACACACTTGTGTTCTGTGAGTACATAGATACAAACCAACAAAGAAGCTGCGCGTTGCCAGTTGTAAAAAATTGTTACTAAAAAAATTTCTTGCATAAAATAAATAAAAACTCAATAAATACAAAAGTTTTAAGCCCTTAAAGCTATAATACCATTCTGTATTTATTTACTCATCCAGCTATTAACTTAAGCAATAATAAGAAAAATTAGTACCTATTTAAAAATTCCATAAAATTAATTTTTTCATCGGTTTTTTTCTTTCTGTTTACTCAGATGAAATTAGGACAAGTTCACAGGTTAATCGTTAAAAATTCAATTTGTGTAAATAAATCCAAACGCCCAAAAGCACTTCCCTTAGTTAAGATATTTACAATTTGAGCACATAACCTACAATTTTTTGTCAGAATGTGTTACCAACCATAATAAATTAAACCAGATTAACTTAAAGTAAAGTAAATCATTACGAATTATGAATAAAGTTTAAATCTGGTGTGTCTAAATTTAAATATATTTTTTATAAGTATGTTTTTAAATCACAATGTTAAAACGATTTTTAAAAAATTATTAGTACAAAAATTTTTACAAGGTCTAATTAGTGATCTAGCGATTTCAGGTTTTTATTTTTTTTCAAGTTTTTTCAGGTTTTTATTCTTTTATAAATATTTTGAAAGTTTGAAAATTTGTATTTTATTAGTAATACTAATAAGTAATTAGTGCGAAAGATTTTATGCTATGGCGGGTCGGGCGCTCACAAATATTCAATAAACAAATATGGTTTTGTGTTACGGGGAAGCGATGCAAAATGCTCGTCAAGCAAGAATTTTGTAGGTAGGTATATTCAAAATTATCACGCCAATGACGGACATCCACCGCCCTCGGAGCAAAGTTTTGTACGTGCTGTGCAAAATTTAAGGGACCGCGGAACATTTAGCACATTTCTTGGTGATATGGGTCGGGCTCAGGGACGTGAATTTGTGGCCCTTGAAGAACAAATTTTGGAGTTTGGAATTAGTACAAGACGATTAACTGCCCAACTTGGACAAATGTCCAACTTTGTTACGTGGCGCACGATTCACAAAAATAGTTTTTACCCTTATCACCTACAAAAAGTTCAAGCTCTTCAGCACTGCGGTTGGAATTTTGCCATTGGTATATACAGAAAAATCAAGAAGATGCTGATTGGAGCCGTAGTGTTTTGTATACCGATGAGGCCACATTTACGAGAGACGGGATTTGGGCAGCAACTCAGGAACTTAATTGTTAATAGTCCAGACATTTTTACGAGGGTGCGCGAAAGCATGCTTTGTAGAGTTTAAGCTTGCATTCTAAATAATGAAATCATTTTGAGCATCTCATTTAAGGTAATACATTTTTAATTTTACATTTGGCAACACTGCATTAAAAAGTAATAGGTAAGGTTAATCCGCGCTTCCTAGTCGATCAGTGGCGTACTTTTTGGTAGGATAAAGGTTATTATAAATTATTTTTAGTCTTTGGAATTTAGAAAAAAAAATTTTCAGGTGCTTCTTTATGGACCCTAAGGAACTACCCATTTTAATATATAACATTAATTACATAACACCCTGTATAATTTTTGGACACCTTTAAGTCACTTTCAAAAAATATTTTGACTTTTGAAACAGAGTTATAGAAATTTTAAAAGATTTTTGGAAAAGTTTAGACATTTCTAAGATTTGAAGATACTTAAGAAGATACTGGGATTATTTTAAATAGTTTCTAAACAATTTAGACCATTTTTAGAACGTTTTAGATAATTTTGGAGATTTTTAAGACTTTCAAATATTGTTAAGACATTTGAAAGTTTCAAATGTCTTAATAATATTTGAAAGTCTTAAAAATGTCCAAAATTATCTAAAACGTTCTAAAAATTGTCGAAATTTAATTTAAAATAGTCCCAGTATCTAGTGTCTTAAATCTATTTAAAAGAGTCTTATAAATGTCAAAACTTTTACAAAACATGAAACATAGTGTACCTACATTTAAACAGTTTGGACAGAGTTGTAGAACATTTTAGAGAGTTTTGAAAAAGTTGAGACATTTCAAAGACTCTTTTAAACCCTTTTAAGGCACTTAGAAGATACTGGGGCTATTTTTAAGACGTTTTAGATAACTGAAGAATTTTAAGATTTTTTTTTTTAATATTAGAAAACATTAATACATTTAAAACAGTTATAGTGTATATTTAGACAGTTTGGACAGAGTTAAAGGAAATTTTAAAGAATTTAGGAAAAGTTTTAACATTTCCAAGACTTTTAAATAGTTTTAAGTCACTGGGGCTATTCTAAATAGTTTCTAAACAATTTTGATAATTTTTAGAACGTTTAAGATATTTTGGACATTTTTAAGACCTTTCAAGTGGATTTAAGATATTTTAAACGGTTTAGTGCACATTTAGACAGTTTGGATAGTTATAGAACATTTTAAAGAATTTTGGAAAAGTTTTGACATTTCCAAGACTCTTAAATAGTTTTAAGTCACTTTATAAGATACTGGGACTCTTTCAAAGTTTCTAAACAATTTCGATAATTTCTAAAACGTTTTAGATATTTTTGAACATTTTTAAGACTCTTTTAAATAGTTTTAAAACATTTTAAAGCATTTTGGAAAAGTTAAGACATTTCTAAGACTCTTTTAAATAGTTTCTAAACAATTTAGACAATTTTTAGAACGTTTCAGATAATTTTTGACACTTTAAAAAATTATTAAGACGTTTGAAACAGTCAAGTGTACATTTTGACAATTTGGAGAGAGTTATAGAACATTTTAAAGAATTTTGGAAAAGTTTAGACATTTCTAAGACACTTTAGAAAATACTAGGACTATTTTGAAAAGTTTATAAACAATTTCGACAATTTTTAGAATGTTTTAGACAATTTCGACAATTTCTAGGACGTTTTGGATAATTTTGGACATTTTTAAGACTTTCAAATAGTTTTAAGACATTTTAAATGGTTATAGTGTATAATATTATTTAGACAGTTTGGACAGAGTTTTAAAACATATTAAAGAATTTCGGAAAAGTTTAGACACTTCTAAGACTTTTTTATATAATTTTGTAAATTTTTAAGACTCTTTCAAAAAGTTTTAAGGCATTTTAAACGGTTATAGTGTATATTTAGACACTTTGGACAAAGTTATTGAACATTTTAAAGAATTTTGGAAAAGACATTTCTAAGACTCTTTTAAATAGTTTGAAGACACTTTAGAAGAAACTGGGACTATTTTAAATAGTTTCTAAAGAATTTTGGAAAAGTTTAGACATTTTTAAGACTCTTATATAGAAAAAGTAATTTACTAACATGGCAATAAATATCACAAAAGTGTCATTTTACTGAGGTTTGAAAAAATACTTTACAGCGTTAATATGCAGTTTCATTGATCTTGAACTGCAAGACGAAAAATATCCAACAAGAGGAAGGTAACTTACCCAAAGTGGGTTTCTCCGCATGTATTCTCAACGGTATGTGAGACTCCTGCTGCCTGCTGGTGTCCTGCTTGTTCTGCGTTGCCGCCACGTGATTTTGAAAGGCCCGGTACGGCGAGTAACTAGTCGGCTGATTAGTCGAAACGTTATTAACCGGTTGAAACAAGAATTCCATCCGGCTTTGGTGCTGCGGGTTGTGGTTCAAATTTTGAGGCTCCCTTTGGGCCTACAAATGCATATAAAACAAAATGTCCGTATAACGTTTTTGTAGAGACAAGTTCTACAAAAAACGTGCGATAAGATTATTTGATAACTCAACTGGTTATACAGTATGTACACGGATGAGGTTACAAAGAGGAACAACACATTGTTTCAATTGCAATTTTTATTTTTATGAAAATTTTTGATAATAATACATTTTATCTATTTTGCGTTCATAATGAATACTCACGGTATGCCTGAACGAAGTTTAAGTCACATAAAAATGCCGCCAAAAACTGATTGCAGTTTCTTGTTCGGGACCCTTTGGTGACTTAAAAATGATATTTACCAAAATCCTATTTTTTTTTTATATTTGTTTATCTTACCATTGACAGAGTACTCATTTGCACACCGATTTTTATAATATTGGAGTATATTGTTAAGGAGATTTGGAGAATACTTTTTTATACTGTGCACATCATTTAATATATACAGGGTTAGCCAAAAATCGCTTCTTTTAATAAAGCAAAAGCGTAAATTCATGCTTTTGGCATAACACGCAAAAAAGATATATACCTACCAACCCATGTTTTAGATATTTTTATGTTTATCAGGCTACAAAGTGGGATTTTTATTAAGACTTTATAAGAAAAATTGATTTAGAATAAAATTAAATAAAATAACATTTTTTGGAGATAAATCTTTTTTGTGCATTATGCTTTTTACTATATAAAAAAGTGATTTTTGGCTAACCCTGTATAAATCTAATGATGTGCTTAGTTAGAAAACAGTATTCTCTAAGTCTCGTTAACAATATACTCCAATATTATAAAAATCGCTGTACAAATGTGTACTCTGTCAAAGGTAAGATAAACAAAAATTTAAAAAAAAATAAGAATTTTCAAAAAATTTCGAATAGAGGAGCAGCCAGGATTTTGGTAAATATCATTTTAAAATTAGGGTCCCAAACAAGAAACAACAATCAATAAAAATCGGTGTACAAATGTGTATTCTGACAAAGGTAGACTTTGCGATAAACAAATAATTAAAAAAAAATGATTTTTTAACAAATTTGAAAAAAGCAGTTAGAATTTTGGTAAATATCGTTTTTAAATCTCCAAAGAGTGCCGATCAAAAAACTTTTCGTTCAAAATTAAAAACTACTAAAAAGCCTAAATTAAACAACATTTTAAATATTCTCTAAGCGTTATTTTCTTTAATTTTATTAAAAATCTTTTTTTTGTATAAAAGGTTAATAAGAATGCTATTTTGTAACCTGATAAATGTAGAAATATCTAAAAAAAATGGGGATAAATCTTTTTTGCGTGTTATGCCAAAATCATGAAATTACGCTTTTGCTTTATTTAAAATAGGCCCACCCTGTATATATCAAATGATGTGAACAGTATTAAAAAGTATTCTTTTAGTCTCCTCAATAATTTACTCTAATTTTATAAAAATCGGTGTACAAATGTGTACTCTGTCAAAGGTAGACTTGGAAATAAACAAAAATTTAAAAAAAAATCTTGAATTTTCAAAAAAATTCGAAAAAAGGAGCTAGGATTTTGGTAAATATCATTTTTAAGTCTCCAAATGGTCCCGAACAAGAAACTGCAATCAGTTTTTGGCAGCATTTTTGTGACTTAAACTTCATTCAGGCACACCGTGTACTTTAAACAGAATAATATTTTGCATATTGGTTATAATATTTTTATGATTTTTCTAGTACTTACGACACTTTTCTGGCAATAAATTTTCTATAACACCAAAGAAATTTTTTTTCCTTAGGTTAATGTTTTAGGTAAATATTTTTGTTTGTTTTGTAGCTTGTATTTGTTCTATTAACTTCGAAGAAAGTTGCTTTAAAAAGGAAAATTGGATTGAAAAAACATACAACTACATTCCAATAAAAAAAAGTCTTAAAAGTGGATACGAACTTTACACTTAACGCTAATTTATCAAAAGAGAAACAAGTACTTTGTATGAAATTAGAAAAAACAATATTAATTATAGTTCTTTTTACAGTGTACAAGAAATAGGACAAAATCAGGATTCAAAATATGATCTCAGTAACAAAAACTTAAATTCTAAGAAATCAATTACAGCAGTGTAAGAAATTAAAATAAAATTTAAAAAACAAAATATTTTTTTGCACTGTGCAGGAAATGTGACAAGACAAGAAAGCCAATGATTAATTAATAATATAATATTTTTCACAAGTTTAGTTTGTTTTATTCAATGTTAGCTGGCTCCATGGTGGCCAATTTAGGGTTTTTAGTTGGCAACTAAACCTAAATTGCAATTATTTGTAAATACAATTTAGTAATAAATAAGTTTTCCTCCTTATTACCCCTCCCATGGTTACACTTGTATAAGGTAAAGTTGAACAAAATAATATACCTAAGATCTTTCTTTGTAGCTAAACCATAAAAACCAGTTTTATACTTCAAAAAAGCATCTTTATGAGAAGATATCAACAACCATTAAATAAATTTTATAAAAAATTATTGTTATTAATTTTAAAAAAATCGTACGGAAAAAGAACTAATTTTAAATTAAAACTTTCTTACTTGAAATATGCTTAGTCGCGAGACTCGTCCCTGTTGTGGCGATTGTTGTTGTTGTTGTTGCTGTTGTATTGGTTTTGGAATGGCGCGCGCGAGGTTGCCAAATTGCTGGTGTTGTGTCGATTTAGATTGCTGAGATGAGAAGAACTGACGTATCGGGTTGGTAATGAAACTGTGTCTGTTAAAAATCAAATCAAATCAAATTAATTCGTTGAATTAATAATTATTATCGTGTTTATTAAATTATTTTAATAGAGTGCTGCGTTTGATAAATCCAATTCATTCAATAAAATTGTTAACTGCCAAGAAAAATGTCCTTATTAGTTAAAATATTAATTCATTCATTCTGTATGGCACGCCGTTTTAGAATTTATTAGATAATAGTTAAGATTAAGTTTAAAATATTGGTTTTTAAAAATTGTCGTTTTCATATTTTATTCTACAAAATTTTTAGTTGTGAAACCAATAAAATTTTAAATTAAAAAATTATTGAATAATTATTTAAATGTTAAAACGGCGTGCCATAATTCTGCGAGTATTAACTACATTAGTATTATTAACTAATAAAGATGATAGGCATTTAAGTGAAGATTTCAATGTTAATTTTGCTCTAGAGGAAGATTACACAATACATAAAATTGGTTTCAAACGGGACACTCTACTGTTTAATGCAAATTATTTTTGTATGATTTCTTTGATTATTACTTCCAAAACCAATATGAGATTTGTTTAATATTATTTATCTTTTACAGTCTACAAACTAAATACTTAATAATAATAATAATAAAATGTGTCAAAGGTGCTTCAGTATCCTATTAATACTATCATGCGTTACAGATATAGTTTAAAATTAACATTAGTGTTTTAAAATTGTTACATTTTCAAAAAAATTGACTTTTGCATTTTTCCGTATTATCTGTAGTACGAATTGAAATATTTTTCCGAATTTTTAAAAAATTGATTTTTGTATTTATTCACGTACTTTTTTACGAGCCTTTAAAACAATTTTTTTCTTCAATTTTCCATTTAAAATGCTTGTGATGTTTTGAAATTTTCCGAAAATTTATTTTCGTTTCTTTTTCAAATATTTAAAAAATTGATTTTTGCATTTTTTCTCGTACTTTTTTACGAGCCTTTAAAACATCACAAGCATATTAAAAGAAAAAATTGAGAAATTTGCAGAAAAATTGAATTTTGCATTTTCCATATTAACCAAAATTTTTCAATTTTGCGAATTTTCGAAAAATTGATTTTTGCATTTATGCTCGTACTTTTTACGAGCGTTTAAAACATCACAAGCATATTAAAAGAAAAAATTAAGAAATTTGCAGAAAAATTGAATTTTGCATTATCCATATTATCCGAAACTTTTCAATTTTCCGAATTTTCGAAAAATTGATTTTTGCATTTATCCTCGTACTTTTTTACGAGCGTTTAAAACATCACAAGCATTTTAAAAGAAAAAATTGAGAAATTTGCAGAAAAATTGAATTTTGCATCATTCATAATCCGAAATTTTTCAATTTTCAGAATTTTCGAAAAATTGATTTTTGCATTTATTCTCGTACTTTTTTACGAGCGTTTAAAACATCACAAGGATATTAAAAGAAAAAATTGAGACATTTGCAGAATAATTGAATTTTGCATTATCCCTATTATCCGAAATTTTTCAATTTTCCGAATTTTCGAAAAATTGATTTTTGCATTTATTCTCGTACTTTTTTACGAGCGTTTAAAACATCACAAGCATATTAAAACAAAAAATTGAGAAATTTTCAGAAAAATTAAAATTTGCATTATCCATAATCCGAAATTTTTCAATTTTCCGAATTTTCGAAAAATTGATTTTTGCATTTATTCTCGTACTTTCTTAGGAGCGTTTAAAACATCACAAGCATATTAAAACAAAAAATTGAGAAATTTTCAGAAAAATTAAAATTTGCATTATCCATAATCCGAAATTTTTCAATTTTCCGAATTTTCGAAAAATTGATTTTTGCATTTATTCTCGTACTTTTTTACGAGCCTTTAGAATATCACAAGCATTTTAAACGGGGAAAATTTAAAATTTGTATTTGTATTCTTTACAACAAAAAAACAATTTTTCACAAAAAAGCCAATTTTTCCAAGGCCTGATAAAAAACGAAAATGGGTCACAATACAAATAAAGATTTATGCATTTTGTAGTTTAAAAGAATAATATTTAACTGCAAAGCACAAGAAACAATTAAAAAATGTTACTGCCCCAAATCTGTAAAACTGACAATCTACCATAGAAAACTCAACTTTAAACAAATCTCACATCCCATGCTCAAAAAATATTGTAAAATGCGTATACAAACCTACATTGGGTAGCAAACATTCATTTAAATTAAAACACACACAAATTATATAACTTTTTTGTTTTAATACAGTAGTACAGTGGTAGTAGTGGTAGTAGTAGTAGTAGTAGTAGTAGTAGGTAGGTCATATGCTACACCATTAAAATTGCAGGCAAGATAAAAATAATTAATAAAAAAATAACAAACTAACCATGCAACGTACCTAGGAGCTGCCCCGTTACCCAGAGCCTGCGTAAACCACTCTCCCACGTTCACGTTTGCTTTTTCGTATTTTTTCATAAAAGTGTGGTTTTTTAAAACCGCGTATTTCGGTCTGGACTGCTTGTTTTTCGTCAAGCTAAAAAGTCAAAACACAAATAAAAAAAATATTGAATTAATAAAATGTGTTTTATCATCTAAAAATTGTTTGAGATTAAAATATACAAGGTGTTATGTAATTGGGTCGTTTTCAAAAAACACCCGCCTTCCGCTGTCCGTAAGTTTGAATTCCAATAACTTTGTTAAAAATTATCGTATCTTATTGATTTAACAACCAAGTGAAAGCCTAAAAAGCCCTTAGTAAACTCTTTCAGAAAATGTTTGTTTAGTTATTTCAGAATAATTTTTTTTAATTTTGAAACTTGTGAAACACACATTTTCGCATGTCCCATTAGCGTTTTATAAAACTTACATACATGTTTTTTTAAATATTAAAGAACCAGAACTTTGTGTTGCTTTATAGCAATCCATAACATCCTTAGTTAGTACAGTAAACAATTTATATATAAATTAATTAGTTTTAATCTACTTTTTTTAAATTTGACTCATGTCCCAGACATTTTTTCCGTTGCGTTACGTCCGTCGCGTTACCGATAGAATATTTAAAAAAAACATATATATGGCAACTTTTTTGGCACTCACGTGATCAACAAATGATGTTCGGACGTACACATTACCCAGCTGAATTTATTTATTATATTATATATTATAAGATATCGGTTGAAACAGATGCGGGTAACGCGTATGTAATAATTGTTTGTCCGCTAAGTTACTCAAAAAATAATAATAAAAATAAGGTAAGAAAAAATACTATTTTTCATGTTTATGTTTATTTTAGGGCACTAAAGCTCATTGAGAGTAATTAATGACTGTAATGTCTTATTATTATTTTTTAAATATGGTTTCACAAAACTTTTTCCACTGCGTTACCGAGTCCATTCCGTTACCTTATGGTAACGCAATGGAATTTAGGGTAACGCAATAGAATTTTTCGGCAACAAAGTGGATATTTACCGTCGCTTTTATTAAAAGTAGTTTATGATAAACCAATTTAAAATTATTTGTGATTACAACTCATGATATAGATTACATCCAAGGGAAAATTCCACGCAATATACAAGACCTTCACCAGCTTATAGTCAAAGAAAAAGGGTGTCTATAATTTAGAAATCTAAGTTGTTATTCTGCAAGTGAGCACCACTACAAGGGATTTTGTTAATGCATTACTCTAAAATCGTTCCACCCTTTATAGTTTCTTTTTTACGTTATCTGATTAAGTACTTTGTGTACCCCAGTCCGTTGTGATACCAATGTCTATTTCGTTACTTTTTTTAGTTTTTGTTAAAAAAAACTTAAATTGATTTTACTATCACTTGGTAATACATGTTTATAAATTAGAGTTTAACTCACTAATACAGTGACTAAAAGATTAGTATTGTTTTTTTAACAAACAATCGGAATGGTTTCTTTTAAAAAGTAACTTAACTAACAGAAATATTTAAAAAAAGCATACAATTTTTAATAAAAAATAAAATAAAAAAATGTAGTCAAAAGTTTGAGAACTAAGTACATTTTATTTCAAATTATTTTTATAACAACTTTTTTTATTGAATTAAATTTTTTATTTCAAATTGGTAACACAGTGGGGATATATAAGTAAAGCTAGGTAGCACATTTTTCTGAAAAAAACGTAAAAAAAATTTAAAAAGTACACGTTAAAGCTAGCTAGCAAATTTTTCTGAAAAAAACGTAAATGTAAGTAAACAAAACTCTAAACATTTATAAAAATCCAACCAAAAGTCAATTTAAGCAAAAAAAAAATGATCTTCATTTTCCTGAAAGCGGGTGTTTCTTGAAAATGACCCAATTAAAGTAATGTAGTAAATTTAAAAGGACTTAATTTGGTTAAAATTCATTTAAATATTTAATTACAGACTTCGTTTTATACATTTAGTGTACGTCGTTTGCTTTTAAATTTACTACATATTATGTTATAATGAGTAATCTGGTTGCCTAATTTAATTTATTATGTTTTGGTTGGTAACAGCTGGTGTTTCCAGATTCCGTCAAAAAAAGTTGCCAGATTTTGTTTAAATTTAGCTTAATTACAAAAATGACAAAATCAACAATGCAAATTGTTAATTTGGCGTTTTTATTCATTTTAAGTTTAACCTGTGAACTTGTCCTAATTTCATCTGAGCAAACAGAAAGAAAAAAACCGATGAAAAAATTAATTTTGTGGTTATGGAGTTTTTAAAATAGGTACTAAATTTTCTAATCATTGTTTAAGCTAATAGCTGGATGAGTAAATAAATACAGAAGGGTATTAGAGCTTTAAGGGCATACAACTTTTGTATTTATTGAGTTTTTATTTATTTTGTTGGTTGGTATCTATGTACTCACAGAACACAAGTGTGTAACCAGTGGCGATCACAAGAAATATAAAAAACTTCTAATGCATATTTTTTCTTTATCTTTGGGAATTTTTTTTTAAATATTTTTCCGCTAAACCTTTTGTCAAAAGGTTTTCAGTATTTTAATATATTACATTAATTACATAACACCCTGTATCTTGTGTAATTCAATTAAACATGAAAAATAATGAGTAATTCTTACCAGCACTTGACAAAGTCCCTGAAATCGTGACTAAACTCTTTGTCTTCGGGCAAATACGGCGGGGCTTCCCCCAGCACTTTGGTGAGCACTTCAAAATCAGTCTTGCAATCTTTGTAGGGGAAAACCCCGGTTGCCAGCTCCACCAAAGTGATACCCAAAGACCACACGTCGGCTCTGACGTCGTAGTCGGGATTTTGGGGATCAGGTTCGATTCGCTCAGGCTAAAAATGTTTTTTTATTTGACTACACAGTTATCCGCCTCTTTATAGTTATTGGACAATTAACATTAATACTGTAAAAACCAGAGTTCTATAAATAGTTACCTTAAAGTCAAATATTAGATGACGCTGTATGCAATTATAACTATCTCAGTCGGTAATAATATAAAACTACTTTATTTTGGGTCCAAAATAGGACAAAAAAGTTCGCACGTTACTTTGGTGGTAAAATTTTTGTTTTTTTGTTAAGAGCAGGGCTGTGTTTAAATTACAATAAAAAATATTTCTAAAAAGTGCACAGATCAGTGTGTGGCATAAATGTGTTCCTCGTGGTTTAAACATTGTCACTTTAATGCGTTTTAATTTTAAAATCAGAAAACAAACAGTAAAATGGCCAGTGTCCAATTACTGCTTAGTAAAAAATGTAAATTTCTATTATTGGACATTTGTACAATACTCTATTTTTATCCCGGACATTTACCAGCCAATTCTTATGTAAAATTGTCCCCTGAATCCGAAAAGACCGTCAAAACTATAAAGGTTAAGCAGTTTTTGAGATATAGTCAATTCCATATTATTTGTTAAATTGATTATATTTCAAAAACTGTTCTACTTTTGTCGACATTTTGATAGCTCATCCAAAAAGATGAAAAAAGTCGCTATTAACTTACCCTCTAAAATACACAATTTTCGAGATACAGAGTGTTGAAATTTTAGAAAAAAAATCGTTTTTTCGAATATCTCCGCAACCGTTTATAGTACAAAAACAGCTTTTGTAAGCATTTTCCACTCATAATAAGCTATGTTTTGTGCCAGAAAAAATTCTTTTTTACTCATAATTGGTGGAGATTTTGAAGGGTTAGCGGGTGTTTTTCTCCTTAACTTCTACGCCCCTGAAAAAAGTACGGTTTTGAGAGGCCCATTCGGACATCCAATGTTTTCTACACAAAAAAGGTACTCTTGGTAATAAGCTCTAAAGTTGACCGTCATGGTCAATTTTTTGAAAAAAAATTTTTTTACTAATTAAACAAAATTTATTAACAAAACCAAACGATAATTGCAAAATTAAAAAAAAAATAAAAAATGATTCAAACGTTGTCTTTGCAAAATTCTCCAAACCGTAAAGGTAACGCATTTCGCACATGTCAGCATTTGTGTAAAAAATCATTTTTTTAATTTTTAATTATAGTTTGATTTTGTTACTTGTTCTAACGTTAAAATAAATTTTGTTTAATTAGGAAAAAAAGTTTGTTTTTTTTAAATTGACCATGTTTTAAACATAAAAGTTGATTTTTCTCAAAAACGGTCAACTTTAGAGCTTATGACCAGGAGTAGGTACCTTTTTTGTATAGAAAACATTGGTGGTTCGAATGGGCGTCTCAAAACCGTACTTTTTATAGGGGCGTAGAAGTTGAGGAGAAAAACAGCCGCTACCCCTTCAAAATCTCCACCAATTATGAGTAAAAAAATTTTATCTGGCACAAAACATAGCTTATTATGAGTAGAAAATGCTTACAAAAGCTGTTTTTTGTACGATAAACGGTTCTAGAGATTCCAGAAAAAAACGATTTTTTTTCTAAAATTTCAACACCCTGTATCTCGAAAATTGTGCATTTTAGAGGGTAAGTTAATAGCGACTTTTTTCATCTTTTTGGATGAGCTATCACATCCTGAAATCCTGCGCATATATTAGAAACACCCTGTATTTATAAGAAAAAAAAACTAAAATCTAAAACAAAGGCATTTTTTAAGGAAATATCTTTATGAATGCGTTGAAATATTTGACAAAATATATGAATACTTACCGCCATGTAAGCGGCACACCCAGCGCTCCTAGTTTTTGCCATGGAATCCACTAAACGACCACTGATTCCAAAATCACAAAGTTTGACGTTGCCTTTTTTATCCAAAAGAATATTTGATGGTTTTACATCTCTGTGTATAACATCATGCTTATCTTTTAGATAGGATAAAGCTTCCACTACCTGAAATTGTTTAAATATTTTCTCTATCGAGTGTTTTTAAGATTCATAAATCTATTTTTTACATTTACAAAATTCTAATTTTAACTATATCCTAATAAATTAAAAGGCCTAAAATTATGTACAAAATTATTTTTTTAACTCACTGCGTATGTAACTTTCCCTAGTACTTCTTCAGGAACAGGTTGTTTAAGTTTTTTAAGTAATTTTTCAAAACATGTATCCATCAATTCCATACAAATCCAAACTTCCGAATCAGTGATAAAACACCCCAAACACTGTACAATGAACTTACAATCGTGGGACTTTAACACAACCTCAATATCCATTATAATTCTTTTCGTTTCTTCTTTGTTTCCCGACCTTCTCATTTGCTAAAAAAAATGTAGCCATAATAAAAATTGACAATCGTCTCATGTATCACATGTGATACACATGTAGTACGAGTGTGTATCACGCGTGATACATATGTGCATATCATGGGCAATGTATGTATCACTGGTGATCAGGGTTTGAAAAAATCATAATTTAAAAAAAACAATGATTTTTATTAAAAAATCAAAAAAATCAACATAAAATGATTTTTTTGATTTGTTTTATTTTTTTTTAATTATAAGCTTCTATTAAAAATAATACTAAAAATAACTTGACCATAATAATATATTGGCACTACTTTATAAACAAATAAACCACCATCCGCAACTGTCAAATATTTTTTTGTATTTTCCTTTATTATTTTATTAAACAAAATAAGCAGTTTTTCCATGTATATGAATTTATTTAAATACTGTCAACATATTATTATGCTTTAGATCTTTTAAGTGTTTTTTTAGATTTTAGAAACTTTTTTTAAAACTGATTTAAATTGTTGATTTAAATCAAATGATTTAAATCCGGCGAACCCTGCCAGTGATGCACATAATTATCACAATGTATTACTTTTACAGCGATGACCGTTTTGCTAGGTACATGTTTCATTTTAACTACATGGCCGCAGGTCCCATTACCGAGCTCTTCAATATCCTCAAGTTGTTTAATATCGGTGTTAAAAATTCGGCCATCGATTTTGATGGATCCGCTGATTTTCATGATTTCTTTAAGTCTTCGTTCAGTCTCTGCATTATCGTTGGGCTTTGGTGTAAAATTAAGGTTGCTCGGCCTGTTATTGGGTCTGTTGTTCAGCCCAACTGAAATATATATCAGTTAATGTACTAGAATCAATCCTCCAACTGTTTAAGAACGTCAATTAAAACTATAATAAAACCAAATCCTAATACTTAAATAAAACAATTTCAAGATATAAACTCATAACCCTATTTTATAAGTTAAGCACTGACAGATTTGACAACTTTGTTGTCGACAAAAAGCACTATTTTAGTTCCTACGATAGCTAGATTATTTGAATGTATTTACTTGGTAATATTGAAAGGTTTCTTCTGGGGCTATTCATTGGTGTATTCTGTATGGTTTCTCCGTGCCTTAAACGGTCCAGCATGTCGTTTATCTTCTTCTCTTCATTACTAGACATTTCTTTAGAACTTTGTGGTCTAGATTGCGAGAAACCATAGATTCCAAAACTTACTTTACCTGCAAAAACAAAAAAGGCCTGCTATCTGAAAGAATTAAAATGGTGTCATTTTATTTCAACTGTCATTCCGTTTCTTATAAATTTCATGGGAGAAAAATTGCACGAGGAAGTCAAAATAAAAACTTTTACCATATAATTTAAAATGCATAATGCATAATTGTCATTTAAAACATAAATTATGCATAATAATTCATAAATCTGCAATGAAATTGTTACTAACAATTTGTTAGGTATGCAACCCAGAATACAATTGAAAGTTTGTGTAGTTGTGTATTATAGTATTACACTATTCGTAAAACAGTAAATAAATTAATCTGGCGCCTAATTTGATTGATTTTTGTATCTTTACAAGTTATAACTTATTATTATTACCTAATATTTTAAATTTATTACAAACGTTTTAAAGCAATTGGTCAATAAAAATCGTAGAATATCTAGGCGGCCGCGTATTGATGTGCGCATGATCTTCGTTTGTTTTTGTTTGGACATGGCGTACGTGTTTCAAATAAATGTCAATTGGTATCGAAAAAACTTATTTTTCTGAGGTTTTTATGGGTTTTTAAGGAATTTTTGTGGATGATAAAAGTGGCATTAGTGACTTTAATGTGTTTTTAGTGGTTTGCAATAGGTGTTTTTACGGGGTAAGTAATTGTTATGTGTTATACTATAATATAATTATTTTGACAGGTGTATTTATAGTATTCTGAGAGATGTCAATACAAATCGATAGTTTTATCCAAAGACACATCTTTGGTTTTATCCATAAAAATATTACTATTATTATTATTAAATATTTCTATTATTTCTACGATGTGGCTCCCGTCCCGAGGCGGGACTTAAGTTCAGTCCCGATTGACGTCACACACTGTAAATCGGTTTTTATTCCCCGAGATTTTATAATTTGTGTCAAGCTCGATGGCTTAGATGGTAGGGCGGTCGCGAGTAAAAGTGGAACAGTACTGACCAATTACGATAATCTGGGCCTCTATGCGGTATAAAGTTCGCACAAGGAGGTTAATTACTTACGTTTTAACCTTCTTGTCACCTCAAAATTTAACATTTTTCACTCACTCTTTTTTTCACTTTTATATTTGCCCCCTTTAGACCACGTACTCTTGTCAGGATTACCTCAAAATTTATTAACTCTCTAAATTTTTTAAACTCTATAAATTCCCTTTTTTATATACATATTGTACCTTTTATACCTTTATAGTTAGGCTGATTAAAATTTATTATGTAATATTGTTAAATAAACTAATTTGGAATTTGAATTTGGAATTTTGGTCGCTTGGCATGCGAGAGGTACCGGGTTCGATCCCACTAGATGTTGTCAAACTTTTTTTATTTTTTTTATTTTATAAATTTGTTGTTTCTTTGTTAAAAAGTGTTTTATTTTTATCGTAACATAAATTTGCCCATTTTAGTTGGGTTTTTTGCTCAATGGGGCCGGGGGGGGCCCAATGGGGCGCGGTCGGTTGGGTTGTGTTGTTGAGTTTGGGTTGGTTTGGTTTTATGACGTAACTAAAGTGCCCTTAACATGTATACAGGTACAATTTATTATTATTATTTTATTATAACATAACAAATCTTAAAATTATGACGTCAATCGGGACTGAACTTAAGTCCCGCCTCGGGACGGGAGCCACAGCGTTATTTCTATGGTTTTATCCATATATATATACCTATAACTTAGTTATAGGTAAGTATATGGTTTTATCCAAGAACTTTATTATAGAGAATAGTTTTTTTTTGGCACATGGGCCCTTACAAATGAATTTAATACTTAGGCCTATAAAAACTATTAAAATAGATGTTTAAAGTGTATTTTTAACAAATAAAATCTATATTTAAAATGTTTACTAGAATCGGCAGTAAAGTAGAAAAAATCGGTAGTAAAGTAGATCTACCTATAGGTACTGCCCTACTATGGAGAAAGGCAGTAAGTGCTAAACAAGAAATTTGTGGAAAATTAGCATAAACTACATTTTTATAAAAAGCAGTAGGTATTTAATTGATTGTTTTAACTTATAAGCTATTTGACTTCATTTCTGTTTTGAATTCGGTTACAAAATGTCCATAGCTTTACCATAGCACAAGAAAACGCATTTTGTATTTTTTTGCAGTTACTGCCTTTCTCCATAGTAGGGCAGTATAAAACTGGTCCTCAGCAGGAAACAAATAATAAATATTTTTAAAAAGCATAAAATGTTGTTTAATCCACAATCCACACAACAAGTCTGTTCTATCTCATGCTAAAAATACTAAAAATCAATGCAACACTGCAGAGTTTAACGGCGGCCATTTTTGTTGTTTACAATTCTTGTGCTTTGGGTTTGTGCTGTTTAATAATTGTGTTTCTTACAGAGGCACTTGTAAGCCTCAAATAAGGCCTTTAGGTGCTAAGGACATTTTACTCCTCTTTTATAATACATTTACCTTATTCTATCAGGGCTGTCAAATGACAATTTAAAGGTAAATTTGTGGGTTATAATTAAGGCCCGGATTTTTAGGTCAAAAAGTGATAAAAGGTTCCTAAATTAGGTGATATTTTTAATAAAATAGGTATTTTAGGTACCTATATTTTATGTACTTATAAGTACATAAAATATAGGTACCTAAAATACCTATTTTATTAAAAATATCACCTAATTTAGGAACCTTTTATCACTTTTTGACCTAAAAATCCGGGCCTTAGTTATAATTTAACCTTAAAATTGACATTTGACAGTTTTATGACAGCCCTGATAGAATAAAGTTTATTTATTACAATAGAGGAGTAAAATGTTTGTTCTTAGCACTTTAAGGACTCTTTTAAGCCTTACTATGAGAAACACAACGTTTAAAATGTGTATAAACAGAGCACAAACCCAAAGCACAAAAATTGTAAACAACAATCATGGCTGCCGTTAAACTGTGCAGTGTTGCAGTGATTTTTTGTATTTTTAGTACGAGATAGAACAGACCTTGTTGTGTGGATTGTGGTTTGATCAACATACAGTTCATTTTTTTTATTTGGACTCCTTTTTTTTTGTTAGGTTGTTAGCTTAACCAGTTTGATTTAATATTTTTAGTAACTATTTTAAAAATGGTACTTCTGCTGAAGTCTTTAATTAAATACTCTGACACTGTCAAATTGACAGTAATATTTATTATTAATAATAATAATAATAATAGTTATTTATTGATTATCATAATTATAAAAATAACAACAATCAAAAGGCCATTGACCTAGGTCCTTCAGCCAAGGTTAATTAAAATATAAAAGTAATGTATGCTAGAGCTTGCATTTCTTCAAGCAGGGATCTTGTAGGATGTTTGATTCGGGTGGGAGCTCTCTCTAGGTCTCTTGGAATCAGTACTGGTGCCAGAAACTGGTAAGCGGCTTCTCTCTGGGCAAAGTTGGTGGATAGTTTTATTAATCTCGCAGAAATTGGGCTGATTTTAAATTTTTCATAAAGGAGGGTGTTGGGAGGGTTGTGGAGTGGATTTCCTGGGTGCCTCATTTTGGTAATTTTTCTCATTGCAGAAGTCTCAGCCACATTCAGGATATTTAAGGTAGATTTTCGGGAATTTAAAAACAGGGAGGGAGCATATTCAAGGATGGGACGGCAGATGGATTTATAAATTATTGATGCCGTTTTGAGATTAATGCCATTATTCTTGTAGGTAAGACATCTAAAGTGGCTGGCTCTGGAGATACATTTCTTTTTGGAAGAGTTGGCATCCCTGCTTAAAATACCCCATAGAGACCTATACAAAATAATCTATCGGGCGCTATCGGATTCTATATGTGCATTTGTCCATGGGTTTTTCCGGATACAGCCCGATAGAAAATGTATAGGAAATTACCTATATAGGCACACCATAACTTTTACATTTTCCCTATTGAGACCGATAGAAAATAATTCAATGAAGGATATATAGGGATATCCCTATAGAGCAACCATAAAACATTTGACAAAATTTTATTAAAACCTATAGGGTCCTATAGGGAAATACTAATTTCTACATTTATGTGTATTTTCCCCATTGAAACCGATAGCAAATAAATCAATGGTGGATATCCCTATAGAACAACCATAAATCTCAACTACGGGTCCTATACAAACCGATACACCCTATAGAAACACCATACATCCCGATACAAATATCTATCGGTTTGAACAGGGTCTCTATAGGGTATTTTAAGCAGGGATGTTCCTTCAGGTTTATTTTGTTGTCAATCAGTACTCCAAGGTATTTAACTGATTGAACTGGCTCAAGTATTTGGTTATTGATAGTAAGTTGAAGATTGTTGAGGTTGTTTCGATGAAAAATAATAAATTTGGATTTGTTAGCATTAATGCAGAGTCTCCAATCCTTAAGCCATTTATTAATGGTAAGGAAAAGCGTTTTTAGCCTTTCAAGGGCAAGCTGTGGTGATTTTTGATGCACAAAGAGTGCAGTGTCATCTGCATATTGTAAAATGTAGTTTGCTTCGCTTGGTGAAAAAATTTGGTTGTGTTCATGCTGCATGTCATAACAATAAATGTTATATAGCAGTGGCGACAGCGGAGAGCCTTGGAGAACTCCCTGTTCCGCAATGAGTGGAGGAGATTTTTGCCCATTAATGCAAACGTAGAGTGGTCTGTTTTCAAGATAGCTGTTGATAAGGTAGATGAGGGAATTAGCAATTCCGATCTTCTTAAGTTTGTAAATAAGTCCTTTATGCCAAACCGAGTCAAATGCTCTTTTGAGGTCCAAGAACAAAGCCGCAGAAGAAAGATTATTTAGCCTCGCAGTTTGTATATTGGATATGACCGCGGTAAGAGGATGTGCAGTGGGTCTGGAGCTTCTGAAGCCAAATTGATATAGTATAATTTTTTCCAGGAGTTTTCCCAAACACGGTAGGAGGGTAATTGGGCGATAGTTATCTGCATTGCTGTGATCAGTGTTGGGTTTGGGTATCATAATTACTTTTCCTGTTTTCCATATGGGTGGAAAGTAATGGTTATTGAGACAGCTTTCAAAAAGTTTAATTATGTATAAATGGACGTTGTAATGTAGTTTCTTAAGGTAGTTGTCGTGGTACAATATTGTCAAAAATTTTTAGATTATACGCACCGTAAAAGTATACGAGCTTGTAGCTAAGTGATTCATAATTTATTCGCAAGACTGTACCCTGGAGACTTTACCTTTACGTAATACTTTCAAATATTTTCATAAGTTTTAATCCGGCAACGTCGCTTATGCTCAACCAATAGACTGAATTGGAGACTGAATCAGTGTTTGAATTTACTGCGGAAATAATATCTATACTCGCGTACAGCGTTGCCAAGTTGTTTTTATCTGACACTAGTGATGTATACTTTTTACAAATTGTTAAACTTTAAACGGTTATTTATAAACAATTGGACGGTCAACAATTTTTAATTATTTTTTTTTTTAAACTCAGCAAAAATACATTAAAAGACTGTTAGTTTTTTGAAATCTTCTGACAGTTAGTTTTTTTTTTATAACTAAGAAATTGGTACAGAACTACATAAAGCGTATACAATCCATGTTAATTATCCAATTTTTAATTGAATTTATCTCGGGTTATAGACGGTCAATCGATTTCAAATTTTGAGGATAATTGTATTGTCATGTCCTTAATATGTATACAAAAATTTAAAATTTTCTGATGGTATGCCTAGAGCACGACAACTACCTTAATTATAGTCCATGGAATGTTATCGTCTCCGGGGGTGGAATTTTTCTGATTGGAAAGTATATTGAAATAATCTTCTTCGTCAATTGTTTGAGGGTCAAAGTCGTTTTCGGAGTCAAAGTAGGAGTTATACCACTGTATTGTTGAGGCAAAGTTTTGTTGGTTAAATTGTGGGTTATCCTGAGCTTGATATTGGTGATTTAAGTGTGTCGCAAATATTCGAGCTTTATCAAGGTCTGTATTGTGTTCCTCGTCATTATCAATGATTGTTGGTATTTGATTTGGTGTTTTGTATCTGCTTAACTTTTTAATTTCAGAATAAAAACTTTTTCCCCGTTTGCTGTTGATTGTTTCGCAAGCTGCTATCCATTGGCTGTTTTTGAAGACTGTAATAGCTTGTTTAATAGACTTTGACAATTCGTTGATGTGTTTCTTCTGGGCAGGATCAGGGTGTAGTTGATACTGCCTGTATATTTTTCTTGTTTTTAATAAGGTTAATAATATGTGGTGGAAGATTGTGATGAAAAAAAGATTGAGAATAGGTAGGCGTAAATTTTTGAATTGAATTAGAAAGACAGTTGTTGAAGGTATTAATACTGTTGTTGCTTATTGAAGTGTGGTTCATTTGGTTGGTATGTCTCAAAAGTTCGCTGTTAATGTGTTCAATTTTGTTGAAGTTTAGTTTTACCATGTTGTTCTCAGTAACGATGGGGGCCTCCAGATTCATTTTTATTAGTAATGATAAATGGTCTGAACCTAAGTCGGGCAACAAGTCGATTCCAGTGATGTTGTTTGTTAAATTTTTAGTGTATAATAGTATATCAGTGTATAATAGTATATCAGGGGTGGAATCATTATTGTTATCCATTAAAAACGTGGGTGGGGTCTCAAATTGGGAAAAGTTGGAACTATTTAGGAAGGCTTTGAGTTGTTTGCATCTGTTGGCACTACTTAGGTTAAAGTCTCCAATTATAAGAGCATACTTTTTAGTGGAAGCCATGATAAAGATGGACTGTTCTATGAGAGATGAGTGGTGGATGTAGACAAGAAATATGTGAAGGTGGTCTTCTTTAAAAGGAATTGAGAAATGTAAGCAATTATTCCAAGAATTGTTGATGCGAGGAGAGTTTTGTTTTCGCATTTTTAGTGAAGGGTGAATAAGAGCCAAGGATCCTCCTCTTGTATTGCGATTAAGAGTGTTTCCGTTTTGCCGAAGAATGTTCCAGTTCCTAAAATTGGTATTGTCGCTCTCCTTGGTTTTGGTTTCCACGAATAAGGCGGCGCTTATTTTATATTTCTCGATGGTGTGAAGTGTTAGGTGTTTTTTAGACATGAAATTGTTTATGTTGGAGTATAAAAGGTTACAGTTGAGCTCGAGCTTGTCCATTATTTTTTCCAGGGATTACTTCAGTGGGAGAGCTATGGTCATCAATATCGAGATCAAACATTAGGATGTAAATCCAGTTATTACCTACAAAGCTTATTGTGGTTTCGATGTTAAATTCTTTGACAAATCTTTGTTTAAGTTTATGGATAATGTCTTCGCGAGGTGTAGAGCTTGATTTGTTTAACTTTCTAAGAAATGTATTAACAATGTGGTCATGAATGGTGATGTGGGAATGTACTCGGGCTTCTTTTTTTGCGTTGTCTACCATTGATGATTTTTTATTTAAAGATTTAACCGGAAGATTAGGTATACCTTCAATAGGTTTGGTGGGACGGTTGGGACCAAGCTTGGTGCTCAGTTGAATTACAGCTCAAGCATTTAGGGGGCAGCTTAGAGGTGCATTTCAAGGTGGGATGATTTTCACTGCATTTCAGACACTTTATGGGGGTGGAACATTTGTCTGTTGTGTGGGTTTATTATTATTATTATAATATTATAATATATTTATTATTATTATTATTATAATATTAACATTTTTGGAGTAAAAAAGTAACGTTTTTGATTTTACAAATAGGTATTAAATCACACATTATTTTCAGCTAAGCAGATAAAATTTTTTAAAATTTTAAAAAATAAGGGGGAAATAAAAAAACAAAAAATAAAAATTATTTGCTGTTGGGTTCAACGTTGAACCCAACAGCAAATAATTTTTATTTTTTGTTTTTTTATTTCCCCCTTATTTTTTAAAATTTTAAAAAATTTTATCTGCTTAGCTGAAAATAATGTGTGATTTAATACCTATTTGTAAAATCAAAAACGTTACTTTTTTACTCCAAAAATGTTAATATTATAATAATAATAATAATAAATATATTATAATATTATAATAATAATAATAAACCCACACAACAGACAAATGTTCCACCCCCATAAAGTGTCTGAAATGCAGTGAAAATCATCCCACCTTGAAATGCACCTCTAAGCTGCCCCCTAAATGCTTGAGCTGTAATTCAACTGAGCACCAAGCTTGGTCCCAACCGTCCCACCAAACCTATTGAAGGTATACCTAATCTTCCGGTTAAATCTTTAAATAAAAAATCATCAATGGTAGACAACGCAAAAAAAGAAGCCCGAGTACATTCCCACATCACCATTCATGACCACATTGTTAATACATTTCTTAGAAAGTTAAACAAATCAAGCTCTACACCTCGCGAAGACATTATCCATAAACTTAAACAAAGATTTGTCAAAGAATTTAACATCGAAACCACAATAAGCTTTGTAGGTAATAACTGGATTTACATCCTAATGTTTGATCTCGATATTGATGACCATAGCTCTCCCACTGAAGTAATCCCTGGAAAAAATAATGGACAAGCTCGAGCTCAACTGTAACCTTTTATACTCCAACATAAACAATTTCATGTCTAAAAAACACCTAACACTTCACACCATCGAGAAATATAAAATAAGCGCCGCCTTATTCGTGGAAACCAAAACCAAGGAGAGCGACAATACCAATTTTAGGAACTGGAACATTCTTCGGCAAAACGGAAACACTCTTAATCGCAATACAAGAGGAGGATCCTTGGCTCTTATTCACCCTTCACTAAAAATGCGAAAACAAAACTCTCCTCGCATCAACAATTCTTGGAATAATTGCTTACATTTCTCAATTCCTTTTAAAGAAGACCACCTTCACATATTTCTTGTCTACATCCACCACTCATCTCTCATAGAACAGTCCATCTTTATCATGGCTTCCACTAAAAAGTATGCTCTTATAATTGGAGACTTTAACCTAAGTAGTGCCAACAGATGCAAACAACTCAAAGCCTTCCTAAATAGTTCCAACTTTTCCCAATTTGAGACCCCACCCACGTTTTTAATGGATAACAATAATGATTCCACCCCTGATATACTATTATACACTGATATACTATTATACACTAAAAATTTAACAAACAACATCACTGGAATCGACTTGTTGCCCGACTTAGGTTCAGACCATTTATCATTACTAATAAAAATGAATCTGGAGGCCCCCATCGTTACTGAGAACAACATGGTAAAACTAAACTTCAACAAAATTGAACACATTAACAGCGAACTTTTGAGACATACCAACCAAATGAACCACACTTCAATAAGCAACAACAGTATTAATACCTTCAACAACTGTCTTTCTAATTCAATTCAAAAATTTACGCCTACCTATTCTCAATCTTTTTTTCATCACAATCTTCCACCACATATTATTAACCTTATTAAAAACAAGAAAAATATACAGGCAGTATCAACTACACCCTGATCCTGCCCAGAAGAAACACATCAACGAATTGTCAAAGTCTATTAAACAAGCTATTACAGTCTTCAAAAACAGCCAATGGATAGCAGCTTGCGAAACAATCAACAGCAAACGGGGAAAAAGTTTTTATTCTGAAATTAAAAAGTTAAGCAGATACAAAACACCAAATCAAATACCAACAATCATTGATAATGACGAGGAACACAATACAGACCTTGATAAAGCTCGAATATTTGCGACACACTTAAATCACCAATATCAAGCTCAGGATAACCCACAATTTAACCAACAAAACTTTGCCTCAACAATACAGTGGTATAACTCCTACTTTGACTCCGAAAACGACTTTGACCCTCAAACAATTGACGAAGAAGATTATTTCAATATACTTTCCAATCAGAAAAATTCCACCCCCGGAGACGATAACATTCCATGGACTATAATTAAGGTAGTTGTCGTGCTCTAGGCATACCATCAGAAAATTTTAAATTTTTGTATACATATTAAGGACATGACAATACAATTATCCTCAAAATTTGAAATCGATTGACCGTCTATAACCCGAGATAAATTCAATTAAAAATTGGATAATTAACATGGATTGTATACGCTTTATGTAGTTCTGTACCAATTTCTTAGTTATAAAAAAAAAACTAACTGTCAGAAGATTTCAAAAAACTAACAGTCTTTTAATGTATTTTTGCTGAGTTTAAAAAAAAAAATAATTAAAAATTGTTGACCGTCCAATTGTTTATAAATAACCGTTTAAAGTTTAACAATTTGTAAAAAGTATACATCACTAGTGTCAGATAAAAACAACTTGGCAACGCTGTACGCGAGTATAGATATTATTTCCGCAGTAAATTCAAACACTGATTCAGTCTCCAATTCAGTCTATTGGTTGAGCATAAGCGACGTTGCCGGATTAAAACTTATGAAAATATTTGAAAGTATTACGTAAAGGTAAAGTCTCCAGGGTACAGTCTTGCGAATAAATTATGAATCACTTAGCTACAAGCTCGTATACTTTTACGGTGCGTATAATCTAAAAATTTTTGACAATATTGTACCACGACAACTACCTTAAGAAACTACATTACAACGTCCATTTATACATAATTAAACTTTTTGAAAGCTGTCTCAATAACCATTACTTTCCACCCATATGGAAAACAGGAAAAGTAATTATGATACCCAAACCCAACACTGATCACAGCAATGCAGATAACTATCGCCCAATTACCCTCCTACCGTGTTTGGGAAAACTCCTGGAAAAAATTATACTATATCAATTTGGCTTCAGAAGCTCCAGACCCACTGCACATCCTCTTACCGCGGTCATATCCAATATACAAACTGCGAGGCTAAATAATCTTTCTTCTGCGGCTTTGTTCTTGGACCTCAAAAGAGCATTTGACTCGGTTTGGCATAAAGGACTTATTTACAAACTTAAGAAGATCGGAATTGCTAATTCCCTCATCTACCTTATCAACAGCTATCTTGAAAACAGACCACTCTACGTTTGCATTAATGGGCAAAAATCTCCTCCACTCATTGCGGAACAGGGAGTTCCCCAAGGCTCTCCGCTGTCGCCACTGCTATATAACATTTATTGTTATGACATGCAGCATGAACACAACCAAATTTTTTCACCAAGCGAAGCAAACTACATTTTACAATATGCAGATGACACTGCACTCTTTGTGCATCAAAAATCACCACAGCTTGCCCTTGAAAGGCTAAAAACGCTTTTCCTTACCATTAATAAATGGCTTAAGGATTGGAGACTCTGCATTAATGCTAACAAATCCAAATTTATTATTTTTCATCGAAACAACCTCAACAATCTTCAACTTACTATCAATAACCAAATACTTGAGCCAGTTCAATCAGTTAAATACCTTGGAGTACTGATTGACAACAAAATAAACCTGAAGGAACATCCCTGCTTAAAATACCCTATAGAGACCCTGTTCAAACCGATAGATATTTGTATCGGGATGTATGGTGTTTCTATAGGGTGTATCGGTTTGTATAGGACCCGTAGTTGAGATTTATGGTTGTTCTATAGGGATATCCACCATTGATTTATTTGCTATCGGTTTCAATGGGGAAAATACACATAAATGTAGAAATTAGTATTTCCCTATAGGACCCTATAGGTTTTAATAAAATTTTGTCAAATGTTTTATGGTTGCTCTATAGGGATATCCCTATATATCCTTCATTGAATTATTTTCTATCGGTCTCAATAGGGAAAATGTAAAAGTTATGGTGTGCCTATATAGGTAATTTCCTATACATTTTCTATCGGGCTGTATCCGGAAAAACCCATGGACAAATGCACATATAGAATCCGATAGCGCCCGATAGATTATTTTGTATAGGTCTCTATGGGGTATTTTAAGCAGGGATGCCAACTCTTCCAAAAAGAAATGTATCTCCAGAGCCAGCCACTTTAGATGTCTTACCTACAAGAATAATGGCATTAATCTCAAAACGGCATCAATAATTTATAAATCCATCTGCCGTCCCATCCTTGAATATGCTCCCTCCCTGTTTTTAAATTCCCGAAAATCTACCTTAAATATCCTGAATGTGGCTGAGACTTCTGCAATGAGAAAAATTACCAAAATGAGGCACCCAGGAAATCCACTCCACAACCCTCCCAACACCCTCCTTTATGAAAAATTTAAAATCAGCCCAATTTCTGCGAGATTAATAAAACTATCCACCAACTTTGCCCAGAGAGAAGCCGCTTACCAGTTTCTGGCACCAGTACTGATTCCAAGAGACCTAGAGAGAGCTCCCACCCGAATCAAACATCCTACAAGATCCCTGCTTGAAGAAATGCAAGCTCTAGCATACATTACTTTTATATTTTAATTAACCTTGGCTGAAGGACCTAGGTCAATGGCCTTTTGATTGTTGTTATTTTTATAATTATGATAATCAATAAATAACTATTATTATTATTATTATTAATAATAAATATTACTGTCAATTTGACAGTGTCAGAGTATTTAATTAAAGACTTCAGCAGAAGTACCATTTTTAAAATAGTTACTAAAAATATTAAATCAAACTGGTTAAGCTAACAACCTAACAAAAAAAAAGGAGTCCAAATAAAAAAAATGAACTGTATGTTGATCAAACCACAATCCACACAACAAGGTCTGTTCTATCTCGTACTAAAAATACAAAAAATCACTGCAACACTGCACAGTTTAACGGCAGCCATGATTGTTGTTTACAATTTTTGTGCTTTGGGTTTGTGCTCTGTTTATACACATTTTAAACGTTGTGTTTCTCATAGTAAGGCTTAAAAGAGTCCTTAAAGTGCTAAGAACAAACATTTTACTCCTCTATTGTAATAAATAAACTTTATTCTATCAGGGCTGTCATAAAACTGTCAAATGTCAATTTTAAGGTTAAATTATAACTAAGGCCCGGATTTTTAGGTCAAAAAGTGATAAAAGGTTCCTAAATTAGGTGATATTTTTAATAAAATAGGTATTTTAGGTACCTATATTTTATGTACTTATAATAACATTATTTTCAGCTAAGCAGATAAAATTTTTTAAAATTTTAAAAAATAAGGGGGAAATAAAAAAACAAAAAATAAAAATTATTTGCTGTTGGGTTCAACGTTGAACCCAACAGCAAATAATTTTAGTGAAAAATCTGGTAGTTAATTTTCCTGTCTTTGAAAATAGAGTCCATTTGGTTTGAAAAAGATAAGAAATAATCACGAGATCATGAATCCTGGACAATATATACCAAAAGACTGGGCCAAAAAATCAACTATTTTTTTTGTTGAAAAGTATATCGAAAATATTATTTGGGGTGACAAAAAAAAATTATTGTGAAAGTTTTAGGCTCAGAAAAAATTATTGTGAAAGTTTTAGGCTCAGAACTCCCAAACCATTGAGTTTAACAAAATTGATTTATAAATATTTTTTAAAGAAAATTAAATGCTCTACAAAAAAGATTAAAGTGAAATTTTCCGTCAGATGAACCGTTTCCTTAAAATCATGCCTTAAAAATTGGTAGGTATAGTTTTACATTTTGATCTTTTAAATTGGAATTTTGTAATTCATGTAAAAATCAGTACCCATAAAAAACCGATAAATATTCTTATGGGAAATCAAATGCTTTACAAAAAAGCCTCTTAACATTTTTGGCTAAATTCACTCAATCAAAAGTTATTCAAGGTTAAAATTTCGTTTTGACTTCAAATTTAACCTTGAATAACTTTTGATGGAGTGAATTTAGCCAAAAATGATAAAAGACTTTTTTTGTAGAGCATTTGATTTCCCATAAGAATATTTATCGTTTTTTTCAGGTTACTGATTTTTACTTGAATTACAAAATTCCAAAGTTAAAAGATCAAATTGTAAAACTATACCAATTTTTAAGGCATGATTAGTGTTGCAAACAAGGAAAAGTTCGGTCGAAAAGTTGTTGGAAAAGTTGGAAAAGTTCGGCACCCCCTATGAAAAGTTGGAAAAGTTATTAGGTGGGAGCCAATGAACAATGAGTTGACTTCTAACCAGTGTTTCGACTACCATAAAAAAAATTTTGGTAGATAATTTGGTCAAAATTCGATATAAATCGCTAGATTTAAAGTGTTTTTAGTAAAACATGCTAAAAGCATTGTTTTTTGGAATAAAATTCTGTCAAACTTTATCAAAAATGGTGTCTGCTAATAACATTGTCTATTATATAAAGATTGTTTTATTATAACGTATTTTAAATTTATACATAGTATGAAATAGTATATTAAAGTACAAGTTGCAGAAGGCCACATATTCTCGCACGAATTCGAAATTTGGCCTCGAGCGACGAAGGAGCGAGTGGACGAACGAATGAGTGCGAGAATAGCCTTCTGCAACGTGTGATTTATACTATTTTCTCGATTTTAACTTTTATTTAGGTTTTTTTAATTGTTTTGTGGTCGTTGTTAGTTAGGGGATTTTTCTCGCAAAATGTCAGTTGGCAACACAAAATGACAATATTTGTTATCCTGCACAAGTACAACCTGAACTGCACTTTTACACATTAAACTTAAAATTTTGCATTAAAATGCATTGTTGGAGCAAACTTTATATTACAAAACAATAATAAAGGCTTCATTTTCAATAAAAGTAATGAATTTGAGGTTATTAATCAGTTTGACATTTTGGGGGTACCAATACTTAAAAACTAAATGTTACCAAAAATCGTTTAAGAATGAGCTTCATTCTTCAACGATTTTGCGTGCGAGAATATGACATTCTTACATAAAAATCGAGAAAAAATATTATTTTTTTTTAATTATGGAAATTTGCAAGTGAAAATATAAAAGTGGAAAAGAAGAAAGTTTTCTTTTCTTTTTCTTTTTAAATTTTTACTTGTAAATTTCCATAATTTTTAACAACAATAAATTTAATAATTTTTGCTTCATATTTTTTTGTAATAATTTTTTATTTCGTATGTTTTTTTTTATGGTGTGTATAAATTTCTATTCTTTTTTACTTAAAAAATATGATTTTTTTAATTCAAATCTAGTTTATTTTTGTTGTTATTATGTTGTCTGTTCATTTTATTTTGTTTGATATTTTTTTTGTTACGTATGTATAAATACATAAGAAATAAATTATTTTAATACATTGACAAGCATTATTTATGTTTTATACGTTTACATTACAAAAAACTCAACTTTTCCATCTTTTCCAACTTTTCCGAACTTTTTCGAAAAATAAAAGCCAACTTTTCAAAAATTTCAACTTTTCATGAAAAGTTGCAACCCTAGGCATGATTGTAAGAAAAGGGTTCATCTGACGGGAAATTCCAATCAAACCTTTTCTGTAGAGCATTCAATTTTCTTCAAAAAATATTCTTGAGTCAATTTTCTTAAACTCAATGATTTGGGTGTTCTGAGACAAAAACTCGCTCAGGAAAAAAAAATCGAAAATTGCGATGATAGACCTCTTAATATTAATATTATGGACTCAAACTTTCACCATAATTTTTTTTTGTCACCGCAAACAATATATTCGATATACTTTCCAAAAAAAATAGGCGATTTTTTTGGCCCAGTCTAATATACATTATAATTATTATTAAGCCACTACAAGTATTAACATTGCAACTGCACCTAGAAACTTGTCATTTTAAGGTACCGAACTGTTATTGAGAAAAACCTATTCACAATCCACGCAACGTGGATTGTGAACCTATTGTAATACAACTTGTGGATTGTGGTAATACCTAGTTTAAATTAAAAAAAGTTTAAATAAAATATATATTTTATTATTTCTTATAATACCCTAATTAAATTATAAAATACATGGCAGTGATAACTTAACTTAATACCTAAATATGTACATTCTTTGACTAAAATGAAAAATAAATAGGTGCTATAACAAATAAACGTATTGAAAATATTTAAACCTAGATTAATATCATGAGTAAACAAATTTGTTTTAAACAGAGTACTCCAATGTGTATTTTCTTATTTAAAACAAACGGGCCCCACAAGGAATCCAAAGGCCTGATTCGGCGCGCCATAATCCATCGGTAGGAAGTCGACCAATGGCAGGTGCTGCATTTTTTTCGTCCTAACCTCGAAAACGGTTTCGCTCTTGTCGTTTCTACTCTTACAGCCGTCGGATAAAACGATTGGCCTTGGGCCGCTGTGCGAGTATTCGTGATCATTTTGGCCCATTAACTTAATACTAGTGTCGAATTTGTGCGAATGGTGATTCTGCCACGCTGCGCTGTTTATGCAGGTGTACGTGAAGTTCTGGTAGGCCACTTCTGACAATAACCTCAGGAAGTTCATTTGTACCACTCCTACAGATTCGTAGCTTATCTAAAATTAACGTTAACTCTAAATATACACTGTCTAAAATGCTTTTAAACTATCTTTAAGTGTCTTAAATACAGGGTGTTTTATAATATATGCGCAGGACTTCAGGATGTGATAGCTCATCCAAAAAGATGAAAAAAGTCGCTATTAACTTACCCTCTAAAATGCACAATTTTCGAGATACAGGGTGTTGAAATTTTAGACAAAAAATCGATTTTTTCGAATATCTCCGGAACCGTTTATCGTTTAAAAAACAGCTTTTGTAAGCATTTTCTACTCATAATAAGCTATATTTTGTGCCAGAAAAAAATTTCTTTTTACTCATAATTGGTGGAGATTTTGAAGGGGTAGCGGGTGTTTTTCTCCTGAACTTCTACGCTCCTGAAAAAAGTATAGTTTTGAGAAGCCCATTCGAACCGCCAATGTTTTCTATACAAAAAAGGTACTCTTGGTCATAAGCTCTAAAGTTGACCGTTTTCGAGAAAAATCAACTTTTATGTTTAAAAACATGGTCAATTTATTGAAAAAAAATTTTTTTTACCAATTATACAAAATTTATTTTAACGATAGAAAAAGTAACAAAACCAAACGATAATTTCAAAATTAAAAAAAAATAAAAAATGATTCAAAATTTGTCTTTGTAAAATTCTCCAAACCGTAAAGGTAAGTAACGCATTTCGCAAATTTCAGCGTTTGTGTAAAAAATCATTTTTTATTTTTTTTTTAATTCTGCAATTATCGTTTGGTTTTGTTACTTGTTCTAACTTTAAAATAAATTTTGTTTAATTAGTAAAAAAATTTTTTTTTCAAAAAATTGACCATGTTTTTAAACATAAAAGTCGATTTTTCTCGAAAACGTTCAACTTTAGAGCTTATGTCATTGACCAAGAGTACCTTTTTGTATAGAAAACATTGGCGGTTCGAATGGGCTTCTCAAAACCGTAGAAGTTGAGGAGAAAAACACCCGCTACCCCTTTAAAATCTCCACCAATTATGAGTAAAAAAATTTTTTTTCTGGCACAAAACATAGCTTATTATGAGTAAAAAATGCTTACAAAAGCTGCTTTTTATACGATAAACGGTTCCGGAGATATTCGAAAAAAACGAATTTTTTTCTAAAATTTCAATACCCTGTATCTCGAAAATTGTGCATTTTAGAGGGTAAGTTAATAGCGACTTTTTTCATCTTTTTGGATGAGCTAGCTCATAGCTATCACATCCCGAAGTCCTGCGCATATATTATGAAACACCCTGTATATTGCACATATATATATATACCCTATAGGGTAAATATATAAAAAGGATAGTTTGTTTGTTTAAACTTTATTTACGTTTACTTAAAAATAAGAAGATTTGAATTTTTAATAAAAGTTTTATAAAATCATTCAAAAATGTATAGTAATTGGACATTTTATATAGTAATTGGACACATGGACCATAGTTATTGGACATACAATTTTTATATAAACATGACAACTTTAGATCAAATAACATAAATTGTTAAATATTTTTTAAAGATAAATTGCTGTTTTAGGTAATTTTTTTATTTCGTTTTTGTAAATATCATATAATTCATATATTTCTTTCTCGGATTCCTCATCCCTTTTCCGGATTCTGAAGGTAACTACTAATTACTTGGTCTGACTTCTGAAATAGTTTGTTGCAAGTATCATTAAGTGTGGTATCTCTAGTTTGTGAAGCATTTATAATGTTTAGGCCGGAACAGGATGATTTATATATCTAATATTTTTTCGGGTGGTATGTTAAAAGTATTTTCCGAATTTATTAATTTTGTTGCCATTAGTGTTTTATGCTCTCTATCATGCACTGTATTTAAATCACTGCTATTCTGCGAGATGCCCTTTGACGAAGAAATCGCTATATTACTTACTCTCTAAAAATGAATTATTATATATATATTAGGGTGAGCCAAAAAAGCTAACCTATCGGATTTATGGGTTAAAATGAACCTACATACCGAGCAAAAAATTTCCCTGCAAGCCAAATTTTTTTGCTCAATTTTAAAAGGTGTCGGTGAGCATTCTAAGTTTTCCATTGAAACTGCAGTTTTAGTGATTTTTTACACTTTTCAAAGCTTTCAAACATACGAATTTTTGAATTAAAAAAAAAATCCTGGTATAGATTCTTTGGGAAATTTTATGCTCTACAAGAATCCGCGACGTAAAAAAAATTATCTCAAACGGTTCAAAAGTTATAGTCTTTTTAATGAAAAAAGATTTTTTTACGTGTTATTTCAATGGAAAACTTAGAATGCTCACCGACACCTTTTAAAATTGAGCAAAAAATTTTGCCTTGCAGGGAAATTTTTTTCTCGGTATGTAGGTTCATTTTAACCCATAAATCCGATAGGTTAGTTTTTTTGGCTCACCCTAATATATATTATAGTTAAAAGATCAAATTGTAAAACTATACCAATTTTTAAGGCATGATTGTAAGAAAAGGGTTCATCTGAGGGGAATTTCCAATCAAACCTTTTTTGTAGAGCATTTAATTTTCTTCAAAAAATATTCCTAAGTCAATTTTGTTAAACTCAATAATTTGGGAGTTCTGAGACAAAAACTCGCTCAAAAAAAAATCCAAAATTGCGATGATAGACCTCTTAATATTAATATTATAGACTCAAACTTTCACCATATTTTTTTTTGTCACCCCAAACAATAGTCAAAAATGTCATAGCGAAAAAGCAGCCACTAATAATTCTCGTCAACAGCAATTTGTATCCAGGACATTTAGCAGTCAATTCCTATGAAATATTATTTGCTGAATCCGAAAATGTTGTCAAAAGTTATAAAAGTAGAACAGTTTTGAAATATAATCAATTTTACATATAATATGGAATTGACTATATCCCAAAAACTGCTTAACTTTTATAGTTTTTGACGGTCTTTTCGGATTCAGGGGACAATTTTACATAAGAATTGGCTGGTAAATGTCCGGGATATAAATAGAGAATGATATTGGACATATGTCCAATAATAGAAATTTACATTTTTTACAAACCAATAATTGGACACTGGCCATTTTACTGTTTGTTTTCAGAATTAAAATTAAAACGCATTAAAGTGACAATATTTAAACCACGAGGAACACATTTTTACCACACACTGATCTGTACACTTTTTAGAAATATTTTTTATTGTAATTTAAACACAGCCCTGCTCTTAACAAAAAAAAAAATCTTACCACCAAAGTAGCGTGCTAACTTTTTTGTCCTATATTGGACCCAAAATAAAGTAGTTCTATATTATTACCGACTGAGATATTTATAATTGTATACAGCGCCATCTAATGATTTGACTTTAAGGTAACTATTTATAGAACTCTTGTTTTTACAGTATTAATGTTAATTGTCCAATAAATATAATTTGATAACCTACAGAGTAGTTTTTTAAGACAGAATAATTCTTACTTTGAATCCTCCTCTCAAGTTGGAGTACCATTCTTTTTTGGCACCTTCTTTTCTCCATGGAATGTTGGGCATGTTGGAACTGTGTTTGTCTGGGAAAACACAAGTTTCTCCTTCTGCAGTCATGTTGCAATAAACATAGATGGAGTCGTCTTTCATTCCTAAGTTGGGATCTATCCAGTACCAACCTGTGACAAAAATATTTAGTAGGTATTTTACATATTTTATATACAGTTACCATCAGGGAATTGTGGATGACCATAATACAAATCTTTACAACTTCTGACTGGATTTTCCCTTACACCCACTGGTTTTCTAGTATTTTCCAAATCGTGCCTCATATTGTAAATTGTATTGTACATATCCAAGAATTTACCATTAATATCGTCTTTATTGGAAGTAACATTTTCTTCATACGAAGTATCAGTCTTTTTCGTTGTGTCAACTATATCCTCATACTCAGAACTAAATTATAATAATCAGTTATAGTACGACAAAATAAAAAATAATACTTACATCAAGTCTTCCACACTTCTTCTGGATCTCACAAGCTCTCTTTGGAAAAGTATTTCGGGTGGTAACAGTGGCATTTCAGCGGGTGGGCCGGGGGGTCCAGGTGCTCCACTGGGTCCCGATTCTCCTTTGTTTCCAGCCACACCCTCTTGACCTTTAAGACCCGGGGGCCCCTCCATACCAGGCAATCCTGTTGGACCGTCGTTCCCCTTCAATCCTTGCGGCCCAACTGGCCCCTAAAATTCACATACATAATTAATAATAATAGTACTGAAACAGACGTGCTCTCGAACGAATTCGATCACTGTTAATAATAATACGTCTTAAAGAAACATAAAACTCTCTAATACAGTTTAGTTTAAGGAAAATACTGTGTGAAATTAGTGCAAAGATTTACTGCCTGGACAAGAACGATCAGTGTACCTTAAGTTAGTGCATAAAGCAACCCTCAATAAGGGAATATAGTGAAAAAAGACTATACAGATATCGAAGTGATTAAGTGATAAGTGACAGCATACCTGGCGATCTAACCCCAGGCCAATATGAATCACCTTATGTAAATAACAAACGAGTCTACCCAAGAGTGGAAAGGGCCATCATCTGCAAAAATCTGATAAGTACTAATTAATCGCATGACCAACAGGCAAATTCGTCACAAAAACCTTTTAATTAACAATCTTAATTATTGAAAACAGCGTTAATATACCAATCATTAGGTAAGAACGTCTCAAAACATAAATAAGCATAAACTTAAGAGGCCAGTCCCAGCAAAATTAAAAAGTTTAAAACTTAACGAACAAAACTAAAATAAACAACCAGCTTTGATATTTGCCTAACATAAACATAAACATAAGAAACTAAATACCTCTAAGCCGTATAAGAGAAAGTTAAGAGCCATTGGGTGAATATAAACTGCTGTTCAAAAGTTAGGGAACCTTCTGTAAAATTACAACCGCATTAATTTTTTTGTCAGAGCATTTTCAGTTTAGTAAAATACCTTAAAATTAAACAAAACATACAAAAAATACCAGTTTATTCATAATGTTATAATATAAAAATATATTAATTTGAAATTTTAGAAAGTTGCCTTATTTAAAAGTAAATATACCGGCGTCTTAACTATAAAGGGGGTTCCCTAACTTATGAACAGCAGTGTATTAAGATGTCCCCCAAGTGAAAATGATTATTTTTTATTTTTGGTTGATTCTCTGTTAGTCTAGAATGGGGTTTTTGGGAAGCCACCAGGTCTAGTAATAACATAACATAAGTGGTTCTGCACTAACAGAATTTTAAGAAATCATACATTTTGAATAATAGACCTTCACGGAAGATAGCTTCACGGAGGTTAGGATTTCGTTTGTTTTTTAAACATCCCTTTGTATATTTGAAACAAGTTATTGTATTTTTGGAAACCTAAATATTTTTTAAAAATACAATAATTGTACATACATAAAATATTTATAAAAAAATCTACTTACTGAGATATTACACTTCACGGTGGATAGGTTTTTAAATAGCAAATTAATCAACTTAAACTTTTGAATTATAAAACAGCAACACTCTCATCTGCATATAAATTCTATCTGACCTTCAGGAATCACATATGCATCTATAATCTCGTAAACAGAGGTTTTTGCTTATTTAAAATGATTAAAGCGCCATCCGTTGCATACAATTTAAAGCAAAAAAAGATTCACGGAGGATAGAATCAATTTTCGTAACACCTACATAAATGGTTATACAAATTATTTCCTTTAATTTTTAATAATATTTTATATTTGAGTCGATTGCTTTGGATGTGTTTAATTTACTTAGTGAACTGATATTTTTAGTATGCTTTTACTACCTCAGATATTTGAAAATATATAGGTTTACCTAGAAAGAGTAACAGTCACGGAGGATAGGTTTTAGACTGTTAAAACATTGTAAAAAATAATTAATTGCGGTTAAAAATCTGGAACCTGAGCTGTAATATCTACCTAATTATGAAAGATCAAAACACAATAAAAGTGTAGGTCAAACTCATTTAGTTTTATTAAATATCACGGGGTAACACCATCGGGGGACATTTCGTGATTATATAGGATAAATAATTTAAATGCAGCTTCCAATTGTTAGAAGAAAAAAAAAAACGTAAATACAATTTCTACCAAATATCTATCGATACCTTTACACTAAAGCACAATGGGGCAAACAATTGCTCACAACAGTTTCCGAATTTCAGCAGACTACATACTCAAACACTTCCCTCTACCTTACTTACCATGTTTCCCTTAGGACCATCTGGACCGCGTTCACACCTTTCTCCTTTTATACCCTTTTCGCCTTGATCCCCTTTTAACCCATTAATTCCATGGTCACCTCTATGACCTTTGGGACCTCTTCTGCCGCGGTCGCCTTTTGGGCCTCTAGGCCCAGTCTCGCCAATCTTTCCAGCTTGACCTGGTAGACCTGGATTTCCTGGTGGCCCATTTTCACCCTTATTGATAAAGTAACAAAATTATTTTTGTATAAATGTATTGTTATACACTCACAGGCAAAATAATCGATCCACACAAATTTTCGATGAATTTCAATAGCAAATAACTTTTTTATTTGATGTCGGATTTAAACGAATATTAAAGAATATTGTAGATAAATTAATGGACAATCGCTCACATTTTAAAAAATTATTAAAAAAATAGACGTACGTTTATAATATATAGGTTTAAACAAAAAGATGTTTTTTACCATAAGTTTAAGACACTCTGTAGAGTGGCAAAACCGTATATTGTTCTAAATTAAGTTTTATTTATCAATTCACATCTATTCTTTTTTGGTTCACCTCGATATATTTATTTTTGTGGAAAATATGGATTTTTTAAAAAAACATTGCAATTTCCAATATTTTTCTGTATGAAGAGCTAAGGTTGCTATGGTCAATCCATAGGCTATGGAGAATGACAGTGACAGTTTTGTTGAATCATCCCATACTTGGACATGTCATACAAGGCTTTCAAAAGCTATCAAATTGGTTTTGCAAATTAATGTTTAAATTTTGAGGTGTCTTCTTACTTTAAAAAATGGATATGCCTCCGACTGATGTTGCCAGAGCCATTAATTTAATCCAGGATGGACGGTCACAGTATTACTTGGCAACTGTTTTAAACGTCACAAGAAGTAAAGTAGAAAGGGCAACATCAGTCGGAGACATTTTTAAAAGTAAGAAGACACCTCAAAATTAACACAATAATTTACAAAAAACAATTTGATAGCTTTTGAAAGCTGTATATGACATGTCCAAGTATAAGATGATTCAAGAAAACTGTAACTGTCATCCTCCATAGGCTATGGATGAACCATAGCAACCTTAGTTCTTCATACAGGAAAAATATTGTAAATTGCAATGTTTTTTAAAAAAAAATCCATATTTTCCACAAAAATAAATATATCAAGGTGAACCAAAAACAAAACTGTTAAAAATAGATGTGACTTGATAATTAAAACTTAATTTAGAACAATATACGGTTTTGCCACTCTACAGAGTGTCTTAAACTTATGGTAAAAAACATCTTTTTGTTTAATCCTGTATATTATAAACGTACGTGGATTTTTTAGTAATTTTTAAAATGTGAGCGATTCTCCATTAATTTATCTACAATATTCTTTAATATTCGTTTAAATCCGACATCAAATAAATAAGTAATTTGCGATTGAAATTCGTCGAAAATTTGTGTGGATCGATTATTTTGCCTGTGAGTGTAGCTATTAAATGCTTACAGCCGCTCCTGGCGATCCTCGTAGACCCTGTAAACCTTGGGGACCTGGTATTCCTTGGGATCCCGGTTGTCCTTGAATTCCTGGCGCTCCAATAGTTCCGCTATCTCCTTTTTCTCCAGGTAAACCCGTGTTTCCTTGCAATCCAGCCACACCTTCTGGTCCCTATTCGTATATTTGTTAGTATTATGTAAGACAATAGCCCTAGTCAACAAATAAAAATAAAATTCGCGTCCCCAAATTTAAAACTCAATTCCTATGTCCGTTAAAAGTAGAACAGTTTGAGAATCTTCTGGAATCGGTTGGTTATATAAGCTGCGTAATGGCAGAGTAAAAGTGGATTGGATGCATTAAGGAAATGATGGTGACAATGAAAATAGTAGATTGTTCTACAAGTAAAGAAAAGTGAGTTTTCCAGTGAGTGAAACTGCAAAAATAAATTTAATTAAAGGAACTTACCGGTCGTCCTGCTGGTCCTGCCGGACCAACAGGTCCGGGTGGTCCTGAATCTCCAGGCGTTCCAGCTTCCCCCTGTTTTCCAGGCTCGCCGTCTTTTCCAGGTTCCCCTTTAAGACCGGTTAACCCGGGTTCGCCCGTTGGACCTGGAAAACCTGCGGAACCCGGAGCACCTCTGCTTCCTTCCGGGCCGACCGGACCTCTTGGTCCCGGATTTCCGGGTATGCCGGCTTTACCGTCCTCTCCTTTTTGTCCCTGAGCTCCCGGTTCGCCCTTTAAAAAGAGTTATTTACTTTATAAGCAATGAGTTAAGGATTTATTAGTTATTTTACTTGTCTTCCATCGTTGCCCGGTGGTCCGGCTACACCGGGCGGTCCGTCGTCACCTTTGGGTCCCTGAGACCCTTCGGGTCCCAGAGGCCCGGGCAAACCCTCGACCCCCTTGGGACCGCGCTCGCCGGCTTCTCCTTGATTTCCAGGGGCGCCCGGCGGTCCTTTTTGACCCACGTCCCCGATTTCGCCCTTGATGCCCGGCGGTCCCGGCAACCCGTGCGGGCCTGCTGGACCCGAAGGTCCCGGCAAACCTGTGGGACCGTCTTCGCCTTTGGAACCGCGTCGTCCCATCTCTCCCGGCGGTCCTTTTTCTCCCGGAGGACCGACGGGACCCAACTCGCCTCTGATTCCTTGTGGTCCTGGACTTCCGACTGGACCCTTGTAAAATTATTAAATTAACATTTTATAAATAACTGCCCTAGCGGTTTTATGGTCAACTAGGACTTATTAGAGTCTTATTGGAGTCTTTAAACGGTGTCAAACTCGTCTGCTTGTTTTAAAGTCTCACTTTGGAAATAGGGTGAAAATAATTCAGCATTAATTATTAAGGGCCGGTTTTTTAATCATAGTTTAAACTTGGTTCAGCATTTGAACTTGGTTCAAACAAAATATGCCGTTTTTCAATCAAAGTTCAAGCTTGAATTTGGTTTAAACTAAATCAAAAGATGAACTGTCACTGTTGGCCGTTTAAACGAAGTTCAACTTAATTTTTCTCTGCTTTATTTTGTATTACGTTGTTTATTTCTTGTTTTGTGATCTGCTGTTATAATAAACCAATGGATATGTTTGAGGTAGTTAGTGAGGATGATGAGGAAATTGGCGAATTCCTAAATAATATTCAACTTCGTGTGCACAGGCCACGGGTAAGACCGAATCATTTTGAAAGGTGGATTAATGATGAACTTTTTGCCAGATTTCGGTTTTCCAAACCTTTTGTACGTAGGATAGTGGACTTAATTAGACCAGTTATTGCAAATCCGACCAATAGGTTAGTTATAAAAATAGTTACTGAATAGGTAATAGATTTTAGTAAAATTCATCACATGTAACAAAAAACGACAAATTCATTTTATAATATAAAACGAAATACATACAAATAATTCCTCCTTAAAAGAGGTAAAGTTGGCAGTACGATTTTTATCCATAATAAATAATAATTATTGTTCTTTATCAATAGTAAATTGTTTTAAATCACCCTTTCGCATAGATTATAACTTTTTAAAACAGAAAAGATAAACAAAACTCCAAAACAAACAAAATCCTTTTGTCAAAATGACAGTTTTAACTACTATTAATGTAGGCGTATACTAAATTCGGTTGTACCAACTTAACGTTGACACCGCTGATCTAAGTTCAACAGAACTGCTGTTGAGTCTACATTGAAAAACTCATTTGACTGTGAACTGAGTTCATTAACTGATCTGTTCCCCTGAACCAAGGTTTAAACCCTAATTGAAAAACCGGCCCTAAGAGACTCTACCAACACTATTCTCTTAAGAATGACATTTTAATGCAAAATATAACTAAACTGCGCACCACTCAATGTGTCGCGACCAAAAAGTTCGTTCTTTTTCAAAACGACATTACTTTTTTGTTTCTTGAACGATTTTATTTTGGTCTGTGATGGGTGCTAGCCTCATCATCTGATTTATCTGAAACTTAAATTTGACAACTGAATACCAATCAGGTCAAAATTATGAAGAAATTTCACCAAAATGTCATTTTGAAAAGTGGTCTTTGCTTAGGTTCCTCTGAAAATAATGAAAGTTTGTTGCTTGTCGCTTGTTCAGAATTATTCAAGGAACAATCTTTCACCATCTTATCTTCTTGTTCCTAAAAAGGCTTAGTGGATAGCTACAAAAAATCATCAATTGTAGGTACTCTTTTGTAAAAAAATCATATTTTTGTTGCTAAGATTCCATTCCGGGCTTGGATGAAGTTATTGAAATTTTTCACCGTTTTACATATCACCCTGTAGAAAATTTATTTGAAGAACCGTGAGCTTCATATCTATAGCATGAATTTCCAGAGGATGGGGCTAGCAGACATCACAAACCAAAATAAAATCGTTCAAGAGACAAAAAAGTTATGTCGTTTTGAAAAAGAACGAACTTTTTGGTCGCGACACATTGAGTAGTGCTCAGTTTATTTTAGGAATGTCCAGTCAAGCTTCTAAAATATGGGCGAATTTTCGTTAAATGTACATTTTTTATATATATTTTGTCCAGGCAGGTCAATTTGATCGATTTTTTTTCCTTTGTGATAGAACAGTGTAATATACTGCAAAAAAATTCTATAAGTTTATAAATAACAAAAATAAACTTTAAATAAATAAAACCTATAGGGTTAATCTGAAATAGGGAAGGAACACAAGGAAGAAATGAAACATTGTCCTCCTCCTAACGCATCTTCCTGAACGTTTTATGACACATTGCTTTTGACTTTCTCAAACGTTATTTTTCAAAAATACTGTTAAATGTAAATATCTTTCGGCATTTGTTTGGAATTTCTACTATGCTCTAATACAAAATGAAAATAAAAAAGTTAACTTCTAAAACAAGAGTTGTATGTAGCGTTTTGTAAAAGACACCAAAAGTGTACGCAAAAAAATCTTACCTTTAAAATATTTACAAAAAAAATCACACACTTGTTGTTGACGAACTGTCAAACATGTATGCCCTCTAGAAAAACACGATAGAATCTCTATCTCGTGTCTCTATTTCGAAGCAGTCGGCATAGAAGACGACGTTAGGAAAAAGACAAGATTTTTGAATGTCGACTTTAATATTTTTTTCTGTTTAAACTACTTTGTAGAAAACTATTTTATTTTTATATACGAATAAAAGAACTTTCCATTGTTCAAAAATAATTTATTTTTTCAGAAGGAAGCTGCAAAGAAGAAGAATATAATAATTAAATTAAAAAATCGCCTCTGGGGAAAGTTAGGTTACAGGACATTTCACCTAGTTTTTCTGCCATATATAGAAACATAAAGTAATTTAAAAGAAAAATACAAAGGGTCCTAACAGGAAGGGGGTATTTAAATATAATAAATACAAAACTTATCAATAAAGGTCAAAAATAAAATTAGCTGGGGACAGCAAATGTACATTTAACGAAAATTTGCCCATATGTCTTGAGATCAATATTTATACATATTTTAAAGTATTTTTTCAAACTGACATTTCAATTACAATAAGTATAATTATGCTTACAGATTCTCCTTGCGACCCTTTAAATCCTTTCTCGCCTGGTGGCCCTATGTCTCCTTTATCGCCATCCTCTCCAGGGGGTCCAACAGGCCCAGGCGCGCCCGCTAATCCTCTCTGCCCAGGAAGTCCATCTCTCCCGCTAACACCAGGGGGTCCGGGTTCGCCATGCTCTCCCTTGGCACCGCCAGGTCCTGGGGATCCCGTAGGTCCTTTTCTTCCTTCGAGCCCTTGGGCCCCATCCTTGCCTGCGTCTCCCTGTGCCCCTTTATCGCCCTGTGGTCCGGGTAAACCTGCTGGTCCAATGTCCCCCTTGAGTCCTGGTGTACCCTGAAACATGGTCATAACAAAAGTTCGCCTAGTCATTATTATATGCGATTTCACCAGATTATGAGCTTTTTATTCCAATTATAGGTAAATCAATTGAGTCTGCGGAAACCATAAAGTTAACATGGGAAACACAAATAAATAATTTAAGTAAAAGTTCTGCTTGCTATTTAATAAGGTCATCAAGAGGTAACCCAGATAGCACACAACGTCTTGAAGATGTCTTTTGTATGTCTGTATTATGCCTGAAAGTTTGAAGATCTAAAAAAGACGTCTGAAGGACGTCTTTTGATAGACGTCTTAAAGATTTCTTCATTAAATGTTCTAAAGACGTCTTATTTAATTTTTTTTACAAAATAGTGAAATTATATCCTATAATTAGCCACTTTATAGTATTTTGGTGTTATAGAAATAACATTAATGTAGGATTTTGAGTTTTAACAACGATGATGGGTAGGGTAACTGAATAAATATATATCTGACATTTTGTAGACTGGTTATTTTTCCTACAATTAATATTATCAATTTGTAATAAAAACATTATGAACAAACATGTTTCCAAATTAAGTATAAAGACAAAATAACCTTTAAATAACCCAAGCGCTAATATGTCTGCCTCTTTTCAATTCTTAAGTAACTCGTAACTAAATGCAGATTGCAGACATCCTACGTCATTTGCTTCTTGTTTAGAAAGAGAATATTATTATGTAAAAGAGTTTCTTAATGATATACTTTAAGATATTTTTCATTTTGGTGTTCCTAGTGTTTATTTTGTAATTTTACTTGACTGGCTGTTAACTGTTTAATTAATAAATATTATTATTATTATTATAGGATTCAGCGGACAATTTTACATAGATATTGCTGTTGACTAGCGTTATTAAATCTTACCGGAGGTCCATTGTGTCCTCTTTCTCCAGGAAAACCTTGTAGTCCACTGTCCCCCTGAGGACCTGGTTTGCCCGTTGGCCCGGAAGGTCCTGGGGCCCCTTCTTTTCCTGATTCTCCTGGTAAACCTGGCTCTCCCGGTATCCCCGGCGTTCCTGGTATACCCGGTTCTCCCAGCGGACCCGGTTCACCGATTGGACCTTGCGGCCCTATAACCCCCGGCTCGCCCGGTTTTCCGGGCGAACCGTTTTCCCCCGGTGCACCTCTTTCCCCCGAAGGTCCCGGAACCCCGTCTTTTCCTCCGGCTCCGGGCGAGCCGGGAGTCCCTACCAGTCCTCTAGGGCCTTCCGGGCCCGAGGGACCCACTTCTCCGGACGGTCCAGGCGGTCCAGGTTGTCCCGTGTCCCCTTTGGTTCCCTGCAAGCCGTCCTGTCCCCTTTTTCCTCTGTAACCTCTGAATCCTCGCGGACCTTGCTCTCCGCGTTCGCCGGGACTTCCAGGGTTTCCCTAAGATTGCAGATTATATATTTTACGTTTGATAAACTTTTGCTTAAATTCCCCAGCTTGTATATAATTTTTTGTATACCGCATTTTCATTTGATACCTGAACACTCGAGTGCAATGTAAGCAGATTGCCGGCGTAGGCGAGGATTCAGTTTTGTTTTGCATTTGCTAGTGTATTTTTAAAATTATAACTTACAATGTCCTACACATTGCAAGAGAAAATTGACATGATAAGCTGGTCTTTAGTGGGCAATTCTCTACGTCAAACAAGAGACCTATTCGCAGTTAAATATCCGGAACATTCTATTCCCTCAATTGGAAATAACAAACGTTATCAAAGGTTTAAAACGAATGTCACAGTATTGATGTTGATGCGGAGATGAAATAAATAATGGTTTGTGCAATGTTAGAAAAAGATTCAAATACATCAATTCCTAAAATAGCCGAAGAGACCGGCATTAGTGTGGGTAAAGTCCACAAAATATTTAAAAAAATAAATATCGTTCCTATAAATACCAAGTACATCAGGAAATTTTTCAAGACGACTAGTACCGGAGAATGGAATTTTGTGAAAATATGATGGAACGCGCGAATCATCATTGAAAACATAATATTTAACGACGAATCCACATTTCCATTACGTGGAAAGCACAATCCTGCTATTGTCCGGTACTGGTCTATTGAAAATGAGTACAGGCAACTAAACTTAAAGACTCAGTATCTTGAAAAGTTGAACGTGTGGTCTGGTATTTATGGGAATATTATTGGTCCCTTTGTAATTGGTGGCAATTTAAATTGAGCGAGATATTTGGATCTTCTTCAAAATTCCTGCAATCCAAAACATAACCCCAAATTTGGATAACGTTTGGTATCAACAGGACGGTTGCCCATCACATAACACAAGAATAGTGATGGAGTATTTACAAGAGATTTTCTCCAAAGGATAGATTCTACCAGGGGCGCTATTCGCTGGCCAGCAAGGTAGCCAGACTTCGCTCCTAACGATTTTTTTCTACACTCTTAAAAACCGAATGCAGCCTGTCTAGAGGAAAAATGAAAATACGGTATGCTATGAGACAAACTCGATGAAGACTATATTAAATAAATAAAATGATATTTCTTCAAAAAATTATGTTTTTATTAGTAAGGCCATATACTTATTGAATGAGAATTTTAGTATTATTACCCTGTCTCCTTTTTCTCCCGCTGGTCCCAATCTTCCTGTAGCGCCTTTATCACCCTTATCACCTATAGCTCCTGGATATCCAATAAAACCTTGTAACCCCTGTTTGCCTTTCTCTCCCGTGGGACCAATTGCTCCCGTTTCGCCTCTTGGACCGTCAAAACCCTATAAGATGCAAATACAAATATACAAATTATCTTCAATCTAAACCCAAGCAACAATTTAAGTATTTGTTACGTATATGAGACTATTGAAGAAACTTTAAAGTGTTTTGCGACAGTCGCCAGTCTCTTTATTATTACTCTTTCATTACTAAGTTACGACTAAAGTGGGGAACAATTATTGAGTTCCAAAAAGGTAACAAATATGTCACTAGCTATAAACCCTGCTACTATTTGGAACGTAGCTGCTACGTTACTAAAACGTTTCAATATCGTTGCTAGAGCGTTATAATTACTTTTATTTATTTGTTTTTACTTCTATATTAACTGTCTTTGTCAAACTTATATTAGATTATACTATCCCTTTTTTTGAATGGAACCACTACAGACTTGGCTTTTCAATGTCGTCGTTTATTAAATATGTACTGGTAGTTTATAACTTCCAGAATAACAATATAATGTTTAGTTAGGCAGGTAAATTTATAAACCCTTTACATTTTACTGTTGAACTTATGAATTTAGTTTCTGTAAAATAAATGCGCTTTATCAATATTGAAGTATAAAAAAATTATTTATTTAATAATGTTTATAAATAAAAAAATCTTAATATTTTTTATTAATTTTTATTTAATTATTAATACCGTCTATTACCAACAAAATTACTTTTTATTTAAAAGTAAACAACCATTTACAAACAATTAAAATAATTTATTATTTACATTACCACGTGGTACTGTACAGTAAAAAAAGTTTTACCACCTTAATTTTCATTACGGTAGTTTTGGTTCCCTTGTGGAAATTTTTCTCTGAGAAAGTCTTACTTTCTCTGAAAAAGTCTGAATAATACTTATTAAGTCGGAAAAAGTCAGAATAAGACTTATTAAGTCGGAAAAAGTCTGAATAAGTCTTATTAAGTCAGACTAATAGCAAGATTTGGGAGTCTTCTGGAAGAGTAATAAGACTTTTTAAGACTTACTAAGACTTTTAGTAGAGAAATGGTAGGTACCTACGGAGATAAAAATAAATATCCGAAATAATTCATAGAGGTTGTATTTGGTTATCGTAAAATAAAACACATAGAAAAGTATTTATTAACATTTTTGCTGTTGTTATAAGCCAAGTTTATTGCATAATTACCTATATAATAACATAGGTAAGATGTAATAATTATAGCAATTATAATTGTATACATACGATGCGCTTGATATGCATGCTTTCATTGTTTCCACCATAGAAAAAGGAGTTGCCACTGTACGTTTTATTTTAATAGTTTCTTTTGATACTCGCAAATATTTACCTATCTAAACATTGTTACAAACAAATCTTCTAGGCGTAATATCGAGAGACCAGCTCAGCTAGCTGACCAATTAGAGCACAGCTGACCTGTTAGTGGGACACATTGTTGTCGTTTGCAAGTATTTTACTCGAAAATCGGGTATTTTCGTAATATTTGCGGGTGATTTTCAAATTTCTATCAAAATAATAACAAAAGAAATTTTCAGTAAATAATATTGTATATTTACTAAATATGCACAATTATTTTATTCTATCCTGTTACATTTTTATTATTATTTTAGTATGTATTTTGTAATTTATGGTCAGGAACTTTTATGGCAACACTGTACGTAAACACGAAGATCAACCATATTTGTCTTATAAGTCTATCGAAAATATCATGTCTATAGACATGAAATTAACTCCTTTTTCTATGGTGGAAACAATGAAAGCATGTCAAGCGCATCGTATGTATAAAATTATAATTGTTATAATTATTACATCTTACCTATGTTATTATATAGGTAATTATGCAATAAACTTGGCTTATAACAACAGCAAACATGTTAATAAATACCTTTCTATGTGTTTTATTTTAAGATAACCAAATTCAACCTCTATGAATTATTTCGGATATTTATTTTTATCGCCATAGGTACCTACCATTTCTCTACTAAAAGTCTTATTAAGTCTTAAAAAGTCTTATTAACTCTTCCAGAAGACTCCCAAATCTTGCTATTAGTCTGACTTAATAAGACTTATTCAGACTTTTTCCGACTTAATAAGTCTTATTCTGACTTTTTCCGACTTAATAAGTATTATTCAGACTTTTTCAAAGAAAGTAAGACTTTCACAGAGAAAAATTTCCACAAAGGTTAGTACCATAACCATTCCAAATACTAAAATAATAACTTAAAAGTTTGTAGTTTTTAACTCATGTTCCAGTTTCGAGGTTTTAACTTGCAAAGGGACTACAAAGTAAAAATAATTATAATGTAATCTTTAGGAAGCAACTGAAAGTATCTGCTGCAAATTAAATTTACTTGAACGTTTTCTTACTTATAACAACTTTTTTAAAGTTGCAAAGTCTTCTTGGGGGCAACCAAGTTTTACTTAAATGTTTATTACGTTACAGTAACCATTTAAGGAAATAATAAAGTTTCTGTTACAAAATATTGCTATTTAAAAGTTAGAATTAACCTACCTTGGGTCCTTCAGGTCCCTCTAGCCCTGGCACCCCTATCGGGCCATGAGCCCCAACATCTCCCTTGATTCCCGGCTCTCCTTTATCGCCTTCCAATCCTCTTTCTCCCTTTTCGCCCTTCTCTCCAATCACTCCCCTTTTACCTTCGTCCCCTTTAACGCCACGAGACCCGGGGAAACCAATGGACCCCTGCGGACCGGGCGGTCCGTGCTCCCCTTTTAGCCCTGGAGTTCCCGGTAGCCCGTTTATCCCCGGCAAACCTTCGGCCCCTGGAAGGCCGGGAATCCCCGGTTTACCCATTGGACCCTAAATGGAAAACAACAGGTAAATTAGTCAACAATCATTTCTCGAAAAAAGTAAGGGAGAAATGTGTAGTATATTTAAAACCCGATTGCTCCAAATCACAGTGAGTAATCAATCACTGACGCTCAAGCCTGTGAATAATGAGTTCAATATTCACGAAATTTTTTTAAAATGTCAATATACACTTACATGCAAAATAATCGATCCACACAAATTTTCTACTTTTTTATTTGATGTCGAATATTAAAGAATATTGTGAGCGATTGTCCATTAATTTATCTACAATATTCTTTAATATTCGCTTAAATCCGACATCAAATAAAAAAGTTATTTGCGATTGAAATTCATCGAAAATTTGAGTGGATAGATTATTTTGCCTGTGAGTGTAGTAGTAGGAGTAGGATATACACAGCAAACGGAAAAATATAGAAGTGTATTGGATGACGCCACGTTTAAATACAGTTTTCTAAACCCTCTCTCTAAAAATGAAATAGTCCAAATTATACTATTTGAATTAGTACCAGCATTTTTTACTAATAAAATAGTCGTTTTCAATTTTAAATTACTACGTAAATAGTTAAAGTTTGACTAATTTAAGATTAGTCACCATCTTTGACTATTTCTGAGAGTTAAAAGTAATTTCTTTAATCGTTTGCGGCCAGCAACAAAGTATTATTTGAATTAAATGCATATAGGCTCAATGGTTAAATGGCCCATAAAAACAAACAAAGATGCAAAAAGTTTAGCTCAAAACAGCAATACAAATAATATATTCAACTAAAAAATATTTATTGACAAATAAAATTGATTTTTATAAGAGGGGCTGATAGCTGAATGGGTTATGACAACAGCTTGACAAGCTTGACAAGTAGGGTTGGGAAAATTTTACTTTTTGCTTGTACTTGAAATTTCACTTGAAATTTTCATGACATTTATGAAATTTATTAAAATTTTCTAAATTTCTGAAATTTCACTTGAAATTTTCATGACATTTATGAAATTTATTAAAATTTCCTAAATTTCTGAAATTTTATGAAATTTATTGAAACTTTCAATAAATTTCAATCACTTAAGTGTAATATATTAATATTGAAATAAGCCCACTCGGGGACCATGGCAAATTGCCTCTCTTACCTCCTACCCCTCTGTGGGCCCCTGCACCAATAATATAAATAGTAAATACCTATGTTTAACACAAATTTTTTGAGATTTCCTTTTAAAATATTTTTAAAATTACTAAAACTAAAAGACATAAGCACTTTTTGGTAAGCTAATGAGATTGTGCCACTTTCATTGTTTTATATTTAATATATTTATTATTTTTGAATATTTTACTGAAATTATACAAAATTGAAGAAACTTTATCAAAATTTTATGAGCCAAAGGCATTTTTTATCCGTTTTCCGATGCAATTATAGCAAAAGTAAAAGTTTAAATTAATCATGACTTTTAAAAAACTTTTAAAGTCTGATTTAATTTACAAATTAAATTGGTAACTCGATTAGATTATTTAAATTAATTTATGCATATAAGTAACAATAATTACTTATAGTGTATTCAAATTCAAGCCGAACTAAACAAAAACGCCCAGACGCTTGATAACTCGTTCTTATTGGTCGATTCGTAATCTGTTGTAAATTATTATTAAAGGTCCCAGGGGAGGCCGCATGTGAAATTTATGCGAAATTTTTAGTAAATTGCGAAACTTTCAATGAAATTTCTGAAACTTTCACAGGCAATGTTGAAATTTTCGGATTAAAAATTTCATTTGAAAATTTCAACTGTCCCAACCCTATTGACAAGTGACAGACCTGAGTTCAATCCCAGGCTGGGTCAAAACTTTTTTAAATTTAAATCTACTAATTTGTCTATTTCATTCAGTAGAATTTGACTAAATATTATTTTTCGCTATGACAATTAGTCAAATATGACTTATAATTAGATATTTTTGACTAAAGCTAATTTTCATGTATCCGTTTGTCCGTCATCCGTATGTCAGTTTTTCATTAAAATCGTCCGATAAGAAATGTTCTAATTTTCATGCATACGTTTTTTAATGACGTTTAACGGATTGATTTTGCGACAAATAGAAATTAAGTGTCAGTATATTCACTTACTAAGTTTACCTAATGCTTAATTGTCATAGTAACTATGACAATTAAGCATTAGGTATGACATAGTTACAATTATGTCAACAATTGTAACTTTAACAGTTAGCTGTCTAATAAATTTTAAGGTAGGTAAATATACCTTATAAAAAGAATATACTAGCCCTAATATACATTAAAATGTATAGTTTTAAAAAAGCAGGTCCTTTTAGTTCTAGTTTTAATTTTTTTTTGTTTGTCCTTTCTTTTTTTTCGTTATTCTTATTAAATAAAAACTTAACAGTAAAACATTATTCACATAACGTACGTAATATTTTCGTTTTACAATCTTATTGAAAAAATATAAAAATATTTGAAAATAAATTATCTTAAAATAACGTTAGGCGTCAAAAACAGATGTTTAGTGACGGATGAGTTAAAATTATTTAACCTTTCTCTGTCAGACGTACGAAGTTGAAACTTGACGGACCGATAAAATGTCATAATTTTCGAATTATAATTGGACCAATAAGAGCGCTCCCGGATGAACGGACTGACGGACAAACGGATACATGAAAATTAAGCTTAATTCATTTTAAGAGAGTATCCTACCATTATTCCCGGAGGTCCCATGAATCCTTGGGGCCCCGGCGGGCCGGAAGCCCCCTGAGATCCCGGTTGACCCGGCGCCCCAGGCTGACCTATCGGTCCGGGATGCCCCTTATTCCCTGCTGGTCCTTCGCTACCGGGAATCCCCGGGGGACCCTGGATCCCGGGAATACCTCTCGGCCCCGAGAAGCCTCTCGGGCCCTGTTCGCCGGTAAGTCCCGGTAAACCGGGTTGCCCCTCTTCTCCCTGCATGCCCTCGTGACCCGGTAGACCCGTTTCCCCTGGTATACCTCGTTCCCCTCTCTCCCCTTTGTCTCCAGGCAGACCCGGAAGTCCTATCAAACCTTGTTCTCCTTTGTTTCCCGGGAGGCCGGTTAAACCTCTTTCGCCGTCACGTCCTGGACGTCCACGACGGCCCTCTCTGCCAGGGGGGCCTGTCGGTCCCTGTTCTCCTCTTGGACCCTGTTCAACAGATGTTTGTTTGATATTGTCCGATGAAAGTTTGAGATGCATCTAATTGCCCACGTATATTACCTAATTTTGGGCTGCTGATTTCAAAAATTCCACTCGTTTTGCTCCAGGACGTCTAGGATTCGAAATAATTGTGTAATAAAATGCTCTTCATAAGTTTTTCGTTTTTCTGCAGAGAAGTGCTTTATTAAATACCAAAACTAAAATTATAATGTTTTTTGGTATAAAGTATCATTTTTTGTTTTACTAATTAAATTGAAAAGGCAACAAAGTAAACGGGTTTCGGTATAAGCATCCTCACCAAATATGGGGGTCCCAGCTTTTTTTTTTAATATCTTTATTTTCGTTTTAACTGTCCTGTACAATTGTTTTCAAATAAATACACTTATAAACTAGATATTTTAATAATATTTTGGTCCGAGAAGATACAATACATAAACGAAAATAATTTAGACTCCTAATCAGCACCCTGTGCTGGTGATGGAGACTAGCGAATTTTTTATATTTCGTAGTCATTTAAGAAATTATTTTTTTCTTAAATATATTATTATTTTTAATATTTTTTATTGATTGGGGTAACATGTTATAACTTTCCACACTACGATTTATTGGATTATTCAAACCTATATTAGACTGTGTATTTGTTAAATAAATTTTGCTTTGGTTCCTAGTATTATGATCATGAATCTCTTTGCATAATATAAATTTATAATTAGTTTTTTGGTTTTTATTGATTGTTTTATGAATGGGGTACCCAAAAAATGAGCATTTGAAAAGTTTTCCAAAATTGTACCACCCTTTTTCTCGCTCTACAGGCTCAGAATAATTATTTTCGATTAAAACTTGTGAATTTAGAAACCGAAAAAAACAATCTAATTTTTTACGAAATTTTTTGGGTACCCCATTTTGGGCCACCGCTGCCTTGTTTTGCCCCCTTTCACCTCCCGTCTGCTAATTATACCATAAAATTAAAAAAACCAGAAAATTTGATGTTAATCAAACTTTGACCTCGAATAACTCTAGAAGAAATCCATTTATCAAAAAATAATAAGAGACCTTTTTTGTATAGCGTTACATTTTATATAAGAAACTGCAATGATCATTGCCATAAGTTACTTTGATACAGAGGTATAAAATTCCAAACATAAAATTATTTTTTCCCATGTTAATTAAATGGGAAACTAAAATAAAAACAGCGACCTCTTAGAGTTGAGCTGGAACGCCCATATTTGGTGAGGATTTTTTCTATATTAAATAGAAACATTTGAGAGGGTAAGAGCGAAAAAAAAATTAAATTTTATTTTTTGAAGCACCCTAATGTATATATACATATAATTATATATTAAGTCTTATCAAAATTTAATATCGAATTGAAGTATAAAGGCGCCTTTATCTACTTTATCGTTCAAGCACACTAAAGTGCATCTATTAATTATTGACATTTAAAATTTAAACTTTAAATTGTATTTTTACTTTAAAGTGATTTTAAGAACCAAAAATGAAAAAAAAAACAGGAAATGGAAGTGGCAGAAAAAGAGAAAGGAGACGAACATTTATGTCGTCGTTGTAAATTTGTTTTGTTTATGTTGCGGTACCTTTACGCCCAAGAAAAACCAACGCAATTTTTCATTACAAATTTTTATTACTACTTTAATTTTGCAGGAATATTAAATGGTCCTGATATCCGACGTTTCATGAAAGATCAAGCATTCAAAAATGCTCTCAAAGTTGACGAGCTTGTCGCATATGGCAGTCATTGAAAATGTTCTTGCATCATATCGGGGCTAAAATTGGCGCCAATTCATTGAAAAAATGCTTTCCGTTTTGCAAAGAATTAGCGTTAATATGTCATTTAAAAAACATTTTCTTTTTGTTCACCCTGATAAATTTGCCGAACTGATGAACATGGAGAACGATTTCACCAAGTAACTGCAAATCTAGAGCATTGGTAGATATCTATGGGTATAGCGGAAATAAGTTGGATTCATTGCTAGGAGACATTTGCTGGAATTTGCAGCAAAAGATGTACGACGATGATGAGGAAAATACTGAAACTTGTTTACTTTGTTGCCCTTTCAATTTAATAATTAAAATAAACGACAAAAAATGTCAAATAATACATAAAATACATTAAAATTATAGTTTTAGTATTTAAAATGTCACAGTGTTAAGATAAATATGATCTATTTGCCGTATACCAATTACTTTAGTACATTCAAGATAAATTTAAGCCAAAATAATTTAATATATAATTAAAATACCAACAAAAAACTTACATTTCGAGGTGATTGGCAGAGCATTTTATTAAAAAATTATTTTAAATCCTAGACGTTCTAGGGAAAAACTAATGACATTTTTGAAATCAGCGGCCCAAAATTAGTTAAACAAAGTGTAACAGACGTCGGTGTTATTCTCTATTTACCGGTTCGCCAATTTCCCCAGCTTCTCCTTTTGGTCCTTCAGAACCGGTCGGTCCTTGTGGGCCGGGAACGCCCGTTAAACCCATCGGTCCTTCGATTCCCCGCATGGCCATCTTTAACATAGTTGTGAACAGCTATTTTAGTTTTTTAGATTAAATTTATTTCCGCATATTTACCATGTGCTGCGACAACATTTGTCTGAACGTTTCCGCTTGGGTGTCTGGTCCTTTCTCGTTTCCATGCGCGTTTAGCTAAAATATAGTTGTTTTTTTAGTTTACACTGTTTAAAATATATGTGTTGTGAAGAGTAATCTTAAAATGGTGTCAAAATCCAACACCAAGTGGTGTTAATATAACACCATGAATTATGTTTAAAAATGTTTTATACAGCAAACACCAAAACGGTGTTTATCTAAAAATATTTGAGAAGTGCACCTACACAGAAAAAATGAAATAGTTCATTTAACTATAATAATTTAGTTGACCCATAAGTATTTATTTAAATCAACTGTGGAAAGGTTAATATAAACAAAGATTAGTTTGACGGTACTAAACCAGATAGTTATTTTATTTTTTTTAAATTGGTTAAAGTAACCCAGAAAACTTTAGTGAAACCAACCCGCTGAATGGTTCACTTTACTAAATATGTTGTTTGTAAAATAAGAGTTACTTCAACCTAAAGCACTCTGTTAAAACGATTAAAACAATTTGCCGTGCATTCCTTGTTGCATAGTGTGTACCGATCGCGGCAAAGGCGGTGTGGATCACGTGATGTTCTTAAATCTCGCCTCTGTTGACTTACATGAAGAGTATGTAAGCTCAGGTAGTCCTTTGCTTTGGTGTGACACTACAAGTTGTTCGATACTGAAGAGACCTTAAATATGTGGAAACAGCTGTCAATATTTGAAGTATTTTAAGTTGGTGGAACGCACTAAAAACATTATCTCTAGCGAGTTGAAGGTTCAATTTTCTGAAATAATACCACTGGTAATATACTTGTAATGCGTCAAGGAACTTTTTTTCTGTGTAGTATGATTTAATTTGACCAAAAACACATTATATTTAACACTAAAAAGGAGTTCAATTTACACCAGGTAAAATTTATTTTAATACTGTGTGAAAGTTAAATTGGCACTATTTTAGTATTTGAATTTACACTGGACCAACAAACCATATTTAACACAATTTTGGTTTGTATCGATATAGACCATGTATGGTGTTAATTTGGTGTTAAAATGGTCATGAAATTTTGAACAGTGTAAAGCTTATAATTGAAAAACATCTTACTGGGATCATAAAAACATGTCCAGGAGGACCTTGTATTCCAGAGGTGCCTCCCAGTCCATCTCTTCCTGGATCACCCTTGGGTCCTGTTTCTCCTGTCTCTCCTGGAGGGCCTCTGAACCCCCTTGGTCCTGGGGGTCCTTTGTTGGGGTTGTATGGGGCAGGATAATACCCATAATTCGGATCCATTGGAGATGCATCGTATACACTTGGATCTTCTGTAACCGACTGTTCATGGAAAGAAACATGGCGTATCAGTTTCAACAAATTGCACTTAACTATTTAATTATGAGTCAATCTAAACTGCGCACCACTCAATGTGTCGCGACCAAAAAGTTCGTCCTTTTTCAAAACGATTTAACTTTTTTGTTTCTTGAACGATTTTATTTTGGTCTGTGAAGTTTGCTAGCCTCATTCTCTGGTAATTCATGCTATAGATATGAAGCTCACGGTTCTTCAAGAAAATTTCCTACAGGGTGATATGTTAAACGGTGAAAAATTTCAATAACTTCATCCAAGTCCCGTTTGTAAAAAAATATTTTTTTTTTCGTTTTTTCTTTGAAATAATGAAGTATTATGTCTTACCTTGAAACAAGTTTCAAATTTTTTAAATTGGAATCTTAGCAACGAAAATATGATTTTTTTTCCAAAAGAGTACATTTAAGGGTTTTTGAAGGCAATAAAATCAGTTTTTTTTTAGGAATAAGAAGATTGTTTCTTAAATAATTCTGAACAAGCGACAAGCAACAATTGTTGCTTAAACTTCCATTATTTTTAGAGGGCCTAAGCAAAGAACACTTTTTCAAAATAACATTTTGGTAAAAATTTTCAAAAACTAAACCTAAACCGATATTTACGTTCGTGACATGTTTTATTCAAAATTTTGACCTCCTGATTGTGATTCAGTTGTCAAATGTAAGTTTCAGATAAAACCAAAATTCTTCTTTAAAATTTTCCGTTGATTTGAAGATGTTAATTCCCGTAGCTGCAGCAAAGTCTGGCATTGGCATTTTAATCATTTAAAGTTTAAATGATTAAAATGCCAATGCCAGACTTTGCTGCAGCTACGCGTAGCCCGTATACGGGAATTAACATCTCCAAATCAACGGTTCGCAGAAGATTAAAAGTTATTATTGTTATTGTTTGTTACATTTTTCTGTTTTGATTATAACTTCGCATAAAATTTTAAAAAATTAACAAAAACATTTTTATTTAACTTTATTAACAATTAGGTTATGTAAGTTATGTAATATTATCCCAACCACTCAAACAAATTGCAGTAATTTGGCCCAAAAAATGAATCCCCAAATGGCATTTTAATCATAAATATGCAAGAAACACGCCAGAAATCTGTTTTTATTAAGACATTTAACAGCAGGGAATTGTTTTCGAATTTTAATTCTTGGTGATTTTGGTTTTATCTGAAAATTAAATTTGACAACTGAATCACAATAAGGAGGTCAAAATTATAAAGAAAACATGTCGCGAACGTAAATATCGATTCAGGTTTAGTTTTCGCAAATTTTCACCAAAATGTCATTTTGAAAAAGTGGTCGTTGTTTAGGCCCCTCTGAAAATAATGGAAATTTGTTGCTTGTCGCTTGTTCAGAATTATTCAAGGAACAATCTATCACCATCTTATCTTTTTGTTCTTAAAAAGACTGAGTGTATTGTCTACCAAAAAGCCTTAAATCTACTCTTTTGAAAAAAACAATTATATTTTCGTTGCTAATCGTTCCAATTTGAAAAATTTGAAAACCGTTTAAAGGTAAGACGTAATACTTCATTATTTCAAAGTAAAAACGAGAAAAAATATTTCTTTTTTCAAACGGGGCTTGGATGAAATTATTCAAATTTTTCACCGTTTAACATATTACCCTGTAGAAAATTTACTTAAAGAACCGTGAGCTTCATATCTATAGCATAAATTGCCAGAGGATGGGGCTAGCAGACATTACAGACCAAAATAAAATCGTTGAAGAAACAAAAAAGTTATGTCGTTTTGAAAAAGGACGAACTTTTTGGTCGCGAGTCGCGACACATTGAGTGGTGCGCAGTTTAAATGAAAACACCAAAAATGAATTTAAAAGTGCGCTGCATGATTTTTTATTTTAATGAAAAAATTTGAGGATGATCTTTTAGGTATCATATATGAAAAACCGTTGCCGTTTTAATTTTTAGTTTCTTTATTTTTAATCGGCACCCTTTAAAGCTTTAGAAACCTGAAATCGTGTCATTTTCTTACTCTCTTATAAGAGGCTAAAACTTTTTTTCTGTGGCAATTATTTAAATGATTGTAATTTTATTTTACTGCCTAGTAAGTATGTTTTAAATATTAATTATTATTATCTAATTAGTTCATCTCATAAAAGAATGGTAAACCACCAAAGATTTGTAATAATTTGCCAATTTTTGTGATTTTTGTCTGGCTCCTGTGCCTATTCTGCTAAATCAAATACTTATACAATATAAAATTATAAATTATAAATTAAAACTAAAACTAACAATACCGCTACTAAACGGGCATTAAAAAAATTAATATATCTTTTAAAGGAATAAAAATAACAAAACAAGATCTTGTTTCGTCGACTAACTGGACTGAAAAGATGAAACAAACATTTTCTGAAAGTTTCAGATTTTTATTTTTTCCTCAACATAATGATTTCTGAGGGCAAAATTGACTAATTTAAGAATTATAAAGTTTCAATAATTTTTTTAATAAAGAAAATGATAGTCTAGAAACTTAAAATAATAGTTACGTTTTCTATTGTATAAGTACATGATACCTGAAAAAAAATAACTTTCTAGATTTAGTAGAATAGGCACAAGAGCCAGACAGAAATCACAAAAATTGGCAAATTATCATGAATCTTTAGTGGTTTACCATTCTTTTATGAGATTAACCAATTGGATAATAATAATTTATATCGAAAACACACTTACTGAACAGTAAAACAATATTAAAATCATTTCAATATTTGTCACAGAAAAAAAGTTCTGGCTCACACGATTTCAAATTTCTAAAGGGTGCCGATTAAAAGTAAAGAATCCAAAAATTAAAACGGCAACGGATTTTCATATTTGATACCTAAAAGATCATCCTCATTTTTTTTTATCAAAATAAAAAATCAAGCAGCGCACCCCATTTGGTGTTTTTATTTGGAATGACTCTTATACCATACCTCGTTTGGTGATATTGTAGAAAAAACCGTACTATTATCCATTGACTCGTTTACATCAGTAGTGCTGGTTTCATCAGTTGTGATATCATAATCTATATCCCCTCTTATATTACCCAATGAACTTTGGTCGATAGCTAAAGAAGCGCTGTTTTCTTCACTTATAACATAATTCCCACCGTTATTTTTTAGTATATATTCATTTAAACCATTTAAATCTATCTCTCCATTATAATTGGATTCTCTTTCCTTGGTAACATTTTCGTTTTGATTTATAACCGACAGCCCCTGGGATATTAAACTTTCTTCAGCTTCAACTGCCACATCAGATTTCTTATTTTTTTTCTTTGATCCATTTTTCTTCCTTCCACTCTTGGATTTGGAACCTTTCCTTTTTTTACTGCTCGTTTCACTGTAGCTTCCCTGTCCATTGTTTGAGTTATAGGAATAAGAACTGCTGCTATGGGAGGTTCTAATGCCAGAACCGCAATCTGGGGCGTGTTTGGTGCAAAGTTCGTATGCTTCGTCTGGGGTATCTGCGATTTTTAGAAGTTGTACATCACCCTGAAATAAATAGCAACAATGATTTTATTGTTTATTATGTAGTTTACAGCCATTATGTAGTTTACAGCCATTTTCCCCACCATGTCTCACTATGATTTTCTTATGTAGTTTGGCTCACTAAACGAGAAAATCACACTTAAAATTTGTTTTCGAGATATGAATTTTCAAATTTTCTGAGATGTTTTGACTTTTTAGAATATACTTCGAGTTCTAATGGATCGATTTGACCAAACAAGCACTTAAATTAAAGGTAATTGAGCCATCTACAACTTTCTCTTGTATAGTTTTGGTATCGGCTCAGTACACGGTGGTCAAAACTTAGTATAGGACGAACAAAAATGCCAACCAAAACTGATTATAGACCCTTTTGGTAACACTAACATGTATTTATCAAAATCCCAGCTGATCCTATTTTAAAGTTTTGCAAACTTTTTTGTTTTTCTATTTCTATATATTATTTTGCAATTATTGTACTAAAAATACCTGTACAATTTTAATAAAATTAAGCAAAATAATAAACTTTGTATCATTTAAATTACTTTACTCCCCAGTATTAATTTATTGAGTCACCTATTATTTTTTACCACTCAAAACAAAACATAACAAAAAAAACGAAGATTTATATCTTAAATATTTTTTATAACAAAAAATACTGGAAGTTTGTCTATGAAATAATTACAACTTGCAAATTTTGTAAAACAATAATTAGGGTGGTTATGAAAAAAATTGCTATACGTTATAACGCAAGTGACATTTTGCTTTAGGTGTTTATTTAATGTATACTTTATAAAGTTAAAAATGGTATTTTAAAATGAAAATTAAACCGAAATTCAAGTTAAGCCATGAAGAAAATCGAAAGAAGGTATGTGCTGGCTGTGGAGACAAAATTGTTTTTGGTAATCGAAAAATTCAGAGTTTAGGGTTTCTGAGAAAATATAAAAATTACTGCAGACTTTTTCAAACGAACACTTTAACTTAAGTGATTCAAAATTACCTACTTCAATATGGTAAAAACGGTATTTTTGCATAGTCACAATTGCCAAATTTTCAAAATTGCTAGAGAATTTCGCGGCAGCCTAGAATGTATGTGCTTTATCTGCAAAATGGCAAGATATAAAGGGCATAAAAAATTATTAAGGGAAGAGGACGGACGAACGAACTAAAGTTTTGGTATGCTCTTCCTTTCTAGGGGATATCGCTAGATGTAAGAAGCATGTTTGCACAGAGACTGAAGAATTTAAAAATACTGTTTCCATGTTAAAAACAATTCTTGTAAAACCCAAAAAAAGTTTAACTGAAAATTTAAGGCAAGCAGTAATCGATTTTGCTTCAAAGAATCTTTAGTTATTTATTAGTTTTGTATTAGGTAACTTAAAACAATAAATAAGATATTGCAAACTGTATTTTACATTATTTTGTATTTATAATGTAATTTATCCATATTTCAGTCATGTATCTGCCAAATTTTTAAAAACATTTGATAATGGTACTAGAGTATTTTATCGAAATGGCATAAACAATTTTAAAATACTAAGAAATTTGCAAAACTTTAATAAAGGATCAGCTGGGATTTTGATAAATACATTTTTGTGTTACCAAAAGAGTCTATAATCAGATTATGCTATCAGTTTTGGTTGGCATTTTTGTTCGTCCTATACTTTAGTTTTGACCACGTTGAAAAAGTCCTTTTTTTTACAAAAATCGAGGTCGAAAATTTACATATCTTTCTGGAAAATATAGAAATCGAAAAGGTAATTCCAGTTTGATTTATTTTACGTATAGATTATACTTAAAGGAAAAAAATAAGCTGCTGTTTATAAAAATCCATGGATGAATGGCGTAATTATGAATTTTCAGAGGAAGACCAAAATTCAGTTTTTCAAGATTTTTTACGTTTTTTCTTCATTTTATTGAATTATGTAAAATTTAATATTGAACATTGATTTTTATTTTAAATATTAAAATTAAATTATGTAATTATTGTAATAAACATAGGTTTTTTGTTTTTTGTTGCTTTCGTATTCCGTTTCTCGTATGAGGGACCAAATGTAATCACCCATCATGGCTGCATCCCAGAAGCCGTGATACCGCCGCTCCATAGCCTTCATTTGCTGGTGAAAACGTTCTCCGTGCTCATCACTTACGTCGCCCAGATTGTGCGGGTTATTTACGCACTCGAACTCTCTACTGAGTCAAACCACGTCAAGTGGGACCAGAAAATTTCACGAAATCACCGATTTTGAAAATAATCACATTATTGTGTAGTAGGCATATGTCACAGTAAAAAAATTGTTTTAAAATTCGTTTTTTTGGTAATGTTATTAAGGTTGACAATTTTGTCAAACTTTAGAGCACGGTAAAATTGAAAAAATAGAATCTCTGGGACCACTCTGTATAATTGAATTAAATTTTACACACTATTGTAGAAATGTTTAGAGTATATAATGATCATTTAATTAAGGTTAATTTGTTTAAATAAAAGAATTTTGCATACATTTATTATAAACAATTGAAATTTTGTATGTGTTCTTCACGCTGAAAAAAAATTAATCTTGTGTCATAATATGCGGCAAACGTTTCCGTTTAATAAGATGTACTCAAAAATTTGCCTTTCATATTTCATTCTGGAGATTGCTAGCTCGTCCGTTCGAACGGTTTAACGGTGTGCCTGAACGAAGTTTAAGTCACATAAAAATGCCGCCAAAAACTGATTGTAGTTTCTTGTTCGGGACCCTTTGGTGACTTAAAAATGATATTTACCAAAGTTCTAGCTGCTCCTCTTTTCGAAATTGTTCGAAAATTCATGATTTTTTTTTAAATTTTTGTTTATCTCTTTGACAGAGTACACATTTGCACACGGATTTTTATAAAATTGGAGTATATTATTTAGGAGACTTAGAGAATATTTTTTAATACTGTTCACATCATTTGATATATACAGGGTTAGCCAAAAATCACTTATTTTTAATAATTCAAAAGCGTAAATTCATGATTTTAGCATAACACGCGAAAAATATTTATTCCCAATTTTTTTTTAGATATTTCTAGGTCTATCAGGTTACAAAATGGCATTATTATTAACCTTTTACAAGAAAAATAGATTTGTAATAACATTTAATAAAATAACGCTTAGGGAGTATTTAAAATGTTGTTTAATTTAGGCTTTTTAGTAGTTTTTAATTTTGAACGAAAAATTGGTTGAAGTTAAAAAATATATTTACCAAAATTCTAACTGTTTTTTTTAATTTGTAAAAAATTCAATTTTTTTAAAATTATTTGTTTATAACAAAGTCTACCTTTGCCAGAGTACACATTTGTACACCGATATTGTAAACGAGAGAAACTGTTTTATATATATATGCTTAGATTTATACAGGGTTAGACAAAAATCACTTTTTTATATAGTAAAAAGCATAATGCAGAAAAAAGATTTTTCAAAAAATTTCGAAAAGAGGAGCAGCTAGGATTTTGGTAAATATCATTTTTAAGTCACCAAAGGGTCCCGAACAAGAAACTGCGGAATTTTTATGTGACTTAAACTTCGTTCAGGCACACTGTGTGCTGACGAGCTAGCAGCGAAGCGCGCCGCGTACTGATCAAGCGCACAGCGGGACAAAAAAAATAATATCTCCGGAATGACATATGAAAGGCAAATTTTTGAGTACATCTTATTAAACGGAAACGTTTGCCGCATATTATGACACAAGATTAATTTTTTTTCAGCGTGAAGAACACATACAAAATTTCAATTGTTTATAATAAATGTATGCAAAATTCTTTTATTTAAACAAATTAACCTTAATTAAATGATCATTATATACTCTAAACATTTCTACAATAGTGTGTAAAATTTAATTCAATTATACAGAGTGGTCCCAGAGATTCTATTTTTTCAATTTTACCGTGCTCTAAAGTTTGACAAAATTGTCAACCTTAATAACATTACCAAAAAAACGAATTTTAAAACAATTTTTTTACTGTGACATATGAGTCATGCCTACTACACAATAATGTGATTATTTTCAAAATCGGTGATTTCGTGAAATTTTCTGGTCCCACTTGACGTGGTTTGACTCTACTTCTTTTACTCATTTTACACTTTTTATTAACTAAATAAAACCATGATAAAAAGACCTTGTTGAAATATCAAAAAATATCAGTAAAATGTCACTATGCCAACACGAGAAACAAAAGAATTCACGTTTGCGGAGCCATGTCAAATTTAAATTTTGAATAATGTTTTCGGTGAAAAAAGTTCGTAAAAAACTCAAAAAATTTCAATCATGCACCTTATTTAGGTTTTTATTAAAGAATAAACATATTACAAAATAAAAGAAAAAAAATAAAATAAAAATTGTCAAAAAGCTGAATTTTGGTCTTCTACTAAAAAATTCATAACTTTGCCATTTTTCCATATATTTTTATCAACATTTTTTTTGTAAAAATGTCAGCTTCACGAAAAAAATTCAAAGTGGAGTTATCTGTTTGATTTAAACCTTTCCCAGGACGATATGTAAATTTTTGACCTCAATTTTTGCCATAAAAACGATTTTTTTAAGTTATTAAAATCGCTAGCGTCAAAATACTTATCCGATATCAAAAGTATGTAAAAGAAAGTTTTAGAGGGCTCAAATACCTTCAATTTAAGGGCTTGTTTGACCAAATCGATCAATTAGATTTCAAGCTATAATCAAACACGTCAAAACATCTTGAAAAATTGAAAAAAAAAAACAATTGAAAATTCATATTTCAAAAAAATTAAGTGTGATTTTCGTGTTTTTGTAAACTAGTGTTATTAAAATTGAAATGTTTTTTTTAATTATTTTTATTTTCAACATTTTCTAGTCTTTCTGACTGATTTTTATGTTTTTGTTTTCTTTTTTGATGGTTATTTTAAATTTGTATATTTTTACAATTTCACAATTTTTTCAACGGCATAAAATAGTAAATTAAATTTTTATTAAAGCTTCTTAATTGACGAAAGTTAGAAATAACTTTGATAAAAAGCATACGGGCGCTGTAAACATTCTCATTTTGTAAGTTATATCCCCTCGAGAGCTGAAGTAATTAAAAATTGAAATAGTATTTCATTTCGCTTTAAAAAAAGTTTCATTAGGACGTTACACTTCAAATGAGTTATCACTCCGTTTTCCTTGTTTTTATTCGGAAATAACTTGGTAATGGGTCTTTAAACTTAAAAATAAAAACTGTATTTACAAAAAAATTGGCTTTGCAAGATCATGCTTTATGTTATACTAAAACGTTTTATTGTCCTAAAAGGCTTTTTTAATTCATAAAAGAAGTTTAAAAATATAGGGTAAAGTAGACAGTTATTGCACACTTAACTAATATTATTTACGAGGTGTGTTCAGAATATAACGGGAATTGTTAAATTTTGCGGCTTCGGAGGGTCCGGTTGTCATAAAATTTTCTTTATTATGTTGGTATACATGCCCCCGAAGTATGATAAAAACTTTAGCTGTTTTCATTGTTTACTTTGTCTGTGGCAGCCGCTAAGGTTAGACGTGTTTTATGAGCTCGGCGATTTTCGTTCGTTAAAAGAAATGGTCTTTGATCCATTTGTATTCAATTTCGCTTAAAAAATGAAATAAATTCTGTGAAATGTTAACAAAGGCCTATAGTGAGTCTGCTATAAGTAAAACAAGAGTTTACAAGTGGTATAAGAGTTTCCAAGATGGCCGTGAAGACGTTGAAGATGACGAACGCCCCGAACGCTCAAGCACATTAACAACCGATAAAAACATGGAAAAAGTGGAAGAAATGGTTATAAACCATCAGAGAAGTCGCTGATGATGTTGGTATATCGATTGGCTCATCCCATGAAATTTTTTCGAATGTTTTGGGTATGAAATGCGTGGCAGCAAAATTTGTTCAAAAATTGTTAAATTTTGAACAAAATTTTCGGCCAAAAACAATACTGTTATGACGCCCCAGCCTCCATATTCGCCAGACATGCCTCTGTCTGACTTTTTCCTATTCCCAAAAATAAAGAGAACCTTAAAGGGCTGTAGTTTTGCAAGCATGGATGACATTAAAAGCGCATCGCTGAAAGAACTAAAGGCTATCTCAAAGATCGAGTTTTAGAAGTGTTTTGAGTATTGGAAGAAGAGCTGGCACATGTACATAATATCCAATTGGGACTATTTTGAAGGCGACAACATTAATGTAAACGAATAAATAAATATTTGTTTCAAAAACGAAAATTCCCGATATTTTCTGAACACACCTCGTATTTAAAATTTATATATGCCGTTGTTTTAAAGATTTTTGTTTTTTTCTTATAAATATATAAAAAGCATAGTTTGTTTACACTTTATTTACATTTACTTAAAAATAAGAATATTTGAATTTTTAATAATAGTTATATAAAAAATGCAAAAAAGTATAGTAATTGGACATTTTATATAGTAACACATGGACCATAGTTATTTTTATATAAACATAACCACTTTACATCAAATAACATAAATTGTTAAATATTTTTTAAAGATAAATTGGTGTAGGTAAATTTTTTTATTTCGTTTTTGTAAATATCATATAATTCATATATTTCTTTCTCGGATTCCTCATCACTTTTCTGGATTCTGAAGGTAACTACTAATTCCTTGATCTGACTTCTGAAATAGTTTGTTGCAAATATCATTAAGTGTGGTATCTCTAGTTTGTGAAGCATTTATAATATTTAGGCCGGAACATATATATCTAATATTTTTTCGGGTGGTATGTTAAAAGTAATTTTCGAATTTATTAATTTTGTTGCCATTAGATTTTTATGTTCTCTATCATGCACTGTACTTAAATCACTGTTACTCTGCGAGATGTCCTGTGACGAAGAAATCACTATATTACTTACTCTCTAAAAATGAATTAGTCAAAAATGTCATAGCGAAAAAGCAGCCACTAATAATTGTCGTCAACAGCAATTTGTATCCAGGACATTTAACAGTCAATTCCTATGAAATGAAAAATATTCGCTGAATCCGAAAATGTCGTCAAAAGTTATAAAAGTAGAACAGTTTTTGAAATTTAATCAATTTTACATATAATATGCAATTGACTATATCTCAAAAACTGCTTAACTTTTATAGTTTTTGACGGTCTTCTCGAATTCAGGGGACAATTTTACATAAAAATTGGCTGGTAAATGCCCGGGATATAAATAGAGTATGATATTGGACATATGTCCAATAATAGAAATTTACATTTTTTATCAACCAGTAATTGGACACTGGCCATTTTACTGTTTGTTTTCAGAATTCAAATTAAAACGCATTAAAGTGTCAATGTTTAAACCATGAGGAACACATTTATACCACACACTGATCTGTACACTTTTTAGAAATATTTTTTATTGTTATTTAAACATAGCCCTGCTCTTAACAAAAAAACAAAAATCTTACCACCAAAGTAACGTGCGAACTTTTTTGTCCTATATTGGACCCAAAATAAAGTAGTTCTATATTATTACCGACTGAGATAGTTATAATTGTATACAGCGTCATCTAATGATTTGACTTTAAGGTAACTATTTATAGAACTCTTGTTTTTACAGTATTAATGTTAATTGTCCAATAACTATTAAGTGTCCGATAACTGTCTACTTTAACCTGTTGTTAATATTTTTTTAATTTAAATTTAAAAACTTACATCATAATATCCTTCGTTGGCCAACTGAAATCCTACGTTTATTATCCCTGAGGTGCTTAATTTCGACGTTGTTTTCCGTTTCAGAGATTTTGTAATTGAATTCACACAGTCGTTTATTAATGTAATTGAATCGCCTTTGAAACTAAAGGCTAAACGATGCCACCTGAAATAACAATATATGTTATGTTTATAATATTATTAATATTTTATGTAAAGTTTTTGCCATTACTTTAATAATTTTAATCTTATTGTACACTTCCATCTTAAAAGCCGGTAAAAAAGATCACCAACACCAATTTGGTTACTCTACTTTTATATATACAGCAAAGGGAAAAATATAGAACTGTACAGGTTTATCATAACTGTATTGAATTGTGCTTTGTTTTTATATTTTTCGCCTCCATACCTATGCATGACTATAGTTAAAGTCAAACTCAATAGTGTCTTACAAGATACATTATTTTGATTTTCTATATTCTTCAGAGAGGTAGAAACTCGACCCTGTCGAATGGTGCAGTCATTTATGTCTAGAAATTATTGAAAAAGGGTTCAGTCCAATGGTGCAGCAACTTCGGATTCCTATTCTCTTCAAAGATATAGAAGCTCAAGCTTTTCGAATTTTACTGGCAATGATTTTCGTTAATGTCCTCGAGAATTGTACAAAAACAGCGCAATGCAATATCGCAACGGTTTCGACTTCTCTTTACTCTACCAAGTTATATAAACTGTAGTATCTCTAATACTGTTCTAGACAATATTTATGAGAGCATAAAAAGAGGGTGTAATTCAATATTGCAAGAAGTTTTGATCTTTTGATGGATGCAAGTAGTTTGAATATTCTTATTTCTGCATATGATTTTGTTGAAAATAGTTTTTTTCTTTGTTCCTTTGTCTGATTTTTATTTACCGTAACAACTCAGGTTAGACGTGTTTTATGAGCTCGGCGATTTTTCGTTCGTCAAAAGAAATGGATCAAAGAATTTGTATCCAATTTTGCTTAAAAAATTAAATAAATTCTCTAAAATGTTAACAAAGGCTAATAGTGAGTCTGCTATAAGTAAAACAAGAGTTTCCAAGATGGCCGTGAAGACGTTGAAGTTGACGATCGCCCCGAACGCACAAGCACATTAACAACCGATAAAAACATGGAAAAAGTGGAAGAAATGGTTATAAACCATCAGAGAAGTCGCTGATGATGTTGGTATATCGATTGGCTCATCCCATGAAATTTTTTCAAATGTTTTGGGTATGAAACGCTAGGCAGCAAAATTTGTTCTAAAATTGTTAAATTTTGAACAAAATTTTTGGCCAAAAACAATACTGTAATGATTCCCCAGCCTCCATATTCGCCAGGCATGCCTCTGTCTGACTGTTTCCTATTCCCAAAAATAAAGAGAACCTTAAAGGGCCGTCGTTTTGCAAGCATTGATGACATTAAAAGCGCATCGCTGAAAGAACTAAAGGCTATCCCAAAGATCGAGTTTTAGAAGTGTTTCGAGTATTGGAAGAAGAGCTGGCACATGTGCATAATATCCAAAGGGGACTATTTTGAAGGCGACAACATTAATGTAGGCGAATAAATAAATATTTGTTTCAAAAAACGAAAATTCCCGATATTTTCTGAACACACCTCGTATATAGTAATTTATCTAAACATTAAAAATATAACTTACAGAAAAACAACTGACAAAAAAGTAGGTATACAAAGAAATTTATTCAATTTAAAAACTTTATAGTTTACTAACTTACGTATCTACGAGGGTATTTTATAACCTAACTCCCTTAACTAATTTTTTATGATGAATAATATTTAAATTTTAATTTTATAAAAAGGTTTTTGTTTGTCTGAACTTCTTGACCTAATTATGTATTACCAATGCCGTTAAACTTAAAAAAGACTTTTTAAATTAATCAAACACTTCAAAAAATACCTATTTAAACTTTATTTGATTATAAAATGCAATTAAATTTTGTGAATACAGAAATGCTGGTAAATTATTAATTAATTAATGTGTTAATTTCATAAATATATAAATTTTTAATTAAAATTTTCAAATGAAAAAAAAATTAATAAAGTTTATAAAAAATATTTGTACGTACTGTCCATCGTCCAGGGATACTTCAAAGGGGATGTGATTTCCCTCCAAAGGCATTTCGTCGGTGTCCTCATAATACACGCTCACATCTCTTCCAACGGTTATTGACAGTTGCTCATCCCCTTCCTCGCTGTACAGAGTGAACAGGGAATAAATTTGACCTAAAAAGTTTTTAAAATTTAAGCCGCTTGTGACACAAGCTTAAGTATGGAAGCACGAAAGCATGAAGTATTTTTTTATTCGAGCCCAAAAATTGAATATTTTGCTGTAAGAGAGTTGTAAAATGTAGGGGAAGGTGTGGGAATTTTGTGCGGTGGGTAATTTTACGCATAAGCAATTCTTCCAGATATGAAGTAAATAATACATTTTTTTAATGTTGCAAACTTGGAAACGTTGCTTTGGGTATACAGGGACTAAAGTATACCGCAATTAAGCTTGTAGCTTTTAGCTAGTGACCATGGTCACTAGCTAACTGTGATACATGTACGTTGATCTAAGAAATCCATGTCGTTTCCGCTACGAGTTAAGTTTAAATTTCTGTCCAATCGCTTAAATGTTTATAACACAACTTTATATGATCTTTCCTCGTAATCTGGTGTATGTTTAAATTGTTCAGGTTAACTTTTGGAATGTTTTTTAGTATCACAATATTTTTCTTGCAATGGGGGTAATTTTACGCTGAAAAATTGGGGTAATTTTGCGCTGTAAAATTTGACCAATATGGGAGCTTTTGGTACAGGAGCCTAGATTGTTCATCATAAACAGTTCCATTTGGGCACACGCGGAGTGTAGCGTAAAAAACAACCCCTAAAACTACATATGTGACAACTGCTGCATGTAGACCCTCTTATTTCTAAGAACAAAAATTTTATTTTTAGTTATTTATTTTTGATCTTGTTTGTTTTGTTTGTTTCATAGAGAAAATAGTTTTGTTTTATTTTTATGTTTTAATATAATAATACTATAGAAATAAACGGTTTATTTAGATACCTACAAATCTTTCTCTATAAAGCGCAAATTTTCCCCCTATGATGCGCAAAATTACCCTGATAGGTGGGTAATTTTGCGCAAATGCATTATTTAAAAAAATGTAGTTTTTGCATCCCAAACAATTTTTTTTATAAATTGCGCATTATACACTACTCCAAGAAATTAACGCACCACTTATTATTTTGTAAATAAAATTTTCTATCAAAGTAAATAGTACAATGTTTATATTAATTTTGAAACACCCTCGTATATGACTATTAAAAAGTGTGTAAACGTTTTTATAAGATGTTTAGTTTTTTTGTTATGTCGAATATACCAATTCTGGTAAATTCCTACAACATGTTAAAGTATCGCCGCGCCTCGCAGTTTTGTTAGACTTCATTTATCATCTCTATTTACTTTTTAATTTTCACTTATTGTCAAGATGCAACGGCAATCAAGAAATTTAACTCGCGATGAGTGTGCCCAAGTGGTTGTTTTAGTGCAAGAAGGTTAGAGTTTCCGCAGAATAGCTGAAAGGTTTGGTGTATCCCATACATCCATTTCTCGTATGTATCAATGGTACATGGAGACTGGTGGCCATACTAGGAGACCAGGTCAGGGTAGAAATCGTGCTACGACTCCTGCTCAAGATCGTTTTTTAAGACTTTTAACTTTGAGACAACGGTTTGTGACTACAAGAATGTTGCAGTCTCAGTTGGAAAACGTAGAAGGGGTTCGAATAAGTATTGAAACCATTCGACAACGACTTAGGGAAGATAATTTGCAACCCCGAATTCCTGCACGAGACCCGCTCTTAACCGTGGATCATCGCAGAGCCCGGCTAAATTTTGCTAAAGAGCACGTCAACTGGGTAACAGCGGATTGGGAACGAGTTCTGTTTACAGATGAGTCTAGATTTTGTCTATACACATGTGATAGACGCGTTAGAGTGTTTCGACGGCCAAATGAAAGATATGTCCAATGTAACTTCCTTAATACGACCTTATTTGGTGGGGGCTCAATTATGGTGTGGGGAGGTATTTCTTTAACAGCACGTACCGACTTAGTGGTGATAAATAATGGCAACCTTAATGCTGAGCGTTACATTTTGAACATTCTGGAAAAACATGTTGTGCCATATGCCCCTTTTATAGGTCCAATTTTTTTACTAATGCAGGATAATGCACGACCACACACTGCCCAGGTAGTCCTAAATTATCTTCCTGCCGTTGGGATTAATTCTATGGCCTGGCCAGCTCGCAGTCCAGACCTTAACCCTATAGAACACATCTGGGACATTCTTGGGAGACGTTTAAGGGACAATCCAAACCTTTCCAATAACTTAGAGGATGTAGAGCGCCTTCTACTGGACATTTGGGAGAATTTTAACCAAAATGAAATTCGAACCCTAATTTTGAGTATAAACAGAAGATGTGAGGCTGTCATTCGTAGTAGAGGTGGAAATACTCAATATTAAGTACAAATTTTTAATTTTTATAAAAATCGTATTCTGTTAATTTTTTGAAAAAAACATTATTTTTAGGGATTTTTTTCTGACATTATGAATAAAAACCTATTTTTAAATAAATATACAGATAGTGTGTACATTTATCTTTACCATTTTCAAAACATATTAAAAATAATAAATTATTTTTGGTGTGGTGCGTTAATTTTTTGGAGAAGTGTATATGTATACATAGTAAACATAGTAGACTATCGCTGGTATTAATTGCAAAATTTCACATTTAAACTTAACAAAGATAATAGAGATTTTGCTTAGATGCGCAGAATTCCCCCACCTTCCCCTAACAAAATGTACTGGTAATGTGTAAAACAAGCAAGTAACCCCATTGTAAAGATTTGCATTGTTTGTGTAAAACAAGAAATAAACAAATTGTAGCAATAATGTATTTAGTATGTGATGAAGAACACAACAATACTAACGCGTGTAACACTAAACCCATATTTTTGGTACGTCGTTGTGACATTTCATTTTGGTGAGGCAGAGGCAGGGTTTCGCCCAAATTTAAAGGCGAAGAAATTTTTTTAAACCCAACTTAAAAAAACTGACGTCGCAGTTCACAACCTATACTTAAAACTAAGTAAAACACTTAGACTGTGGTGGGGAAGGAATCCTCTACTTTGTCAATGAAATATATTTTATTGTAAAAATGACGTTTATTTTAAATAAACCTCATTTTTGTCTAATTAATAGTTCATTGTTCAGCAAGAACCACGTGAAGGTCAACAATATCGGTACAATTTCTCACCGTAATATCCATAATGACCAAATTCACATAAATCACCAAGTTCAATTAACTAAACCCACAGAATAAACCACTTACAAAAGAATCATAAAATAGACAAACTCATAGAAAAAGAATAAACAAAATATTGCGTAAATAACCACAGATTTGTTCTTTAAACAGTTCAGAATTTTATAACCAAAACAAACCTAAAGAAGGAATCTGTATTTATTTTATTGGTTACTGTGATGGCTACAAAATGGCGATAGTGTTAAAATATGTTTATTTTAGAATAGAAATATAATTTCGATTAAATCGATTTATTATAAGAAAAATAATACCATTTATTATTGAATTTTGAAAAACGTGTGAAGTATAATTTATCTAAAATTCCGCAACAGTGTTGCCACAACACCTGCTTATTTCCTTGGATGTAGGCGTGCCTGCCTCGCGTATGCTAATACGAGAGAAGGAGACAACTATGATATCGCATTGTAATAGAACGAGACAACAAGGCTAACGCCAATCGTGAGTCTAAGTTAGTTCAGGCATGCTTCTGAGCCAATCATCCAGCTATAAATATTAGTTTAAATTGCGGTCGTTTCAAATTCAAATAATTTAAATGTTGCTGGGTATTCCACGTATAAAATCAATCAATTTTATTGACTATTTCACTATTCATGTAATCCAAATATTAAAAATTTATAGTATATTATAGAAAGTAAAATATTTAAATTATACTTAATTTTTTAATTCTCTATGAGTTCGTCGAGCAACAGTCACAGGTGGAAATAATGAAATTAATGTATTAGCAGCTACGGCCGCTAATCCTTATGCAAGCACACGAGAACTATCTAGAGATTTGGAATATTAAAACGAAATAAATAAATAAATTTAAAAAATAAAACATACTATTTAATTCAAAAATTATTGGAGAATCGTATACAGAAGAAAAATATAATAAAATTGATTTTTTTTCATTACATCGCCATCTGTTACAAATATGAAAAAATATTTTAGACAAAATCTGTACCTGGTTTTGGCCTTGCCACAATTAATATCGAAAAATTCGACGGAAAGCCCTTGGAGAAGTGGTCATGCGTATTAAGGGAAACTTGGGCCCCTTCTCCGAATCTGTATGCCCATTCTTCTTTATCCGGCTCCCGGTCCTGGGTGTTGTTCAAGCATCTTCCCAGTATTCGCTTAATACCAGCGGGTTCAGACCATAAGTTTGCTTCGGTGATAAGGTCAACTATTTCATCTGTAACAAATCAATTTTTATTGACAATATTGAACTATGTAATTTTTAATGATAATGGCCTAAATAAAATTATTTAGTCAATGCAATGCAATTTTAAAATGTACATGCACTGATAATAAAACTAATTTTGTAAGCGATTAATAAAATAATATTATTTAAATTAAATTTAAAATTGTAATGACTATAAAAAAATGTACCTTTTTTATCAAATTTTCAGTGCCTTATTGGGACAAAAACCTACGATTTGTCAAAGTAATGAGATTATTTTTATTTACAGAATAAACTTTTTTTACTGTTAATAAAATTCTCATTTACTATAATGAAGCAGCAATGTTGAGCTTTTGTAAAAAAAAGTTCATCCAACAAAGTAATAGTTGTTATCATATTGTTATGGCAATAAGAAATACTTTACACGGTGGTCAAAACTTAAGTATAGGTCGAACGAAAATGCCAACCAAAACTGATAGCATATTTTGATTATAGACCCTTTTGGTAACACTAACATGTATTTATCAAAATCCCAGCTGATCCTATTTTAAAGTTTTGCAAACTTTTTTTGATTTTCTATTTCTATATATTATTTTGCAATTATTGTCCTGAAACTACCTGTACAATTTTAATAAAATTAAGCAAAATAATAAACTTTGTATCATTTAAATTACTTTACTCCCCAGTATTAATTTATTGAGTCACCTATTATTTTTTACCACTCAAAACAAAACATAACAAAAAAAACGAAGATTTATATCTTAAATATTTTTTATAACAAAAAATACTGGAAGTTTGTCTATGAATTAATTACAACTTGCAAATTTTGTAAAACAATAATTAAGGTGGTTAAGAAAAAAAATTGCTATACGTTATAAAGCAAGTGACATTTTGCTTTAGTTGTTTATTTAATGTATACTTTATAAAGTTAAAAATAGTATTTTAAAATGAAAATTAAACCGAAATTCAAGTTAAGCCATGAAGAAAATCGAAAGAAGGTATGTGCTGTCTGTGGAGACAAAATTGTTTTTGGTAATCGAAAAATTCAGAGTTTAGGGTTTCTTAGATAATATAAAAATTACTGCAGACTTTTTCAAACGAACACTTTAACTTAAGTGATTTAAAATTACCTACTTCAATATGGTAAAAACGGTATTTTTCCATAGCCACAATTGCCAAATTTTCAAAATTTAGAAATTGCTAGAGAATTTCGCGGCAGCCAAGAATGTATGTGCTTTATCTGCAAAATGGCAAGATATAAAGGGCATACAAAATTTTTAAGTGAAGAGGACGGACGAACGAACTAAAGTTTTGATATGCTCTTCCTTTCTAGGGGATATCGCTAAATGTAAGAAGCATGTTTGTACAGAGACTGAAGAATTTAAAAATACTGTTTCCATGTTAAAAACAATTTCATGTAAAACCCAAGAAAAAGTTTTACTGAAAATTTAACGCAAGCAGTAATCGATTTTGCTTCAAAGAATCTTTAGTTATTTATTAGTTTTGTATTAGATACCTTATAGCAATAAATAAGATATTGCAAACTGTATTTTACAATATTTTGTATTTTATTATTTGTAATTTATCCATATTTCAGTCATGTATCTGCCAAATTTTTAAAAACATTTGATAATGGTACTAGAGTATTTTATCGAAATGGCATAAACAATTTTAAAATACTAAGAAATATGCAAAACTTTAATAAAGGATCAGCTGGGATTTTGATAAATACATTTTTGTGTTACCAAAAGAGTCTATAATCAGATTATGCTATCAGTTTTGGTTGGCATTTTTGTTCGTCCTATACTTTAGTTTTGACCACCGTGAGTAGGTTGAAAATGTGACCATTGTTAGAATGAAAATAGTTTATTGAATTAACAATTAATTTGTTATAATATAATAATTTACATCAATTTTATTAATATTATAAAAAAAGTTTAATTTTAAACCAAAAGGGATTTGTAAAATTTACAAAATTTCTATGAATAATACCATTAGGGTTTTATTAATACCACAAAACGTTTTTGTAAACGGTATAGAACTGTTGTTTTGGACAAATAATAATAACTATATTTATCAATGCGTTTCTGCATCTGGAAGAGTTTCTCCAATACAATACAAAAAAAGTTTATATACAATAATAAATAATGAAATTTCTGAGCACCCTGTATATTTGATTCATATTTTTCAACATCATGTGATAACTCCCCAATAATTAAAAGGTACATCATTACACGTGCTTTGGTATTAATATCTAATGATAAAATTAATGATTTCGATAATTGAAAATAACAATCATTTGCCATTAACATGGGAAACAGCAACAGGTGTAGGCGATATTACTTTTTACCCACATATAATATAAATTTATAGATAGCATAAAATACAGTGGGAAACTTTCGGAAAATTTAGTTTGTTTGAGTATACTTACTGCCGCGCTGGACCAAACCTAATAAACTTTCAAATTTATCAATTTTTGCTAAGCAGATAGAGTGTTAAAAGTTCGAATCCCGGGCTTCGAATTTACCGCTTACTTAAAGATAACACAAACTTTGCATTTATTTTACGAAAAAACTTTCCAAGTATGTTATTTCTGCGAGCAGTTAAACGAAAAGCTTTAGCAAAACTTTTAACGAAGAGTATGGGTGAAAAAGTCGTAGTACGAATTTGATATGTTTCGCTGAAATGAAAGGTCACTTTAATTTTTACTTTATTTGCGAGATCGGTGACATTTTAGATCCCCATTGCACAGGAAATATTAGACATGTGAACAAGTTCATTTAGCCTCATATGTGGTTAATCCAACAAAAACGTAAAAAGTAAATTCTTTATTTAAAAATATGTTTTTATTAGATACGTATTTGACTAAACATGGTGTCCTAAATCGTTGTTTTAAACTATTAGGTAACCTCCAAAAACAAATCTTAAATAATATAAAATTAAAGTTTTAAGTCCCGTTTTTGGGATTGTAATTTGTAATGATGTCTTATTATTTATTATTATTATAATTATTTTTACATGAATTCACAACACAATAATGTATTTTACGCTTGCATTTTTATCACCACTTTCCATTTTAACGCCAAGGCAAAGACTAAACAGAAATAAGAAACTATAAATACGCATAGATCTAATTAATAAGCTTTGTTTACTAAAACATTCCACGCCCCGCCCAGTTTTTTATCTCGGGACTGACTCTGCTGTCTTCCATATACTGTGGTACAAGCCCAACTTTGTGGGCCTCAATGTCTACAAAAATTCGCGTATTATCCCCGCCTTGCGGGGGTGCCGGCGGCACCGTGCAGCGGTGGGGAGCATGATGTTGTATCGGCAATGTGTGACGTATATGAAGCGCAAATTTATGGGGTTACTATTTCCCTATTATGCGGTCGGGCAATGATTTAAGCGTTTAGAATTAAAGTTGGAAGGGGTGCGCGCTAAATGTAAAGGAAATGTTTCAAACTTTTATTCGATGTTTTGATACTTTTAATGATTGGAAATTAGTTTAAAAACGTTTTATATTTAAATAAGTAATGTATCGAAAATTTCAAATTTTATTATAATTTTAACATGTGAGGCCCAGCCTCAGTTGCTTTATACGACGCGCCGCCACTGTTATAAACATTAATATTAACTTTATTAGATCAAAGAACGCAAAAATAACCGCATTTAAATATTTGAGTAAATTTTAATACCCCAGAGTATATATAAAAGTTTCAACATGAAATGTTGCCAAAAGGTTTTAGTGGACTATTACAAAATTAAGTTTTAATAAATTTATAGTCTGCCTAAAATCCCAGATCATTCAAGTGAAAGTGAAATTAAAAGGTAATCGTAAAAAAATTACCCAAAGTACATTATAGACCAGGCGGAAAAAGCACATATTATCGCCCCAACTAACAATTAGACATTGTTAAAGAACTAATATATTTTATAATTATTTTATTGCTGCTATATAATTATTTTACTGCTGCTATATGTTCTATAAACGTTCTTACAGCAATTAAAAAACTTAAATTGTTAGTTGGGCGCCAAATATACACTTTACTGACGAGGCACTCACGGGCTGAAGTTAGCAACAGGTTTTTAGTCACGGGCTGAAGTTTGTTTTAAGTTAGTTGACAGTTGTCAAATGTCATACAATCATTAAAATAAAGTGCCTTTCTTGTAAAATAATACTAAATGTGAAAATTATTTTATTATCTCAATACAAAAATACAAAAGTATTAAATAGTTTCCCAACGCCAATATTTGAAAAGTTTATATGAACATTGTACTGACCTTTTAATTTCGCCGGCAGTAAACTATAACTTAAATTCGGACACGGACTCCAATGTAAAGTGCTCATAAAACATTTTCTTTACTTTCAATGTGAAAAACTGTCAATTTTCAAGAAATACATTTCGATTTATAACCTTTATAATTGTGTTTATAAAATAGAAAAATTTGACATTTGACGGTGACACACAGATTCCCCTATTGTTTCATAGATGGCGCTCTATACAAATTTTTGATTTAAATCATTTTAAGATAATAATAAGTATTTGTCGTGGAAAAAGTATAGTATGCACCTTAGGGTGTGCCAAAAAAACTCGATATTTTTTTTTCTTGCTCTCCACCCAAAATATCGTAGAATATGTCCGAACAAATATCCTGTTAAAAGCGGAGCTCATAATTTCAATTTTAAGAGGTCCTTTATCGAATCTGAAGTTTTGCCGCTTAAATAGCACAGAAAACTGACTTTTTTACCTTATTTATTCTTGCAACCTAGGAAGAAATTTTTTTTTTCATAAAATCCATGACCAAATCTTACAAAGCATTAAATTTGGACGAAAAAATCTTATTAAGCCGAATTTCTATTTTCATAATTTGATTTTTTACAGAGCTTTAAATTTAAAATTTTAGGTTTTTTGCCTTTTTCAGCTAAACTATTGAAGTTAGACGAAAAAATTAAATGGAAATTTTTTAGCTTGTCTGATGGACCACAAAAAAGTTTTAGGCGAATTTTTTGTATCGTCAATATTCTAAAAGTTACAGGCGTATAAAGTCATCATTTTTGTATTATTAACTTTAAATTTAAAGCTCTGTAAAAAATCAAATAATGAAAATAGAAATTCGGCTTAATAAGATTTTTTTGTCCAAATTTAATGCTTTGTAAGAATTAGTCATGGATTTTATGAAAAAAAATTCTTCCTAGGTTGCATTAATAAATAAGGTAAAAAAGTCAGTTTTCTGTGTTATTTAAGGACCTCTTAAAATTGAAATTATGAGCTTTTAACAGAATATTTGTTCGGACATATTCTACGATATTTTGGGTGGAGAGCTAGAAAAAAAAATATCGAGTTTTTTTGGCCCACCCTAATGCACCTCGTTTATAAACTTTTCTATACACTCATTATTTTAAGCACTCGCTCGCAAGCTCGCTCGTGCCTTAATTAAATTCGTGTATAAAATGGCATTTATCAAACTTGATACATAATATACTATTATAAAATATGTACAGATTTAAAAAATTCTGCCCAAATAAATTATACTAAGAAATAATTTTTATTAAAAAATGATAGTTCTAAATTTTTGCAAAAATTGATTGGAAATAATATTGTTTAATACATAAGTGGACTTTTAGTATATTAAATATACTATATTTTGTCTTTTAATACATGATACATGATAAAAATATTTTAAATTTATAAATGTTGTTAGTTAGGAAAATTTAAACCAATAACATTTTAAATAATAAAATTATGAATGTTAAAACGGCGTACTATAGATTGCCATATGCCATATACACTGCCCGTCAAAATTAACGCATAATAAGTAAAAAATTCTAACTCCAAAACGCCTTTACCAATCTTTATGAAATTTTGTATAAAAATACTTCAACTTATATCTCAGTTTACGTGTTCGAGGGTTTTTCGAGAAAATATTTTTAAAGCCCTTTTATTTAATAATAAAAAAACGTTCGAAAAATAACTTTTAAGGGATTTTTTTTAAGTAAATAAAAAATTTGCTGTTAAAGACCGTATTTTTGTTAGTATACCCTGAAAATTTTGTACAAATCAAACGAACAGTAACGAAGATACATCGCTTCAAAGTCGGTAAAAATGGCCCCTTTTTGATTATTTTGCTGAAAAGTGGTCATTTTTGACAACTTTGAAGCGCTATATTTTTGTTACTGTTCGTTTGATTTGTACAAAATTTTCAGGGTATTCTAACAAAAATACGGTCTTTAACAGCATATTTTTTATTTACTTAAAAAAATTCCTAAAAGTTATTTTAAACGTTTTTTTATTATTAAAAAAAAGGAAAACCCTTGAACACGTAAACTGAGATATAAGTTAAAGTATTTTTATACAAAATTTCATAAAGATTGAAAAAGGCGTTTTAGAGTTTTTTTTACTTATTATTCGTTAATTTTGACGGGCAGTGTATTTAGAAAAATGGTTATAAAAAATAATTATATTTTGTAAAATATAAAAACTGATTCTATAAAATATGTACTCACCGCTTTGAGAATGCACGGTATTGATGAAAGCAGCAAACAACAAAACTAAAACAGGCACATTTTTCAAGACTTCAGTCTTAAATTTAGTCCGAATACACATGATTGGTCCATCCGGATATCACAGCACTTCTGTTTCAAACTTGGGCATCAAATCTCGGCTTCCTGCTTGCAAAAAATTTTAATTAATTTAACATGCCAACGGCCAACATGTGTGACCACGCGTCGTATTATATTAATTAGGATATAATTGCCTGTATTATATGTATTATATCGGTTACCAATTTTTCTAAAATTGTGATTTGTCTATTGATTGAGTGTAACTAATAATGTTACCCGCAAAATTTGAAATAAACTACACTCACAGGAAAAATAATCGATCCACACAAATTTTCGATGAATTTCAATCGCAAATAACTTTTTTATTTGATTTCGGATTTAAACAAATATTAAAGAATATTGTAGATAAATTAATGAAGAATCTCTCACATTTTAAAAATTACTATGTATAATATACAGGTTTAAACAAAAATATGTTTTTTACCATAAGTTTAAGACACTCTGTAGAGTGGCAAAACCGTATATTGTTCTAAATTAAGTTTTAATTATCAAGTCACATCTATTTTTAACAGTTTTGTTTTTGGTTCACCTTGATATATTTATTTTTGTGGAAAATACGGATTTTTTAAAAAAACATTGCAATTTCCAATATTTTTCTGTATGAAGAACTAAGGTTGCTATGGTTCATCCATAGCCTATGGAGGATGACAGTGACGGTTTTGTTTAATCATCCCATACTTGGACATGTCATATAGAGCTTTCAAAAGGTATCAAATTGTTTTTTGTAAATTAATGTGTTAATTTTGAGGTGTCTTCTTACTTTTAAAAATATCTCCGACTGATGTTGCCCTTTGTACTTTACTTCTTGTGACGTTTAAAACACTTGCCACGTAATACTGTGACCGTCCATCCTGGATTAAATTAATGGCTCTGGCAACATCAGTCGGAGACATATCCATTTTTTAAAGTAAGAATACACCTCAAAATTTAAACATTAATTTGCAAAAAACAATTTGATAGCTTTTGAAAGCCGTGTATGACATGTCTAAGTATGGGATGATTCAACAAAACTGTCACTGGCATCCTCCATAGGCTATGGATGGACCATAGCAACCTTAGTTCTTCATACAGAAAAATATTGGAAATTGCAATGTTTTTTTAAAAATCCATATTTTCCACAAAAATAAATATATCGAGGTGAACCAAAAACAAAATTGTTAATAATATATGACTTGATAAATAAAACTTAATTTAGAACAATATACGGTTTTACCACTCTACAGAGTGTCTTAAACGTATGGTAAAAAAACATATTTTTGTTTAAACCTGTATATTATAAACGTACGTCTATTTTTTAGTTATTTTTTAAAATGTGAGCGATTGTCCATTAATTTATCTACATTATTCTTTAATATTCGTTTAAATCCGACATCAAATAAAAAAGTTATTTGCCATTGAAAATTTGTGTGGATCGATTATTTTGCCTGTGAGTGTAATTGTAAACATTTTTTAATTTTCTTGATTTTTAAAATGTTACTTAATATTCCAAACTTTTGAGCCACTCTGTATATATTTATGATTATAATTTATAATTACTTTTTTCTATTTTTTATCTTTTAATTTTTTTAGAAAATTTGGTTTCTCCATTGTTTTTTTTTTGACAAAAAAATAAATTACTTACACTTCTTTTTAAACATGTACATAGCTACGCCACTGGGTCAGTTATAATTTATGCGATTTACATTTATTTTAATTGGAATAACACATGCAATATGTTAAATGCAAATTTCAATTATTATTTTAATATTAACACATTTACAACTCTACAAATTACAATATATATATAATATTTCAAAACTTTAATCCTCCTTTTTTTAAATTTATTTTGATTTATTACCTATACTTTTCAGAATGTATCATCTAAAAACCTTTATTGTAAAATTATGAACAGAACATTACCTACCGTAGATTATAAAATTAATAGATAAATGTGCTTAATGTAGTGGGGGGAAAGTGGTGGAAGCATCAGCAAATTATCATTATAAGATTTGAAATAAAAAAAATCTAAAGTTTTGGGAATTTTTTCATAAATGAATTACATAAGGTATAATATTATTTTTTTATAGAATTTTTGCAAAATATATATAATTGCATAAAGAACTCATGTCATAAGACGTCATTTTGTCGCACTCGTACTATGCTCCACACCTCAAAGTCCCACCACGTGACCACGTACGGAACGCAGTCTTTTGAAAATTTGGCATTTAAGCCTTTTCAGGTTATGTATCTGTCAAAGTATAGTCAATGAAAGAAATAATATTTATAGTGTTACCGCTTATGTTTAAGCGTTAAAAGTTAATAAATCTTTATAGTATCACAATAACAATGGTTGGTTTAAGAATTTAGGAATATAAATACTGCATTTAATGAAATTCCAAAGTGTAAGGTGCAATATAAGTGACATTTTTGTGCATTGGGTCTACATTTCCATAAAATAGTTTTAACTAAACAGCATTTATTAAAAAAAATCTAACTTCTCTATTATGAAATAAGAATATCTGTATCAAAGGTAGGTTAATGTATTAGAACAAAAAATATCATCTAATTTTGTATTTTAAGGTTAGAAAAATCTATTTTGACCAAAATAAATAAGTGGATTATTTGAAAGAGTGTGTTAATATGGTCATAAATAAATATAGGTATACTAAATAATTGTTGAATATAGTTCAAATTAAATTGAAGCTTTTATACTTCTAACGACAAAACTTGTGCATACCTCTCGGCATACTTACTTTAAGTTAGATTATAAGAAAACAAACAATTTTTAGAGAAACTTGCAATGTGAAAATATTTAATACTCTCATGACATGGGATTTATTAAAATTTTTAAAGTTATAATGATTTTTTGATGTAGATCAAATTCAGTCGAAGCTTTTTAACTATTTGTATTGACAAAACTTTATGTAAGCTGGATAAGGAAAACTACCACATTTTTAAATACCATATTATACAGTCTTTTAAATAATCCAAAATACTTATTTATTTTGGTCAAAATAAATTTTTCTAACCTTAAAATTACAAAATTAGATGATATTTTTGTTATAATATATTAACCTACCTTTAAAACAGATATTCTTGTTCCATAATAGAGAAGCTAGATTTTTTTAAATAAATGCTGTTTAGTTAAAATTATTTTATGGAGAAAACCAGATATTTGGACCAAATGCACAAAAATATTACTAATTTGGCACCATACACTTTAGAATTTCATTAAATGCAGTATTTATATTCTTAAATTCTTAAACCATCCATTGTTATTGTAATGTTATAAAGATTTATACATTTTTAACGCCCAAACATAATATTCTATATACTATATACTATACTTTGACAGATACATAACCTGAAAAGCCTTAAATGCCAAATTTTCAAAAGACTGCGTTCCGTACGTGGTCACATGGTGGGACTTTGAGGTGTGGAGCATAGTACATTATAAATTGTCCGCGTGCGACAAAATGACGTCTTATGACATTAGTTCTTTAATATATATATAGGTACTATATAATATTTCGTCAACTTTTGCAAATTATATTTCGTGAAATTCAAGTTGAAACAAAAATATAATATTTATATTATTTGCACAGTTGACGTCTAATTATTAATTTAAAAAAATCCTAATTAATCTGTTTTTATATAAAAAGAATAAAGTTAAATTCTGCTACGCTGAAATTAGGATCCTTTCGTTAGACTCTCAAGTAGCTAAATGATTGTTATAATTAAAATGAAATTCAAAAAAAAATCCCGGCGAAAATTAATTTTGCTTGTGTAATTTTTAAACGTCATTAGGTTCCCTTTAAGAAATCTGCTTTCGTAACTCATCAATGGTAGTTTTGTCATTGCAAGTAAAAAAGTTAAATCTGAAATAAGTTTTCCATTCAAATAAAGCGACAAATCAACAAGTGTAGCCAAAAAAAATAGGTTTAAAGCAATCTTTAAAAGGTTCTACTAAAAAAAATCTGCCCAATTGGCTTTTTTTTTAATATATACATATATAAAAGTTGTAGTTTTATCGGCAATTTCAAGCACTTAATAATAAAGTGTCACTTACCCAACTTTTTATGTTAAAGGTGATATTTAGTAGGCCATTAGTCCTGAATTTTATTCAATGGTCAGTGGCACGCAAGTCGAGTTTATACCAAACAAACTAAATAACAACTAGGAAATGAATATGCGATGCTTACATGAGAACGAATCAAAATAAGCATTTTAAATTAATTGGGCCTAATTTATTGTTCGATCTTATTAAGACATAGGCGTAGTAAACCATATACATGGTAAGTTATTTAACTTGAAACTTGAACAATCTCAGTTAGTATGCATTTTACGAAAAAAAATTTAAAATAAAAATTAAATGATTCAAAGGGATTAAAGGATTTAATGCTGGCAGGTAAAAAGTGACCATGGTGGGCAATTGATAATTATCACCGAATGAAATAATGTATAAAAGTTAAACCAAAGGAAACCTAAATATTATTTAATTTAATAAGATAATTATTACCAAAAAAAAGTGTTATTTTTATAGACAAATTATTGCAGAATCGTATACAGAAGAAAAATCGATCAAAATTTTTTTCATTTCAGCGCAATCTATTACAAATATAAAAACAGTTTTTGACAAAATCTTCCTATTTTTAGTCGAATGATCCTAATCTGCAATAAAAAAATAGGGTGTCCCATTGGAAATTTTAAAGTTACCCCCGATCCTCCTATAAGGAGGAAAGTATGAGGAGAATATCTCCGAAACCATTAGCTCAAATGGTATAAATGTGCATATTGTTGAAATCACAATATCATAATCTATTTGAAACTCCAAAAAAAGAGCGGGATACAATTTTAAAAAAATAGCTAGGTCGGAGATTCTACAAAAATGGCGGAAAATATGAAACTACATATTTAATAATATTGTATTTCTATATTAAAATAATAAAATATGTTTACACATTTTAGCATTAAAAAAAAGATTGAAAATATTTATTTGTACTTACGTCCACTCTGTTTTCAATTTTAGTTTGTTTACCAAATTTTAAATACATTTTCAATGAAAGAAGCACTAGAAAATGTGAATAAATTTACCTAAAGAAAACAATATTTTTCTATTTTTATCAACCCAGTTCACTGTCCCCGACAAATGTTTTTATACTTAGAAACTTATAGAGTGTCGGAAATTCATTTATTTCCTATATGGGTTATTTTCAAATTTCTTGGAAGTACCTACATTTGCTGTCCCTCAACTTTAATATTTTATAGTTTAACGCCATTTGGAACTTTACTAAGCGAAATGAATTGGTTTAATTGGTTTTATCATCTATAGGAGGTGTGTTCAGAAAATAACGGGAATTGTTAAATTTCGCGGGTTCGGAGGGTCCGGTCGTCATAAATTTTTTTTTATTATGTTGGTATACATGCCCCCGAAGTATGATAAAAACTTTAGTTGTTTTCATTGTTTACTTTGTCTGTGGCAGCCGCTACGGTTAGACGTGTTTTATGAGCTCGGCGATTTTTCGTTCGTTAAAAGAAATGGATCAAAGAATTTGTATCCAATTTTGCTTAAAAAATTAAATAAATCCTGTGAAATGTTAACAAAGGCTTATAGTGGGTCTGCTATAAGTAAAACAAGAGTTTACAAGTGGTTTAAGAGTTTCCAAGATGGCCGTGAAGACGTTGAAGATGACGAACGCCCCAAACGCACAAGCCCATTAACAACCGATAAAAACATGGAAAAAGTGGAAAAAATGGTTATAAACTATCAGAGAAGTCGCTGATGATGTTGGTATTTCGATTGGCTCATCCCATAAAATTTTTTCGAATGTTTTGGGTATGAATCGCGTGGCAGCAAAATTTGTTTTAAAATTGTTAAATTTTGAACAAAATTTTTGGCCAAAAACAATACTGTAAAGATGTCCCAGCCTCCATATTCGCCAGACATGCCTCTGTCTGACTTTTCCTATTCCCAAAAATAAAGAGAACCTTAAAGGGCCGTCGTTTTGCAAGCATAGATGCCATTAAAAGCGCATCGCTGAAAGAACTAAAGGCTATCCCAAAGATTGAGTTTTATAGTGTTTCGAGTATTGGAAGAAGAGCTGGCACATGTGCATAATATCCAATGGGGACTATTTTGAAGGCGACAACATTAATGTAGACGAATAAATAAATATTTGTTTCAAAAAACGAAAATTCCCGATATTTTCTGAACAATTATAAAATTTTAAATTTAACCCAATAAAAAAAATTAAACTTTCCCCAACAATAGGGAAAAGTAGCTGTCCCACTTGCAATAATATTCACTACTTAATGCTATTTAAACACCTTAAAGTAAAATAACATCCTCCTTTTTTTATATAGTTGAGAATATATTCCAAATATTACAGAAAAAGCACATTTGTGGGAATTTTTAAAAATACAAGTGGTTAAAATAACCCCTAAAGTTTGTCCCTTAATTTTGGACCCCTAGGTCACGTCTCCTGGGTCACAGCTTTTATAAATGACCTTTTGAATTGAGCGCACATTTTTTGGTGCTGCCCCCTTGCGGCAATGTATTAAGTATATACTTATGTATGTATGTAAGAAAGTTATCAAATAGAACAGTTTTTGGATTTACTTAGTTTTGTACTCAATTTTTTTTATAAATAATAAATTTATCTTTTTTTTTAACAAATCCCAGTGTAAATAAAACCTTAAAAGGATTATTGACAATCAAAAAAATATATTTTCAAAATGATTAAGCTTCTTTATATAAGTTTTTTTAATTTGTCCAAAAACCCAACTGCCCACTTTTAGGTGTTAAATAACACCCGTCAATAAACAAAATTTGAAAAAAAAAACAGTTTTGCAGATTAAGTTTGTTTTTACTTTTTACTTTTTTAAATGTACAAGAATTTTGATAATGACCCATATGCAAAGAGTAATTTATATTTATATATTATATTTAGAAAATCGTTACCACCTAATTATATGACTCAGACTGTTTTTCTGTTGACCAGTGTAACATTTAAGTATTTAATAAGCGAGTTTCAGGCCTGTACATATGTTTCTTGCATTAAAAGTAAGTACACTTCACATGTACATACATACATACATACATACACATATGCTGGTCAAAGTATATTCGAATTAAGTGACAAAGCTTTTAACGCTTACGTAATGGACATCGGCGTCTAAAATGAGTTTGTCGACATAGTTAGCTCATTTATACGGACAACATTTTAAGCACCATTTTAAAACATATTTAATACGAACGACTGTAAAGTACTTACCATTCCTTGCGATTAATAATAGAAGAATTATACTTTAAAGTAATAAATTCGTATGACCAAATAATCAGATCAGATTTAACGCGAAAAGAACATATTTAATGTTTTATCCTCTGTACACTGTTTAAAATATCTGTGGTGTAAAGAGTAATCTTAAAATGGTGTCAAAATCCAACACCAAGTTGTGTTAATATAAACACCATGAATTATGGTTGAAAATGTTATATACAGCAAACACCAAAACGGTGTTTATCTAAAAATATTTGAGAAGTGCACCTACACAGAAAAAAAGGAATAGTTCATTTAACTATATTAATTTAGTTGACCTATAAGTATTTATTTAAATCAACTCTGGGAAGGTTAATATAAACAAAGATTGGTTTGACGGTACTAAACCCGATAGTTATTTTTTTTTAATTGGTTAAATTAACCCAGAAAACTTTAGTGAAACCAACCCGCTGTATGGTTCAGTTTACTAAATATGTTGCTTGTAAAATAAGAGTTACTTCAACCTAAAGCACTCTGTTAAAACGATTAAAACAATTTGCCGTGCATTCTTTGTTGCATAGTGTGTACCGATCGCGGCAAAGGCGGTGTGGATCACGTGATGTTCTTAAATCTCGCCTCTGTTGACTTACATGAAGAGTATATAAGCTCAGGTAGTCCTTTGCTTTGGTGTGACACTACAAGTTGTTCGATACTAATGAGACCTTAAATAGGAGGAAGCAGCTGTCAATACTTGAAGTATTTTAAGTTTGTGAAAGGCACTCTAGCGAGTTGAAGGTTCAATTTTCTGTAATAATACCACTGGTACTTCCTGTTTCCTTTTTTTCTGTTTAGTATGATTTAATTTGACCAAAAACACATAATATTTAACACTGAAAAGGAGTTCAATTTACACCAGGTAAAATTTATTTTAATACTGTGTTAAAGTTAAATTTACACTATTTTAGTATTTGAATTTACAGTGGACCAACGAACCATATTTAACACCATTTTGGTTTGTATCGATATAGACCATGTATGGTGTTAATTTGGTGTTAAAATGGTCATGAAATTTTGAACAGTGTATCGTTTGTCATGGAATGACCCTATTAATTAATAGTTCAGTGAAATTTCTACTGTACCATACAAAGTAAAAAATTTTGCCCGTGTAATTTTTTTAGTGTAGGGATAAAAATATTAGAGTTGATTTGTAAGTGTAAAAAGTTACACTACAAAATACACTAGGTAGCATTTAGTGCTTATTAACTTTATTAAACACATTTAAAGAATATGAACATTATTCATTGGTACATTCACACTATTTATTATTAAAATAAATCAAAAGGGTAGAAAAACTTAATGCGAGTGTTTATTACCCCCTGATGTGTTAAATAGTGACAAAATGTACACTACAGTGCATGCCAATTTCTTTGTTTGTTTTGATGTTACTAAGAGCTCTTTTTTCTTTACACTACTAGTGCACATTGTATCACAATTAAAGTTAAATTACACCAATATTGGCAAAATAGACTGAAAAAACTGGTAATAACCGAAATGCGTTTTAAAATGTTTGGTTGGTACCTATCTGCCTACGCAGTGCATATCCGGAGATACCGCGTTGTGGAAGTGTGGCATTTTTGTTCAGTTATATTTTAATTACGGTGAATCCATAAGGGGACATTCTTATTTTTTGGTAAGTATTATACTTCCTTTTTCTTTAAGCCTTAATACTCAATAAATACCAATATGTTAAAAGGATGTCCATACCCGACCTATATTATATATCAATAATTTACGGCAGTAGGTCGGGTACTTGTAAATTTAATAATATAAATACATACACACTTAATTTACTTTTTATTTTCAAGCGTAATGGTTGTTATATTAACCTATACCTACATTTTTATTAATATTATGGAAAATTTGTACACGTGTGGTAAATACCCGACATACAGCCGCCTGACGCCTCTCTACCAATGGGATCACCAATTTTTTATAACAGAAAAATGGATTACTGATGAATTCCCAAGATAATTCATTGCTTACAAGTTGACAGCCAGTAAAACATTGCATTGATCTAAAAATTTTACGTTTTAAGGAACCATTTTGCTTAAGCCAGCCATACGACTCAAATATAAAATTATATTTTAAAAGGCACCGATTTTGATAATTGTCATAGATTTTTGTTCCAAATAAATGTTTCTCTTTATTTACCTTTTCGTTTTATTCACTACCACCAATAGGTTTTACTCAAATAATAGTGTTAATTTACACTAGAAGTTTGCACTAAAAGAGTAAAAGTACCTTTCTAAAATTAAAACAAAAGTGGGATTTTACCCAGGAAGTGTAGAAGTACACGATTTTAGGTAAATTAACACTTTTTAATACAGTTTAAAATTACTTTATCCTTAGTGCTATAGTGTTAAATCATACTTGCTTACTTGGGAAAAATTACACTACAAATTAACTCTAATTGTGGTGTTATAAAACAACACTATTTAGTGTGGACCTGTGTGAACTCTAATTAGTGTTGCTTAGAGTTGATTTTTTTTTACTGTGTACATACCTATGTAAAGTAGAATATTAGCTAAGGTAATTTTAGTAGGGATGGCAAAAACAAAACTTTATAGAATAAATTATATCTGCACAGAAATACCTGCTTTCAAACGTTTATTTTGTTCGTCGAAATTGAACTCGTAAAAAGGAAATTAAATTGTGATTCGACTACGGCCCTTCAACAAGTTGGTCAGCAAATTTCCTTCTAAACCTACCTACAGTTCCACATTAACTGGCCCCGTACAATTATAACTTTGTAACAAGTCGTAAAGGGTTTAATCGACGCCATATAAAATAACATAACGAAAAGCTGCAATAACAGAAGTATACGCTTTATTTTAAAAAGTTGTTAAAAATGTGTCCATATTTTTATTATATTATAGCACTTTGTGTTTTGTTTTGGTGTTGGGGAATATTTCTTATATTTGTTTAACATATCACCAAAGTTGTTCTTTTATAAGTAGCTGATTAAAAGTTGTTGTTTTGTTACGATGATATCGATACTTTTATTTTTAAATATGTTTGTACTTTCCTCCTCACTTCCCAAATATTGTGTGTACACAGTAAAAAAGGTATATGTATATTTAACATATTTCTTGTGTCCCAAAAAGTCCACTCAAATTTTTTAGTTTTTTTGATTTTTATTACTTATGTTAATTTTTAACACAACAGAATGTGTAAAAGAACTGAAATAAACTGCAAAGTTAATTTAACAAATCGTGTTTTTCAATTTTTTACTTTTTTTAAATGGTTATTTAAACCTAAACTATAGTTTATTATAATAACTAATAAGATTTAAATTCTGTATAACTTTAACATAATTAAATATGTTAAATTTATTTAAATTTTATTTATTTTACACAAAAAAGTGTTACGTTAACATATAACTTTCAATATATTGATTTTAAACAAATAGTATGTCTTCATTTATTTATTTTAATATGTTATTTTAACAATATTTTATTTTATTATTAATTGTTTATTTTTATTTATTTTTATAAAATATTTAAATTAATATAAGAATATTGTTTTTTGGGCAAAAAATAAAACATGTAAGTTTGTAATAATAATGATTTATTATACTACAACATAATTTTCAAAAAAGGCCAGCAATGAAGCATTGGAATTCACTACAATAGCACAGCCGAGTCCTTTTTTTGTATTCCAAAATAAAATACAAACCCATGCCATAGGGTAAACGGTCTTTAAACATTTCTGGGGATACAAACGTTATGTAAGTAAAAAAAATATTATCATAGCAAACTTACCTTTAAATTTTGTTAAACACACGCTATATAAAAGCACACTTAACCTTACATTGAATAAAAAATATTCTTGTATCAAATAAATTTATTTGATTCAAAACAATCTTTGTCTCTTATATAACGAAGAGAATATATTCTTTAAAATAGTAAAGTATTTTCTCTACGACTACTTAAGAATAGTAACATTCTAGTGTACTTTTTGATCATAGAAAGGATGTTTTTCTGCAATACTGTGCGAGAATATTCCCACTCTTGTTTAAGAATGGTCACAAGTAACGACATCTCCTGGCTGTTTACTAAACGTAAAAAATTTAAAAAGATTTAAATATTACTGTATTATTTATTAATTAAAAAATAATAGCAGTTGTATAATTAAGGTTTAGGCCCAAAAAATTAGTTATATTTATTGTTTTTCAAATATACAAATCAAAATTATAATAAATTTGATATTAAAATGATAAACCAGTTACCTACTATACCGGCTTTGAAGTTTTGAAAGATTCAAAAAGTTTAAAAAAAGACCTTTAAAATGTAGAAAAAGAATAGATGTTGACATAGATTACTTGTAAAATTAGTTTTGTATTTGTTACAATGTTATTTTTTTTATTAGTTAGTGTAAATAACTATTTTTAATTATAATAAAGATTTAGGCATACCATTTGTTTAAATTTATTATAATTTACATTATAAAATTGTGACGGCACAAAATGGTTTGACAATACAAAAAACTTAAATGTCAAAAACTGCTTTCTTCTTTTAAGCGTTACTATTCTTACGTAGTCGTAGAGAAAATAATGTCTGAAACACGTTTGGAATAGCATATTCCACTCTCGTAAAACCGTCACACTCGCCTTCGGCTCGTGTGTCAAATTTTTCCTCGAGCGGAATATGCTGTATTCCAAACTTACAGAATGTACTATTCTTAATTCACATTGATTTCCTTCAAGATTCTTTTCTTAATGTAAGAAAATTAAATTTATTTAAATAAAACTTTGATTGTTTAAAAGCAAGAATATATAATTTTTGAAATAATGCAGCAATATTTACTTAATTCAAGAAAATGTATTTTCTTTAACCAAATAATTAGTTGTTTTAAAGCAAGAATATGTTTTTAAAAATAAATTAGTGGTATTCTTAAATAAAAAAGATACTTATTTAATTCAAGAATACATTTTCTTAAAAAAAAAACATTTGATATTGAAATAAGGCAATAATTTTCTTAAATCAAGATGTTTTCTGTAACCCTATATTTTTTTTAATTAATAGATACAAGATTTAAAATTTTAATCTTATAATCTTAATTAATTAATTAATCTTAAGATTTCCTTCAAGAATATTTAATATTTGGATTGAATCATGCAACTTTTAAAACAAGAAATGTTTCTTAATATTAGAATATTTCCAAAACTACAAAATTATTTTTTAAAGAAGGTAAAATATTTTGAGTTGAAATATATATTCTTATTTTAAAGCAAGTTGACTTGAATTAAAAAAATATTTTCTTTCAGTTTACAATTAGGAACCTCTAATCAAATTAACTACCTATCATCAACCGACTAAACGCGGTTAGAAGAGAAAAGGCCTTGCAGGGTACCGATTTTAATCGAAAGAAGGCGAAATTAGCGGATTAGAAGAATAAAATTTATATTTAAGTTAAATTGCATAAAAAAAATACTCAATTGTTTTAATTTGATTAAAAACTGTCTACTCAAATATTTAAAAAAGATTTTTGAGTTAGATTAACACTTCTTTAGGAGTTATAAACACTAGGAAGTTTATGTAAATTTTAAATTTTTTATTTAACACGCATTATATAAATTTTTAACTGTGTATTTATATGTATAAAACTAATTAATTATATTATTACCTTTTTAAAATAAAATGTAGCTAGTAAGTCATTTCTTTAAATTAAAATAACATGCCCTTAGGGATTGGAAAGATATCTGACATCCAGTGGCGGCTGGTGGATTTTAAGTATACCAATATCTCAGTTATTAGACATGGGACCCACACCAAATTTATAATAGTTTATATTGACATTAAATAAACAAGTTCGGCGCAAACAGAATTTAAATTGAAGTTTGCGAAAAAAAGTTAGTTTTTCCTGTCGCCTACCCTGCCTCCAGGCCCCCCTATTTGAAATAATTCAAATTAAAGTGGTGCAATTTATTATATACTATAATTTATCGACAAATTTAAAATTTTATTCAAAAAATCCAAATATTACAGATTTTATTCGATTTTAAATTTTTATTATTTATTTTATTAAAATAAAAAAATATTTAAAATGGTATAAAAACTGTAATATTTGGATTTTTTAAATAAAATTTTAAATTTGTCGATAAATTATAGTAGATAATAAATTGCACCACTTTAATTTGAATTATTTCAAATAGGGGGGCCTGGAGGCAGGGTAGGCGACAGGAAAAACTAACTTTTTTTCGCAAACTTCAATTTAAATTCTGTTTGCGCCGAACTTGTTTATTTAATGTCAATATAAACTATTATAAATTTGGTGTGGGTCCCATGTCTAATAACTGAGATATTGGTATACTTAAAATCCACCAGCCGCCACTGCTGACATCCAAAATAGATCAATAATTAAACGAAGTGAAGTGGTTAATTTTAATTATAATTCAATCAACACCAAATGCAAAATATCAAAGGGTTGAAATGCATATCAGCTTTGGCCGTTGCTATAGCATACATTCAAAGGAAGTAAAAATTTCAAATATTTAATTTGTTGTACCAACAAAAGCCTGTATTGTTATTTTCCGTCTATACCTTAGTTTCAATTTTTTGACGTTAAATTGAATATGAATAGAATCGCGTTAAAAACACATTTTACGATAAAACTGAAATTAAAAAAGCGATGGTAAAAGGCCTACGTAAAATATGCTCTAAAATTAATATTTTTCACAAAAACGGCTTTTCGGGCTTTAAAACTAATTTTGTCAATACTATGCAAAAAATTACATTTTGAACATTGAAAAAAAGGTAGTCTCTTGATAAAAATTATTAGCGGCAAGAAACAATATTTAAGCATTATAGTATATTATGTATCAAGTTTTATAAACACCATTTTAGTTACAAGTTTTATTAGGCACGAGCGAAGCTTGCGAGCGAGTGTTTAATACAAACGAGTGTCTAGACAAGTTTATAAAACGAATTGCATACTATACTTTATCTACGACGAACAGAAATAAGAATTTAAAGACAATTTTATTTCATAAAATTTGACATTTAACAAATATAACCTCAGTTTTTCGCAATTTATAATAAAGCTAACTTCAGCCCGTGACTAAAATGCCCAAAAGACACTGTTATTAACTTCAGCCCGTGACTAAAATGCCATAAAGTCACAACTCGTCAATGTAGGAGTAGATAAAAGAGTAATTATTGCTTGAAAAAAAAAGTTCTTAGTGGAAGAAGTATATTTCTCTTGAGAATAAAAACAAAATTTCTTGAATGTTTCTTCTTTCAACCAGGTGCAAAGTGTTTTTGTTCAAAAGCAATGAAGATTATTTATGTTTACGCAATTCATTCAAGATACATCACAATTATCCCAATAGAATGTCAATTTTACAACAAAATCTGTTAGCTTCTGATACATGAGAGGAGATGCAAAACGCGCACAGACGTGTTCAGTACGTTTTGTATCATTGCAACTTGCAATTCGCCATTTTCTAGGGGCAGTGATATAATATTATAATTCGATTATAGGTATTTCTAATATACATTTTGCCGGTTGTGTTGTGTTGTGGCGTGTTGTATGTACTTTCACAGTGGAATTGGAATCATTAAAACTCTTTTTAAAAGTTTATGTAGATTTAGATTAAGAAACATAACTCTTGGCCCTATTCAAAGCGCAAATATTTTGAATCAAAGTGATTTTCATTTATTTTAAGAGATTATTTTTTCATTTAAAATAGTCGATATCTTCTTTAAATAAACATATTTTACACATAAATAGGTATATAAAATTTACTTATTTAGGTTTTGTGAATCTGATCGTAAAAATCTTTATAAACGGAAGATCATGAAATTTTACATAAAGAAACTCAAATATACCTTATTATTTTTATCTTTATACGTGATATACTATTTATAGAATAACATTAAATATAGAAAATATAGTTCCTATATATTTTTATTAAGTTCATTTATACAGGGTGGTCCAACCGAAACGAAACGAAGGAGATTTCCGGTAGTTAGCAGTAATTTTTTTTAAAACGTCAACTTTAGTTTTATTGTTATGGGTAAATATATTGAGCTGTCCCCCAAGTGAAAATGATTATTTTTTATTTTTGGTTGTTTCACTGTTAGTCTAGAATAGGGTTTTTGGGAAGCCACCAGGTCTAGTAACATAACATAAGTGGTTCTGCACTACTGCAAGAATTTTAAGAAATCATACATTTTGAATATTAGAGCTTCACGGAGGTTATGTTAAATAAAATACAATTATTTATTTATTTATATATTTATATTTTGTTCCAAAATTGGTGTTTTTTAAATTGTAACGTGTTTGGTACAAGATATTTGATACTGCAGATACTGACAAGATAAAAAGAGATTAATTAAATTTCAAACTAATAATCTGCAAAAAACATTGTATTTAACCAGTCAATTTTTAAGATACAGAGTATTTATTTAAAAGTACTTAAAATTAAAAGTGTCAAAAATGGCGAACGCACCGGGATTAATTTTTAAATAACTGTAATATATTTTTTTTAAAACATCCCTTTGTATATTTAAAATAAGTTATTTTATCTTTTGTAACCTTAATATTTTTAAAAAATACAATTGTACATACATAAAATATAAATAAAAAAAATCTACTTACTGACATATTACACTTCACGGTTGATAGGTTTTTAAATAGCATATTAATGAACTTAAACTTTCGAATTATAAAACAGCAACACTCTTATCTGCATATAAATTCTAACTGACCTTCAGGAATCACATGCAACTATAATGTCGTAAACAGAGGTTTTTGCTTATTTAAAATGATTAAAGCCCCTCGTTGCATAAAATTTAAAGCAAAAACAGATTTACGAAGGATAGAATCAACACCTTCATAAATGGTTATAAAAATTATTTCTTTTAATTTTTAATAATATTTTATATTTGATTCGATTGCTTTGGATGTTTTTAATTTACTTAGTGAAATGATATTTTTAGTATGCTTTTACTACCTCAAATATTTGAAAACATTTAGGTTAACCTAGAAAGAGTAACAGTCACGGAGGATAGGTTTTAGACTTTTAAAACATTGTAAAAAATAATTAATTGCGGTTAAAAACTGGAACCTGAGCTGTAATATCTACTTAATTATGAAAGATGAAAACACAATAAAAGTGTAGGTCAAACTCATTTAGTTTTATTAAATATCACGGGGTAACACCATAGGGGGACATTTCGTGAGATTCACCCTTATAGATTTTTTAAAAATATTTATAGGCACAAAAAGGATATATATATATATAGGATCATCAAAAAAAGATAGCATAATCCACTCTTTACCTTTTGAAATAAACATGGTCATTATATCCTAACCTTTATTTAGTGGAGAAAAAGTTAAAAAAAGAATAGACAATATTTAAAACAATTATTGCTTAACTTACATAAAGATGCCTTATATTTAATCCAAAAGTAAATATTGTATCGCCAAGAATTATAACATCTGTATCAAAAAATACTTATTCTTAAATTAAGCATAGTCAGAGCTGGGCGGTACTTAAGTACAAGTACTTGAAAAAGTACTTAGAGTACATTTTAGGGTACTTTGTACTTGATACTTAAGTACTTCTTTGTATATGTACTTGGTACTTGTACTTGTAACATTCTGCTAAGAGTACTCAGTACTTGGGACTAAAATATAAGTACATTTTTACAAGTACTTTATACAAGTTGCTGCGCCAAAATTGTGAATAGTCCACGGCGCAATGCACTGACAGACGAAAACTTTGAGAAACTGGTAATCATGAAAGCAAACAAAGTCAACCAATAATTTGTTAGTTACTCTTACTCTTATTATTAAAAATAATAATAATTAATAAACCATATTGTTTATTTGTAATAAATATTTCATTAAATTGCCTACTTTTAATTCACTTTGCCTATATTTTTGAAATTTTGAAGTACTAATTATACGCAGATAGCAAAATACATGCAGGGACTAGCGTGCGGATTGGTACATGCTCTGATCCCTACATAATATGTGTCAACACAAATGTTTGGATCAGAGCATGTACCAATCCGCACGCTTGCCTACACTGCATGCATTTTGCTATCTGGGTTGAGTGGTTATATTATATATTTATCTATTTTGCGTTTATAATGACTTCATTATAACACGCCATTTAAATTTTTTGTGTGCTTTAATGAGGTTCATTATAGTACGCAAAATTTTGATTTCGAAGCTTGGCATCCAGATAAATTGTCAGTGACAATGACAACCTCAATTTGTTCAAGCGAATTTGATTAAAATAAAAGAACAATAGAATTTGTATATTTCTAAGATGATTTATTTCACATAATTATAACTTAACTTACGTTTACGTTTCAAAACTTTGGTATTTCCAAAGCTTCACTATTACCAAGTCTTGGTACCAGCGAGTCTTGTCTTGTTGACATGTACTCTTAAAATACAATGATAAAGTACTGAGTACTGTACTTGCAGTACTGTACTTAAAGTACTTTGAAATTTGTATAGTACTTGGTACTTTGTACTTCTTCAGGAATTATACAAAGTACTTTGTACTCGGTACTTAAGTACATTTTACTTGTACTTGGCCCAGCTCTGAGCATAGTGTATATTTTATTTAAGGGTGCTTGCATTTAAAATAATATGAAAGTTTTTCTTGAAATAAGAATAAGTTTACCCTTGCACCTAACATTGAAATTATATTCAAATAAGTATAGGTTAGTTCTTGCATTCAACTCCCTATATCCTTCAAATAAGTATTAAATTAAATTACAAATAAGAATAAATTAATCCTTAAATAAAAAGTATCTTTACTTGCGGAATGGTGAGATGAGCATATGTATACTTGGACTAAGAGTGTAAGGTAATACCGGAAAACGTTGAAATAAGTATAGAGCATGCTAAATTTAAATTATAAGCAATAGAAGCTGAAAACATCCTGAAACATGTTGAAGATGACATTAAACAGGTTCATAAATTGATTTTAGGTGTCTGCAACGACAACAAGCCATGTTTGTATAGTAAATAGTATTTGAATAAATACAGGGTACGAAGAAAGTTCCTGGAATTTTGTATTAATTTTGTATTAGCTACATAACATTTCCCTTTAAATAAGTTAAAACGTGATAAAAAACTGTAACTTTTATATTTAACTAAAAAATTACCTGCTAAGAAACGGTCCAGTATACTGTTTTGATAAAGTTATTCACTAATAGAGCAAAACACACAGGGTGTGTTACACGTTTCACTTTATTATTTTAAAATTCCAAAATGGGGTGTAGCCATTTCCCCTGTTTTAATACGAAGTGTTTAAATTAGAAAAATCAGACCTCACCAAAAAAAAACCTAATAAAATGTATATACAGGGTGAGTCATTTAACTTGAAACTTTGAAATATCTCAGTTTGTATGCATTTTACGAAATAATATTTAAAATAAAAATTAAATGATTCGAGGGGGGAAATCAATCAGTACTAAAATTGGTCCTAATACTCTCCTCCTTATAGGGGGAACAGGGGGTAACTTTAAAATTCCAATGGAACACCGTATTTTTTATTGCAGATTCGGATCATTCGACTAAAAATAGGTAGATTTTGTTTAAAAATATTTTTTCATATTTGTAATAGATGGCGCTGTAATGAAAAAAAATCAATTTTGTTAGATTTTTCTTCTTATACGATTCTGCAATAATTTTTCTATACAAATATCACTTTTTTTGGTAATAATTATGATTTTTTTAAGTACCCACGATTTTTTAATTAATATTTAAGTTTCCTTTGAATTAAGTTTTATACATTATTTCATTCGGTGATAATTATCACTTTTTACCTGCCAGCATTCAATCCTTTAATTTAAAGGATTATTGTTCTATTTTTAATAAAAATACCTCATTTAAGGTAAAAAAAAACATTATTTTTTCAATTAATTTGCAAACAAAAAGACCTCCTTTCGTTGAGCAGGTATTCATAATGGATTTTTTAAAAGTGAAGAAATGATTTTGATTTATGGAGAAGCAGGCAGGAATATTGATGATGCTGTTAATATCTACGCTCAGCGTTTTCCGGATAAAATTCGATCACGTACTTCATTTCACCGAACAGTCAAGCAGTTTACTACAAACGAAAGTGTTCAACCCAAAAAAAGAGTTCGTCGAGCAACAGTCTCAGGTGGAAATAATGAAATTAATGTATTAGCAGCAACGGCCGCTAATCCTCATGCAAGAACACGAGAATTATCTAGAGATTTGGAAATATCCCAGAGCAGTGTTAGCAGAATATTAAAAAATAGGGTGTTCCATTGGAAATTTTAAAGTTCCCCCTGTTTCCCCTATAAGGAGGAGAGTATGAGGTATGGTATACCATGGTATAAGTGAAAAAGCATCCACTAATAACTGTAGCAATTAGTCATTTTTGACTAATTCATTTTTAGTGAGTAGTAAAATCACTTTAACAATTAGTTGATAATAAAATTATGTGCAATAAAATGCGATATTTAAGTACATTTCCTTACACGATTTAATTAATTCGAAAACATTACAAATTAAACCATCAAGTTCGTCAGGAATCCTACTCAACATCGCCCTCCGAATAGCGTAGGCAGGTTCATCGTAAAATGTATATAAACATCGGCCTTATATTTAATTGAACCGTGTAGTATACACTCGCTGGTATCGATCAATCTCATAATATAAGATGAGTTCAATGAATACTCACACAAGTCACAAAACGTGTGACAGTTTATCATCGGCGCACTGTGGTCTAGAAAACAAAAATGACCAACTCTAGCTTATACTGTTCAAAATTTCATGACCATTTTAACACCAAATTAACACCATACATGGTCTATATCGATACAAACCAAAATGGTGTTAAATATGGTTCGTTGGTCCAGTGTAAATTCAAATAGTAAAATGGTGTAAATTTAACTTTCACACAGTATTAAAATAAATATTACCTGGTGTAAATTGAACTCCTTTTCAGTGTTAAATATTATGTGTTTTTGGTCAAATTAAATCATACTACACAGAAAAAAAAAGGAAAAAAAAGGAAACAGGAAGATTTATAGTATATTACCAGTGGTATTATTCCAGAAAATTGAACCTTCAACTCGCTAGAGATAATGTTTTTAGTGCGTTCCACCAACTTAAAATACTTCAAGTATTGACAGCTGTTTCCACCTATTTAAGGTATCTTTAGTATCGAACAACTTGTAGTGTCACACCAAAGCAAAGGACTACCTGAGCTTATATACTCTTCATGTAAGTCAACAGAGGCGAGATTTAAGAACATCACGTGATCCACACCGCTTTTGCCGCGATCGGTACACACTATGCAACCGGGAATGCACGGAAAATTGTTTTAATCGTTTTAACAGAGTGCTTCAGGTTAAAGTAACTCTTATTTTACAAACAACATATTTAGTAAACTGAACCATACAGCGGGTTGGTTTCACTGAAGTTTTCTGGGTTAAATTAACCAATTTAAAAAAATAACTATCTGGTTTAGTACCGTCAAACCAATCTTTGTTTATATTAACCTTCCCACAGTTGATTTAAATAAATACTTATAGGTCAACTAAATTAATAAAGTTAAATGAACTATTCCTTTTTTTCAGAGTAGGTGCACTTCTCAAATATTTTTAGATAAACACAGTTTTGGTGTTTGCTGAATATAACATTTTCAACCATAATTCATGGTGTTTATATTAACACCACTTGGTGTTGGATTTTGACACCATTTTAAGATTACTCTTTACACCACAGATAGTTTAAACAGTGTATCCTTTGCTTTGACATGACTAATCTTTGAATAAATTTGTGCTTAAATCGCTATCTAGACCATGGTGCGGCAGCAAAAAGATCTAGCAGGCCGTTAACATTGAATTATGCCGGTTTGATTAAACTCAAAACGCCACCTTTCAGTTTATTTGCACGCCTAATTTTTTCATCTAATTTATATAGCAACTTAAGTGTGAATTTACTGTACCCTGACATAATATGGCTTTGTTAAATTTTATTTTTATATATAACCGGAAGAGGAATTTTGTTTAAAATATTTTAGAAAAATAGACTTAAATGGATTATAAATGCTTTCAAAATTTCAAATCAATATTCGTTCCCCAGAAACTTCCAATGGACCACGAATTTTCAAATTTCTTGTACATTTGCTGTCCCTCAACTTTAATATTTTATAAAAAAGTGAGTTTAACCCCATTTGGAACTTTAATAAGCGAAATCAATTTAAGTGTAATTATCCATTTAATATGGAATTGACTATATCTCAAAAACTGCTCCACTTTCATAATTTTTGACGGTATTTTCGGATTCAGAGGACAATTTTACAAAAGAATTGGCTGTTAAATTTTGGGATACCATGGTATTCCATGGTTAACCATGGTACAAGTGAAAAAGCAGCCACTAATAACTATTAAATTAGTCATTTTTAACTAATTCATTTTTAGAGAGTAGTTTACTCAAAAAGTACTAATATTCTTTTAACTAAGAAGATAAATCCAAAAATGCAAAAAATACAGGATGTTTCATAGAAAATAAAAATATTATATTAACAAACCTTTTTTACTGCTTGATTTTTTTTAACAATTTTATTTTGATTCCAGAAGTTTCTAAGATAAGTATAACGTGGTTCACATGTGTGCCATATTAGGGTTCCGGTATTAAACTTGGGTACCTAAAATTATTTGGGATAGAGGATAAAATAATAAACTATTGCTATTTTAAATACTCTTTCTATTTAATACTTCACTTAATACATCAATAGAACAATAGTTTGAAATGATTAACATTTATAAACTAATACTTCTTATGGGGAAGAAATTTATTTTTACAAAATCTTTGATAAAATTATTCAGAAACAGGTTATACATACCTATACATGGTTAAATTATTGCGTAATACATAATTTAACTATAGAAACAAACAGTCTTTTATATATACCTAGACGAATCCTGGACTATTCACTTTAAAACATTGCGATTTTTTAATTTATTTAATATTAGAGCCATTTTGTAAATTATTAGGCCTTCCTACACTAAAAAGATAAACATCAAAAACCAAAATCTGCAAACGTTAAAATAGAACAAAATATATACTGCTATATAAACTAATCAACAAAATGATTGGTGAAATTTCTTATTGCTGTCTTGTGTGTTTTGATGTTGCTTTTGTCATAAGCAAGGAAATAGAAAAAACATTGGATACCTACTGAAATTTTTCGTAAAATAGAGCTACACTCAGTAAAATGCACTTGCACTGATAATAAAACTAATTTTGTAAGCGATTAATAAAATATTATTATTTAACTTAAATTTAAAATTGTAATGGCTATACAAAAATGTACCTTTTTTATTAAATTTTCAGTGTCTTATTGGGACAAAAACCTACGATTTGTCAAAGTAATGAAATTATTTTTATTTACAGAATAAACTTTTTTTACTGTTAATAAAATTCTTATTTACTATAATGAAGCAGCAATGTTGAGCTTTTATAAAAAAATGTCCATCCAACATCACCATATTGTCATGGCAATCAGAAATACTTTATGTTTACCTATATTAAATCTTTGCCGAACAAAATGTTTTTGTTAAATCTATAGTTGTGTGTTAATTGCGCTTACATAAAGTAATGAGCAGTTGTTACAGTAAAATTTTTTCATTTTATGGCATATTTGTCTTTTTTAAATTACTATCGTCTTAGCTTACGTTAAGAACAAAAAAAAAATATTTGATTGCTATTATATATAAAAAGACTTTTTTAATATTTACTATTGTTTTGCAATGGTAACAAAATGTTTGTTATTTCCCTTAAAAAGAGGGGAAAAGGGCCAGCGCTCTCCTTGGTGAACATAACTTTATAATCCACAGTCTGTGTTATAATCCTATTGATTTCACTTGTGCGAGTGAAGTGTGGTAAAATCTAGCATGATAAAAATATCAAAAAGATCACTAAGAAAATTAAAATTTCGACGTTTTTTAAAAGAAATATTTAAGGCCTATTCTATAAACGAAGCAGACCTGTTGTTTAAAAAGTGAGTTCATATTTTTTTATTTTGTACTTCATATAATATGAGTTAATTTTTTTATTATAATAAATAATTTGTTTTAATGAAAATAGTTTATTGAATTAACAATGAATTTGTTGTTAAATTTACATAAATTTTAATAATATTATAAAAAAAGTATTTTAAACGAAAGGGGATTTGTAAAATTTACAAAATTTATATGAATAATGCCATTAGGGTTTCATTAATACTACAAAACGTTTTTGTAAACGGTATAGAACTTTTTTTTTGGACAACTAATAATAACTATATTATTATCAATTCGTTTCTGCATCTGGAAGAGTGTTATTTTTATAAACATAACTTAAATTTACTTTATAATTAATGCAAATGCTATTACTGAAAGCAGCGTTTGTAGATAAATAATTTTTATAAAAATGATCTTTTTGCCGTAACAAAAGCAATTGTTGGACGAATAATACTTTATTAAGACAAACTACTTTTTTTGTTATATTTACTAAAAAATTTTCTGAGTGTATGACTTTATAATTACAACCTAAATTAAAAACCTAGCCTAAAAATACATTTTCTTAAATTTTTTAAATTTTAAGGAAAAATGTATTTTTGCGATACTTATAGGTTGGGGTGCCTCATTTTTACTCGTGTTTTTTTTTAAACGCTGAACTAAAATTTTGTGTTTTAACTAGAAAAGTCACCATGAATTTTTTTAGATTTTAAAAAAAAATACTTGGGTCCTTATTTTAAAACACTAATTTCCTCATAAAAAATGATTTAGCGACCTTAAAATGTTTTTTAAAAAATCTGAAAAATTCATGGTCAATTATAGTGGCGGCTTTTTCACTTTGAAAAGTAGTAATTTTTGAGAAAATATACACTCACAGGCAAAATAATCGATCCACACAAATTTTCGATGAATTTCAATCGCAAATAACTTTTTTATTTGATTTCGGATTTAATTAAATTTTAAAGAATATTGTAGATACATTAATGGAGAATGGCTCACATTTTAAAAATTACTAAAAAATACACGTACGTTTATAATATACAGGTTTAAACAAAAAGATGTTTTTTACCATAAGTTTAAGACACCCTGTAGAGTGGCAAAACCGTATATTGTTCTAAATTAAGTTTTAATTATCAAGTCACATCTATTTTTAACAGTTTTGTTTTTTGTTCACCTTGATATATTTATTTTTGTGGAAAATATGGATTTTTTAAAAAAACATTGCAATTTCCAATATTTTTCCTGTATGAAGAACTAAGGTTGCTATGGTCCATCCATAGCCTATGGAGGATGACAGTGACAGTTTTGTTGAATCATCCCATACTTGGACATGTCATATACAGCTTTCAAAAGCTATCAAATTGTTAATGTGTTAATTTTGAGGTGTATTTTTACTTTTAAAAATGTCTCCGACTGATGTTGCCCTTTGTACTTTACTTCTTGTGACGTTTAAAACACTTGCCACGTAATACTGTAACCGTCCATCCTGGATTAAATTAATGGCTCTGGCAACATCAGTCGGAGACATATCCATTTTTTAAAGTAAGAAGACACCTCAAAATTTAAACATTAATTTGAAAAAAACATTTAGATAGCTTTTGAAAGCCGTGTATGTCCAAATATGGGGTGATTCAACAAAACTGTCACTGTTATTCTCCATAGGCTATGGATGGACCATAGCAAACTTAGTTCTTCATATAGGAAAAATATTGGAAATTGCAATGTTTTTTTTTTAAATCCATATTTTCCACAAAAATAAATATATCGAGGTAAATCAAAAACAAAACTGTTAAGAATAGATGTGACTTGATAAATAAAACTTTTATAAAAACTAATTTAGAACAATATACGGTTTTGCCAATCTACAGAGTGTCTTAAACTTATGGTAAAAAAACATCTTTTTGTTTAAACCTGTATATTATAAACGTACGTCTATTTTTAAGTAATTTTTTAAAATGTGAGCGATTGTCCATTAATTTATCTACAATATTCTTTAATTTTCGTTTAAATCCGACATCAAATAAAAAAGTTATTTGCGATTGAAATTCATCGAAAATTTGTGTGGATCGATTATTTTGCCTGTGAGTGTATTTAAATGAAAGAATCACAAAACTAAATTTTTCCATAAAATTTAAACGAAAATTGCCAAATTTTAGCTAAAAAAATGATGTTTAAAGGGAGTATTTTTTTTCAAATGAAAGTCATACCTAATTAGGTAGCACTTTCTAGGGTTAATTAACCCTAGAAAAGTGGTTTGCTAACCTGTTGTAACCAGTGCTCAATACTTTAAACCTGAACTAAACGAAAGCAAAAATTAACGTAACTTAAACTAAAACTCATCACAATGTTCCAAGAGTTCGAAGTCGCCGTTCATAAAAATGAAATCCGTTCCTAACCCCATCTCAGGGGCGCGCCCAGCATTTTACTTCTTGTCTGCGTGTTGATGCCGCCCTGCTCGGGGTAGAAGGGCTTGCTCCTGATGGGGGTCCTCTCCTTGCCGATCTTGTCGATGAAATTCCAGCGCGACAGCATCGACAAGCCCCTTTTCTCCTGCGAACGTCCGGGCGCCAATAAGTCCTCGAAATCTGCAATGAAAACGTAAAAGTTCAACGAAATTTCAGTACGATTGTCTAACACTGTACATAATTAAAATCAGATTTGTTCCATCCCAAACAGCATTTTAAGTTTAAATAACTACAAATTTACCACTAACTTTAAAGTTTTTTACGGTTACCCAAAACGGTTTTATAACGGTATAGATTCGAAAAATTACCAAATTTGGGGAATGGTTTATTTCGTTATTTTACCTACATAATAACCTTTTTGATCTACTAAGAGTATAACGTAATAAAAACAATATAAATACCACAATTGCATTTTTCTTTGTTCTTTTAATTTATATTTTACAAAATGGTACCCACTTACAAAGTAATAGAGTAAAATTAAAAAATATAACTTAAATTGTCAAAACTAATAAAATTTTGCATTAAAACTTAAACGCACGCTATTTTATTGATAAAAATAGGCACGATACATCTTAAAAATTATGTGCCCTCTAAATATTTTACGGTTTTAAGAAAAATTAAGTATTGCTTGGGTAAAAATTAAAAACCTACAAAATTTTATAAAAAAATCTTTTAAAATCATTTAGTTTTAATCATTTTTTAATAACTAAAACTTTCTTTATTATATTTAAGAAAAATATTTATGAAAAAATATTGTATAAATGTTTAGATAAGTGGGTCGTTTTCAAAAAACACCCGCCTTCCGCTGTCCGTAATTTGAATTCCAATAACTTTGTTAAAAATTATAGTATCTTATTGATTTAAAAACCAAGTGAAAGCCTAACAAGCCCTTAGTAAACTCTTTCAGAAAATTTTTGTTTAGTTATTTCAGAATAATTTTTTTTTAATTTTGAAACTTGTGAAACACACATTTTCGCATGTCCCATTGGCGTTTTATAAAACTTACATACATGTTTTTTTTTTAATATTGAATAACCAGAACTTTGTGTTGCTTTATAGCAATCCATAACATCCTTAGTTAATACAGTAAACAATTTATATATAAAATAATTAATTTTAATCTACTTTTTTTAAATTTTACTCATGTCCCAGACATTTTTTCCGTTGCGTTACGTCCGTCGCGTTACCGATAGAATATTAAAAAAAAAACATATATTTGGCAACTTTTTTGGTAGCTGAATTTATTTATTCAATCAGGAAGAAGATATTGGTTGAAACAGATGCGGGTAACGCGAATGTAATAATTGTTTGTCCGCTAAGTTACTCAAAAAAAAAAAAATATGGTAAGAAAAAGTACTATTTTTCATGTTTATGTTTATTTTAGGGCACTAAAACTCATTGAGAGTAATTAATGACTATAATGTCTTATTATTATTTTTTAAATATGGTTTTACAAAACTTTGTCCACTGCGTTATCGAGTCCACTATGTTACCTTATGGTAACGCAATGGAATTTAGGGTAACGCAATAGAATTTTTCGACAACAAAGTGGATATTTACCGTCGCTTTTATTAAAAGTAGTTTATGATTAATCAATTTAAAATTATTTGTAATTACAACTCATGATATAGATTACATCCAAGGAAAAATATAAAAGTACTAAAACCACCAGCTTATAGTCAAAGAAAAAAGGTGTCTACAATTTAGAAATCTAAGTTGTTATTCTGCAAGTGAACACCACTACAAGGGATTTTGTTTATAAACATATATGCATTACTCTAAAATCGTACCACCCTATATAGTTTCTTTTTTACGTTATCTTTGTGTACCCCTGTCCGTTGTGATACCAATGTCTATTTCGTTACTTTTTTAGTTTTTGTTAAAAAAAAATACTTAAAATTATTTTTATACACTATCACTTGGTAATACATGTTTATAAATTAGAGTTTAATTCACTAATACAGTGACTAAAAGAAAATATTAATGGTATTGTTTTTTTAACAAATAATCGGAATGGTTTCTTTCAAAAAGTAACTTAACGAACATACCTACATATTTAAAAAAAAGCATACAATTTTTAATAAAAAATAAAATAAAAAATTGGAGTCAAAAGTTTGGGAACTAAGTACATTTTTTTTCAAATTATTTTTATAACAACTTTTTTTATTGAATTAAATTTTGGATTTCAAATTAGTAACACAGTGGAGATATATAAAGCTAGCTAGATAAAAAAATTAAAAAGTGCACTGCCTAATACTGAAACTTGTTAACTTTGTTGCCCTTTCAATTAATAATTAAAATAAACGACAGAAAATGTCAAATAATGGTTATTTTTTTACATAAAATACATTAAAGTTTTAGTATTACTTAGTATTTAAAATATTGTTAAGATAAATATGATCTATTTGCCGTATACCAATTACTTTAGTACATTCAAGATAAATTTAAGCCAAAATAATTTAATAAATAAATAAAATACCAACAAAAAACTTACATTTTGAGGTGATTGAGCACAGCATTTTATTACGAAATTAGTTAAACTAAGCTGGAGTACTTAATGTATTAATTCTACAGAATGTTTGTTAAAATTACAAACTACTTATGCTGGATTTATGCAGCACAAATTAACATTAAGTTAACATTAAGATTAAGATTAACATTAACATTAAGAAGTTAAATGAACGTAATCGATTGGAAGCTTTTATGCAACACATTAACATTAACTTTAGCATTAAGTTAACATTAAGAGATGGCCAACTTTTATCTTCTTAATGATAATGTTAATTTTTATTCCTCCTGCGCAGGTTTGCGGCGCAATTTTTAAATAAACCGTGTCAGTAATGCCAACATACTCGAAATTAAATGAAACTTACTGCTGAATGATTGATTTTTTATTCAATGATTGTGTTAATTGGTTTATTGTTTGACGTGGAGTTTATAGTTTTTATTTATTTTACTTAACAGATGCTAAAACGGGATTAAAACAAAATTCAAACAAACCAAAAATGTCAGATGTCAAAATTACTTTAGCTTATACGCATGCTTAATTTGCTACTAATTTTGCTGCATAAATACCCTCCTATTAATGTTAAATTAATCTTAATCTTAATGTTAATGTTAAAGTTAATCTTAATATTAATTTGTGCTGCATAAATCCACCATTATTTAATTAGTTAACAGATTACAGTTGGTTGTAAACTTAACTTAAAGTCATGTGGACTAGGGTTAACTTAAAATCTGGTTAATATTTGGTTAAAATTAACAAATATTTTTGTACGATATGTAGGTATGCAAATTTAACATATTTAATTGTATTCGTTAACGCTTGCCATTAAGTCGAAATCCTTCTCCTCTGTTATCAAAACGCATAAATCAGGATTAAATTTAATTGAACAACGCTACGCTACCCACGCTACATGGGCAAGCAAAAAGGCAACCCACTGTGTCCACCGATGGAAAAACTAGTTTGGGTTTTGAACGAAAAAAGGGTCTAAATATTACTAAATTACTCGACAAGGTATGTCAACAAACAAAAATGTTACAAGTAATTTATTATTTTGTGTTTGTAATGAATTAAACGAAATATAAAATATTTCAGTCTGCCAAACTTAAAAGAGTATTTTAATTAAGTTTTATTTAATTAGTAGCCTTTTTGAAAACCTAATTAAGGCGAAAAAACACCTCTGTCGCTTTAAATATTACCTGGAAAATTCGGCACTAATAATTCAATCAATATTTAAGTTATTGGGAAAAGTAATTTATCTTGAAGCGTTCTATAATTATTATTGTCAACGCTCACTGCCAAAGTATTCGATTATCACCGCCTACCCAAAATTAATTTAGACCAATCAGCTAAAGTTTTTTACATCCTACCCTGTAAAACATGTATGACAATTGTTGGGCAAAGAAAAAAATTATCGACACTGTTGCATGCCGCGTTTTAAATGGCACTGCACGCCACTGGGTGGTGCCAAATCGGATAAATGATTACCATAGGCGTCCGAAACAGAGTCTACTCGGGAAAAAAAATTTTAGTGGGGTTTTGTTCAATTTTCCATCTTGAAATACAATTCTCCAGATCAGTGGCGGCCCGTCAGGGGAGGCAGGTGAGGCAGTGCCTCATCACAGAGAATTAAAAAATTAAGTATAATTTAAATATTTTACTTCCTATAATATACAATAAATTTTTAATATTTGGATTACATGAATTGTGAAATAGTCGATAAAATTGATTGATTTTATACGTGGAATACCCAGCAACATTTAAATTATTTGAATTTGAAACGACCGCAATTTAAACTAATATTTATAGCTAGATGATTGGCTCAGAAGCATGCCTGAACTAATTTAGACTCACGATTGGCGTTAGCCTTGTTGCCTCGTTCTATTACAATGCGATATCATAGTTGTCTCCTTCTCTCGTATTAGCATACGCGAGGCAGGCACGCCTACATCCAAGGAAATAAGCAGGTGTTCTGGCAACACTGTTGCGGAATTTTAGATAAATTATACTTCACACGTTTTTCAAAATTCAATAATAAATGGTAATATTTTTTTTATAATAAATCGACTTAATCGATTTAATCAAAATTCTAAAATAAACATATTTTAACACTATCGCCACCTTGTAGCCATCACAGTAACCAATAAAATAAATACAAATTCCTTCTTTAGGTTTGTTTTGGTTATAAAATTCTGAACTGTTTAAAGAACAAATCTGTGGTTATTTACGCAATATTTTATTTATTCTTTTTCAATGAGTTTATTTTATTCATTTTATTTATATTTTATGATTCTTTTGTAAGTGGTTTATTCTGTGGGTTTAGTTAATTAAACTTGGTGATTTATGTGAATTTAGTCATTTTGGATATTACGGTGAGAAATTATACCGATATTGTTGACCTTCACGTGGTTCTTGCTGAACAATGAAATATTAATTAATTCCTTCCCCACCACAGTCTAAGTTTTTTTACTTAGTTTTAAGTATAGGTTGTGAACTGCGACGTCAGTTTTTTTAAGTTGGGTTTAAAAAAAAAATGAGGGCGAAATCCTGCCTCTGCCTCACCAAAATGAAATGTAACGGGCCGCCACTGCTCCAGATAATTTTATTGCGGTAATTGCTAAATTCTAATAAATATAACAAAAAAAGTAGTTTATCTTAATAAAGTAAAGATCCCTATTCGTCCAACAATTGCTTTTGTTACAAAAAGATCATTTTTATAAAAATTATTTATCTACAAATGCTGCTTTCAATAATGGCATTTGCATTAATTATAAAGTAAATTTACGTTATGTTTATAAAAATAACACTCTTCCAGATGCAGAAAGGCATTGATAAATATAGTTATTATTATTTGTCCAAAAACACAATTCTATACCGTTTACAAAAACGTTTTGTAGTATTAATGAAACCCTAATGGTATTATTCATAGAAATTTTGTAAATTTTACAAATCCCTTTTCGTTTAAAATAAAAAAAAATTATAACATTAACAAAATGTATGTAAATTTAACAACAAATTAATTGTTAATTCAATAAACTATTTTCATTGTAACAATGGTCACATTTTCAACCTATTGTTGGGTATTGGGTAGTTTTTTTTTAAATAATTGAGGCGTTTCTCGGAAAAACATCATTAGTCCAATATCGTCAAAATTTAGATATTAGCACCAACTGTTTCCTAACCTCCATATATACGTATACAAATAAGTGTTTCTCGTAAAAATGTCATAGGTTCCATAATAATTAAATATGAAATTTAGCTTGTTCTTCTAAAAACATCACAAGTCCACTCCGTTTCGTCTAAGAAAGTCACATGTACACATGTTGTGACGTTTTTGGACACTCTAGAAAAGCTTCTACCTCTTTTACATTACCACAGCAATAGAAAATTTTATGATAACTTGATAAAAGAGCAGAAGACCATAGCACCTGGCAGTCCTGATAACACGGTCGACAACGATGATAACAGCAGTGGATGCGAAGACTGAGTGTGGCAGTAATACAGTTTTTAGTTTTTTCATTTATTTTGTTACTCAGAGTTAGTATTTAGTTTGTTGTGTTTGTAGTAAGGAGAATTGTTTGTTTTTTTCTTCTAAAAACCTCACATGTTCATGTATTTTTTGTGTTTTTTTCATATTCGTTTGAAAATACAAACATGAGGAATTCTGGACAAAGTATCTTACATTTTTTTACATGTAGTAAATAGGTCAATAAAATAGTTTGGTCAAAAATGGGAATGTCGGAGAGTTTTTTTCATTTTCCCAAATATGTTAATTTTGGACTAATGATGTTTTTCTGAGAAACGCGTCAATTGTAAGGCATTATTATTGTTATTATTATTATTATTTGTTTATTTCAAAGTCTACCTTTGACAGAGTACTCATTTGTACACCGATTTTTATAATATTGGAGTATATTTTTAAGAAGATTTGGAGAATACTTTTTTACACTGTGCACATCATTTAATATATACAGGGTTAACCAAAAATCGCTTCTTTTAATAAAGCAAAAGCGTAAATTCATGATTTTGGCATAACACGCAAAAAAGATATATACCAACCCATGTTTTTTTAGATATTTTTATGGTTATCAGGCTACAAAATGGGATTCTTATTAAGAATTTATAAAAAAAATTGATTTTAAATAAAACAATATAAAATAAAATAAAATTTTTTGGAGATAAATCTTTTTTGTCCATTATGCTTTTTACTATATAAAAAAGTGATTTTTGGATAACCCTGTATAAATCTAATGATGTGATCAGTGTGAAAACAGTATTCTCGAAGTCTCGTTAACAATATACTCCAATATTATAAAAATCGGTGTACAAATGTGTACTCTGTCAAAGCTTAGATAAACAAAAATTAAAAAAAAAAATAAGAATTTTCAAAAAATTTCGAAAAGAGGAGCAGCTAGGATTTTGGTAAATATCATTTTAAAGTTACCAAAGGGTGACGAACAAGAAACTGCAATCAATAAATATCGGTGTACAAATGCCATGGCATGCAGAGTACACATGTGTACTCTGGCAAAGGTAGACTTTGCAATAAAGAAGTAATTTAAAAAAATGATTTTTTAACAAATTTGAAAAAAAGCAGTTAGAATTTTGGTAAATATCGTTTTTAAATCTCCAAAGAGTGCCGATCAAAAAACTTTAATCAGTTTTTCGTTCAAAATTGAAAACTACTAAAAAGCCTAAATTAAACAACATTTTAAATATTCTCTAAGCTTTATTTTATTTAATTTTATTAAAAATCTATTTTTTTATAAAATGTTAATAAGAATGCCATTTTATAACCTGATAAACGTGGAAATATTTAAAAAAAATGGGGATAAATCTTTTTTGCGTGTTAGGCCAGTATTGTACCATAAGTGGGGTATTGCTAAATCGATAACAAACAAATCAAAATTAATGTTTTTAAAGTAAAATTTATCGAGTGAAATTGCGTTTGCAGAGCCATTTAACGTGAAGAATATTAAGTAAGGAAATCAAAATACAACCTTCTTTGTCACTCACAATTTTATTTAATTTTTAACACTAAAAGTGTTTTGCAAATTTTGTAGGATTTTATATTGATATTTAAGCATGGTAAATCAGCTTTATTAAATAAAATTTGACTATTAATTGATTGTTTTAGTAAGAGAAATATAATAAAATAATAAATTTTTCCCTTTTGCTTTGCCTCGCCCACTAAAAAAAGAGGTTTACTTTTCTAATCATAATTTAATATTTTCTTGTTTTCTCCGAATTCGCATAGTGTAGGTTTTCTATTTCTAGCAAGGTGCATTTAAAATATGCTTGAAAGAATTCAAAAGAACACCTACTCTTAATAGTTTACGTATGACGTTAAACTAAAAATCCTTACAAATGCCTTCAGTGTTAAGTTAAAAGACATGGCAGAAGCATTCGTTCAAAAATGACCGAACAATTTCAACACTCAAATTCAAATAATATTATTTAAATTAAATTTATTATTATTCGTTCAAAAATGACCGAACAATTTCAACACTCAAATTCAAATAATATTATTTAAATTAAATTTAAAATTGTAATGGCTATAAAAAAATGTACCACCTAAGGTTTTATTAAATTTTCAGTGTCTTATTGGGACAAAAACCTACGATTTGTCAAAGTAATGAGATTATTTTTATTTACGGAATAAACTTTTTTTATTGTTAATAAAATTCTCATTTACTATAATGAAGCAGCAATGTTGAGCTTTTATAAAAAGAATGTTCATCCAACAAAGTAATACTTAGTTGTTATCATATTGTCATGGCAATAAGAAATACTTTATGTTTGTATTAAATTTTTGTCCAACTTAAAATGTTTTTGTTAAATCTATAGTTGTGTGTGAATTGCGCTTACATAAAGTAATGCGCAGTTGTTATAGTAAAATTTGTTCATTTTACTATGGCATATTTGTCTTTTTTAAATTACTATCGTTGTAATTCAAATTAATTTTATTTCAGGTAGAAAATCTTTGTTAATAGCTTACGTTAAGAACAATAACAAAAATATTTTATTGCTATAAAAAGACTTTTTCATATTTACTATTGTTTTGCAATGGTTACAAAATTTTTGTTATTTCCCTTAAAAAGAGGGGGAAAGGGCCAGCGCTCTCCTTGGTGAACATAACTTTATAATCTACAGTCTGTGTTTAATGTTATTGATTTCACTTGTGCGAGTGATGTGATGTAAAATCTAGCATGATAAAAACATCAAAAAGATCACTAAGAAAATTAAAATTTCGACGTTTTCTAAAAGAAATATTTAAAGTCTATTCTATAAACGAAGCAGACTTGTTGTTTAAAAAGTTAGTTCATATTTTTTTTACTTTGTACATCATATAATATAAGTTAATTTTTTTGTTATGATAAATAATTTGTTTTAATGCCTTGCAATTATTTAAAAAAAACTACCTAACACCCAATAGTAGATTGAAAATGTGACCATTGTTGCAATGAAAATAGTTTATTGAATTAACATTTAATTTGTTGTTAAATTTACATAAATTTTATAAATATTAAAAAAAAAGTTTTATTTTACACGAAAAGGGATTTGTAAAATTTACAAAATTTCTATTAATAATACCATTAGGGTTTCATTAATACTACAAAACGTTTTTTTTTTGACAAATAATAACTATATATATCAATGCGTTTCTGCATCTGGAACAGTGGCGGCTGGTGACCATTCATGAAGGTGAGGCCCATAAACCGCTATATGGCACCGCAGGCAATTTTTTTTTTGAAATTTTTAAAGTCTCGCGTTTTTGGAGCACTTTAGAATCTAAATAATAAAAATATATTATTTAAAAATATGTTCTTTCACGAGAAGAATTTTCAAATTTTAGCTAGAATAATACAAAAAGTGCGGGACGAGGTGGGATTTTTATTTATTCCTTCAGCTTGTTTCCACATTACCCAGGAGGTACTGCTCATTTTTACCTATCTTACAATAATTATTTTTAGATTCATAAAGGCACAACCGCACAGCAACAAAATAATAATAATGTACAAGCACAGTAGGTATATGAAACTCAACGATTTAACACTGACCTATAAAAAACATGAATATTTTTATTTATATGATTTGTGATTTTTACTGTGATATTTACTGTGTTAATATAATAATATATTAAAATAAAAATGATCTTTTATAATTATTTGAATTATTTTTACATGAATTCACAACACAATAATGTATTTTACGCTTGCATTTTTATCACAACTTTCCATTTTAACGCTAAGGCAAAGACTAAACAGAAATAAGAAACTATAAACACGCATAGATCTAATTAATAAACTTTGTTTACTAAAACATTCCACGCCCCGCCCAGTCTTTTACAACGGCTGATAAGCGAGCCGAACAGATCTCGGGACTGACTCTACTGTCTTCCATATTCTGTGGTACAAGCCCAACTTTGTGGGCCTCAATGTCTACAAAAATTCGGCGGCACCGTGCAGCGGTGGGGAGCATGATGTTGTATCGGCAATGTGTGACGTATATAATAATATAATATAATATAATATTAAAAATATACTACCTACATAAATTTTTGTTTTCTACACATTTTTTGGGACAGTAGTTTCTGAGATAAGTATATGGGTCCCCTTGCTTGGTTCACCCTGTACTCACCTACATATATTTAATACCTATATTTCCCAATAATTTATTCTATGGCACGCCGTTTTACCATTTATTGGATAATGGTAGCTTATAGCTTTGTTTTAACAGAAATTTATAAGGTTGAGATTTTAATTTAATTAGTTGATACAAATTAACGATTTAAATCATGATTTTAATCAAGAGATTTTAATAAAAAATCATGATAAAAATTATTAAAAAATAGCCCCTCAAACAAAAACAAACGATTTTACTAAAAATTAAAAAAATACATTTTCCAAATAATAATTTTAAAAAATTGCAGTGACACGCTGTGGGGTTTTTGTAAGTAGGAATATTTTTACGCTTGATTTGTTTTCTCCCTTGGCATTCTTTGTAAGTTTCGACATGCAAAATTTTGATTTCCTTATGTACCTAATTATGTTTATTTATTTCTTGTACCTGTTTTTTATAATAAAAGTATAAAATTTATAAAAGTTGAACTTTTTATATAACGACCCTTATCCTGTCAGCAATTAAGTATAATAATTCTTATGAAAAATGCATAATTTTGTCTATAAGTAACTAAATTGCTAATAAAGAGAATAAACAGAGTTTGTAAGAAGTATTAGCCACTACATTAATAAGAATTTTCAAATACACATATATGCTATAGCAATCTGTTATACTGGCTAAAAATCATCTAATACTCGATATAAAGCGGGTTTATAGTACTTAAGATTTTGATTATATCCACTACAACATCATTTTATGGTGGCAGCATATCGATTTTATAAGAGATGATAGTATGTCTTATAACTGTAACAAAACCGAGTTCATATGTCTATGAACTAGTTCGCTGTCCTAATACTAATAGAGAAATCTATATTATATTTTTCATAACAGGTATTAGATTTTTCCCACAGTGTATGTCTGTATAAACAATGTCTTTTATGTTTTTAATAAATATATGTTTTAGTATCAATTATCGTAGTTTTTTTAATTTACTCGGGTAATTTTTCCAAAATTAAATGCCCATAGATTTAGAATAAGAAATCCGAGTTTTGATACAAATAACAAAATTCTTTTAATCAAACGCTAATGGATTTGAAATAAAAAAACCCGGATTTTCTTAAAAAAATTAAATCACTTAGCTTAAATGACAATAGATTTTTTTTTAAGAACAAGAACCTAGGTTTTGTTGTAAACCTGCTTTTCTTTATTTCAAATTACTTAAGCCATTGATCCAAATCAGTAACGAGTTATTAATAAAAGCACGGCATTTAAGCACCTATAATAGGGTGGAGTGAATTTTATTAAATTTATTAATTGATATTTCCTATATTATTAATTGTTGACTAAAGGCGTAAAATGAATAAATATCGAAAAAATATTCCAATTTTTTAATATCTTGAGGTGGCGCATCAGTCTCGAAGTTTTGAAAATTCTAAAAAAATATTACTTTAATCAAAGTAATAAAAATAGCATTATTTATAAATAAAAAGTTTATTTTAGTAAAATTAACGTGAAACGTAAACATATTTAATAGTAAATCATATGCTTTAAGTAACTTCAGGACTGTTTATTGGTAGAAATGAGATCTTCTTTTTCGCGAAAATACTGATATTTGGTATAAAAATTTGGTAATTATTTTCTGACTTTAATTCTTGTTCTGATGAAACCATCTCTTTCTTCCGATCCACAAACCAAGACTGAAGATTCAGTATACTGGTTATAACCAGTTTTACACAGCGTTCCACTGCTTGGGTGTGATACGGAAATTTTTGGAAGTATAGGAAATGGTCACCCGAAGAAATCATATCGGTAATTTCTGTCATCGTATTTCATAGTCATAGGTGGTTCAGTTACCTTTTCTGTCGCCCAGTGAATTAACTCGTAAAAATGTAATGCTTCAGTATTTAGTTGTGGAAGCTTTAATTCCCGTAATCTCGAACATTTTGATTCTTTTCTCGCCTTTAATATTTTCGGCAATGCTAGTTCTCTGATCGATAGATATATTGTAGGTAACATAGCTAGTAATAGGTTTTCGGGATAAATATTAGCTATAGCTTACAAAGATCCAGGCAAGCTAGCACATTCCCTATGGCTGGCGTGGGCTAATAGGATTATTCGTTTATATGGGGGGACAGCAAATACATCGGAAAACCTAAAAGAATTGGCTACTTTTATCATGAAAGTGTATGCCCCAACGTGGTTTTACATCAACAGCAAGCCTACGTGCAAACATGGTCCTATTCACATATTTAATTTGACTAAAAGAGCATTACACCTCCAGAAAAACTTGAAGGCCTTATAACTATAGTTATAAAGAATATTCAGCGAAATATTTATCCCGAAAACCTATTACTTGCTATGTTACCTACAATATATCTATCGATCAGAGAACTAGCGTTGCCGAAAATATTAAAGGCGAGAAAAGAATCAAAATGTTCGAGATTACGGGAATTAAAGCTTCCACAACTAAATACTGAAGCATTACGTTTGTACCAGTTAATTCACTGGGCGACAGAAAAGGTGACTGAACCACCAATGACTATGAAATACGATGACAGAAATTACCGATATGATTTCTTCGGGTGACCATTTCCTACACTTCCAAAAATTTCAGTGTCACACCCAAGCAGTGGAACGCTGTGTAAAACTGGTTATAACCAGTATACTGAATCTTCAGTCTCGGTTTGTGGATCGGAAGCAAGAAATGGTTTCATCAGAACAAGAATTAAAGTCAGAAAATAATTACCAAATTTTGATACCAAATGTCAGTATTTTCGCGAAAAAGAAGATCTCATTTCTACCAATAAACACTCCTGAAGTTACTTAAAGCATATGATTTACTATTAAATATGTTTACGTTTCACGTTAATTTTACTAAAATAAACTTTTTATTTATAAATAATGCTATTTTTATTACTTTGATTAAAGTAATATTTTTTTAGAATTTTCAAAACTTCGAGACAGATGCGCCACCTCAAGATATTAAAAAATTGGAATATTTTTTCGATATTTATTCATTTTACGCCTTTAGTCAACAATTAATAATATAGGAAAAATCAATTAATAAATTTAATAAAATTCACTCCACCCTAACCTATAATGAAGATCTTCTTTGTAACAAAGAAATCATGAAATGATCCCAAAGAGATGACGTATTCGCTTCTAACCTACCACCCTGTGTGTGAAAAATTATTAAGCAAAAAAATCATAAATAATACTTTAAAACTTTTACTGTGCGTTGATTTACCTGCGTTGTACTGGACTAGTTGATGTGGATACCGTTGATCGAAGAAATCCGACAAAAACTGTAAATTATCCTCCGGTGAAGTTATGTCCTCCGCGATATTCGAACGCCAAAGAGGTCCTTCCAAAGGGACAATCACTCTGCAAGACACCAAAGTAAAAAAGTACGCCAGAAGGGTTACATAAAGTAACCGACACATCTGCAACAAAAAAGAAAAAATATTACAGTTCGAGTATTCAACAGAAATATATATGATAAAAACGAGTGGATATGCGGTTGTTCAGTAACAAATAAGCTTTTTGATTTATGTGCTTAATTTTTAAAAAAGAGATTAGTTTCTCACATGAATGCATGCATGGATTTTAGTACCATATATGGCCTATAGGCAAAAGACAAACGTGATCAGTTAGTCTTTTCTCGCATGAAAAATGGAGTTTTTTGTGCCCACCCTCTTTCAAAACCTACGAGCCGCCACTGGTAGTTATATATTATATACCTATTTTTTGTTAATTGTTACAGATTTTCATCTCGCATGAAGTTGCAGTGACTTTTTCTAGGTTCTAGTGTTAATGCGTACAAGGCTTTTACTACGAACAGGACAATTTAAGAATTAATTTTCTACCTATACGTTACAGAGGAAAATGAGGATTTATTGGGTTTAAAGATCTATAGAGCCTGAAGTGAGCAAGGTAATTGTAAATTTTGCATTGAGAAGAAGAAGTTCTTCGTAACATATTAAGTTGCCAATCACAAACAATTTGAAAATAAGTTCTTAATGTTTAATAAAACATAATTCTTGATAGCTTTATAGTAATTCTATTTATCTCATAAAACATATAATAGTGTATTATGTTTCAAATTTGATAAACGCCATTTTATACACGAATTTAATTTAGGCACGAGCGAGCTTGCGAGCGAGTGCTTAAGTTAATGAGTGTATAGAAAAGTTTATAAACGAGGTGCATACTATACTTTTTCTACGACAAATACTTATTATTATCTTAAAATTATTTAAATCAAAAAATTTTATAGAGCGCCATCTATGAAACAACAGGGGAAACTGTCAAATGTCACATTTTTACATTTTATAAACACAATTATAAAGGTTATAAATCGAAATTTATCTTGAAAATTGACAGTTTTTCACAGTGAAAGTAAAGGAAATGTTTTATGAGGACTTTACAGTGGAGTCCGAGCTCGAATTTAAGTTATAGTTTAGTGCCGGCGAAATTAAAAGGTCAGTACAATGTTCATATAAACCTTTCAAATATTGGCGTTGAGAAACTATTTAATATTTTTGTATTAAGATAATAAAATGATTTTCACATTTAGTATTATTTTACAAGAAAGGCACTTTATTTTAACGATTGTATATTTGACAACTGTCAACTAACTTAAAACTAACTTCAGCCCGTGACTAAAAACCTGTTGCTAACTTCAGCCCATGACTAAAGCGCCGTAAAGCCACAACTTGTCAATTTGTATTTAAAAGGTCACTTAGTGTCATGGAAACATGTACGATAAAGGGCGTTTTAAAGGTGGGAGTAGAAAAAGGTATTTTTTTCTAGAGAATGAACACGAGAGATTTCCTTCTCCTGGGGCTGTAGAGTTTCAGAGGTCCTTCGACATGGCCTTGAGTAACTAACGTGACAGAATTTAGAGAAAACCTTATTTTACAAAACAAATTAAAAAACTTTTATCCAACACATGACAGTTATGTTTAGACAAGTAAACTATCAAATAACACACTAGTGTGTTATAATCCATAACTCACTAGTGAGTAATTTTTATCAAGTTTTTTTCAGAAAAATGTGTTTAGCTAGCTTTATATATCTCCATTACCAATTTTAAATCCAAAATTTAATTAAAAAAAAAGTTGTTATAGAAATAATTTGAAATAAAATGTACTTAGTTTAAAAAAATTTGACTACAATTTTTTATTTAATTTTTTTATTGAAAACTGTATGCTTTTTTTAAATATGTATGTTCGTTAAGTTACTTTTTAAAAGAAACCATTCCGATTCTTTGTTAAAAAAACAATACCATTAATATTTTCTTTTAGTCACTGTATTAGTGAATTAAACTCTAATTTATAAATACGTATTACCAAGTGATAGTGTATAAAAATCATTTTAATTATTTTTTTAACAAAAACTAAAAAAAGTAACGAAATAGACATTGGTATCACAACGGACATGGGTACACAAAGGACTTAATCAGATAACGAAAAAAAGAAACTATATAGGTACCACCCTATATAGTTTCTTTTTTTATGCATAAGGTAACATAGTAGACTCGGTAACGCAGTGGACAAAGTTTTGTAAAACCATATTTAAAAAATAATAATAAGACATTATAGACATTAATTACTCTCAATGAGCTTTAGTGCCCTAAAATAAACATAAACATGAAAAATAGTATTTTTTATTACCTTATTTTTATTATTTTTTTAAGTAACTTAGCGGACAAACAATTATTACATTCGCACCTGTTTCAACCGATATCTTCTTCCTGATTGAATAAATAAATTCAGCTGGGTAATGTGTACGTCCGAACATCATTTGTTGATCACGTGAGTACCAAAAAAGTTGCCATATATATGTTTTTTTAATATTCTATCGGTAACGCGACGGACGTAACGCAACGGAAAAAATGTCTGGGACATGAGTCAAATTAAAAAAAAGTAGATTAAAATTAATTAATTGATATATAAATTGTTTACTTTATTAACCAAGGATGTTATGGATTGCTATAAAGCAACACAAAGTTCTGGTTATTCAATATTAAAAAAAAACATGTATGTAAGTTTTATAAAACGCTAATGGGACATGCGAAAATGTGTGTTTCACAAGTTTCAAAATTATAAAAAAATTATTCTGAAATAACTAAACAAAAATTTTCTGAAAGAGTTTACTAAGGGCTTGTTAGGCTTTCACTTGGTTTTTAAATCAATAAGATCCGATAATGTTTAACAAAGTTATTGGAATTCAAACTTACGGACAGCGGAAGGCGGGTGTTTTTTGAAAATGACCCAGATAAACCCTGTACCTATACTAAACAGCTGACTTGATTGATATCACAAGTAACAATATTATGCAGGTGAGATGATTTTCGGTAAATTTTGCTTTAATCATAGATTGGTTATTTTGGTCCACTTCCTAATTATCAAATGTTTTGGATCACTGCTTATCAATGAAATGTTATTTAGAAACATTGATTTCGGAAGCACTCAGGTGGTCTTAACACAAAATTAAATTTCCTTGTAATTAAAACTTTTTAAATAGTCTAAAGTGATTTTATTTAATCCAGATGTGCATCTATTCCTTTTAGGAAATTTAAAAACATAAACTTTACAAACATTATTTGAAATTTGAAAATATCTGCTTAAGCAGTTAAGCTTTACAGTCCGTTTTTAGATTTAGAAAAATATTTCCAGATGTATAATATGAACGATCTCTACGAAAATTTAATATGCAACCCATTATACATTCTTTCGAATTAGATTTAACGGCAATTTGTAATACCAACCGTATTTTTCAAATATTACCAATACTTACATTGTTTAAAAAATAATCTTTTCCATTAACGTGTTTTTTCGTTATATACAACATTTTATAAAAAGCTTTTTCGTATGCATGTAGGATTATGGAAAAAGTTTTTTAAATAAAAAGGGCCTCAATAAGTCAAAGGTAAAGGGACCATAATTAGGTTGAAACAGTTTTTGTTTTGAAAACATTGTTACATTGTTTTTCATTTGTTTTTATAAGGGAAATTTTTTATTTCCAAAGTAAATAAACAACACATTTGGCCACATTTAAACTTGGTAATAATGCCTTAAATTTCGCAGTCCAAAGAAAACTTTAAAACCCTTACAAAGCAAAACGTTTTATACGCGTTCTTAGAGATCTTATAAACCAAATTAAGTAACAAAACATTATAATTTTATAATCTCATTTTAAAACTATAAAATAAACCACTATAAAACCAAAACAAGTTCTATTTGGGTAAGGCTGTTTTGAGTGGTCAGAATTTTATAAAATTTTCGGCAGTGCTTTCTTAAAAAAACTACATTGAAATGCATTGTTCAAAATCAATGATTTTTTTAAATTAATAATACATTTACAAAGTTTAATTAAAAAACATAAACATGTTGTTAATAAATGCCTTAAATCTTATTTTACAGTATAAAAAAATGTCAACGACTACATAACCCTCATAAAACTAAAACAAACATTCATAGAGATCTTATAAAACCAAGTTTAATCTAAAAACAAGCAATTTGGTAATAAATGATTTAAATTTTATTTAAATCCAAAATCCTGTTAAAGGCTTTAATGCCTTAAATCTTATTTTGCAGTCCAAAAACCTGTCTAAGGCTACAAAACCCTTATAAAACCAAAACAAGTTCTGCAAACATTCTTAGAGATCTAATAAAACCAAGTTTAAACTAAAAATTTTGATAATAAACGCCTTAAATCTTATTTTGCTGTCCAAAAACCTGTTAAAGGCTACACAACCTTCATAAAACCAAAACAAGTTCTGCAAACATTCTTAGAGATCTTTTAAAACCAGGTTTAATTTAAAAACAATACAATTTAGTAATAAATGCTTTAAATTTTATTTTGTAACCCAAAAACCTGTTGAAGTCTACAAAACCACTTATAAAACCAATACAAGTTCTACAAACGTTCTTATAAACATTTTGGTAATACATGCCTTAAATCTTATTTTGCAGCGCAAAAACCTGTTAAAGGCAACAAAACTCTTATAAAACCAAAACAATTATTCTTAGGGATCCTATAAAACCAAATTTAATATAAAGACATTACAATTTTAGTAAAAATAACTTATATTTCATTTTTAGTCCAAAAACCTATTGAAAGCTACAAAACCCTTGTAAAACCAAAACAAGTTCTGTAAACGTTATTTAAGTTCTTATAAAACAAGAACTTATTGGAATTATTTTTTTTATTTTTTGCGCAATTTAGCCCTTAAGGGTCTTAATTCCTAATTATTATTTATCAACACTTCAATTTAAGTAGGTAATAATATTATTATGTGTATTTTAATCATATTTTTTCAATAAAAATAAAAAAACTAATGTATAGATTAACTACATATAAATTTAGATTATGACAGGTATTAACACTTATTGAGTAATTAATTGCTATTAATACATTATTAGGACGTCATTAAAAATACGTACTTATTATGTTAGACAGATTTGAGTTAAATAAATATAATAACGTAACATGATAATTATTATCACAAAGCCATATATTATTAATATACAGTGCGGACATAAAAACTCTCTCCCTTTTATTTTTAAAACCGGTAAACTAGACTACTACTTTTTGGCATTTTTGAATTTTTTTTAAAAATGGCGTCGAACTGTCAATAGGTCTTTTGAAACTATAATTATAATTAACCAACGTGTCATTTTTGTAATTACTCTTTAATTAGTCAAAAAGTAGTATTTAATGTCATTATATGGGTGATTCTACAAAAGTTGGACAACTTGATGTCATCAGTCAATAGATTAGGTATTTTAATATTTTTTGTAAATATTTTAGTATATTACAAAAGATCCAGGTTTTTTTAACTTGTCCATCCAATTTTAATGTATTTTTTCAAAAGCACGTTTGTATAAAAACATAATAAATATTCAAAACGTCAGTACCTTGGCGTGTCAAAACTCCTGAATCAAATATTTCAGTGATTTTATTTTAAAATATATTCAATTTATCTCAAATTTTTCAATTTCACTACAAACTCTAAAACATTAAATAATGTATTCTTCATATTTTATCATAGATTTGAATAATAGCAATTTTTAAAAAATTGATTAACTTTGTACTCACTTTTACCCGTCAGTTCTGTGTCCAATGTTAAAATTCAAAATTCCTGCGAAATATTGAAGTTTAAACGTCAAGTCCTCGTTTTAACTCAAGTGTAAAAAATTACCTACAGAGCCCGCCCTTTGCACGACACTCATCTTGAAACAATGCAAGTGGGGAAGTTGTGGTGAATGCACGTATAGTTCCAGTCAAAATTTCAGTACTGTGGTGAGTAGATATTTTCTTACGTACATATATATATTTTATTGTAATTTATATAAGGCTATATGTGATTTGTTGATAAGTAGCATTCACTAATAATAAATATCAGTAAAATACTAAATTCCGAATTATAATCTCAAATTTGTATCACATTCATCAGTACCGTGTCGTCAGATCCATGTTCGATGTTTCGGTTATCTTTTTTTCGCAAACTTCAATTTAAATTCTGCTTGCGCAGAACTTGTTGATGTAATGTCATTATAAACTCATATAAATTTGGTGTGGGTCCCATATCTAATAATTGAGATATCGGTATACCCAAAATCCACCAGCCGCCACTGATGTGTGGTATTATTTGATTTTAAGATATTTAATGTATAATATGCTCAAAGTTGCAATAAATTTTATATTTTCCAATAAATTATGTATTTAATTAGTACCCTGGTATACTCGTCACTTCCCTTGCATTCAAATTTAGAAAACACAGATATTTCAGAAACTGTTTGAAAAAGTGAATGGCCCGGTCTGGAACAGTATATTTATTATATTATCTATGTTCTCATAACAAAATACTGTTTAATTTTCTCCGAAAACTATATAAACAAAATGAGGTCAAAAGTTGCCCAACTTTTGTGGAATCACCCAAATATAAATATCATTATCTTGCCAGCCAATTTTAAAATGACAAAACTTGTCCCCCGTATATAAAAATATTCAGTCACGCTCATTGATGAATGGCTATATTTAAAAAAAAATTAATTCGCACTGGCAGGTGTTTCCAGCAAATCCAAATTGAATACATGGTAATCTTTAATGGATCAATCTTCGAACGTATCTGCTGAGTCAAAAATGTATTTAAAGGGCTCTTTCGTTTCCTTAAACTTGCGAGGAGTGCATTCTATAGAAATCAGATATTTTGCTAATTTTACGTCCTATTAGTATCTCGTATATTTTTTATTATGACGCGTTTAGTTAACTTGTCAATAATAATAATAATAATAATAATAATAATAATAATAATAATAATAATAATAATAATAATAATAATAATAATAATAATAATAATAATAATAATAATAAAGTTTATTTCGCAAAAGTTATAATACAATATACACGGTTTTTTATATACATAATATTAATTTCTTAAAATTTTTATAATTATCACAGTTTTTAGTCTCATTTGGTAATTTTTAAATACATTGTTCATATATTGTATACTGTTTTACATAAAAATCATTTTATTCCTTATTAGATACTTATGTATAGAGACAACATATTCTAAATTATTAAATAGTTAATTATGTCATTAGGTTAAGAAGTATGGCTTTTTGTGCTAAGCTCAAGGTTTGAAATTTGAATATTGAACGAAGCACAAAAAGGCACTTCTTGGCCGAATGGCATACAACATTTTATCTTCAAAGCACTTTATATAGTTCAATTTAATTCAACATCAAAGCGGCCTAACCTCACTTTTTTAGAATCTCATTTATTTATTAGCTAAAGATTACATTAAATGTACAATAATTATTATTGCTTTTAGAAGCAGTAATAGTTTGACAATACCTAGCAACATGATTTAAGTAGAAATGGATTTTTGCTATTACATTGAATTCAATTAATTGTTTAATAAATAGGTAGGAGGTATCTAATTTCAATTTGTTTGAATTTTTATTTAAAAAATAGGTAGTTTGGAATGTTTAAGCTGTGTTTAACATTTAATTTCACTGAAAACTTAAAGCAAATTAAAACTTAAAGATAATTTAAATCGTAGAAAAAGAATCGTGCGTTTTCTTGGTTGACTAACCTCACTTTTTGTTTTATTATTCATATTTAATTTTACAATAATTTAATGAAAAATATTAAACATTAACAGTAAAACAAACAAATTAGTGCTTATTATAAATAAATTAAACCAGTTTAGTACGTTAATTTCTTAGAAAAGGATTAATTTGTCAAAACAATACCCCTAGCGAGAAAAAATCGAACTAATTACTTGCCTCATAAAAATTTTTATCGGCCTAGGCCATAACAAGGTGTTTCTTTATCGAATGTTGACAACAATAAAGTTTAAATTATAGACCGCGTGGAGATAAATATATTATTGTACTTTACCATGTTTCATTTTGTATAGTCCATAATCCTAAAATATATTCTTTGTTTAACACTTAATAGGTTTAACACAACAACAATTAATATTTTATATAATAACATATGATTTTGAAAATTAAGAAAACTATTTATTCTTTTTTAGAAATACATTTTTTTGATATCTTATTTCTAATATAATTAGCTGATTATAATATGATGATGATAATTATTCGTAAAATTTGTCGAAGACAAAATATATACCATTTAAATTCAAAAACAAGTCTTGATTGAAAAATTGATTTCCTTAGAAATCGACTTCAAGTTTAAAATTAAATGTAATATGATAACTTCAAAAAGTTTTAGCAACCCGAAAGTTTGATTAGATCACCCTACATTTCTTACCCACCCTACACAGAGAAAAATTTGTTGGATTTGGTTTCATAATTGTATGAATTTGTTCAACAAATAGGTGCTTAAAAGGTGACAGGAACAATTTGTTGCTAAATTGTAGCAAATAATTGTAGAAAACTTATTATATTAAAAACTTACATAATTTATTTGACATTTGAACATATTTTAATCTAATTGGCTCATATAATTTGTGTAAGTAAATGAGTATTTTAGAGACTTTTTTAATATAATATTTTGTGGTGAAATTGCACGTAATAACACAACATTGTTACAATAATTTCTCCAATTTATTTAAAATTTTTAATAATTTTTGGGATGCGAGGGTAGTAAAAAGGAAAATGAGACTAAATTATTAATTTAAAAAATATGAAAAATAGAATAGGTACCTAAACTTAATATAAACTGACACTCACAACATAAAATAAACATAACAAAACATACAAAACATAAACTACAAACTGAAAAATAAAATTCTTAGGTACCTATAGCTAATTCAACATGAAGTGTGACTCCACTTATAGAACAAATGTCGATAGACTAAATATGTATTCAGCGACGAACACAAAAATGTTGTAAGGATAGAATTAAGTTAATATAAAATGAAAACATAAAATAAACATAAATTACAAACTAAAGTAAATAGTAAACTGACAATAATGTAGCACAGTAAGAACATAGAAACACTTTTTATCCTCATTTGATCACCAGGTCATAATTAGTAATTTATCCCAGTCCCTGAACAATTTTGCAAATACCTACCTACCTATTCGGAAAAATAACATTCCATAATTACTCACCAGAAATGTTGTACTAACCTCACAATAATACACTCCTAACACTAAATAAAACTGCAAACTGATGATGCAGATTGCAGTTGAGCGACCGGCCGGCGTCTTATTTCAAGCAGGAAATCATTTCATTGGTTATCTTAGGTGGTGTGATGCTTCACACCCGAACAAATTGTCCAATATTGCAAAATTTATATTTTAACTCAAAGATCTACTATATTTATACGAATTATTTAAAAAAAAATTCAAACAGATTTTTCTCTTTGTATTGTTATGCCACTGTTCAGTGGCGGCCCGTGACATTTCATTTTGGTGAGGCAGAGGCAGGGTTTCCCCCTCATTTAAAGGCGAAGAAATTTGTTTAAACCCAACTTAAAAAAACTGACGTCGCAGTTCATAACCTATACTTAAAACTAAGCAAAAAACTTAGACTGTGCTGGGGAAGGAATCCTCTACTTTGTCAATAAAATATATTTTATTGTAAAAATGACGTTTATTTTAAATAAACCTCATTTTTGTCTAATTAATATTTCATTGTTCAGCAAGAACCGCGTGAAGGTCAACAATATCGGTACAATTTCTCACCACATAATGACTAAATTCACATAAATCACCAAGTTCAATTAACTAAACCCACAGAATAAACCACTTACAAAAGAATCATAAAATAGACAAACTTATAGAAAAAGAATAAACAAAATATTGCGTAAATAACCACAGATTTGTTCTTTAAACAGTTCAGAATTTTATAACCAAAACAAACCTAAAGAAGGAATCTGTATTTATTTTATTGGATACTGTGATGGCTACAAGATGGCGATAGTGTTAAAATATGTTTATTTTAGAATAGAAATATAATTTCGATTAAATCGATTTATTATAAGAAATATAATACCATTTATTATTGAATTTTGAAAAACGTGTGAAGTATAATTTTTCTAAAATTCCGCAACAGTGTTGCCACCAGTGGCGGATTGGGGATTTTGGGTATACCAATATCTCACTTATTAGACGTGGGACCCACTCCAAATTTATAATAGTTTATAATGACATTAAATAGACAAGTTCTGCGCAAACAGAATTTAAATTAAAGTTTTCGAAAAAAAGTTAGTTTTTTGTGTCGCCTCACCTGGCTTCTGGCCCCCCCATTTGGGATAATTCAAATTAAAGTGGTGCAATTTATACTCCACTATAATTTATCGACAAATTTAAAATTTTATTTAAAAAATATAAATATTACAGATTTTATACGATTTTAAATTTTTATTATTTATTTTATTATAATAAAAAAATATTTAATATGGTATAAAATCTGTAATATTTGGATTTTTCAAATAAAATTTTAAATTTACCGATAAATTATAGTGAAGTATAAATTGCACCACTTTAATTTGAATTATCCCAAATGGGGGGGGCCAGAAGCCAGGTGAGGCGACACCAAAAACTAACTTTTTTTCGCAAACTTCAATTTAAATTCTGTTTGCGCCGAACTTGTCTATTTAATGTCATAATAAACTATTATAAATTTGGTGTGGGTCCCATGTCTAATAACTGAGATATTAGTATACCCAAAATCCCCAATCCGCCACTGGTTGCCACAACACCTGCTTATTTCCTTGGATGTAGGCGTGCCTGCCTCGCGTACGCTAATACGAGAGAAGGAGGCAACTATGATATCGCATTGTAATAGAACGAGACAAGAAGGCTAACGCCAATCGTGAGTCTAAATTAGTTCGGGCATGCTTCTGAGCCAATCATCTAGCTATAAATATTAGTTTAAATTGCGGTCGTTTCAAATTCAAATAATTTAAATGTTGCTGGGTATTCCACGTATAAAATAAATCAATTTTATTGTCTATTTCACAATTCATGTAATCCAAATATTAAAAATTTATAGTATATTACAGAAAGTAAAATATTTAAATTATACTAAATTTTTTAATTCTCTATGATGAGGCACTGCCTTACCTGCCTCCCTTGACGGGCCGCCACTGCCACTGTTAACTAACTAACTAACCCTTAGCCGAAAACAATAAAGAATCAATTTGTCAAAAGCAGAGAAAGGGTCGTTGGGGTGGTGTGTGACAGTTCGAGTTCGATGTCGAACAATTAATATGTCTGTCGGCTCGTTAACGATTTCAATGTACGCACTCGATAAAATCAACACTTGGATTTTTAAAACAAACAACATCCACATGAAATGATATTTTTAGAAATTCGCAACTACACTGTTCAAAATTTCTTGACCATTTTAACACTAAATTAACACCATACATGGTCTATATCGATACAAACCAAAATGGTGTTAAATATGGTTCGTTGGTCCAGTGTAAATTCAAATACTAAAATAGTGTAAATTTAACTTTTACACAGTATTAAAATAAATTTTACTTGGTGTAAATTGAACTCCTTTTCAGTGTTAAATATTATGTGTTTTTGGTCAAATTAAATCATACTACACAGAAAAAAAAGGAAACAGGAAGTTCCTTGACTCATTACTAGTATATTACTAGTGGTATTATTCCAGAAAATTAAACCTTCAACTCGCTAGAGATAATGTTTTTAGTGCGTTTCACCAGCTTAAAATACTTGTATACAAGTATTGACAGCTGTTTCCACCTATTTAAGGTCTCTTTAATATCGAACAACTTGCAGTGTCACACCAAAGCAAAGGACTACTTGACCTTATATACTCTTCATGTAAGTCAACAGAGGCGAGGTTTAAGAACATCACGTGATCCACACCGCCTTTGCCGCGATCGGTACCCACTACGCAACCAGGAATGCCCGGCAAATTGTTTTAATCGTTTTAACAGGGTGCTTTAGATTGAAGTAACTCTTATTTTACAAACAACATATTTAGTAAACTGAACCATACAGCCGGTTGGTTTCACTAAAGTTTCCTGGGTTAATTTAACCAATTTAAAAAAAATAAAATAACTATTTGGTTTAGTACCGTCAAACTAATCTTTGTTTATATTAACCTTTCCACAGTTGATTTAAATAAATATTTATGGGTCAACTAAATTAATATAGTTAAATGAACTATTCCTTTTTTTCTGTGTTGGTGCACTTCTCAAATATTTTTAGATAAACACCGTTTTGGTGTTTGCTGTATCTAACATTTTCAACTAAAATTCATGGTGTTTATATTAACACCACTTGGTGTTGGATTTTGACACCATTTTAAAATTAATCTTTATACCACAGATATTTTAAACAGTGTATTGTCCGATTACCTAAGGACGTTCGTATCCTCTCCGAATACATTTCGTTGATGAAAAGTTGAATAAAACGTACAAAGTCAAATATTCCGTTACATTCTGAAACTTGAACCATTTGGTTTGGCTGTCAGACCAATAATTAGCCAAAGCAATGGCAAGTAAATTATTTACTTTCCGTTAAACATTGACTTTGCTTGTCAAATACCACCCTTATTGCGTGTATTTAATCTAACTCGAACAGCCAATTATTTCCTTTGTTGAGACATTGCTCTATTGCCATGATTAAATATATATATATAGTCATTTAAAATGAAACTAACTTTGAAATATCTCAGTTAGTATGCATTTTACGAAATTCGCATTTCGTTTTATTATTCTGCTAACACTGCACTGGGATATTCCCAAATCTCTAGATAATTCTCGTGTGCTTGCATGAGGATTAGCGGCCGTTGCTGCTAATACATTAATTTCATTATTTCCACCTGTGACTGTTGCTCGACGAACTCTTTTTTTTCGGTTGAACACTCCCGTTTGTAGTAAACTGCTTGACTGTACGGTGAAATGAAGTACGTGATCGAATTTTTTCCGGAAAACGCTGAGCGTAGATATTAACAGCCATAAATCAAAATCATTTCTATTTTTTCTTCAACTGTTAAAAAATCCATTATGAATAACTGCTTAACGAAAGGAGGTCTTTTTGAAACAAATATTTATTTATTCGTCTACATTAATGTTGTCGCCTTTAAAATAGTCCCCATTGGATATTATGCACATGTGCCAGCTCTTCTTCCAATACTCGAAACACTTCTAAAACTCGATCTTTGGGATAGCCTTTAGTTCTTTCAGCGATGCGCTTTTAATGTCATCTATGCTTGCAAAACGACGGCCCTTTAAGGTTCTCTTTATTTTTGGGAATAGGAAAAAGTCAGACAGAGGCATGTCTGGCGAATATGGAAGATGGGGCATCATTACAGTATTGTTTTTGGCCAAAAATGTTGTTCAAAATTTAACAATTTTAGAACAAATTTTGCTGCCACGCGTTTCATACCCAAAACATCCGAAAAAATTTCATGGGATGAGCCAATCGTTATACCAACATCATCAGCGACTTATCTGACGGTTTATAACCATTTATTCCACTTTTTCCATGTTTTTATCGGTTGTTAATGTGCTTGTGCGTTCGGGGCGTTCGTCATCTTCAACGTCTTCACGGCCATCTTGGAAACTCTTATACCACTTGTAAACTCTTGTTTTACTTATAGCAAACTCACTATAGGCCTTTGTTAACATTTCACAGAATTTAATACTTCGGGGGCATGTATGCCAACATAATAAAGAAAATTTTATGGCAACCGGACCCTCCGAACCCGCGAAATTTAACAATTCCCGTTATTTTCTGAACACACCTCATATTAGCTGTAAAAAGTTCTTATAGCACAAGCAAATAATCTTAGGACAGTTTCCACCAGTTTCCACCAGAACTTTGGTTTTAGGTGCTTCCATATTATGGAATCCATAAAACATACTTTTTAAGAATCCTTAAAACCATAATACTGCTATAAAGCTAAATATGCCTTAAGGGTCTTTTAAGTAAATATGGTTATATAAGGATATAAATGACCCCATAATAAAGCAAATTTAAAGCTTACAAGTCTAATAGGCGTTATGGTTTTAAAAGTAGGTTTTGTGGTGTCAAAGAGTGATATAATATTTAGATAAATTTAAAGCCAAGTCATATATATATATATGTTACTTGAAAGGGCTGACCAATAGCTATTCTTAAAAATGACTAAAAATCGAACTTTATTTTTTTTTCAGATATCTTGAGAGGGTGTCCCGCGCAGCTTAAACGGCAAATCCACTTTGACTTATTTAGGTAAGGCACTTTCAGCTTTTTCCTACATATAAGTATAAATTTCATAAAATCCTTTTAGCTTAGAAAGTGAAGGCTGGATAAGGATGTGAAAAATTATTCAATTCGAATGTGCTCTTTTAACTAGATCTCTCACACCATATTATAATATAATATATAATATTATAATATAATATATTATATTATTTTACACACTTTTTTTTCCATTGAAAATCTTGTTTTGCATGTTAAAATGAAAATTCAGTCCAATTTGTGCTCTTTATAATAATTTTAGTATACTACACCTTATAAGTGTAGCACGTAAATCTTGTTTTGTTCTTAATACACAGTAAAAAATTTATATGCATATTTCTTCTGTCCCAGAAAGTCCACTAAATTTTTTTAGTTTTTTGATTTTTATTACTTATGTTAATTTTTAACACAACAGAATGTGTAAAGGAAAATTAATATGTTATTTTTTTACATAACCTCAAAGTTAATTTAATAAATCGTGTTGTGTCAATTTTATTTTTTTTTTAATGGTTATTTTATCCAAAAATAATAATTAATAGATATGATAAAATCTGTATTTATACTTATAACTTTAACATAATTAAATATGTTAAATTTATTTATATTTTATTTATTTTACACAAAAATGGAAAGTTATATGTTATTTAATTAAATGAAGACATACTATTTGTGTAAAATCAATGGAAAGTTATATGTTGTTACTTTAAAGTAACAACATATAACTTTCCATTGATTTTACACAAATAGTATGTCTTCATTTAATTATTTTAATTTGTTATTTTAACAATATTTTTTAATTAATTTTTACAATATTAATTGTTCATTTTTATATTATATAAGAATATTGGTTTTTGGGCAATAATAAAACATGTAAGTATGTAATAATAATGATTTATTATACTACAACATAATTTTAAAAAAAGGCCAGCAATTTTTTGTATTCCAAAATAAAATACGAATCCATGCCATAGGGTAAACGGTCTTCAAACATTTATGGGGATATAAACGTTATGTAAAGAAAAAAACAGTATCATAGCAAACTTACCTTTAAATTTTGTTAAACACACGTTATATAAAAAAGCACACTTAACCTTACAATTAGGAACCTCTAATGGAATTAAGTATCATCAACCGACTAAACGCGATTAGAAGACAAAGAGCCTGGCGGCCCGTCAGGGGAGGCAGGTGAGGCAGTGCCTCATCATAGAGAATTAAAAAATTAAGTATAACTTAAATATTTTACTTTCTATAATATACTATAAATTTTTAATATTTGGATTACATGAATTGTGAAATAGTCAATAAAATTGATTGATTTTCTACGTGGAATACCCAGCAACATTTAAATTATTTGAATTTGAAACGACCGCAATTTAAACTAATATTTATAGCTAGATGATTGGCTCAGAAGCATGCCCGAACTAATTTAGTCTTACGATTGGCGTTAGCCTTGTTGTCTCGTTCTATTACAATGCCATATCATAGTTGTCTCCTTCTCTCGTATTAGCATACGCGAGGCAGGCACGCCTACATCCAAGGAAATAAGCAGGTGTTGTGGCAACACTGTTGCGGAATTTTGGATAAATTATACATCACACGTTTTTCAAAATTCAATAATAAATGGTATTATTTTTCTTATAATAAATCGATTTAATCGAAATTATATTTCTATTCTAAAATAAACATATTTTAACACTATCGCCATCTTGTAGCCATCAACAGTAACTTTAATGCAAATGATGGAGAAAATACTTTTTTGTTTTGGCATGTACTATCATCCCCCCAAATGATGACAATTTATTAGGTGACACCCTGTATAGTGAGCACTATTCCACACATAAAATATTATTTACAATAGTTTATTGAGTGAGTTGCTATTCTGCGCATGATAATGGTTACTGTTTCGAAATGATCATTTTCCCTGTGTACCAAAAACAATTAAAATTTGCATTGCACTGTATATAGCTATAGCTATAGCTATAGCTATTTATATTATTACTGCACAGTGTACATGTAATCCTCGATTAGATTTCATCCATTTTGGTTGGAATAAAGATTTAACTGGGATTAAATTGTTATAATTTACATAGTGGCATTCATATCAAAATGTTAATTTTCCACAGTTATGTTTTAATACCTATGTATATTTCAATAAAACTAAAAAAATAATATTTATTTAAAAATGATAAAATATTTTAGCCATCATGTTGTTTTTTAAGCATTTTTATTAATAATCATAATAATTTTAAAATGCGTTTATTTTAAAAATGTCTAAAACATCTACTCCTATTACATAATATTGTTTTTTTTCGTGATGCAGAAACGCATTGATAAATATAATTATTAATGTTATTATTGTCCAAAAAAACAGTTCTATGCCGTTTACAAAAACGTTTTGTAGTATAAACTTTTTTTATAATATTAATAAATTTATGTAAATTTAACAACAAATTAATTGTTAATTCAATAAACTATTTTCATTGTAACAATGGTCACATTTTCAACCTACTGTTGGGTGTTGGGTAGTTTTTTTTTAATAATTTCAAGGCATTAAAACAAATTATTTATTAAACAAAAAAATTAACTCATATTATATGATATACAAAATAAAAAAATATGAACTCACTTTTTAAACAACTGCTTCGTTTATAGAATAGACCTTAAATATTTCTTTTAGAAAACGTCGAAATTTTAATTTTCTTAGTGATCTTTTTGATATTTTTATCATGCTAGATTTTACCACACTTCACTCGCACAAGTGAAATCAATAAGATTATAACACGGACTGTGGATTATAAAGTTATGTTCACCAAGGAGAGCGCTGGCCCTTTCCCCCTCTTTTAAAGGGAAATAAGAAAAAATGTTTTACCATTGCAAAACAATAGTTAAAATTAAATAAGTCTTTTTATAGCAATAAAATATTTTTGATATTGTTCTTAACGTAAGCTATTAACAAAGATTTTCTAACAAAAATAAAATTAATTTGAATTACAACGATAGTAATTTAAAAAAGACAAATATGCCATAGCAAAATGAACAAATTTTACTATAAAAACTGCGCATTACTTTATGTAAGCGCAATTCACACACAACTATAGATTTAACAAAAAGATTTTATGTTCGACAAAGTTTTAATGTAAACATAAAGTATTTATTTTTGCCATGCCAATATGATTACAACTATTACTTTGTTGGATGAAAATTTTTTTTATATAAGCTCAACATTGCTGCTTCATTATAGTAAATCAGAATTTTATTAACAGTAAAAAAAGATTATTCTGTAAATAAAAATAATCTCATTATTTTGACAAATCGTAGGTTTTAGTCCCAATAAGACACTGAAAATTTAACAAAAAAGGTACATTAGGTGGTAAATTTTTTATAGGTAGCCATTACAATTTTAAATTTAAGTTAAAGAATATTATTTTAATAATCTCTTACAAAATTAGTTTCATTAGTAGTACATGTACATTTTTCTGAGTGTAATTAATTGCCTGCATTATCTCTCTTAAAAGTAAGACCAATTTTCGCCCACCCTAATCTAGTTTTTTTTTAATTTTTGAGTTATGTTAATATGTTAATATTGGTAGAATATTTTTAATTTTAAATTTTATAATGTCTTATAATTTAACAAAATATGATTAATATTATCCATGAATACTTACTTACGCTTATATCGATGTTATAATAAAGTAATTAAGAACACATTTATTCCATATTAAGCAATTAGATACTTCAAAAGTATCATACTTGTACGAGTATATATCGCTAAAAGCTTCATTTATGTTTGACATGAGTCTTTAAATATTAACCTCATTATCACTACTAATTAAAACTTTAATTGCTTTATAAAGATACACTTAATTTTCTTGATGATCCAAGTTAAAAAGATAGGAGTTAATAGTACAGTTGTAAGGGTATATAACTTTTTTTTAATAAATATAACAAAAAAAGTAGTTTCGTCCAACAATTGCTTTTGTTACGGCAAAAAGTTCATTTTTATAAAAATTATTTATCTACAAACGCTGCTTTTAGTAATAGCATTTGCATTAATTATAAAGTAAATTTAAGTCATGTCTATAAAAATAACACTCTTCCAGATGCAGAAACGCATTGATAAATATAGTTATTATTATTTGTCCAAAAAAACAGTTCTACACAGTTTACAAAAACGTTTTGTAGTATTAATGAAACCCTAATGGCATTATTCATAGAAATTTTGTAAATTTTATAAATCCCTTTTCGTTTAAAATAAAACTTTTTTATAATAGATATTAATAAAATATATGTAAATTTAGCAACAAATTAATTGTTAATTCAATAAACTATTTTCATTGTAACAATGGTCACATTTTCAACCTACTGTTGGGTGTTGGGTATTTTTTTTTTAAATAATTGCAAGGCATTGAAACAAATTATTTACTATAACAAAAAAATTAACTCATATTATATGATGTACAAAATTAAAAAAATATGAACTTACTTTTTAAACAACAAGTCTGCTTCGTTTATAGAATAGACCTTAAAGATTTCTTTTAGAAAACGTCAAAAATTTTAATTTTCTTGGTGATCCTTTTTTATATTTTTATGATGCTAGATTTTGCCACACTTCACTCGCACAAGTGAAATCAATAAGATTATCAGTGTTGCCAATGGTGTTGACATAATTTACACACAGATTCTGTCAAAATTCCACAATATTGCCAACTATTCCACACATTAGGGATTTTGGTTTTGTTAGGTTTCTTTGGTGATTACCGCAGTAAGAGTTTCTGTGGTGAATCCCTACAAAAACTCTTTCTGCGGTAATCACTGGTGATTACATAAAGGCGTTTTCAAAAACTTACTAGATTACTTACTTTGTCAAAAAGCCTATTGTTATAACCGGTTTTAAGTTACTCGATAACTTACCCTTGTAAGATTCCAAAAACACCAGATTTTTTTAATTTTTAAATTAAGCCGAAATCACGCTGTATATACATATAGAAATCTGCACATAAATTCGTCCATATAGAAATCTGCACAAAAATTCGTCTCGACAAACCTTTTAACACGAAAATAACTAAAATGCGCATTTGCAAATATATATATTTAAATACTTGTTATAAGCATTGTTAATTTAAAGATAAAGTTTACACGCGAATTCCACACATTTATGTATTACACACAAATTACACACAAAAAAATAAATTCCACACAATGCGTGGATTTCCACGTACATTGGCAACACTGAAGATTATAACACAGACTGTGGATTATAAAGTTATGTTCACCAAGGAGAGCGCTGGCCCTTTCCCCCTTTTTTTAAGGGAAATAATGTTATCATTGCAAAACAATAGTAAATATTAAAAAAGTCTTTTTATAGCAATACAATATTTTTGTTATTGTTCTTAACGTAAGCTATTAACAAAGATTTTCTAACTGAAATAAAATTTATTTGAATTACAACGATAGTAATTTAAAAAAGACAAATATGCCATAGTAAAATAAACAAATTTTACTATAACAACTGCGCATTACTTTATGTAAGCGCAATTAACACACAACTATAGATTTAACAAAAACATTTTAAGTTCAACAAAGATTTAATATAAACATAAAATATTTCTTATTGGTATGACAATATGATAACAACAGTTGTTATCATATTGTCATAGCAATAAGAAATACAAAGTAATAGTTACTATTACTTTGTTGTATGAACATTTTTTTTATAAAAGATCAACATTGCTGCTTCATTATAGTAAATGAGAATTTTATAAAATTCTCATTTAATATATTAACAGTAAAACAAGTTTATTCTGTAAATAAAAGTAATCTCATTACTTTGACAAATCGTAGGTTTTTGTAATTTTTTATAGCCATTACAATTTTAAATTTAAGTTAAATAATATTATTTTATTAATCGCTTACAAAATTAGTTTCATTGTCAGTGCATGTACATTTTTCTGGATGTATTTAACGAGTGTGCGAAGTATCCGAAAAAAGATGCTCTGTTCCCAAAAGAGTTAATTAAATATAATTATGCAATGCATCATTAAAATTACAATATTGTTATTACACCTGGTATTTTTAAAATGAAAAAAATCATTACGTTGGTCATAATGCCGTAAAATCACCGTTATCTAATAGAAAAAATTTCAATTAAGTCGAATAAATACTGAACTCGATCAAATATTGAGAGAGTGTTAAATAACTGGAAATATAAATTTCAATTATCGTTGAAATTACGCAATATCCAGTTTTTAACACATTTTCAGGGAAGCGATCCAGAAGGATCGAAGAAAAGTCGCGTAAATACAAAATTGAAAAAATCAGTAGTTCTTAAGTAATTTAAAAAACTGAAAACCTGCCAAAACAAAAAATGGGGAAGCATTTTTACTGTTTAACGGTAAAAATGGTTTTTTAACTTTGTTCTTTAAAAATGTCTTAAGTAACGCCTTCTTAGAATAATTTAACAATTTGTCGTCTTTAATTTGCTGTGAGATATACATTTAGGGTGTAAAAACTGACATTTGCTGTTATTTATTTACGTACTTATCATTTTTTTTGTTCATTAATTATTAATTGTTTTTTGCAGACAAATTAGAAAAAAGTTATATTTATAAGGAAAGTTTCGTTAATAAAAATTAATATGTTATACAGGGTGGATGAAGGAAACTATACTGAGAAATTATATTTAAAAGATTCCCAATAATGAAGTAGTGATTTGTTAGTAAAAGTTACACTACAAAATAGACTGGGTAGCATTTAGTGCTTTATTAAACACATTTAAAGAATATGAACATTATTCATTGGTACTTTCACACTATTTATTATTAAAATAAATCAAAAGGGTAGAAAAACTTAATGCGAGTGTTTATTACCCCTTAATGTGTTAAATAGTGACAAAATGTACACTACAGTGCATGCCAATTTCTTTGTCTGTTTTGATGTTACTAAGAGCTCTTTTTTCTTTACACTACTAGTGCACATTGTATCACAATTAAAGTTAAATTAGGTACACCAATAGTGGCAAAATAGACTGAAAAAACTGGTAATAACCGAAATGCGTTTTAAAATGTTTGGTTGGTACCTATCTAACTACGCAGTGCATATCAGGAGATACCGCGTTGTGGAAGTGTGGCATTTTTGTTCCTTAATACTCAATAAATACCAATATGTTAAAAGGATGTCCATACCCGACCTATATTATATATCAATAATTTTCCGCAGTAGGTCGGGAACTTGTAACATTAATATTATAAATAAATATATACACACTTGATTTACTTTTTATTTTTAAGCGTAATGGTTGTTATATTAACCTATACCTACATTTTTATTAATATTATGGAAAATTTGTACACGTGTTGTAAATCCCCGACATACAGCCGCCTGACGCCTCTCTACCAATGGGATCACCCATTTTTTATAGCAGAAAAATGGATTACTGATGAATTCTCAAGATAATTCATTGCTTACAAGTTGACAGCCAGTAAAACATTGCATTGATCTAAAACTTTTACGTTTTAGGAACCATTTTGCTTAAGCCAGCCATACGACTCAAATATAAAATTATATTTTAAAATGCACCGATTTTGATAATTATCATAGATTTTTGTTCCAAATAAATGTTTCTCTTTATTTACCTTTTTTGCGTTTGACAGCTGATTATTAAAAGTTGTACTTTAGTTACGATGATAACAGCCGAGTGGTGGCGCTACTAGCAATACTTCTTTAGCGTATATGATTTCTTAAAAATTTACTCTGAAAAACTGCCTTATTTTTATTTTATAAAAATATGTTGTTTTTGATCCAAAAATACAGTTTAACACTTTAAAACAAATCGGAATAAAATCAAACAATAAATAAAGATTTTACTGTATGCGTAATAATTTAACAATTCGTTAAAAACTATTTCTTACAAAATTGCATTTTTGAACTAGGTATGAATAAAGTTGCGTCAGAAACGCTTTTTGGAAAAAAATTGTTCATAGTTTGTTTTACTCAATTAAAATTTAATCAATAACCAGCATTGACGATATTATTCCAAATAGAAAAACGAACGAACAAATATCATATTTTAAAACGTACAAGTTACATAATGTAATATCTTATATTTCCCAAGAAATTCTTTTTCGTATGTAGAAAATAATTTCCTTCAATACGAATTTCAACAACCCAATCTTGCATATATTCGTTTGAATTTTTTATGATTATTAAATTATTGAGGAAGAAATGAGTACGCATTCAATTATTTTATATCAACTTTAAATACTAGTTATATGATCTTATAAACTGAAAAAAATAAACTCTTAAAAGAAATGAAAATCACTTTGATTCAAAAGATTTGCGCTTTTTTTCTATGTTTCTTAATCTAAACCAGAAACTATTTTTACTTAATTTTTTTTGAAAAGCATAGGAACTTTCTAAGAAAAAAATTTGTCTGCTACAAAAGCATATACTATTGACCTAACCAAATTTTATTTTGATTTTAGAGGAAATATCTCTTGGTCCAATATTTAATTCAAAAGCTTCTGATCTTTACTGAAACTACCAGCGTTGTTATATTAGTATTTAAGCTTAAATTTCCCTCACCACATAGGCCTTTTGATTTTAATTATTCAAACATGCATTTAAAAATTAAAATCAAGGATTTCATAGTGAGGGGAGTTCAAGTTCAAATATTGGCATCGTTGAAAACTAGAAGATTGTCTGAAAAAAGGTTTACAGAAAAATATATTTAAATAAAATAAGGCATTTATTGTTTGATATCAACAAAACCGCAAGTTTTTTTATACCAACACTAATAAAGTAACATAAATATGATTTAACAAAAAATTTTTATTACATATTGTATCGTTTTTACTGTTCGTAATGTGAATTAAAACACGCACTGGTTTATTAACGAACTAAACTATTTATTTTATAACTTACACAGTAAAGAAAAATCAACTCTAAGCAACACTAATTATTGTTAATTTGTAGTGTAATTTTCCCCAAGTAAGCAAGTATGATTTAACACAATAGCACTGAGGATAAAGTAATTTTACACTGTATTAAAAAGTACTAATTTACCTAAAATCGTGTACTTCTACACTTCCTGGGTAAAATCCCACCTTTGTTCAGTGTAAATTAACACTACTTTGGAAAAGTTCTAATTTTAGAAAGGTACTTTTACTCTTTTAGTGCAAACTTCTAGTGTAAATTAACACTATTATTTGAGTAAAACCTATTGGTGGTAGTGAATAAAACGAAAAGGTCAATAAAGAGAAACATTTATTTGGAACAAAAATCTATGACAATTATCAAAATCGGTGCCTTTTAAAATATAATTTTATATTTGAGTCGTATGGCTGGCTTAAGCAAAATGGTTCCTTAAAACGTAAAAGTTTTAGATCAATGCAATGTTTTACTGGCTGTCAACTTGTAAGCAATGAATTATCTTGAGAATTCATCAGTAATCCATTTTTCTGTTATACAAAATTGGTGATCCCATTAGTAGAGAGGCGTCAGGCGGCTGTATGTCGGGGATTTACCACACGTGTACAAATTTTCCATAATATTAATAAAAATGTAGGTATAGGTTAATATAACAACCATTACGCTTGAAAATAAGAAGTAAATCAATTGTGTATGTATTTATATTTTTAATGTTACAAGTACCCGACCTACTGCTGTAAATTATTGATATATAATATAGGTCGGGTATGGACATCCTTTTAACATATTGGTATTTATTGAGTATTAAGGCTTAAGGAAAAAGGAAGTATAATACCAAAAAATAAGAATGTCCCCTTATGGATTCACCGTAATTAAAATCTAACTGAACAAAAATGCCACACTTCCACAACGCGGTATCTCCAGATATGCACTGCGTAGGTAGATAGGTACCTACCAACCAAACATTTTAAAACGCATTTCGGTTATTACCAGTTTTTTCAGTCTATTTTGCCACTATTGGTGTAATTTAACTTTAATTGTGATACAATGTGCCCTAGTAGTGTAAAGAAAAAAGAGCTCTTAGTAACATCAAAACAGACAAAGAAATTGGCATGCACTGTAGTGTACATTTTGTCACTATTTAACACATTAATGGGTAATAAACACTCGCATTAAGTTTTTCTACCCTTTTGATTTATTTTAATAATAAATAGTGTGAATGTTCTTTAAATGTGTTTAATAAAGTTAATACACTTACAAATCAACTCTAATATTTTACCCCTACACTAAAAAATTTACACGGGCAAATTTTTTTACTGTAATTATACTTAAAACACTAAGAAACTATAAAACTAACTAAACACTTAACTACTAATTATTTATATATCACTACTGTTCAAGAGTCTATTTATTTGCACGTATATTTATTTATTTCGTCGCGAGTACCAAAACTTGACTAACTGCTCAATGCTGCGCCGTTCCTTATATATTAAGTGCTAACGTTCCCGAATATTCCAGCGAGCTTCACACAGCTCTCGAGCGCTGACTCACCGGCGATGACTCATCGCCGAGATCCAGAGCCGTACTCGCTACAATCTTAATTAATACCTCGTATTTTATAATAGTTAGAGGTATAGATTTTGAAGACTAATGAACTTAAAATTTACGCGTTTCTTCTAGTTTTTTTGTCGCACATTATAATTTGGAATGCTTTCTTTCAAAATTCATCAGATTTAATGCGAAAAGAACATATTTATTTTTTCACCCTTAGTATCATTTGTCATGGAATGACCCTAAAGTTTTTTTATTATTGTTTGTTTATATATGCTTTTTTACTTTATTATACTTTTGTTAGAATTATTTTATATTAAAAACTAAAGAGGAAATTTTATTGGATGTTTTATAATTTTTTTCATATTCTCTTATAAGCTTTCTGTATCACATACCTATCTACATAAAATAAAATAAAATACAAATCTATAGGTTTGACATCGTATTTGAGGGTACTTTGAACATTTTTATTGACATATTTTGCATATTATTTGTTTTTTCGTTCTTGTATGTATATTTTATTTAAACTTGCATTCAATACGGCTTTTTTAAACAAGTAGAAAAAAATATAGACCTGGCAAGGGAATCCAGTCAATAAGAGTATTTGCAAACATACAGGGTGTTCCAGAAGTCGCGTAAGAAAGAATATTTCTTACACTCGCTTTTTTTAATGGACATTTTTTAAATACAAAAAATATATTAAAAATATGTAAGAAAGTTGAGAAATATAACATAGTTTTTGCTTTTACTTAGTTTTGTACTCAACATTTTTTTATAAATAATAAATTTATGTTCTTTTTATAAACAAATCCTAGTGTAAATAAAACCTTAAAAGGATTATTAAGAAGCAAGAAAATATATTTTCAAAATAATTAATCATCTTTATATAGGTGATTCTACAAAAGTTGGGCAGCTTTTGACCTCATTTTGTTTATATAGTTTTCGAAGAAAATTAAACAGTATTTTGTTATGAGAACATAGATAATATAATAAATATACTGTTCCAGACTGGGCCAGTCACTTTTTCAAACAGTTTCTGAAATATCTGTGTTTTCTAAATTTGAATGCAAGGGAAGTGATGAGTATACCAGGGTACTAATTAAATACATAATTTATTGGAAAATATAAGATTTATTGCAACTTTGAGCATATTATACATTAAATATCTTAAAATCAAATAATACCACACATCAGTGGCGGCTGGTGGATTTTGGGAATACCGATATCTCAATTATTAGATATGGGACCCACACCAAATTTATATGAGTTTATAATGACATTAAACAAGTTCTGCGCAAGCAGAATTTAAATTGAAGTTTGCGAAAAAAAGATAACCGAAACATCGAACATGGAACTGACGACATGGTACTGATGAATGGGATACAAATTTGAGATTATAATTCAGAATTAAGTATTTTACTGATATTTTTTATTAGTGGATGCTACTTATCAACAAATCACATATAGCCTTATATAAATTACAATGAAATATATATACGTAACCACAGTACTGAAATTTTGACTGGAACTATACGTGCATTCACCACAACTTCGCCGCTTGCATTGTTTTCAAGATGACTGTCGTGCAAAGGGCGGGCTCTCTAGGTAATTTTTTACCAACACTTGAGTTAAAACAAGGACTTGACGTTTAAACTTAAATATTTCGCAGGAATTGTGAATTTTAACATTGGATACAGAACTGACGGGTAAAAGTGAGTACAAAGATTATCATTTTTTTTTAAATTGCTATTATTCGAATCCATGATAAAATATGAAAAATACATTATTTAATGTTTTATAGTTTGTAGTGAAATTGAAAAATTTAAGATAAATTGAATATATTTTAAAATAAAATCACTCAAATATTTGATTCAGGAGTTGTGACACGCCAAGGTATTGATGTTTTGAATATTTATTATGTTTTTCTACAAACGTGCTTTTGAAAAAATACATTAAAATTGGGTGGCCAAGTTAAAAAAACCTTTCATCTTTAGTAATATACTAAAATATTTACAAAAAATATTAAAATACCTACTCTATTGACTGATGACATCAAGTTGTCCAACTTTTGTAGAATCACACATATAAGTTTTTTTAATATATTAGTAAATTTGTGACCCAAGATTTTGTTTTTACTTTTTCTTTTTTAAATGTACAAGAATTTTAAAAAGGACCCATATAGTATAGTTTTTTTTGACTACACAGAAAAAACGCTAGCATAGCATGAATGGGTGAGCCATTAAACCAATGGGATCTTGTAATCCGTATTCCTGAATAACAGTTCCTATAAAACCAATAGGTAGTTACTGTTTTTAAATTAACAACAAAAGTTATCGCTCCTAAATCTATTGATATTCATATTGATATTTATTTGTTAGAATGGTAGAATGTTATTGCATTAAATACTAATTTGATTTATTTAATAACGTTACTATTGTATGTATACTATGTATACATTTAACGCAATAAATTCTTTGACATTTAGGCAAAATATTTCCCTTTTTTGGTTTAATAGTAATTAATTGAGCAAATAACAATTTAGATTGCTTCAATTTTAATACATTCAATGACAGCGCTGTTCTTGGTACTATGTTAGATTTTTTTCTGTGTAAGAATATATTTTAAATAAATCAAATTTCTAAAATTTATATTAAATTCTCGTATTTTCCAGATTTTCTTAAAATCATTTATTTAGTTTAATTAGGACCCAATCATTCTCGGTTAAAGTATTTAATTTAAACGATTAAAAATAATAAATAAATAAAATTAAAAAAAAACATGACATCGACTCACCGAGACAGTAGTTTTTCAAAGTTTTTCTTGTATTAAGCACGTGATTTTTTCGAACTCGACCGTCACCACTGAACACCGGAGTATTACTATCTTGCAATGCGACGCTCCAAACAACGAAACTTTTGCGTGAAGCTGCGAAAGTCAGTTTTGGCTCCGGGGCGCTGCTTTCCCCAAACGCAACAAGTTCCCCAACTCCATCAATACTAATTTTCGACACCTGTGGATGCAAACACCTCCCAAAATAACAAATTGTTTATATTAAGTTTATATTAACATTAATACTGTAAAAACAAGAGTTCTATAAATAGTTATAAGGGTCATTTTCAAGAAACACCCGCTTTCAGGAAAATGAAGATCAAATTTTTTTTTGCTTAAATTGACTTTTGGTTGGATTTTTATAAACGTTTAGAGTTTTGTTCACTTACATTTAAGACAGGCAGTGCACATTTTTTTTGCGTTTTTTTCAGAAAAATGTGTTTAGCTATAGACCAGTTCAGAAGCCTTTAAAAATGGTAAAAAGAGAAAAAAATAACAGTAGGATGAAACCCATTGGAAAAGGAGGGGAATATAATAAAAATTAAAGGAAAAATAAATTACGGGCGATCTGAGTTCGGGAAGTGGGAGGGGGGGGTTTTAAGGGTAAAAAATGGTTTATCTCGATTTCCGGAAAAACTACAAGTCCTATGGAAAAAAGTTAAATGTCAAAGTTGTAGGTAATAAAAAGATCTACAACTTTTGTATTTACAATTTTTTCACATAACCTCAAAATTTATGTGAAAAATTCAAAAAACCAAGTTTTTGGTTTTTTATTTTTATCTTTTTCAAAAAAAATTTTTTTCCACGAAATTTGGTGAAAACTTACCTTTTTATGTCCCAAATACACTGTAATTTATTTGATTTGAAATATTTATTATTTCGCCTTATTTTGACTTAATATCAAAAAAGCACCCTAATTTTCAATCGAAAATTCTCGCGTCAAAATATCAGCTTTTTTCAAAAAGTCGGTGTGCTTTTTGTTTGTTGAAATCTCTACTTTCTGATGGTGTAAAAAAAATATACATTACTATGGTAAATGTTCTCAGAAAATACAAAAAATATTATAATGAATAACGTAATCAGAATGAAGTATCTAAATTGTACGATTTACATGTATTTTTATATTTTATGAGATTTTCTGACATAAATGTTATTAGAATTTAATAAATAAACTTTTTAACTAAAAAAAATTGCAACAATCACATTTTTTTGATGAAATTGTATATAATGATTAAAATAAATTTTCGAATTCGAGTTTTTTTTGTTATTCATTATAATTCAAACCGGACAGCGGAAGGCGGGTGTTTTTTGAAAACGACCCAAATGCTTCACAAACCAGAGATACCACACTTAATGATATTTGCAACAAACTATTTCAGAAGTCAGACCAAGGAATTAGTAGTTACCTTCAGAATCCAAAAAAGGGATGAGGAATCCGAGAAAGAAATATATGAATTTTATGATATTTACAAAAACGAAATTAAAAAAATTACCTAAAACAGCAATTTATCTTTAAAAAATATTTAACAATTTATGTTATTTGATGTAAAGTTGTTATGTTTATATAAAAATTGTATGTCCAATAACTATGGTTCACGAGTTCAATTACTATATAAAATGTCCAATTACTATATTTTTTTGCATGTTTTTATAAAACTATTATTAAAAATTCAAATATTCTTATTTTTAAGTAAACGTAAATAAAGTTAACTTTAAACTTAAAGTTAACTTTAAATTTAAACAAACAAACTATCCTTTTTATTTATAAGAACAAAACTAAAATCTTTAAAACAACGGCATATATAAATTTTAAATATATAATATTCCTTAAGTATCCAATAACTATAGTTATACATATATGTATAAAACAAAACTAGATCCTATAGTTACTAGTACATAATGTATTCTTGTGAACCAAACAAAATATTGCCCGTCATGAAATTAGTAATTAATTATGTTATGTAGCTTATAATACAAATTTAATTTTAACAGAATTAGCAAGATTATGTCTAGGCGTAATATCGCCCACATGATTAAGAAGCTACATTGTAAATTTAATTTGAATCACTTTATTATCAAAAGTGATTACTTTAAATCCCGACCGATGTTAATTAAAATGTGTTTTAAAAATTCTTAGAATACCTTTACGCTAAAAAAGCATCGCTAGTAGCGCCACCACTCGGCTGTTATCATCGTAACAAAAGTACAACTTTTAATAGTCAGCTGTCAAACGCTTATGTTACAAACAAGTGTTTTTGAGAATGATTCCGGAAAATGTTAAAAAATATCGGAAAAAAAACGTGGCACGATTTGTTGTGTTGTTGGGTGTATTTCAAGAGGAAATCCTGGGTTGAGTTTTTACCGGTTTTCCAATAAACAGGTTAATCCGAATGAAGAAATAAATTTCATACAGTCCCTGTAAATATAAATTGTATCTATTAGATACAATAAATACACATTTTAGTAAAGATTAACGTAAAAAGTCAATTCAGTAAAAATCGTCAAACAAATAAGTCGTCTAAATTTAAACATCATTTAGGATTATTAAAAGCGTTGATTAAGAAAGTCTCCCTTCAGCGGTAAAATACCATTATATTATGGATTTTGTTGTTTAAAATGCGTTTTTTTAGAGAACTCAAATATAAAAATGGTTGATTTTAAGGTTATGTTTGTGCAAAAATTGTTTTTTACTAATTTCTTAAAAATGTCCAAATTTAAATATAAATTATATTGGGTAAAGTTATCATTAGATAATTCTGCACCAACAAATGTACGTACCGAATTGGATCCTTTGGCAAAACATGAAAATGCAACGATTTAGTTCTTGAATTTTATTTACAATTAAAAACGCAATAATTCACCATAACCCCTTAGATAAAATGCACACACTAACTTAACTATTTAAGCATTTAAGCGTTTCTTAATCAATGATATAAAGAATAATCAATCGAAATCGAGTACTAAACCAGTTTTTTAGTTTTTCCTTGCAACGTAAAACACAAATAACGAGCGCGATTTAGCTGTGCAATTGAACAAAATTTGTCGAGTAAGACTTATGCCTTCCTCTCTTTTGTGAAAAAACTACATGTTTAGTTAAAAATGATGTACAGATCGTTTGCTTTAAATGTATTGTTGACAATTCTTAAATTCACACAATGCTATCGAAGTCCACCAGATGGCGCGCGCGTTGCGAAAACCCGATACTTCTTTAGCGTTTTTACCACAATCCACACAAGGTCTGTTCTATCTCATGCTAAAAATACTAAAAATCACTGCAACACTGCACAGAGTTTAACGGCGGCCATTTTTGTTGTTTACAATTCTTGTGCTTTGGGTTTGTGCTGTTTAATAATTGTTTTAAACGTTGGGTTTCTTACAGAGGCACTTGTAAGCCTCAAATTAGGCCTTTAAGTGCTAAGGACAACCATTTTACTCCTCTTTTATAATAAATATACCTTATTCTATCAGGGCTGTCAAATGACAATTTGAAGGTTAATTTGTGGATTATAATTTAACCTTAAAATTGACATTTGACAGTTTTATGACAGCCGTGATAGAATAAAGTTTTTTTACAATAGAGGAGTAAAATGGTTGTTCTTATCACTTTAAGGCCTCTTTTAAGGCTTACTATGAGAAACACAACGTTTAAAACGATTATTAATCTGTATAAACAGAGCACAAACCCAAAGCACAAAAATTGTAAACAACAAAAATGGCCGCCGTTAATCTGCGCAGTGTTCCAGTGATTTTTTGTATTTTTAGTACGAGATAGAACAGACCTTGTTGTGTGGTTTTTACTGAAATAAAATAAATCCCTAAATGTGATAATATGGTTGTCATTTTTTAGACAAATCTATCAAAATTTTGGTAAAATTACTAATTTAAATTTACAATGGGATCAAATTATTTCTGTGGCGAATACGTGAACAAACCGTCCCCGAGAATACTGAAGAAAAAACAGCTGAGGGAAGAATACGACTCGGAACATTTGGAACCGAAAGATGTGTATTTTTTGCCTGACGAAATTTGTCCTGGACACAACTACATCAACAAAGAGGTTATGAAATACGCGGTCCTGCAAGTAGTATTTGCTTTTTTAACCATCGTTTTGATACACGTGATAAAACAGGTATGGTTTTTTCAATTTATTGAAGAGGAGAAAGGCGTGTTTGAAAAAATATTGGATTGGAATAGGCATTTTTTCTCTTAGTCTGTTGCTTTATTTATAATTTAATATGTTATGTATATCTAACACGGAACATTTTTTAACAAACTAAAATAAAAATAAAATTGAAGAAAAAATACGAGAAAATGACGTTTTATTGCTTTATGTTTTTTTATTAAGTTGGTAGCTTATGACAGTCTATTCAAATCCAAGCTGGACTAAATATAAACACAATCCTCCAAATCGACCAATAAAAACTCACAATCCGAGTCACACCATCAGAATCGACCAATGATTGGACAACATTCACGTCCCTGTTGTAAATGACCGATAGGACCAATTAGGATTCTACTTTTTAGTGGTTTCGATTGGTTAAAGCTACCCATAGGTAATTTCTAATTGAATTCAATTGGGCATTCCCAGTGTGAGATTCTAAAAAGGAATCTGCTTATTGATTATTCCCAATACTTTAAAATATTGCAAAACTAACGTACGCAGTCCTTGTTCGAATGGTTGAGACGCCATCATAAAGAAACAAACAAGTCTTTGGACGCTATTTAATGTCGTTTTTTTATTAGTCGGTTTAGGTTTAGGGACGATGGCGTGAGAATGGTGGTTACAGCGGACAAAATAAAAAAAATTTGACATAAATAATATTGATTTCGGCCATGCCTACAAACATCCTTTGCAAGAAAAACAAAAAATGATTATAACCGAGTAATTTTATTTATTTTTTGTTACGTATCAATACATATCTCACTAACACAAAAAAATAATGAGGAAATAAAGTTACTCAGTTATAATAATTTTTTTGTCTCTTCTGTGAAAAATGAATTCTGGTTTTTACCGGGTTACCCTTCTGGGATCTAAAATTATTTTTGAATGAAAAATAAACTGGTAGTTATTTTCTAATCCAAATTTTTAAAAATTTATTGGTTTTAATTTGGATGGAATGGGTTTGGCGCTATGAATTACCAATTCATTCTAGGTGCATTTATATTGGATTTAGGCAATAGAGACAAGCATAGACATGGATTGGTATATTCCAATTTATTGGATTCTATCGATCATTTACAATAGGTGTGTGTTCACATAAAATTTTAATTTCTTTTATATAAATTCTATAAAGCGAAGATTATTATCCGCTAGGAATACTTCAGTAGATGAGTAAAATCGTATAAAAAGTAGTCACCTATATTTAACTACTTTTTATATGATTTTACTCATCTACGCACCACGAAAGCCAAATTAATTGCATTTTTAACTACGAATTTTGACAACTCAACTTGACAACCGTTAAATGTAACCCATAGAAAAAGAATATGTAACCTACAATAATTTAAACAACCACAATTACATTAAAATCTGCAGTCCAAATAAAAACAAATGAACTTTATTTGCAAATACATGTTACTGAAATAAAATTAAATCCTTAAATATGTGAGGCCTGTCATAGCAAAACCGACAATCTCCACTTTTGGCCAAAAGTTAGATTTTTGGCGGATACTGTACTTCAACTAATTATCTATAAGATGATAAAGTTTATGTGCTGCAAAAGGAGCTAAATCCTGCCTAAAATCCTATTTTAAAAATGACATTTAGTGCAAAGTCGACAATCTCCACTGATAGATTTGCAGCAAAGTATAGGTACAATCTCCAATTCCACCATTGGAAATTAGTAATTTGTGTCACCTGATATCCTAACATTTGATGTTATAACGTATTTTAGAGATTTAATTTTGTGTTTTTTTACTGGTAGGTACATACTGTTAAGTTCTATTGCAGTAAATTGCACTTAAAAATATATTTAAAATAGGTATACAGGGTGTCCCAAAAGTCAACGATATCCTTTGAAGGACTAATAGGTCAGCTCATGATTATAATCAGAATATCAAAACATGACCTTAGTAAAAAATCATTCGTTTTTAAGATATTGGCATTTTTATGAATTTTGTGAAACTTGACACATAAAATCAGTTTTTCGAGTGCCACAACTACAACATTCTATATTCTTAGATTATATTTTATTTTGCGTAACCCTGAATAGGACTGCTATTAATTACAATTTAAAATTAAATTAACAGTAGTTTTTGTAGCTGTGGCACTCTAAAAACTGATCTAAGGTGTAAAGTTTTACAAAATTCATAAAAATGACTATATCTCAAAAACTAACGATTTTTTACTAAGGTCATATTTTGATTTCTTTTATCAGTCCTCCAAAGGATATCGTTGACTTTTGGGACACCCTGTATATACGTTTTATTGTTTTAAGAATTATAAAAAAAGCTATCTTGTTTATTTTGTGCTATTATACCATAATAAGACGTAAAGGTAAAGCAAGAAAAGGCTGATAATATCAAAACATTGCAAATAAAACATTACGGGGTAGAGTGGGAAGAAGATGATGAGTTGTTGTACTATAAAAACTTTTTTGCACGAGGCAACCTGGTCCCAGATTTAGAAGAAACTCCAGATTTATGTGGTCCAGTTCAGAATTTTCCCACATTGATTGTATAGTTAAATTTTATACCCATTAACGGAATAAAAAAACAATTATTTTTTTGTTTATTTTTCTAAATCTCCTTAAACGTTTACAACAAAATGAGCAATCTCCAGCAATTCATATCAAAGTAAGCAATCTTCAATTTATAATTATAGATTTCACCTATACTATGCATCCTGGAGACCTTGTAGTTGGCTACTAGACTAACAACAACAATATTTCAATATAATATATAAAAAAAATTACAAATCTAGAATTTAAAATACCAAAATCAATTATCTCAATTTACTCAGTTTTAGTCTGATGGGAGATTGTTGACTTTGCTCTGATGTGACATGTTGTCACTTTTTGCTAACACAAGTTTTTAGACATGTATCAAAATTCTGGTAAAATTACTAATTTAAATTAACAATGGGATCAAATCATTTTTGTGGCGAATATGTAAACAAACCGTCCCCAAGTGTATTAAAGCAAAAACAGCTGTCCGACGAATACGACGCAGAACATTTGGAGCCTAAAGATGTGTACTTTTTGCCAGACGAAATTTTTCCACGACATCAATACAAAGAAGTTATAAAACACGCGGTCCAGCAAGTGCTTTTAGCTTTTTTCACCATCGTTTTAATTCATTTGATAAAACAGGTGTGTTTTTACCAATTTCTTGATGACGACGAAGGCGTGTTTGAAAAAATATTTGAATGGAAATTTCATCCAAATATTTTTCCATTTCCATTATGGAATAGAAATAGGAAACATTGTGTTTGTGTTGATTGAAAATGTATTTTTTGCTTTAAAATAAATTATATTAGCTTCCCTCCCAAAGATAAGACAAAATATGCATTAGAAGTTTTTTATATTTTTTTGTGATACGCCACTGGTTACACACTCCATTACCACAAAATTAATTTTTTTATCGGATTTTTTCTTTCTGTTTGCTCAGTTGAAATTAGGACAAGTTCACAATTGTGAAAGTTTAACTTAAGTTAAACTTTAAACATTCAATTTGTGTAAATAAATCCAAAAGCACTTCCCTTAGTTAGGATAACACATAACAGGATAGCACATAACCTATAATTTGAAAGAAATGCACTAGATTCTGTCATAAAAGTTGCCAGATTTTGTTTGAATTTACTTTCATTACAAAAATGACCTAATCAACAATTAATAAAAACGCCAAATTAACAATTTGCATTGTTCATTTTGTAATTTTTGTAATTAAGCTAAATTTAAACAGAATCTGGCAACTTTTTTGACAGAATCTGAAAACGTTGGTTGTTACCAACCATAACATAATAAATTAAATTAGGCAACCAGATAAGCCCAAAGTTCCTAGTCGAACAGTGGCGTACTTTTTAGTAGGATAAAGGTTATTATAAATTACTTTTAGTCTTTAGAATTTGAAAAAACAAAGTTTCAGGTGCTTCTTTATATACCCTAAAGAACTACCCATTTTAAAATATGGGTGATTCTACAAAAGTTGGACAATTTGATGTCATCAGTCAATAGAGTAGGTATTTTAATATTTTTTGTAAATATTTTAGTATATTACAAAAGATCCAGGTTTTTTTAACTTGTCCACCCAATTTTAATGTATTTTTTCAAAAGCACGTTTGTAGAAAAACATAATAAATATTCAAAACATCAGTACCTTGGCGTGTCACAACTCCTGAATCAAATATTTGAGTGGGTTTATTTTAAAATATATTCAATTTATCTTAAATTTTTCAATTTCACTACAAACTATAAAACATTAAATAATGTATTTTTCATATTTTATCATACATTCGAATAATAGCAATTTTTAAAAAATTGATAATCTTTGTACTCACTTTTACCCGTCAGTTCTGTGTCCAATATTAAAATTCAAAATTCCTGCGAAATATTGAAGTTTAATCGTCAAATCCTCGTTTTAACTCAAGTGTTGGTAGAAAATTACCTACAGAGCCCGCCCTTTGCACGACAGTCATCTTGAAAACAATGCAAGCGGCGAAGTTGTGGTGAATGCACGTATATAACTATAGTTCCAGTCAAAATTTTCGTACTGTGGCGAGTAGTTATTTTCTTACGAATATATATTTCATTGTAATTTATATAAGGCTATATATGATTTGTTGATAAGTAGCATCCACTAATAAAAAATATCAGTAAAATACTTAATTCCGAATTTTAATCTCAAATTTATATCCCATTCATCAGTACCGTGTCGTCAGTTCCATGTTCGATGTTTCGGTTATCTTTTTTTCGCAAACTTCAATTTAAATTCTGCTTGCGCAGAACTTGTTTGTTTAATGTCAATATAAACTCGTATAAATTTGGTGTGGGTCCCATATCTAATAATTGAGATATCGGTATACCCAAAATCCACCAGCAGCCACTGATGTGTGGTATTATTTGATTTTAAGATATTTTATGTTTAATATGCTCAAAGTTGCAATTAATCTTATATTTTCCAATAAATTATGTATTTAATTAGTACCCTGGTATACTCGTCACTTCCCTTGCATTCAAATTTAGAAAACAGAGATAGTTCAGAAACTGTTTGAAAAAGTGACTGGAACAGTATATTTATTATATTATCCATGTTCTCATAACAAAATACTGTTTAGTTTTTTCCGAAAACTATATAAACAAAATTAGGTCAAAAGTTGCCCAACTTTTGTAGAATCACCCATATTACATTAATTACATAACACCCTGTTTATATTTTTTTAATTAAAACATTTAATTTAATGTGTTGGACGGCATTTTACTATGAGGCGCCGTTTTTCCGTAAATTATTTTTGCTATATACAGTGTGTCGCACTTAAGATGAAGACACTCCCATATTTTCGCTATTTGAAGGAATAAAGGTTTGAATTTTTTCAAATTCATACATGTTGATGGGTCACATTTTTTAAGCTGCTCAACTGAAATCTGAACTTTAAACTTGGCCTACTACAATCAGGGCCGGGCCTAAGGGGGGTGTAGGGGGGGGAGTCACCCCCCCCAAAGTCTTCGCAGTTGGTTCCAAATCCAAAGTTCCAAATCCAAACACGGTTGGCAAAATCTATAGTATTTGGTTCGGTTGGTTGGGTATACCTACCCTACCAACCAACCCATCATCAAAATGAAATATAATTTTTAAACTATATTACAAAATTATAATTTTTAATCTATTGTAACTTCCTATAATCGTTACCGTGAAGAAAATTGTATTGGTCAACCATTTACGGTGGAAATTTGGTTAAAATTAAAATTGTTGCTGTTCCGGATAATCCATTTACATTGGCAGCAAGTCAAAAAAAATAGAGAACGAGAATCAATCCCATCGACTTCGAAAGAGCATGCTAAATTAGCATTGCTAATGTTAGGTAAAGACATTCTTTATCTACACTTTACAGCACTTTACATACATGATAAAACTACTGAAAATTTTTACTATTACTACTAAAGTATCGATAAAAAAATAAGTTGTTTTTTTTATCGTCTCCACCCCCCCAAAAAAGTGAGCCTCGGTACGGCCCTGACTACAATTGTAGAATTTAAATTCACAAACAGGGCCAGTTCTCGATATTTTGCTTCGCGTTAGAGATATCGAAAAAAGTTATTGGAAAAAGTTGTTCAGAATAATATTCTAACCCCATATACCAATTTTTATAACAAAATTCGCATTTTTAATTTTTTTTATTTTGGTCCACACAAAATTATTATTCAAGTTCATTTTTTAGTTTGATAATAAGGGAGCCATGGAAAGTAATAATTTGATACTAACTAGTGTTTATGACAGTTAAATAAATAATTAAAACAATTTTTGGAAATTACAAATCAATTTTAATTTATTAAATTAAGGAAATGGTATAAAACAATAATAAAACTAATAAAAATAAATAAATTAGAAATGCGAATTTTGCTATGAAAATCGGTATACGGGGTTAGAATAATATTCTGAACAACTTTTTCTAATAATTTTTTTCGATATTTCTAACGCGAAGCAAAATATTGACAACTGGCCCCGTTTGTGAATTCGTAGTAGGCCAAGTTTAAAGTTCAGATTTCAGTTGAGTATCTTAAAAAATGTGACCCACCAACATGTATGAATGTGAAAAAATTCAAATCTCTATTCCTTGAAATAGCGAAAATATGGGGGTGTCTTCATCTTAAATGCGACACACTGTATAAGAATATTTTTTATATATAAACTTTAAATTTCCTATATATAGAAACTTTTTAGTTCAGATAATGCCGCTTGAGAATGAGGGCGCTTTGTGGTATTCAACTAAAAAGCACTGTTGCCAGAGTGTGCCAATGCAAAGTTTTGGTCAGTGTTTCCAACATAACGTTTCGCCACAGAATAAAGAACAACCAGAAGCGACACTTGTATCTCCCGCCAAAACCAAATCTGCTCGTCGCCGCCATCTTCTTGGTGTTATATGTCATCGTGTTTTTATTAACCTCAAATTGTGTTTGTAAAGTTTATCTTAAGTATTTTTGATCGTTTTTTGTGGTTTTGCCAAGCAAGTGTATAATGGAAGAAAAAACCTCAATTAAAGGTGGAACTGTGTGTGCAGTGCCTGGATGTCATAATAATACTCTCAGAAAGACAATCTGTTTCTTTAGATTTCCAAAGGACCCGGAAAGGTATTTATTAACTTTAATTTTATGTATACTATTATAATAATAATATATTATAATATATAATATAATATAATATATATATTTAATTTTAATAAGGTTTTTATAGTTATACTTTTTCTTGTGGTTTTAATGTTTTATGTTATAACAAAAAAATTTGTTTACTTTAATAATATTAATAAAAAATAATAATAATAATAATAATAATAAAGTTGTGCATAGTTTAATATTTGTTTTTATAAATATTTAATTCTTCCCAATGTGGATAGTTTTAAATTTGCCGCTATGAGTAACACCAACAAAATGGCTGAAGGTTATCCAAATTGAACAATAAAACTTCAAAGGCGGCTTAAAAAGTGTCGCTTCTGGTTGTTCTTTATTCTGTGGTTTCGCCAGATCTGGCAGATATAAAGGTCGAGGGAAAAAAGATACTCTTACGGCTGACGGATTTTTTAACGGAACCTTGAACATAATATCGAATGGTATTTGTCATAAAATTTGTACCTATATACTTTAATTTGTAAGAGTCCAACTTTAAAAAAAAAATCTTTGTTTTTTTATAAATTGACAAGAGAAGCAAAACGTAAGAAATTTTAGTTTTTTTCAATACCTATTAGTAAAAACAAAGCCGTGTTTATTTAGAGAAATAGAGACGGCCAAAGAGAAATGTTTTCTTCAATAAAAATAGACCAACCGACCAATATATTACCTATAAGTATTTAAAAAAACTAAAATCCTATACTTTTTGCTATCATTTTGTTCCGCTAGATCTGGCCGAAGATCCGTTATGTTGGAAACACTGACCAAAACTTTGCATGGGCAACAGTGCTTTTTAGTTGAATACCACAAAGCGCCCTCATTCTCAAGCGGCATTATCTGAACTAAAAAGTTTCTATACATATATATATATATATATAGGAAATTTAAAGTTTATATATAAAAAATATTCTTATATTTATCAAAAATAATTTACGGACAAACGGCGCCTCATATTTTACGATTCACAATTTAAGTAAAGGATAATAATAAATTGTAATTAAAAAATCATCTATTTTTTATATTTTAAATAATCAATGACTAGCAACATCAGTCAATTATAAATACTATAAAAGTACAAATTATTTTACATTTGGCTTTATTGTGCTGATTTGATATGGTCTTTAAGTATGGCAAGAATTTTTACAAAAAAATACCCAAACATCCTATTAAATATTTACAATTTAAGATATAAGATATTTAACATATTTTATATAATTTTATAATTTAAAACTATTCCATAAAATCAGGTTTTAAATTGCATCTACTGTTTCCAGGTTATAATTTATAACCGATAAATGCAATTTAAAATCCTTACACCATTTATTAAATATTACCTAGTACTAAGTTTCCGCCATAAATTGTGTGCTCTAGACTTTTCATCAAATAAACTTCTCAATAAAACAACCTGAACGAACCCTACAAGACACATAACCCCAATTTGCACGAAAGAAAAGGTGTTAACCTTGAAAAAGTTCTCCTCAGCCACATTTCTGTCGCGAGCCTCACTGGATTTTATTAAATCCTGTAAATGTCTAACTTTCGTGACGTGGGTTTTAACTGTGTTCAACATTTCTTGTATGTCTTGCACAGTAATATCGTAAACATCTTCAGGTTGCAAGCCTTCGATTGTAGAATCAGGATAATCGTCTTCACCTTCGATTATGAACTCAAAGAATATCGCTTTGGAGTTATATCCACTGAAAGTGTTATCGAAGCAGAATTTGTAGTCTCCGTCCATAGAGGCGTCTGCACGGTGCGTGTTTTCTGATTTTTTGTAATCGGCTACCAGTATCCTTCCTGTTGGATCCACCAAATGAAAGGTTATGTCCAAATCGCCGTGCCCTCCGTCTATAACTTGATAGTCAACGTCTATAACGTCGCCTTTTTTGGCTCTTTGGAAAAAGCAATCTTCCTTCCCTGGATCCACATTGAAGGTTATTTCTTTCTCCAAACACAAAACTGTGGATATACAACACAGTAAAAAACACAAAATATCGCTTTGTTTTTGCTTCATTTTACATCAAAACACTCGGAATTTGACAGCTGACTCGTCATTTGACTTTTGAACTTTTGAAAATCTATTTGCAATGCTAATTTTGCATGGATAAAATGTTTAATGTGGGTTGCCTACAATAACGTCGGTATTTTTGACATTTCCCCAATCTCCATACAAGTATTTGAAAATCATACTACATGGCAGCACTACATATTGTGTGTTAAAATTGTTAACAAACTATTTTTTTCTAATATTCCAAGACTATTTGACAGTTGTAATTGATAGTAGGACAGTTTAATTTACATTTTGAACAGATCATAGACATTTTAGTTTACAATGTTGGTAGCTTTGACTTACTAACTTCACGTTTATTTTTCATAGAAGAAAAATTGGTCGAACTGAGTAGCTAACTTCATGTGTTTATTTTCATAATCGTAAAAAGTAGGGTTATAGTTGTTGTCAAAACACATGTTTCAGTTTTTAGTTTAGTTCAGTTAAATAAATAAACTACGACCAAATATAATATGGCAACTTTGAGAAAAAAGCGCGTTTCGAAGAAATTGAAGGTTTCTTGGAGGAAACATGTCAATATCGATGACGTAGAGGAGTTTTTGGAGGATAAGCGTTTGGAGGAACGTTTGGGGTAAAATTTTAGACTTGGTTATAAAATTGTTTGCATTAACGTTTGATTTTAGACCTATTGAATCAAAAAGTGATAATGAGTTGTTTAAGTTGGACACTCAAATCGAAACGAGGTTGTCTGCGAAAGAAAGGAAGAAATTAAAGGCTTTAAAGCCTCTAAAATGTTATCATGCTTTGGAACCGCACACCAAAGTTCCAGATCCTATAGCTAAAAGGTAAATATTTGTTTTATTTATTGTAATATCAAATAACTGATTTTATTCTCAATATTGTTAAAAATGTGAAAACTTTAAATTACATTGTAATAATTGTGGACAATTTTTTGCTGTACGATTTTTATAGTGAAAAAATTATTTACTAATTATTGCTGTTAAAAATGTAGAAACCGAGTAAGGACTAAAGAAGAGCGAAAAAACGAGTTGATTAAGAAAAAGGAGATCGCGAATAGAGAGAAAGGCATTTTAAAGGCAAAAGAAATACAATCAATGCAAGACAAAAAGTTGTACGAAATAAAAAAGCGGAATAAACCTAAAAAAGGCGATTTTAACACAGACATATGGTCGGAGGGTAGTAAATTTGAGATAGAAAACGATGAATGGGCGACAACTCTCACGAAAAAGCACAATTTAAAGGGGGTCGGTGCTCTACAAAAAACAACCGCTAAATCTTTGTCTAAAAAGAAAAGTTTGCACCCTTCTATTGAAGCTCCGCATCCGGGAATGTCGTATAACCCCAGTTACGAAGACCACCAAGATTTATTGAGAATGGTTGCTGATAAAGAGACCCAGTACATCAAGAAGGAGGAATATTTGACCCGGGTTACCAGGGGGATGTTTAACAAAGTCACTCCAGGCAAAAGAGATGTAAGTAATAGTTCTATTTGTCTATAAATATTATGTCATATTTATTTATTTACTTAACATCCAGATACAAGTGTACAGAAACTATAATTTCCACCTATTGGAGGTAATAAATTACCTGTACATAGGTCCAGTACATAACTTAAAACTAGGATCTTAAAACTAAAATAATATATAATATTTTCTTTATCATTAGGTCTACAGTTTATAATTCCAATATTTAATACTATTAAGTTAACAATTAATTGGTTTTTTGACATTTATTTAAACTTAAAAATAAATTTGTTTTTTGGGTTATTTACAACTTTGATGTTATTAGGTAACATGTTGAAGATTTTTATACCATTGTAGAGGCTAGTTTTTTTTACCAACTGCAAGCTTGACTTTTGGCACTACAATACTTTTAAACCTAGTTGTTTTATTACTATTTTTGTAGATAATGTACAAGTTATTAAAATTGATAAGTATGGTTTAAATAGTAATTTTGATAAATATCAAGATGTTCCAACAGTGATTTTGTGTTTAAAATAGACTTTAATTTTGCAAAAACAAATAGGAGATAAGTAAGATGCTTTGTAACCCATTTGATATGCTCCCGCCACTTCATTTGGGTATCATCCAAGATATTATGTACTTTTAATATTAACAGTGGCAGGATACATATCTATGTAATTAACAAAAGTTATTTATAACTTATAAACACTTATTTATAATGTAATTAACAAAAGTTATTTATAACTTATAAACACTTTTTTATCTATATTTAGAGATAGTTGATTGTCTTTAAGCCATTTTGAAATTCAAGTTAAAAAGTGATTTATTTTTTATTTTTATTATTTATTTAAAATTTATATATGCTGTTGTTTTAAAGATTTTAGTTTTTTTCTTATAAATATATAAAAAGGAGTAATCCATTAAAGTTTATTTTTATTTTTTTTATAAAAACCATAGTTTGTTAAAACTTTTTTTTACCTTTACTTAAAAATAAGAATATATGAATTTTTAATATTCGTTTTATAAAAATATGCAAAAAAGTACAGTAATTGGACATTTTATATAATAATTGGACACATGGACCATAGTTATTGGACATAGAATTTTTACATCAAATAACATAAATTGTTAAATATTTTTTAAAGATAAATTGTTTTTTAGATAATTTTTTTTTATTTCGTTTTTGTAAATATCATATTCATATATTTATTTCTCGGATTCCTAATCCCTTTTCTGGATTCTGAAGGTAACTACTAATTCCTTGGTCTGACTTCTGAAATAGTTTGTTGCAAATATCATTAAGAGTGGTATCTCTAGTTTGTGAAGCATTTATAATGTTTAGGCCGGAACAGGATGATTTTTTATATATCTAATATTTTTTCGGGTGGTATGTTAAAAGCATTTTCCGAATTTATTAATTTTGTTGCCATTAGTTTTTTATGTTCTCTATAGAGATAGATCTATCATGCACTGTATTTAAATCACTGTTATGCTGCAAGATGTGCTGTGGCGAAGAAATCACTATATTACTTACTCTCTAAAAATGAATTAGTCAAAAATGTCATGGCGAAAAAGCAGCAACTAATAATTCTCGTCAACAGCAATTTGTATCCATGACATTTAGCAGTCAATTCCTATGAAATATTATTCGCTGAATACGAAAATGTCGTCAAGTTATAAAAGTAGAACAGTTTTGAAATATAATCAATTTTACATATAATATGAAATTGACTATATCTCAAAAACTGCTTAACTTTATTGGTTTTTGACGGTCTTCTCGGATTCAGGGGACAATTTTACATAAGAATTGGCTGATAAATGTCCGGAATATAAATAGAGTATGATATTGGACATATGTCCAAATTTAAATTTTTTACCAACCAGTAATTGGACACTGGCCATTTTACTGTTTGTTTTCAGAATTAAAATTAAAACGCATTAAAGTGGCAATGTTTAGTGAAACACATATATACCACACAATGATCTGTACACTTTTTAGAAATATTTTTATTGTAATTTAAACACAGCTCTGGTCTTAATAAAAAAATAAAAATCTTACCACCAAAGTAACGTCCGAATTTTTTTGTCCTATATTGGACCCAAAATAAAGTAGTTCTATATTATTACCGACTGAGATATTTATAACATACATTAATTCCCTGACCAGTTTACCGCTCATAGGTAGCATTAGACTGTTCGCTGATGACGCGTTCCTTGTGTACTTCTCAGAATCCTATGATCTCTTAAAGATAGACATTGTGCAAGATTTAAAACTAATATCAAGCTGGCTTAAGTCTCATAAACTTACTTTAAATATACAAAAATCATCTTATATGTTTATAGGTAAAAGAAAACACTTGAATAATTAACCGCTAGGTATTGAAGGTGGTGTCCTCAATTACAGTTCTTGTGTAAAGTTTCTGGGTTTGAAAATTGATGAAACCCTATCATTTTTTAATCATGTTTAAAAAGTTCGACAAAATTGCTGGACCCATTGGAATTCTGCACAAACTTAACTACTGCATCCCAAACAAATATTTAAGATCTGTATATTTCTCACTAATTCACTCCCATCTTCAATACCTCACGGCAGTATGGTTTCCCACTTCTAATAATGTAATAACACCCCTTAAAACCCTTCAAAACAAGGCCATAAAAAACCTGTACTCATTGCCCACGAGATACAGTACCTCAGATTTGTATAAAAGTTTTAATATAATGCCAGTCGAAAATATTTATTACTTTCAGGCAACCGCCTTTATTTTTAATAATCTTAACAAAAAAAAACATTCCAATCTAACTCTTACAATACGAAATAACACACGCTCATGATACTCGTAACAACAATTTATTAGATTTGTATCCTTTTACCTCCAATTTTGGAAAATCGTCTATCTTGTATAAAGGAGCCGATAAATATAACGAACTTGTAAAAAAGTATGATTTATTGAATATAAATGAAATAAAAAAACACTTTAGGCCAAGCTAATTTATGTATTGTGTATATGTACAGAATGTATTTGTGTTTTAATAATTAATAGGTGACAATATTTTTATTGTATTTATACGTAAACTGATGTATATTTAATTAGAGTTCCCTCTGTAAACCGCATTGTGTTTTTTGGGTTAATAAATGTATTTTATTATTATTATTATAATTGTATACAGTATACAATAACTAACAGGTGTCCGATAACTGTCTATAGACTTTACCCAAAATATTTGTTTTCAGCAAATGTGGATGGTAGAAATGTCGGAAGGTCTCCCCGACAAAACTTCGGCGGAAGATAACGAAGCAAGCGATAACGAGTATTCGGCGGTGAATCCCCCGGTGAAGAATAAGAAGAAATCCGTGCAGCAAAGGAGAAAGCAAAAGGAGCAAAGAGAGCTCGAGTTGAAGAGGAGAGTGACGAAAATCGAGAAGAAAAAAATCGCCGACATTCACCAAGTGAAGATACTGAAGAAGCAGATAGACAGAAGTGACAAAAGACAGGCGGTAGTGAAGGAGAAGAGGATCAAGCGGGCTGCGCACAAGGCCTTGGAGCCTAACAGGTTGAGTTCCACCAAGTTTGAAGAGCAAGGTTTGGAGTTCAACCTGGGGGAAGACATTGCAGGTAGGGATGGGACAGTTGAAATTTTCAAATGAAAATTTCAAACTTGAAATATTTCATTTAGTTGGAAAAGTGAAATTTTTGAAAATTTCAAATGAAATTTTCAATCCGAAAATTTCAACATTGCCTGTGAAAGTTTCAGAAATTTCATTGAAAGTTTCGCAATTTACTGAAAATTTCGCATAAATTTCACATGCGGCCTCCCCTGGGACCTTTAATAATAATTTACAACAGATTCCGAATCGACCAATAAGAACGAGTTATCAAGCGTCTGGGCGTTTTTGTTTAGTTCGGCTTGGATTTGAATCCACTATAAGTAATTATTGTTACTTATATGCATAAATTAATTTAAATAATTTAATTCAGTTACCAATTTAATTTGTAAATTAAATCAGACTTTAAATTTTTTTTAAAAGTCATGATTAATTTAAACTTTTACTTTTGCTCTAATTGCATCGGAAAACGGATAAAAAATGCCTTTGCCTCATAAAATTTTGATGAAGTTTCTTAAATTTTTGTAAAATTTCAGTAAAATATATAAAAATAATAAATATAAAACAATGAAAGTGGCACAATCTCATTAGCTTACCAAAAAGTGCTATATCTCTCTTAGTTTTAGTAATTTTAAAAATATTTTAAAAGGAAATCTCAAGAAATTTATGGTAAACATAGGTATTTACTATTTATATTATTGGTGCAGGGGCCCACAGAGGGGTAGGAGGTAAGAGAGGCAATTTGCCATGGTCACTGAGTGGGCTTATTTCAATATTAATTTATTACACTAAAAGTGATTGAAATTTATTGAAAGTTTCAATAAATTTCATAAATTTCATGAAATTTCAGACATTTAGGAAATTTTAATAAATTTCATAAATGTCGTGAAAATTTCAAGTGAAATTTCAAGTACAAGCAAAAAGTGAAATTTTCCTACCCTAATTGCAGGCAACCTGAGGAACTTGAAGAAGGAGGGCAGTATTTTGGCCGACAGATTCAGGAATATGCAGAAACGTAACATATTGGAACCTTCGATTAAGAGACACCGTAAAAATGCCAAGATAAAAAGGTACACGAAACCAGGGCATAAAGACGACTGGAAAAAAACCGTGGCCAAATAAAATGTTAAGGGTGTTTAAAACTCCTAAATCCTAAAACTAACCTATAAAAAGTTTGACAGTTAAAATGTTAATATATTATGGATACCTACCTTTATTTTGTAAACACTACAAATAATTTAAAAAAGGGCAATAAAAAATTGTTTTTAAAAAGTCATTTATTTGTTTTATTTCTTGGATAATTCAATGGCTAGTCGCAAATTTTGAAAATTCTAAAGATCTAGAAAATTCTGAAAAATTTACAAAATCTCAAAATATTTTAAAATTTTCTGGATTTTCAAAACAATATTTTCTAAAATTTTAGGAACTAAACTAAAGTTATAAATGTAATTGTGGTTATGTTTAAATTATTGTACTCGTGAATGTTGTCCAATCACAAGCAGTAATTGTTATGTTTATGGGACTATTGAAAAAGTTTTTTGCGACAGTCGCCGGTCTCATCCAAAAAGATGAAAAAAGTCGCTATTAACTTACCCTCTAAAATGCACAATTTTCGAGATACACGGTGTTGAAATTTTAGAAAAAAAATCGATTTTTTCGAATATCTCCAGAACCGTTTATCGTACAAAAACAGCTTTTGTAAGCATTTTCTACTCATAATAAGCTATATTTTGTGCCAGAAAAAATTTTTTTTTACTCATAGTTGGTGGAGATTTTGAAGGGGTAGCGGGTGTTTTTCTCCTCAACTTCTACGCCCCTGAAAAAGTACATGTTTTCTATACAAAAAAGGTACTCTTGGTCATAAGCTCTAAACGGTTTTCGAGAAAAATCAACTTTTATGTTTAAAAACATGGTCAATTTTTTGAAATTTTTTTTTTAACAATTATACAAAATTTATTTTAACGTTAGAACAACTAACAAAACCAAACGATAATTGCAAAATAAAAAAAAATAAAGAATGATTCAAAAGTTGTCTTTGCAAAATTCTCCATACCGTAAAGGTAACGCATTTCGTACATTTCAATTTGTGTAAAAAATCATTTTTTATTTTTTTTTAAATTCTGCAATTATCGTTTGGTTTTGTGACTTGTTTTAACGTTAAAATAAATTTTGTTTAATTGGTAAAAAAACATAAAAGTCGATTTTTCTCGAAAACGGTCAACTTTAGAGCTTATGACCAAGAGTACCTTTTTTGTGTATAAAACATTGGCGGTTTGAATGGGCCTCTCAAAACCGTAGTTTTTTCAGGGGCGTAGGAGTTGAGAAGAAAAACACCCGCTACCCCTTCAAAATCTCCACCAATTATGAGTAAAAAAAATTTTTTTTCTGGCACAAAACATAGCTTATTATGAGTAAAAAATGCTTACAAAAGCTGTTTTTATACGATAAACGGTTCCGGAGATATTCGAAAAAAACGATTTTTTTTCTAAAATTTCAACACCCTGTATCTCGAAAATTGTGCATTTTAGAGGGTAAGTTAATAGCGACTTTTTTCATCTTTTTGGGTGAGCTATCACATCCTGAAGTCCTGCGCATATATTATGAAACACCCTGTATTACTCTTTCATTACTAAGTTACGACTGAAGTGGGGAGTTCCAAAAAGGTAACAAATATGACACTAGCTATAAACCCTGCTACTATTTGGAACGTAGCTGCTACGTTACTAGAACGTTTTAATATTGTTGCTAGAGCATTATTATTACTTTTATTTATTTGTTTTTACTTCTATATTCTTTGTCAAACTTATATTTATATATTTACTATCCCTCCTTTTTTAAATGGAACCACTACGGACTTGGCTTTTCAATGTCGTCGTTTATTAAACATGTACTGGTAGTTTATAACAATATAATGTTTAATTAGGCAGGTAATTTTATAAATTAAATTTTACTGTTGAACTTTTTTGTAAAATAAATGCGCTTCATCAATATTTAAGTATAAACAAATTATTTATTTAATAAAGTTTATAAATAAAAAAATCTTAAAATTTATTATTAATTTCTTATTTCATTATTAATACCGTCTATTACCAACAAAATTACTATTTATTAAAAAGTAAACAACCATTTACAAACAATTAAAATAATTTATTATTTACATTACCACGTGGTACTGTACAGTAAAAAATGGCCCATAAGAAGCATTTTCCTTTGAAGTAGTTTTCGCTACTTTAAAATTTTTCCACCTTAATTTACTTTACGGTAGTTTTGGTTAGTACCATAAACGTTCCAAATACTAAAATAATAACTTTTAAGTTATTAACTTTGTAGTTTTAACTCATGTTCCAGTTTCGAGATTTTAACTTGCAAAGGGACTACAAAGTAAAAATAATTATAATATAATATTTAGGTAGCAATCGAAAGTAACTGCTACAAATTAAATTTACTTGAAAGGTTTTTTACTTATAACACCTTTTTTAAAGTTGCAAAGTCTTCAACCAAGTTTTACTTAAATGTTTATTACTTTATAGTAACCATTTAAGGATAGAGTGGCATTGTTATCTTTATATTTTTTTATAAATACATTTAACTGTATATTTATCATTTATCACTATATGTATTTTTAATTTTCTTTATTAGTAGTATTCAGAAAAAATACTCATAGTTGTCTATCAATTAGTACTAATTAATTAGTCCTAATGAAACTAAAAAATAATAATACTCATTCATAGACTTTATTCCTTAAAAAACAAAATCTTGATCCTATACATATTAAATTCAATTGGCTTAGTGGCGACAATTTTATAACGGTTTAAATGATTAAAATTTTGTTTAAAATTTAATTATATTAAAAACTTTAAAAGTATCATCATGAACTTTTAAGACTAGTAGACATATAATAATGGTTTTGATTCTGTACAAATTAAGTATTAACGTCCAGTGGCTTGAACAAAATATCCATTCCTCATTGGTCCAATGATCCCAAGCAGCATTTTTGGTTCCAAAAACCAAAGTGGCAATTTTATACAACTTAAAATGATCAGGCAAAATAATCGATCCACACAAATTTTCGATGAATTTCAATCGCAAATAACTTTTTTATTTGATGTCGGATTTAAACAAATATTAAATAATATTGTAGATAAATTAATGTACAATCGCTCACATTTTAAAAAATTACTAAAAAATAGACGTATACGTCTATTTTTTAGTAATTTTACTATAGTTTTATAATATACAGGTTTAAACAAATAATATACAGGTTTAAACAAAAAGATATTTTTTACTATAAGTTTAAGACACTCTGTAGAGTCGCAAAACCGTATATTGTTCTAAATTAAGTTTTATTTATCAATTCACATCTATTCTTAACAGTTTTGTTTTTGGTTCACCTCGATATATTTATTTTTGTGGAAAATATAGATTTTTTAAAAAAACATTGCAATTTCCAATATTTTTCTCTATGAAGAACTAAGGTTGCTATGGTCCATCCATAGGCTATGGAGAATGACAGTGACAGTTTTGTTGAATCATCCCATACTTGGACATGTCATACACGGCTTTCAAAAGCTATCAAATTGTTTTTTGCAAATTAATGTTTAAATTTTGAGGTGTCTTCTTACTTTAAAAAATGGATATGTCTCCGACTGATGTTGCCAGAGACATTAATTTAATCCAGCATGCGCGGTCACAGTATTACGTGGCAAGTGTTTTAAAGTACAAAGGGCAACATTAGTCGGAGACATTTTTAAAAGTAAGAAGACACCTCAAAATTAACACATTAATTTACAAAAAACAATTTGATAGCTTTTGAAAGATGTATATGACATGTCCAAGTATATGGGATGATTCAACAAAACTGTCACTGTCATCCTCCATAGGCTATGGATGGACCATAGCAACCTTAGTTCTTTATACAGGAAAAATATTGAAAATTGCAATGTTTTTTAAAAAAAATCAATCAAGGTGAACCAAAAACAAAACTGTTTAAAATAGATGCGACTTGATAATTAAAACTTAATTTAGAACAACATACGGTTTTGCCACTCTACAGAGTGTCTGAAATTTATGGTAAAAAACATATTTTTGTTTAAACCTGTATATTATAAACGTACGTGTACTTTTTAATAATTTTTAAAATGTGAGCGATTGTCCATTAATGTATCTACAATATTCTTTAATATTTGTTTAAATCCGAAATCAAATAAAAAAGTTATATGCGATTGAAATTCATCAAAAAATTGTGTGGATCGATTATTATGCCTGTGAGTGTATTTATACAGAATTGTATGTAGAAAAATACTTTTTCCTTTTAAAATTAAAAATAGATAAACGTCTTGGAGATTTAAAGATTTAAAAAAATATAATTATATATTTTTTATTGATTTTTAATTTGGTCAACTTTAAGGGTTGTTAACAAAAAACAATGGCACACCAATTTGTTAAAAAATTACTGCTAAAATAAACGTCAAAAATGGCCCCCAATGTGGACCTCATTTAAATTGATATACTTATATCTTCATTCCATATATAAACACGTGATTTTACAAGTCATACCGTTAACTGAGTCATCAGTATTCCGTGGAATCTGGATACTTAAACTTTGGGAATAATAGTATATTATGTATCAAGATAAACGCCAATTTATACACGAATTTAATTTAGGTACGAGCAAGCTTGCGAGCGAGTGCTTAAATTAATGAGTGTATAGAAAAGTTTATAAACGAGGTGCATACTATACTTTTCTACGACAAATACTTATTATTATCTTAAAATGATTTAAATCAAAAATTTGTATAGAGCGCCATCTATGAAACAACAGGGGAAACTGTCAAATGTCACATTTTTACATTTTATAAACACAATTATAAAGGTTATAAATCGAAATGTATCTTGAAAATTCTCAGTTTTTTACAGTGAAAGTAAAGGAAATGTTTTATGAGGACTTTACAGTAGAGTCCGTGCCCGAATTTAAGTTATAGTTTACTGCCGGCGAAATTGAAAGGTCAGTACAATGTTCATATAAACTTTTCAAATATTGGCGTTGAGAAACTATTTAATATTTTTGTATTAAGATAATAAAATAATTTTCACATTTAGTATTATTTTACAAGAAAGGCACTTGATTTTAACGATTGTATGACATTTGACAACTGTCAACTAACTTCCCAAACAACCAGTTTACATTTTATGTACGTACATAGTACGTCGACCTTCGACGTACCTTACATTTTACGTACGCGTACTGCGATATCATATGTACATCGTAAGTACGTACTAAGTACGTCCAAATTCCACTCGATAATACGTTTTATTTATGAACATTTTCTAAGTATTTAGAAAGTAGTTTGTACATAAATAAATTTATTTATCGTACTTTTATTCCGTACACAAAAAAAAGCTTTAGTTATTAGCCCAATATTATTTGGTTGAATTGACTAAATATAATATTCAAACATTTTTTTTATATTTTTCAATAAACATGAAATTCCTTGACGCATTACTAGTATACTACGGTAGTATAACTACCAGTGGTATTATTCCAGAAAATTGAACCTACAGCTCTCTAGAAGAAATGTTTTAGTGCGTTTCACCTACTTGAAAAATTCTTCAAGTATTGACAGCTGTTTCCACCTATTTAAGGCCTGTTTAGTATCGAACAACTTGTAGTGTCACATCAAAGCAAAGGACTACCTGAGCTTATATACTCTTCATGTAAGTCAACAGAGGCGTGATTTAAGAACATCACGTGATCCACACCGACTTTGCCGCGATCGGTACCAGGAATACTTTAGAACATGCTTCTTTTTCTGATGACTAAATTCTTAGGTACCTACTACCCAGTGGCGGCTGGTGGATTTTAAGTATACCAATATCTCAGTTATTAGACATGGGACCCACACCAAATTTATAATAGTTTATATTGACATTAAATAAACAAGTTCGGCGCAAACAGAATTTAAATTGAAGTTTGCCAAAAAAAGTTAGTTTTTCCTGTCGCCTACCCTGCCTCCAGGCCCCCCTATTTGAGATAATTCAAATTAAAGTGGTGCAATTTATTACCTACTATAATTTATCGACAAATTTAAAATTTTATTTAAAAAATCCAAATATTACAGTTTTTATACCATTTTAAATATTTTTTTATTTTAATAAAATAAATAATAAAAATTTAAAATCGAATAAAATCTGTAATATTTGGATTTTTTTAATAAAATTTTAAATTTGTCGATAAATTATAGTAGATAATAAATTGCACCACTTTAATTTGAATTATCTCAAATAGGGGGGCCTGGAGGCAGGGTAGGCGACAGGAAAAACTAACTTTTTTTCGCAAACTTCAATTTAAATTATGTTTGCGCCGAACTTGTTTATTTAATGTCAATATAAACTATTATAAATTTGGTGTGGGTCCCATGTCTAATAACTGAGATATTGGTATACTTAAAATCCACCAGCCGCCACTGCTACTACCCAATTCAAATAAATTCAAATAAAAAGGCTTTTATCTTGGATTAATGATAAATATACACTGTTAGTTTGTATTATTTTTATTTCAAAATTGAACTCAGTTCCTTTTTGATTTTAATCTATCATTTGTTATTATTAGATAGGTATGTATAGTATACATTGTATACAAAATAAGAATTTGAAATTATTTATAGGATATCATAAGTTTTTTGTTCAAACTTTTGGTTAAGTATTTTGTACATACCTTCTTCGTACATACTATGTACGTACTGAGGACGACTGAACCTTACATTTTATGTACATAATATTTAGTACGTACTTAATACATATTTTTTTGGTCTTATAAGTATACGTATACGTAAATATAACCAAAAATGTACATTTTTAAAACGTACTGTGTTGTTTGGGTTAAAACTAACTTCAGCCCGTGACTAATAACCTGTTGTTAACTTCAGCCCGTGACTAAAGCGCCGTAAAGCCACAACCCAGTCAGCATCCAATTCAGAAAGATTTCAGTATGAAGTCTTTTAAACAACTTCGTTTAGAAGTTCTAACATGACGTCTTAAACAGCTTTTTTTATGAGCTCAGAATTCTGAGCTGTTAATGAACTCATAAATAAGAAGTCAATTTTTTTACGTACAAATAAAGATATTTTTTTGACCTCTTTTTATTTTGAGCTTACCGAGTATTTCTTTTTTCTTACTTCCAATTGAAATCATACTATTAACTCTTTTAGAAGTCAACATGGAGACGTCACATTTAAGACATTTTAATGCGATTACTTTCTTCTCACCGCTGTAACTGCTTGTGTTTGATATGAGAAGCGGCGAAGTAGAATTTAGAGCGTGCTCCATACCAAACGGTCTTAGACCTAGGTAAACGGCTACCCGATACTAACGAGCTCCAAAAGAGCGAAACAGGCCGTCTGTCGGTGCCGGTGAAGAGCACGCTTGAATTTAAACAAGAGTGAGAGTGAGTTCCTAAAATAAGCGAATACGAGCAAATTATTAAAATGATGTTAATAAAATCAATTTAACAAATTAATAAAATTAATAAAATAAACTTGACATGTCAAAATAAGCAACGATCCAGTATGCAATTTCTTCATCAGTACCCTAGTAGTACTTCTATATCCAAAACGGAAAATTCTAAAGAAGTATTTTTATAAGTTTATACAGTAGGACTCTTTAAAATGCTTAATTGCGAAGTCAAAGAAAAGGGTTCCTCAAGAGTTCTTTTTTGAGAAGTCTTGATTAGTTCAATAGGTGGCGCATTCGAAGTCTTAAGAACTTGTCAATGTGTATTTAAAAGGTCACTTAGTGTCATGGAAACATGTACGATAAAGGGCGTTTTAAAGGTGGGAGTAGAAAAAATTATTTAGGTACCTAAGTAGGTATTTATTAGCAAAATAATTTATTGAACTAAGATACAAAATTCAATACAGTTTAATTTCCCTGAAGAAATTCATCGAACAAATGCAAAGACAAGGAGTTGTCGATTTTATCTGCGGCAAACTTCTCCAAATCAGCCATGTACCCAGACAAAGTGCGAATGGTGTCAGCTTGCTTGTGCACGAATTTCTCCTCTATGTACGAGGAAATCTCCGGGTCGTGGTGCTGCTGCTTGTGCCGGATGGCCTTCTCGTGGATGCGCTGGGCCTCGGTGGCCAAACTCTTCTCGATGTCCAAGGCTTTAGCCACGGCTTTCACCTCGTGCAACTCGTACACGCCGCTCTTGGGAATCTGCGATTCGTCCGCCAGAAACTCCATCTTGCCTCCGCGGTGGTTGATGTACTTTATCAGGTCCAACGCGGTGTTCCACTTGGAGTCCGATAAAGTGCGGAAGAGTTTTTCGAAACCCGCGCGGCTTTTCTGGTAGCTCGCGTAGTGAGTTGACATCAAGAGGTACGCAAAGGAGGTCGAGATGTGGTCGTTGACGTATTTCTGCAGGTCCACTTCCAACGCTCTGATGCCTCCATAGATGGCATCGCATTTTTGGATTACTATAGGGGCTGAAAGTGGATAAAAATATCTTAATTAGTTTGTTTAAGTCAATTTTCTATAATTTTGTTTTCTAATTTGGAAACAGAAGATTTTAAATTTAACCATTTGCACAATATTATAACTACTAATTCCTTGGTAGGACTTCTAAAATAGTTTGTTGCAAATATCATTAAGTGTGGTATCTCTAGTTTGGGAAGCATTTATAATGTTTAGGCCGGAACAGGATGATTTATATAAACTACTCACAAAAATTAAGGGAATGAAAAAAAAATGCAAATTTTTCTTAGATTTTTGACGGGCTGTATTTCAGCGGAAAATGATCGTATCGCAGAAAAAAAAAATGCATTTTAAAGCTTCAAGACTCTAGTTTCCAGATCTTGAGGTCAAATTTTTTTAAGAATTACGGTTTTGACACGATCCGAAGAAATAGAGCAAAAAAAAATGTTTCCAAATTTTTGATCTTTTTTTTTTCGCTCTACGGGCACGGTAAAATATTTTCAAACAAAGCGACCTTATGGAACAGATACCTTGTTTATTCAGCTTCAATTTCATTTTTTATTCAGCTTGATACGACCAATTGTCGCGGAGATATCCGAGATTAAACAAAAAAGGGCGCTTATGTCTTTAACCGTCAATATCTCTGCAACCAATAATCGTACAGCAAAAAAAAGGACAGTTTTGGAAACTGGAAGAAATTTCCAAGAAAATTTCATTAAAAAGTTCCAGAAAATTTTTTTTATCGGTGTACGATACCAGTTGGAAAAAAGTTAAAAAAAGTGACTTTTTCCCTTATTTTGGTTAATCGACTGTATCTTAATAAATATCGACTGGGAAGCTAGACATTGCAGGAATTTTTACACCTCAATATACCCCTGAAAACCCTGTAAATTTTCAGATCGATCCATTGAGTAGTTTTTCTGCCCCGAGCATCCAAAATTTTGAAAAAATTAAAGGAATAAGATTTTTATCCATTATCGTGGCATAATAATTTTTTTTCGTTTTGCTCTCAATTTTGCATCAACTCATCAGTAAATTTAAATGAAAAAAATTATAAAAAAAAATTCGAAAATTTAAAGAAAAAAAATTCTTTTTCGAAAAAAAATTTATTTTTTTTTTTTATTTGGTTATTGTCACCTTTATCCCGTTGAATAAAAAATATGGGTTTTGTTTTCAAACGGTTTGTAACTTCTGTACTTTAATCATCTTTATTTTAATTTTATTAAATTATGTAATTAAAAGTCGATGTCCCTGAGATTCCGGCAATATTCGTGTAACGAATATTGAGGCACAAAACTCTTGAGTTTTATCTGCAAAGCTAATAAGTATTCCTAAAAATAGTTTTTCTTAAGACTACTCCGATTTTTTGTTAAAAAAAATCCAATTAACAGTTTTTTTCAAAACTACTGTTAATTTTTGCAATTTTGGTGAAAGAAATTTACTGAAGGTATTTGAAAACTTTGTTTTTTTTTTATTTTTGATTATGCCCAGGCGGCATTTATCTGCGACAGAAGTCGCTCAGTTAGTGATTCGATTCGACACACCCAGAAGTTACAAACCGTTTGAAAACAAAACCCATATTTTTTATTTAACGGGATAAAGATGACAACAACCAAATACAAAAAAAAATAATTTTTTTTTAATTTTTTCTTTAAATTTTCGAATTTTTTTTTTAAATTTTTTTTCATTTAAATTTACTGATGAGTCGATGCAAAATTAAGAGCAAAACGAAAAAAAATTATTATGCCACGATAATGGATAAAAATCTTATTCCTTTAATTTTTTCAAAATTTTGGATGCTCGGGGCAGAAAAACTACTCAATGGATCGATCTGAAAATTTACAGGCTTTTCAGGGGTATATTGAGGTGTAAAAATTCCTGCAATGTCTAGCTTCCCAGTCGATATTTATTAAGATACAGTCGATTAACCAAAATAAGGGAAAAAGTCACTTTTTTTAACTTTTTTCCAACCGGTATCGTACACCGATAAGATTTTTTTTCTGGAACTTTTTCATGAAATTTTCTTGGAAATTTCTTCCAGTTTCCAAAACTGTCCTTTTTTTGCTGTACGATTATTGGTTGCAGAGATATTGACGGTTAAAGACATAAGCGCCCTTTTTTGTTTAATCTCGGATATATCCGCGACAATTGGTCGTATCAAGCTGAATAAAAAATGAAATTGAACCTGAATAAACAAGCTATCTGTTCCATAAGGTTGTTTGAAAATATTTTTCCGTGCCCGTAGAGCGAAAAAAAAAAGATCAAAAATTTGGAAAAAAATTTTTTTGCTCTATTTCTTCGGATCGTGTCAAAACCGTAATTCTTAAAAAAAATTGACCTCAAGATGTGGAAACTAGAGTCTTGGAGCTTTAAAATGCATTTTTTTTTTCTGCGATACGATCATTTTCCGCTGAAATACAGCCCGTCAAAATCTAAAAAAAATTTGCATTTTTTTTTCATTCCCTTAATTTTTGTGAGTATATGTGTGTGTATATCTAATATTTTTTCGGGTGGCATGTTAAAAGTATTTTCCGAATTTATTAATTTTGTTGCCATTAGTTTTTTTATGTTTTTTATCAGTCAGGTTTCAGCACTTGACAAGGCATGACGCAATGAAGCAGCTAGAGGTCTTAAAACGTAAAAGTTTAAAACCAACAAATAATTTTTTAAAAGTGCAAACCAAATATAGCGAAACAAACAAACTAAAATAGTGTAACGGTCAATAAAGAGTGAAGAAAGAGTTAAGTGACAAGTTTCAGCTTCTGGTCCTATAGGAATTCCACCTGTCATTGGACGCTTTTCACTGGACTAACAAAAAAAGTCAAACAAGAGGGGATGTGGCCATCCGCAAAAAATTGATAAGTATCCTTAAGCATATGCATGACCTAACACATAATTTGCAAATTAAACACGACAGATATCTTTAAAACCCTAAGAAAGGCACACTGCTCAAACTCTAGAAAAAAAACAATAAACATCAGTAACAATAGAAACATTAGAAAGACAATACTAACCAAACACCATACATTGAGAAAAAAGACAAACAAAAAACAAAACTTCCCAATCGAACTATCGCGGTTATACACCAAAGCTGTGTAGGACAATAAATCTGTCAACAACAAATGCGTAAGGCATAAACCCAAACGAGACCAATAATAAACATTTGACACACAGAATATAAACTCAATAAATCATTAAAACACTAACATAGTAAAAACAGCACACTAAACAAACTCTATTGGATTTGTAAACACATTAGATTATAACAGAATAATTGCGCTTGTCATTTGTTTAACTAATAAATAAATGAAATACTTAATATTGGAATTTAAGAAGAAAAAAAAACTCTACCACAAAACGTGCTTGGGCAACACAATATTATGCACTGTATTTAAATCACTGTTATTCTGCAAGATGTCCTTACTCTCTAAAAATGAATTAGTCAAAAACAATTTGTATCCAGGACATTTAGCAGTTAATTCCTATGAAATATTATTGACTGAATCCGAAAATGTCGTCAAAAGTTATAAAAGTAGAACAGTTTTTGAAATATAATCAATTTTACATATAATATGGAATTGACTATATCTCAAAAACGGCTTAACTTTTATAGTTTTTAGCGGTTTTTTCGGATTCAGGGGACAATTTTACATGAGAATTGGCTGGTAAATGTCCGGGATACAAATAGAGTATGATATTGGATATATGTCCAATAATAGAAATTTACATTTTTTACCAACCAGTAATTGGACACTGGCCATTTTACTGTTTGTTTTCAGAATTAAAATTAAAACGCATTAAAGTGACAATGTTTAAACCATGAGGGACAAATTTATACCACAAACTGATCTGTAAACTTTTTAAAAATATTTTTTATTGTAATTTAAACACAGCCCTGCTCTTAACAAAAACACAAAAATCTTACCACCAAGGTAACGTGCGAACTTTTTTGTCCTATATTGGACGCAAAATAAAGTAGTTCTATATTATTACCGACTGAGATAGTTATATATAGCGTCATCTAACGATTTGACTTTAAGGTAACTATTTATAGAGCTCTTGTTTTTTGTATTTTATTTGATTAATAAAACATATAAAATAGTTCTTTTCAATAATAATATTTTCTTAAAATGTCAATATTGTGTTTTTACGTGTTCTCACGTGATCTTCAAATTATTCAATAATTTAATATTAAAATCGAATAATTTTTATAGAAATTTGGATAAATTTCGTAAGAGAATAATATTTATATTTAAAATATCATTTAAATACAAAGATGGCGGTAACTGGGTGGTACGCAATTTGAACCAAAATTCGTTCTACTAAAGAACATTCCTTGTTTTCTTGTAACATGCTACAAACCGTCAAAGTTGGTCCTAATTTTAATACATAGATCTCGGAAATTGAAGACAATGTCTTACCTTTTCCAGATGGTGGATTGCAGGCCCTTTCAATATCTTTTAAGCACGTCTCATCCGCTGCCACAGCGGCAAAAATTGCACAAACAACAATAAGAACTTTCATGATCGATCCCTAAAAAAAAATGACAATGATCTGGTGGTAAAATTAAATGAGCCAACCTGGTATCTCGCCAGCGAAATCGACAATGATAAATCAATCTCGAAATTTGGTTACTAGGCTGTGATTTTTATCGAAAAGATAAAACCTACATGACCACTTAGGAGTACAAAAGATACAATTTTAAAAGAAACAATGTAATAATTACTTACTTATGTAGATAGTGTCGTGCGCAAAAATATTGGACCTTCATCCCTAATTCGAACGAAAAAACATTTTAGTCATCTTCTATGCCAGTGTGTGTAAAGATCAGCAGAAAGAATCACGAACATGAAGTCAATTGTTTTGTTTTCCATTGTTTTAAGCGGCCTGCTTTTGTCCTCAAATGGTGACAGTTTGGAATGTAAGTCATATGATTTAAATAGAATTTTTTTTACAGTTTCTCTACCGAAATCAATGAGGCCTGTGTTTTTTCAAAAAAAGGCAAAAAAAAAATTGATGAAATTTGTTCATATTATTAACTTCAATGTCAAAATTGACTTAAAAAAAAAACAATAAAAAAAAATTGTGTGAATTTACTTATTTTTTTTTATTCTACTATCTCAGTCGGTAATAATATAGAACTACTTAATTTTGGGTCCAATATAGGACAAAAAAGTTCGCACGTTACTTTGGTGGTAAGATTTTTGTTTTTTGTTAAGAGCAGGGCTGTGTTTAAATTACAACAAAAAATATTTCTAAAAAGTGTACAGATCAGTTTGTGGTATAAATGTGTTCCTCATGGTTAAAACATTGTCACTTTAATGCGTTTTAATTTTAATTCTGAAAACAAACAGTAAAATGGCAGTGTCCAATTACTGGTTGGTAAAAAATGTAAATTTCTATTATTGGACATATGTCCAATATCATACTTTATTTGTATCCCAGACATTTACCAGCCAATTTGTATGTAAAATTGTCCCCTGAATCCGAAAAGATCGTCAAAAACTTGATTATATTTCAAAAACTGTTCTACTTTTATAACTTTTGTCGACATTTTCGGATTCAGCGAATAAATTTCATAGGAATTGACTGCTAAATGTCCTGCTGTTGACGAGAATTATTAGTGGCTGCTTTTTCGCTATGGCATTTTTGAATAATTCATTTTTAGTTACCTTCAGAATCCAGAAAAGGGATGAGGAATCCGAGAAAGAAATATATTAATTATATGATATTTACAAAAACGAAATAAAAAAAAAAATACCTAAAACACCAATTTATCTTTAAAAAATATTTAACAATTTATGTTATTTGATGTAAAGTTGTTATGTTTATGGGTCATTTTCAAGAAACACCCACTTTCAGGAAAATGAAGATCAAAATATTTTTTTGCTTAAATTGACTTTTGGTTGGATTTTTATAAATGTTTAGAGTTTTGTTTACTTACATCAGTGCACTTTTTAATTTTTTTACGTTTTTTTTAGAAAAATGTGTTTAGCTAGCTTTATATATCTCCACTGTGTTACCAATTTGAAATCCAAAATTTAATTCAATAAAAAAAGTTGTTATAAAAATAATTTGAAATAAAATGTACTTAGTTCACAAACTTTTGACTCCAATTTTTTATTTTATTTTTTATTAAAAATTGATGTTTTTTTTTTAAATATGTACTTATGTTCGTTAAGTTACTTTTTAAAAGAAACCATTCCGATTCTTTGTTAAAAAAACAATACCATTAATATTTTCTTTTAGTCACTGTATTAGTAAATTAAACTCCAATTTATAAACACGTATTACCAAGTGATAGTGTATAAAAATCATTTTAAGTATTTTTTTTAACAAAAACTAAAAAAAGTAACGAAATAGACATTGGTATCACAATGGACAGGGGTACACAAAGGACTTAATCAGATAACGTAAAAAAGAAACTATATAAGGTGGTACGATTTTAGAGTAATGCATAAACAAAATCCCTTGTAGTGGTGCTCACTTGCAGAATAACAACTTAGATTTCTAAATTGTAGACACCCTTTTTCTTTGACTATAAGCTGGTGAAGGTCCCTTTTAGTACTTTTATATTGCGTGGAATTTTTCCTTGGATGTAATCTATTCATGAGTTGTAATTACAAATAATTTTAAATTGGTTAATCATAAACTACTTTTAATAAAAGCGACGGTAAATATCCACTTTGTTGTCGAAAAATTATATTGCGTTACCCTAAATTCCATTGCGTTACCATAAGGTAACATAGTTGACTCGGTAACGCAGTGTACAAAGTTTTGTAAAACCATATTTAAAAAATAATAATAAGACATTATAGTCATTAATTACTCTCAATGAGCTTTAGTACCATAAAATAAACATAAACATGAAAAATAGTATTTTTCCTTACCTTATTTTTTTTTGAGACAAGCAATTATTACATTCGTGTTAACCGCACCTGTTTCAACCGATATCTTCTTCCTGATTGAATAAATAAATTCAGCTGGGTAATGTGTACGTCCGAACATCATTTGTTGATCACGTGAGTACCAAAAAAGTTGCCATATATATGTTTTTTTAATATTCTATCGGTAACGCGACGGACGTAACGCAACAGAAAAAATGTCTGGGACATGAGTCAAATTTAAAAAAAGTAGATTAAAATTAATTATTTTATATATAAATTGTTTACTGTATTAACTAAGGATGTTATGGATTGCTATAAAGCAACACAAAGTTCTGGTTATTCAATATTAAAAAAAAACATGTATGTAAGTTTTATAAAACGCTAATGGGACATGCGAAAATGTGTGTTTCACAAGTTTTTAAATCAATAAGATCCGATAATTTTTAACAAAGTTATTGGAATTCAAACTTACGGACAGCGGAAGGCGGGTGTTTTTTGAAAACGACCCTTGTATGTCCAATAACTATGGTTCATGTGTCTAATTACTATATAAAATGTACTATTACTTTTTTGCATGTTTTTATAAAACTTAGAAATAATTAGCTCGGTCGATTTGAGATGTAAAGGCATATTTATAATAAAACACACCAGACTTAATCATTATTTCTAAAGGTTCCCATTCGAAGCCCAGCATTCCAGAGGACTGGATTGACATGGCCCCCACTTGTACTGAAGTAATGAAAAAACACATCCAAGCAGAGTTGAACGCTTCGATGCAATATCTCGCAATGGCCGCTCATTTCTCGCAAGATTCGGTAAACCGACCAGGATTCGCGAAGATGTTCTTCCAATCAGCCAGCGAAGAAAGAGACCACGCCATCAAATTGATCTCCTATCTCATAATGAGAGGAGAGCTAACTCAGGACATCAGCCAAATGATTAAAAAGAACGTAAGTCAGCAGTGAATACGTAAATACAGATCTGGAGGTTGCGGAGGCCATTGGAACAATACAAAGACCAATTGTGGCCTCCATAATCTCCAGACTCCAGTATGTTGGATTTTCTGTGGGAAGGTTCAATTCCGATTGGTAAAATGAATGTTTTTTAGACGGTCGTGACGAAAACCGAATGGGCCAGTGGCGTGGAAGCGCTGAAACAAGCCCTCGTGATGGAAGCTAACGTCACCGCGGCAATCAGAAGAGTCATCAAGCAATGCGAAGACTCGGATGATAAGCACGATTCCGCGAAGAAATTCAACGATTATCACGTAAGATGTTGCGCACTCTTATCCGCTGTTACCACTTAATGGGCACATTTAACCGAAGTTACCTTACATTTTTTTAAATATTTTTTTAGTTGGTTGATTATCTTACCGCCGATTTTCTCGAAGAGCAATATCGCGGGCAAAAGGAAATCGCATCAAGAATTTCCAATCTGGAAAAACTCATGAACATGCATGGAGATCTTGGAGAGTTTCTTTTCGACAAAAAGTTACTTCAATAATAAAATAAAAAAATATAATTTTGCAGTTTGTACAATAAAATAAACTTTAAGGTCTTATTTATTGTATTTATATTTCCCTTCCAAAGAAATCTAAAGTGGGTCTAATTATGTTTTTGACTATGACGTCAAAGATGTAAATCGAATACACAATGGTAAATATTTATTAAATAATATGTTTGGCTTATTAAAAATACCTAGTTGAATTTAATAAATTATAATTTTGTGCTTTTGTCAATTGATTAATAAAATGAAACTAAAATTAGATTCAATAAGTGAAAAAAATACTGAGTTAGGTGTGAAGTTTTAGTTAAATTTTTCATCATAACTTCTTTAATTTCAAAAATCTAAAAATGCATTTTTGTAAAATTTGTGGAATGTTTTTGTTAAGATATTGTGCACAATAATCTTAGTTGTAAATTAATTACGACGTTCATAGAAATGTTCATTATAATATAAATTATTGTAATTTAAACTAAATATTTTCAAGTATGGATTTCTTGGAAGTTCTATGATAAAGTTCAATTGTGCACTTTGCACCACAGCATCCGTTTGCAACATTGTTGCCAGACTGTTTAATGAAAATATGTTGAAATTTTTCCTCACTTAATGCAACATTATACAACAATAGTTTATTGTCAACATATTGCAAATAAATATTGATTTTATTAAAGACGCAACTATTGTATTTAGATTATGCGAAATAGACAAAATTAGACTGACATTTCTAGCTCTAAAAATAAGTTTTACGTAATTTCGTATAAAATACTAGACGGTAGAAGAATGTACATATAAATTGTCCGATTTTTTACGAGGATTTTAAATTTTCTAATTAAAAAATTAAATTCATAAGATCAAAAAAGTTGCTTTAATTTTTTAGCGTTGGATGTTATTCAATTGTTTTTTTATTTACAAATTCACAATCCTGAGTAAAAACCACTCTAAAATGCATTTTTATTTTTTTCTGTAGCCTCAAGATTAAGGATTTTATAGCATATCGCATATTTGATATACAGGGTGTGTCAAAAAGACCCTTTTCAAAGTTGACGCTAGACTATCTAAAAATTCACAACCCTTGGTAAAAACTACACAAAATGCATTTAAATTTTTTTCTGGAGGTTAAATTACTGAATTTCGTATACAGGGGTATACACAAATACTATTTGTCAAAAGTATGTTTTAATTGTAAGGTAAATTTGTCCAATTTTTTACGATGATTTTAAATTTGTAAATTAAAAAAATAAATACTCAAAACAAAAAAGTTGCGTTTGTTTTTTAGCTTTAGGTGTTATTCAATTGTTTTTTTATTTATAAATTCACAATCCTGGGTAAAAAACACACTAAAATGAATTTTTATTTTTTTCTGTAGCCTAAAGATTAAGGATTTTATAGCATATCGCATATTTGATATACAGGGTATGTCGAAAAGACCCTTCTTAAAGTTGACGCTAACTATCTAAAAATTCACAACCCTTACTAAGAACTACACAAAAATGCATTTAAATTTTTTTCCTATGGTTAAAAATTAAGGTATTACTGAATTTCGTATACAGGTTTTTACAAAAATACTATTTATCAAAAGTATGTTTTAATTGTAAGGTAAATTTGTCCAGTTTTTTACGAGGATTTTAAATTTGTAAATTAAAAAAATAAATACTCAAAACAAAAAAGTTGCGTTTGTTTTTTAGCTTTAGGTGTTATTTAATTGTTTTTTTATTTACAAATTCACAATCCTGAGTAAAAACCACACTGAAATGAATTTTTATTTTTTTCTGTAGCCCAAAGATTAAGGATTTTATAGCATATCGCAATTTGATATACAGGGTATGTCAAAAAGACCCTTCTTTAAGGTGACGCTATAGCGTGGATTAATAAAAAAATATTAATTTTAGAAATAAAAAACTTTATTTATTGAAACAGCCTTTTTACATGGGTATACAATAATCTATCACATAGGATGAAATAACTGAAAAATAAATCTACAAGGAATAATTTAGAGTTTCTGAAGGTACTCGTCGAACAAGTACAACGACAAGGAACTGTCACGACCGTCCAACAGCTTGGTCAAATCGGCAACGTGGCCGGAAAGCGCGCGAATGTCATCGGCCTGCTTGTGAACGAACTTTTCCTCGATGAACGAGGAAATCTCCGGGTCGTGGAACTCGTTGCGCCTCCTGGCGGCCAGTCCGTGGATGTTGTGGGCCTCCACCGCCAAAGTTTTCTCGATATCCAGAGATTTAGCCAGCGATTGCAACTCGTACATCTCGTAGTCTTCGTTGGAGGAAATTTCCGAATCGATTTCCGGAAAACGCATCTGCCCGCCGCGCTTCGTGATGTACTTGATCAAATCGATCGCTGTATTCCACTTCGAGTCGGAAAAGCCGCGGAAAAGCTTCTCGAAACCCTCGCGACTTTTCTCGTAGTTGGCGTAGTGCGTCGACATCAAGAGGTATTCGAACGACCGCTCGATGTGGTCGTTCACGTATTTTTGTAGAGCGCTCTGCACGCCATCTATCGCGCCGTATTTGGCGTTACAGTTTATTGGGGTCGAGTCGGCTAAAACAACAAGTAAACATGAATTTGTGAAACGTGTTTTTATGTCAGAAAATAATTACTTAATACGTAAACACAGGGCCTGCAATCTGATATAGAATGGCTTGATACACTCAGAGAAATATCATGTCATGAAAAGCATATGAAATTATATTAATTTAAATAATCGGATAAATTTGATTTAAATAGAAAAATTTGTAGTTTTATATTCATTTACCAACAGTTTTACAATGTTTTTAAACATTTTTAAAGTGTACCCTCTTTAAAGTATATATAGTATATATATTATATACAAAAAAAATCTATTTATTTAATTGCCTTTCTCAATGTTGTTTCAAAAAGATGTGTATTATACAATTGTTATACACCTATTAATTTAATAGGGCACACCATTGACGCCAAAACATATTTGAATCCCTTTGAATTATTATCGTTTTGAATGATTCTACAACATTTTTTCTCTCAGTGTACCGTATTTTAATTTGAGTGTCAACGTGCGAACTAGATGGCGTACCATGCCAACTTCGTTAACCAATCACACTGTGATTATCACAGTAAAGCGTTCAACGTTTAAAAATATTTTGACGTTTAAAAGAGTTTTTACTAAAAACTCTTTTAAACGTCAAAATATTTTTAAACGTTGAACGCTTTACTGTGATAATCACAAACTTTTTAGGTTATAATCGCCACATGTAGTTTGAAGCAAATAACTTGTTTCTCTCTAGTGCTTGTGTATTTTTTTTGTTTGTTGTTTACTTCCAAAGTATCAATAAAATTCGTATTTTAATTGTTCTGGGACCTAATCTAGCAAATTTTGTGACTTAACCTAGCAAAACATCTGCGGTAAGTTGCAATTTATTATAAACCACTTTTATTTTTGACTGTTTTGTGTAACATAGTTTGTACAACATTTTGTAATGGACAAACCACTGTTATTTTTGTTTTGTGTTACATATGTATATAGAGTCATTCCAAATAAAAACACCAAATGGGGTGCGCTGCGTGATTTTTTATTTTGATGAAAAAATTTGAGGATGATCTTTTAGGTATCAAATATGAAAATCCGTTGCCGTTTTAATTTTTTGTTGCTTTACTTTTATTTGGCACCCCTTAGAAGTCTGAAATAGTGTCAATTTCTTACTCTCTTATAGTGGGCCAGAACAACAAAAAAATTAATATATCTTTTAAAGGAATAAAAATAACAAAACAAGACTAACTGGACTGAAAAGATGAAGGTGGGAACTACATTTCCTGAAAGTTTCAGATTTTTATTTTTTCCTCAACATAATGATTTCTGAGGGCAAAATTGGCTCATTTTGAGAATTATCAATTTTCAATAATTTTTTTAATAAAGAAATTGAAAGTCTAGAAACTTAAAATAATAGTTACGTTTTCTATTGTATAAGTACTTTATACCTGAAAAAAATGAACCTTCTAAATTCAGTAGAATAGGCACAGAGGCCAGACAAAAATCACAAAAATTGGCAAATTATCATGAATCTTTAGTGGTTTACCATTCTTTTATGAGATTAACTAATTGGATAATAATAATTTATATCGAAAACACACTTACTGGACAGTAAAACAAAATTTAAATCACAGAAAAAAAGTTCTGGCCCACTATAAGAGAGTAAGAAATTGACACTATTTTAGACTTCTAAGGGGTGCCAAATAAAAGTAAAGCAACAAAAAATTAAAACGGCAACGGATTTTCATATTTGACACCTAAAAGATCATCCTCAATTTTTTTCATTACAATAAAAAATCATGCAGCGCACTTTTAAATTCATTTTTGGTGTTTTCATTTGGATTGACTCAATACAAAAAACTTAAATGTCAAAAACTGCTTGGTTTCTTTTCTCTGTTTAAAATTATATAAGCGCTACTATTCTTACGTAGTCGTAGAGAAAATAATGTCTGAAACACGTTTGGAATAGCATATTCCACTCTCGTAAAACCGTCACACTCGCCTTCGGCTCGTGTGTCAAATTTTTCCTCGAGCGGAATATGCTGTATTCCAAACTTGTTACAGAATGTACTATTCTATGGCTAAAAGCAAATGTCACAAATGTCAAATAAATCTTTATGACATTTTAATTGTTTTATGTCTAATTTAAAATGTAAATGTATAGAAATCGAGTTTTTTAGGGAAAAGTTAAACGTTTTAAAAGAAAAATACTTTATTTAAAAATAAAATAAACATCAATGCACATTCGAATCAACCGTCAACTTTAGTGTCAACGTGCAAACTAGAGGGCGTTACACGGTTTCAGCTGACAGTATTGCAGATTGCTTTCCATGTTTTGGTTTGTGCGTAAAAAGATTATTCTAAAAATATAACATTTGAAGATGTTTTCCAAACTGTTTTTTACCCAAAATGCGGTATAAAACAAAAATGCAGGGTTGCCAGGTTAATTTAAACGAGTTTAATAGTATTAAAAGACAACATATTTTCAGTGGAAATTTCCCACCAGCTGATCATTGATTTATAAAAATATGACCTTGTATCAGAACAATACAATGTACTAAATAAGTAAGTACATTTTTAAGGGGTTTTATAATATTAATTATTATTAAAATATCGATAAAAACAATGTAGGTAGGTACTTAAGTGGTAACATATTATCAATAAGCAGACATCAGGACATCTGCATAAAAAAACTTAATTCCATAAAAATTTTAATGGAAACGTATTTTTAATAAACAACAATTTGTAAGCATATATAAATAATTAACACCTACACTAGAGTGATTAAAACGATTTTTTTATTTCCGATTAAAATATTGCTTTTTTTATTTTGATTGAGTAAAACTTGGCCCTATTTTAATGTATCTTATTAGTTCAAAGTATTTAAAGGCAAATTTAGTATGAAATTTATGTTTTTTTTTTATGTTAACTCGTAAACGGTTGACTTTAGAGAAAAAAAGTAAATAACTTTTTTGTAGGAAATTTGGTCTTCTACAAAAAATGTCTATAAATCAAATCTCTAAAATTAATATTTTAGGAGATATACGAACTTAAATTCAACTTAACTTAAAATTCACTCACCTTTATTCGACGTAGGATCGCAAGCCTTCTCTATTTCTTTGTAGCAATGTTCCGCAGAAGCGGCAGCAAGGAAAACGGTGAAAATTAAAAACGCCCTCATGATCCCTGCGAAAAATAACAACAAAGGTTTAATAAAAACACGATATTATTGTCAGAATGGCTGTTGAAACTGACCTGGTATCTCGCCAGCGTAATCACGAATAAGTTAGATCGTACAACACTGCTATTTTGTTCAATTGCGCCGTAACGGGCGACTGCGGCGTTGCCGAGTGTTTTCCCCGTCGAAAGATGTCGCATTCAGAAAAACCGCGGTCTAGGAAAGTTTCTTAGACGAGGTACAATTAAAAAGAATGTGCAAGTTGATTAAAAATATTTGTAAACAGTATTAATGACTTTATTATGTTTTTGTTGTTTTAACAGATCATGCAACGTTTTAGATTTCCGTGGAAACTGTGATAAGTCTTTGAATCTGGCAACAGCGGGCGACTTTGACCCTTGAGGGCTTGCGCGTTGTTGTTTTGCGCACGACGAAAACAAAGAAATCGCGTTGTCATGGCGGGGTGGGGGTGTTGTTTCCAGAATGTGCGGGGAGTACGCAGTACGCTAACAAAGTTAGTGCAGTGTGCAAATTTGTCAAAGATTAGTCGTTCATAGTTTTTTGATAGTCACCTTCTACACCAGTGAGTGTAAAGGCGACGTTTAGTAAGAATATACTGTTATTATTGTGATTATTTTCGAAGATGAAGTCCGTTGTTTTGGCAACAGTGTTTTTGACCTGTGTGGTTTTTGCTTCGGCACAGTTGCAATGTAAGTTAATGCGACTTAATACTTTGATGACAAAGCAATTTTTATTGTTTTTATTCACCGACTTTTTTTTATTTACAAATCATAAATTTCATTACACCTCCCTGGATACTGTTTGGTTTTTATTTTGACATGTACACAAAACCCCTTTTGTTCTTAAGGTGCACAAAAGAAACCAAACATACCCACCGACTGGATTGATATGGCGAGTCCTTGCGTTAAAAAAATGCGCGGTCAAATTCAAGAAGAACTTAAAGCTTCCATGCAATATCTTGCGATGGGCGCATATTTTTCCAGGGACACTGTAAACAGGCCAGGATTCGCCAAAATGTTTTTCCAATCTGCCAGTGAGGAAAGAGACCACGCTATCAAGTTGATTTCTTATCTTTTGATGAGAGGGGAATTGACAAGGGATATTAGTCATATGATCAAAAAAAATGTAAGTAATAGGTACAACAAATTTGTATACTTGTACACTTAAGTGTATAGGGTAAACCACATAGGTAGTTATTGGACACTTTTCTTATAAATATATAAAAAGGATAGTTTGTTTGCTTCAACTTTATTTACGTTTACTTAAAAATAGGAATATTTGAATTTTTAATACCTATTAGTTTTATAAAAACATGCAAACAAGTATAGTAATTGGACATATGGACCATAGTTATTGGACATACAATTTTTATATAAACATAACAACTTTACATCAAATAACATTGTTAAATATTTTTTAAAGATAAATTGCTGTTTTAGGTAATTTTTTTTTATTTCGTTTTTGTAAATATTTTTTCAGGTGGTATACATATATGTTAAAAGTATTTTCCGAATTTATTAAATTTGTTGCCATTACTTTTTTATGTTCTCTATCATGCAGTGTATTTAAATCACTGTTATTCTGCAAGATGTCCTGTGACAAAGAAATCACTATATATTACTTACTCTCTAAAAATGAATTAGTCAAAAATGTCATAGTAAAAAAGCAGCCACTAATAATTCTCGTCAACAGCAATTTGTATCCAGGATATTTAGCAGTCAATTCCTATGAAATATTATTCGCGGAATCCGAAAATGTCGTCAAAAGTTACAAAAGTAGAACAGTTTTTGAAATATAATCAATTTTACATATAATATGGAATTGACTATATCTCAAAAACTGCTTAACTTTCATAGTTTTTGACGGTCTTTTCGGATTTAGGGGACAATTTTACATATGAATTGGCTGGTAAATGTCCGGGATATAAATAGAGTATGATATTGGACATGTCCAATAATAGAAATTTACATTTTTTACCCACCAGTAATTGGACACTGGCCATTTTACTGTTTGTTTTCAGAATTAAAATTAAAACGCATTAAAGTGACGATGTTTAAACCATGCGAAACACATTTATACCACACACTGATCTGTAAACTTTTTAGAAATATTTTTTATTGTAATTTAAACAAAAAAATAAAAATCTTACCACCAAAGAAACGTGCGAACTTTTTTGTCCTATATTGGACCCAAAATAAAGTAGTTCTATATTATTACCGACTGAGATATTTATAATTGTATACAACGTCATCTAATGATTTAAGGTAACTATTTATAGAACTATTGTTTTTACAGTATTAATGTTAATAGTCCAATAACTATAAAGTGTCCGATAACTGTCTACTTTACCCTAGGAGTTTTTCCGATCTACATTTTTCATTACGAAGAAAAATGTCGTAATGTTTGTAAAAATAGAGATATTTGCAAAAAACCAAATGGCGCGGCACTAAAATAATTATTTTTCCAAATAACCTCAAAACTATAACAAAAACATAAAAAATGTATAGGACCTTTTTTGTAGACAATTTTCCGATCTATAGGTTTTGTAATGAACAAAAATGCCGTAACGTTAATAAAAAGCGAGATATTTGCAAAAAACAGTATGGCGCGGCACTAAAATAACTATATTTCCTAATAACTTTAAAACTATAACAAACACATGTATATGACCTTTTTTGTAGACAATTTTACGATCTAAAATTTTCATAATATACCAAAATGCCGTAATATTATTAAAAAGCGATATATTCGATATATATGCGCGGCACAAAATAATAATTTTTCTTTTAGCTTGTTGTGCCCAAGACTGAATGGGCAACTGGAGTGGAGGCTTTAAAAGACGCTCTAAACTTGGAAGCCACAGTTACAAAGAAAATCAGGGACGTCATTAAAACTTGTGAAGATCCAAAAGACTCGTCCAACTTTAACGATTATCACGTAAGTTTTTTTTAATGATTACCCGGAAGACCTTGCGCACTCTTACCCGTAGTTGGCACTCAGTGCGCACACTTACCCGATGTTACCTTACATTTAATTTTTAGTTGGTGGATTACCTTACTGGAGACTTCCTCGAGGAACAGTACCACGGTCAAAAAGAAATTGCCTCCAAAATTTCCAACTTGGACAAACTCATGGACAAACATGGAGCTTTGGGCGAGTTCTTGTTTGATAAGAAAATATCAGGAGGAGAATAGGTTGGAAATATATTTTTATAGATTCATTCCCATACTTTATAACTTTTGTGATACCTATTTGTTTTGAATATTTAGAATTTAGTATGATTTAAATAAAAACTGTTATTTAAACTATGACGCTTTTTTATTGTCTATTTATTTTTAATTAATAAATAGATTATTTACGAAAAAACTTACCTTATTTAAACATGGATTGGGAAAGTAACTAAATTGAAACACGTGATTTTCTTCATAAATTTTTTTATTACTTTAGATATTTTTACAATATTAATTAATTGCATCTTCCCTCAAAAGAGGTTTCTTCAGGAGTTTCATAATTTGCCTCCCCAAGATTGTCAGGCAGTGGAGTAAATAAGTTATCATTACTTAACAAATCATCATTACTCGCACTATTGTTACCATTTCTCAACAAAACACTATTCTGAAATAATACAAATTTATTAATGACCTCACAAACTCTAATTTCTTTTTTTGGCAACTTATCACAGAGAAAGAAATTGATGAAGTTTTTGTTTAATATGCGCAATAGCGAGTTGCATCTCGTCGTATAAAGTAAATTAATATTTTAAGACCTTCTCTACCAAAAGGCGGAAAAAAGTGCTGGTGTGAAAGTTATTATAAAAAAATATACGTTTGTTAAGTTTTAAACGGCTTTAAATTTAGAGTAAGTAATTAAGGTTATGTTTTCAAGTTTTTTAATAAATAATTCAATTATACAATTTCTTACTTTTCGAAGATTGTTATTTTCTCGTTAAAGCACAGATTAAACATCATTTTTAAATAAATAGGTAGTTTTTTCACAAAAGAGAGGAAGGCAGAAGTCTTACTCGACAAATTTTGTTCAATTGCGCAGCTAAATCGCGCACGTTATTTGTGTTTTACGTTGCAAGAAGAATGTTCATTGATTAAGAAACTCAACGCTTAAATGCTTATATAGTTACGTTAGTGTGTGTATTTTATCTCATGGTGAATTATTGTGTTTTTAATTGTAAATAAAATTCAAGAACTAAATCGTTGCATTTTCATGTTTTGCCAAAGGATCCAATTCGGTATACCTATACTTATAAGTACATTTATTGGTGCAGAATTAACTAATGATAACTTTACCTAACATAATTTATATTTAAGTTTAGACATTTTTAAGAAATTAGTAAAAAATAATTTTTGCACAAACATAACCTTATCGACCATTTTTATATTTGAGTTCTCTAAAAAACGCAGACAACTGCATTTTAAACAACAAAATATACCTACGAATTCATGGAAACATGGCATTTTAAGTGGAGACTTTCTTAATAAACGATTTTAATAATGCTAAATGATGTTTAAATTTAGACGACTTATTTGTTTGACGATTTTTACTGAATTGAAATGTTTACACTTTTCACGTTAATAAGTACTAAAATGTGTATTTATTGTATCTAATAGGTACAATTTATATTTACAGAGGCTGTATGCAATTTATTTCTTCATTCAGATTAACAGTGTTTATTGGAAAACCGGTAAAAACTCAACCCAGGATTTCCACAGGTGAAAGGGCAAATCTTGGCCTATGGCTCTCTGGGATTTAAGTATGTCCCAGTAAACACAATTACGTAAATATGACGTAAATATGACGTCATGTCAAGTCACGCTTACGTAAGATATAGGTCACACTTGAGTCATACAAGAGTCATTATTTCACACTTTCTTACGTCAGACTCTGACGTAATAAATATGACATAAATATGACGTAAATATCTTGATGTAACACTGACATCATACCATTACATAATATTTACGTAAAAAATGTGACATAAATATGACCTCCTTATTTTTCATCATGGGGCAAAATAAGAAAATACTGAAATCAGTTCCCTCTTGACGTAAAATGAGTAAAATTGTGGGTTCGCGGCTTTGGGCTTGCAAAGCAGGCACTATTTAAGCAGAGGGCAGTGTTACCAGATTCTGTCAAAAAAAGACCGTACGTTTCGTTCGAATTTACCTTAATTACAAAAATGACTCAATGGACAATATTAAATAACGTCAACTTGACATAATTGCATTGTTTCATTGTGTCATTTTGAAATTAAGGTAAATTTGAACGAAACGTACTATCGCTAACAAAAAAAACTCATACAGCTTAAAAATCTAGTGTTCCTGATTTTCTATCATTTCGTTGGAGTAATTATGGCTTTTCACATGATACGTCACATTTGAAAGGTCTAAAATTAAATACAAAGTTAGGTTGAAGTTTGAAAAAAAAATAATATTTCGTCATCCCTCTGTTTTTGTCAATTACTGCCCGCAAACTGCAAAGCATGGAAGTCGCCGTCTTGCTTTATCTCGTTCCAAATGGCTTCAATGGCTTGCCAGAGTTCGTCTGCATTGTTTGGTTGAAAATGTTAAAAAAGTCATAATGGATGTGACAAAGCTCGATGTCAACTTGACATTGACGGAAAAGTTTTATTCACACAGCCACAATATAGCTGTATGAGTTTTTTTTGTTAGCGATAGTACGGTCCTTTTTTGACAGAATCTGGTAACACTGGCAGAGGGCCACGGAAATTCTAGACGGAACAATCCTGGCTCCAACAAAGAATTCCACTGAAAAAGCTTAATTATCGTAGGGCACAATTCATGACTCCTAAAATCTCCCTAAATCTCAAATTGCAATGCAGCCAGTGTCAACTTATATACTTAACGAATAGTGCCACATAAGCGAGATGTATTATGCAATAAGGGTTGCCTATGATAAGTAGATTTCTACTATATTATAGTAGATGCCTACTTATCATAGGCAACCTTACTGCATATTGCAACTGTTAACAATTAATATATCAATGTTATTTGACAACTTTACCCTTATATATTATAATATTATTATAAAATTTGTTTATCAATGAAAAATTCTTTAAGAGTTTACATATATTTTTAAAAATCTCTTGGTTTCTTAATACTTAATATTCTCAGTGTACTTAAATAATTTCGTTTGTCAATTTCATTTCTTTTATTTATTATTTTTTAAATTTAAAAAATATACTAATACCAACAATATTGTGCAAATACCTATCTATTATTATAGGTATTAATGTATTAATATATAATTATACCATATTATATTATAATATAAAATTCTTTAAATTCGGTTGTAATATTTTTTATAGTTTTTATTTTTTGAACCTCTGTATTTGAAAATTGAAATTTTAGTATGTTAAACAAGGCATTAAATATATAGGTACTACCAGAGACAAGGGTACTCTGGGTAGTACTTTTTGACTTAAACCAATTTTAAAAAATTTCTAAAATGGCGTCGTACTGTCCAAAGGTCACATTTTTTTCAATGGGAATAGAATCATTACCGAAAAGATATTTATTGCAAGCTGATACTTTATCTAATTTATGAAGCTGATCCACAATGGATTTTGAACCAACTACTAATTTTTCAGATTCTTTACAGGGTATGTCAGAAGTAAGAACAAAAAAAAATCGGTTTTTATGAGTAGCTATAGTTACAGCCAGGGACAATATTTATTCAACATTTAAAAATTATTTTTATTTTAGAATTTTAAAATTTTAATAGGTAACATTTTTTGACATGCATGGATTAAAAAAAACAGCAGTAGCCAAGGTCACATTTAAAAAAATTTGAAGTGAGTGAAATATCATTTCAGGTCTTTTAAAGCGTAACTACTTATTTTTTCGATTGTACAGGGTGGAACAAAAAAATTCCACTTTCACCAAAAGCGTCATTTTCAAAAAATAATAACAGTAACATACAATACAAAAATAACACGTTAACACGTAATAACACGTAAATCTTTTGTTGATAATTTTTTACAATTTAAAAAATAAGTAGGTACTTGCAAGTACTTGCAACCATGATTATGGGATTATGGGATTATGGGATTTTTCACATGACCATTGAATAAAATGTGTACTTTTGAAAGTACGACGCTATTTTCAAAAATGTTTACGTCATAAAGCAGTAGGAACCGGAATCATAAAAATCTATATGATGTTTATTACATATTAAATTAAGATACATTATTTTTTGATTGATTTTAAACCATATTTTCATTTAATCGACCAAGTAGCCAAAAAATTCAAGGAACTTCGCGTTATTTCTTTCATCATGCTAGATGCAAAAGTAATTTCAAAATATGAAATTTGCTGTATTTTAATGTTTGAATTAAACTGATTGGTAAGGAAAAGTATCCACTGATTTTATTGTTTAAAATAATCGGCGTCAATTTCAATTAATAGAATTTACTTACGTTATTTTACTCAATGATTGGAATTAACCATTTCAATCAATAAAAAATAAAAATTATGTTTGCCTATTTCACTCATTGAAAATAAAAGTCCATTCATTGAAATTAGTTTAATTCAAACATTAAAATATAGTGAATTTTATACTTTGAAATTACTTTTGCATCTAGTTCGTCTAAATAATATGTATGACAGATTTCTTATGTCAGTCTTACCTTACAAAGTGACCTTAAACTTATGTAATGGTATGACAGATTTCTTACGTCAGTCTTACGTAAGAAAGTGACCTAAAACGTAAGTAATAGTATGACGTATTTCTTACGTCAGCCTTACGTAAGAAAGTGACCTTAAACTTAGGTAATATTATGACAGATTTATTACGTCAGTCTTACGTAAGACAGTGACCTAAAAGTTATGTAATATTATGACAGATTTCTTATGTCAGTCTTACGTAAGAAGAGTGACTTTAATATTACGTCACGATATGACTTTAATTACATCATATAAAAGTCACGTTTTGGGTCAGTATTATGTCACTATGACGTAAAAATTGTATTACCTAGATATGATCTACGTGTTACGTAAATTTTAGGTCATAAGTCACGGTTTGGTTCACATTTTAAACGTAAAATTTTAGAGATATGCTCCTTTTTGCCCATTATCAAATATTGACCCAAATATTTTGTTCTTACCCCGTCCTTGAGCTTTTCTAGTTTTTCCTTGGTTTTCCTTTCGAAAAACCCTAATTTTATCAAAATAACAACCAGTATCAGTAGTAATAAAATCCCAGTTATTACAGCCGCAACAACGTACCAAATCGAGATATCTTTAGCCTCCAATTTATCTAGAAAAACAGTAGATACTGTGTACTTGTTGGACCTGAAGAAAAAAATAAACGATTTTAATTTTTACAAAAATTGTTTAATAATTTTAAGTCTTACCTATTTCCTGTTTCTATAAATTCGCTATCAGATTCTGACGGTATTATTTTTGCCTCTCCATAAGATTCAAACAAAATTTGCTTCTTTGGTCCTCCAAGGGCATCTAAAACCAACAATTTCATTATTATTTTTCTTCCTGTTAATCCCTTAATAGTTTACCAAACAATGCGGATTGATTTAATTGCATGGTAAAATTAATTGATTCATCATGGACATTTTGGTCGAATGGTCCAACTATGCATTTTATTTTTCTACTAGCTTTAGCAATATTTAAGGGATACAAGGAACTTGAAACTTCAATATGTTTGCTGGAATTTAATTCTTTTAATTTGGTATTGCGATCCAGTTGAAGAACCTACAAATATTTTGTTGAATTGTAGAAAAAGATATGACGTAGGTTAATACGTAAAATTTTATATTTCATAAATATATTTTGTAGACAATTTTCTTATCTAAATTTTTTATAATTAACAAAAATGTTGAAATGTTAATGAGAAGCGAGATATTTGCAAAAAATGTGACGCGGCACTAAAATAAATATTTTTTTTAATAAATTTGATTCTAAGAATCTTCTAAGAAGATATGACCCGGAATAATGGAATATTCTTATAAGAATATTCCATTATTCCAATAAGGGAAGTTTCTATAGAAACTTCCCTTATTGCTAAGAATGTTCTTAGGGACTTTTAAAACATTCAATAGATACCCTTTTAATGATGCAATTAGATTCTTAGAAGCTTCTTAAAAAGCATTCTAAGAACATTTTAAGAATACGTTTTTGGAATGTTCTTAGAAGGTTTCTTATGGAGCTTCTGGGAAGCTTTTGAGAATATTTCCAAATATGTCAGATATCCATGTTCTAATATGTTGGATTCTACATTCGTAAAATTCTTCAGGAGGCGACAAATAGGCCTCACTGTCATAATATGACAGTGAAATGTATTTGTCGTCCCCTTAAAAAATTTTGCGACATATTAATATATATTTATTTAGAAATATTAAATAAACAATTTGACCTCTAATCCATAAGTTGTATGAGATTATTTCATAAAAAGTAAAATTGGAAAATTTTGTGGGATAAGTCAAATTAGATTGAAGTTGAAGATAGTTAGGATTATTATACATAAAAATGTTAATTCAGATATAAAAAATCGGTATACCAATTAATAAATATTTATTTTTAACATAAAATAAAATATAAAAAAACAAAATATTTTCTTATAAAATAATTCTTCATAAAAGAAAAAACCAAATAGTTCTTCATATTTAAGTTGGATAGAAGATTTTATGTAAAAGCCGGATAATTTAAATAATTATAGTAAAAGTAGTTTTGTTATCGAATATTGTTTTAATTTGACAAATAACTATAAAAAAATATTTTGGGTTGTGTTTTTTACTTGGTATTTAATACTAGGTACCTTTATAATTATACTACTTAAGTAGATTATGGTATATTTTACTATTATATATGTACCTAACTGAACTGAATATGCTTAACAGAATGTTCCAGGAATATTCCTAAATGAACTTTCTATAGCAATTACTTTCTCAAAATTCTAAGCATATGTTTAGAGTGGATTAATTTTTACCACTAAACTTTGCACCTTCTAAAAACCTGCCTATAGGCCAGTGAGAATATTCTTAGGATTATGCTATATTTTTTTAAGCATGTTCTTTAGAAGAAATATAGCATGATCCTAAGAATATTCCCACTGGAAGGTTTAAAAAACATTCTTAGAATAAACTGTGCTATCAGGGTTAAAACTATAACAAGTACATAAAAATGTATGAAACCTTTTTTGTAGACAATTTTCCGATCTACAATTTTCATAATACACAAAAATGTCGTTATGTTGATAAAAAGCGAGATATTCGCAAAAAACAAAAAAATATGTAGGTATGTGATATTTTATATTACTATTATTATTATTGCTTATACTTGCCTCCTTTTTTTTACTGAAACTATTTTCTTCATCAAGCAGATTTTTACATTTATTTGGTATTTGTATATCTATAAATTGTGTAAATGTTTTAGCGTCCTGTGAAATAGAAGATGGGAATGTAAGTGATACTTCAACTTCTCCTATGGGACTGCTACCTTCCTTGACAACCTAAAAAAAAAATTATAAAAACAATAAAAAAAATGTTGCTAACATAAGTACTCTGTATGTCTGTGTGAAATTCGTTGAACCTCTTTTGTTTAGTTTGTAGGCTCTCGAACGGCTAAAAAATCAAAAATAATTTGTATTATATTTTTTTAATTCAGATAAAAACCCGTCTAAATAAATATCCGCGTCTCTAACTATGTTCAGGGTAATTTCTTTTCTCTTTTCATTTTCATGTTTTGTTTTTAGGTCGACAGTTATTAAAAGGGGCCCGCTAAAAGATCCAGATATGGCTTCTTTTAAGTCCAAATCAAATTTCACCTAAAGAAAAAAAATAATATACAAACATTGGCTTAGTCAAAAAAATTTAATTATTTTCGAGCCTCATATCTCGAGAACTATTAAACCTACGAAAATTTTGTACGGGACCATTTTTATGCAGATTTATATTAGGAACAAATTTTACAATAAAAATTTTTACGTAAAAATATTAGTTTACAAGATAACCGATAATTTGTATAGATGCAAAATAAATACCTGTTTACTACTATTTCCAACTATGGGACGAATTAGGGAGCAATTGAAACCTTTCGTTTCATTTTTAATTAAATTACAAAACATGTCTTCTTTTTGAAGCTTCATCCTCCTTGGTAATTTTACCATTAATTCGTTGGAGTAAGCAAATTCGCCAGAATTTTGAATATCAACCTCAAGTGTTACAAAGGACTTTTTATTTGTACCAACGTTATAGGTATTGTTGTGTCTTAAACAGCAAAAAAATGGGTAATAAATTTTTTATATTTTACTATCCCTGTTGTAAATGACCGATTAATTAATTATAGAAACCAATTGAAGTATTGCCCTGATAGCACAGTTTATTCTAAGAATGTTTTTTTAAACCTTTCAGTGGGAATATTCTTAGGATCATGCTATATTTCTTCTAGTCATGTTCTAAGAATGTTTTTTTAAACCTTCCAGTGAGAATATTCTTAGGATCATGCTATATTTCTTCTAGTCATGTTCTAATTATGTTTTTTAAACCTTCCAGTGAGAATATTCTTAGGATCATGCTATATTTCTTCTAAAGAACATGCTTAAAAGAAATATAGCATAATCCTAAGAATATTCTCACTGGCCTTTAGGCAGGTTCTTAGAAGGTGCAAAGTTTAGTGGTAAAAATTAATCCACTCTAAACATATGCTTCGAATGTTGAGAAAGTAATTGCTATAGAAAGTTCATTTAGGAATATTCCTGGAACATTCTGTTAAGCATATTCAGTTCAGTTAGGTACCTATATAATAGTAAAATATACCATAATCTACGTATAAAGGTACCTATACTTAGTATTAAATACTAAGTAAAAAACACAACCCAAAATATTTTTTTATAGTTATTTGTTAAATTAAAACAATATTCGATAATTTTACTATAGGTATCTAAATTATCCGGCTTTTACATAAAATCTTCTATCCAACTTAAATACAACGAAAAATGTTTTTTTTATGAAGAACTATTTGGTTTTTTCTTTTATGAAGAATTATTTTATAAGGAAATATTTTGTTTTTTTATATTTTATTTTATGTTAAAAATAAATATTTATTTATTTCTGAATTAATATTTTTATGTATAATAATCCTAACTATCTTCAACTTCAATCTAATCTGACTTATCCCACAAAATTTTCCAATTTTACTTTTTATAAAATAATGTCATACAACTTATGGTTTAGAGGTCAAATTGTTTATTTAATATTTTTAAATAAATATATATTAATATGTCGCAAAATTTTTTAAGGGGACGACAAATACATTTCACTGTCATATTATGACAGTGAGGCGTATTTGTCGCCTCCTGAAGATTTTTACGAATGTAGAATCCAACATATTAGAACGTGGGTATCTGACATATTTGGAAACATTCTCAAAAGCTTCCTAAAAGCTCCATAAGAAACTTTCTAAGAACATTCCAAAAACGTATTCTTAAAATGTTTTTAGGAAGGTTTTAAGAAGCTTCTAAGAATCTAATTGCATCATTAAAAGGGTATCTATTGAATGTTTTAAAAGTCCCTAAGAACATTCTTAGCAATAAGGGAAGGTTCTAAGAATATTCCATTATTCCGGGTCATATCTTCTTAGAAGATTCTTAGAATCATATTTTGCTATCAGTCATGACTTCATTGGAACTTAACAATAGGAATGCAACTGGAATGAATTGGTGATTCATAGCGCCAAAACACATTTCAAACCAATTCAAACCAATTAGGTACTTATTTTTTATTGGATTGTATCGGTCATTTACAATAGGGATAGTGGATATATCTCTATAACTTACAAATCTAGCAGTCGAAGCTCCATCGTCAAATTCGATTGGCAAATATTGTCGTCCCCGCATTCTAGATTAAAATTTACGGGTATTGCTATTGGCCCGCTCGATCTCTTCTTGTCGATTATTGGACAACTCGGACAAAACAAATCGCCTCTAAAATTGTTTGTTGTCTCATTTTTAATGAAGGTTTTTTTCGATTTTTTCAGCTCTTTGTCGAGGAAAACGTACGTCAACTTTACGGGAATGGGTTCCTTGATTGTGTTGTCAATTTTAACGGTTATATTTTCGTTGTAAGTTGTTCCAACAATTACCGTAATGTTCTTAGTGGAGGGGGAAAAATTGGTTCTTTTCAAATGTGGGTCCATTTCTATGCTTCTCCTCAATACTAAAAATATTTTATTTAGTGATTTATTTATTTTATGAGTAATATTCTTCTTACTTATGTTTTCCATAGTTTGATTTGGGTTGTGTCTATTCTCAACAACGTATGTCACCTGTAAAATGAATTCGGTGGCATTTTTATTTAAATATGGCGGTATGGATACCAGAGATGTTGTCACAATCACAACGGGCCTTCCCCTCAAAATTACCGCGTGTCCCGATAAAAACGAGCCAATCGCCAAATCTGTGAAAGAAAGTGAAAGACTTGTCATTTTTTGACTGGGTACCTATAGAAAGTAATCACATCCTAGACTGCACCGCATATTCTAAGAATATTCTCTATATATATGGCTGAATCTTCTTTGAAGTCAGTACCCCCGATAGCACAGTTTATTCTAAGAATGTTTTTTAAACCTTCCAGTGGGAATATTCTTAGGATCATGCTATATTTCTTCTAGTCATGTTCTAAGAATGTTTTTTAAACCTTCCAGTGAGAATATTCTTAGGATCATGCTATATTTCTTCTAAAGAACATGCTTGAAAGAAATATAGCATAATCCTAAGAATATTCTCAGGTTTTTAGAAGGTGCAAAGTTTAGTGGTAAAAATTAATCCACTCTAAATATATGCTTAGAATGTTGAGAAAGTAATTGCTATAGAAAGTTCATTTAGTAATATTCCTGGAACATTCTGTTAAGCATATTCAGCTCAGTTAGGTACCTATATAATAGTAAAAATACCATAATCTACGTATAAAGGTATATATAGGTACTTAATATTAAATACTAAGTAAAAATTATAACCCAAAATATTTTTTTATAGTTATTTGTCTAATTAAAACAATATTCGATAACAAAAATACTTTTACTATAGGTATCTAAATTATCCGGCTTTTACATAAAATCTTCTATTCAACTTAAATACAATGAAAAATGTTTTTTTTATGAAGAACTATTTGGTTTTTTCTTTTATGAAGAATTATTTTATAAGGAAATATTTTGTTTTTTTATATTTTATTTTATGTTAAAAATAAATATTTATTAATTTGTATACCGATTTTTTATATCTGAATTAACATTTTTTTGTATAATAATCCTAACTATCTTCAACTTCAATCTAATCTGACTTATCCCACAAAATTTTCCAATTTTACTTTTTATGAAATAATGTCATACAACTTATGGTTCAGAGGTCAAATTGTTTATTTAATATTTTTAAATAAATATATATTAAAATGTCGCAATTTTTTTTAAGGGGACGACAAATACATTTCACTGTCATATTATGACAGTGAGGCGTATTTGTCGCCTCCTGAAGAATTTTACGAATGTAGAATCCAACATATTAGAACGTGGGTATCTGACATATTTGGAAATATTCTCAAAAGCTTCCTAGAAGCTCCATAAGAAACCTTCTAAGAACATTCCAAAAACGTATTCTTAAAATGTTCTTAGATTGCTTTTTAGGAAGGTTTTAAGAAGCTTCTAAGAATCTACTTGCATCATTAAAAGGGTATCTATTGAATGTTTTAAAAGTCCCTAAGAACATTCTTAGCAATAAGGGAAGGTTCTAAGAACATTCCATTATTCCGAGTCGTATCTTCTTAGAAGATTCTTAGAATCAAATTTTGCTATCTGGGTCGCCTCCTGAAGAATTTGACGAATGTAGAATCCAACATATTAGAACGTGGGTATCTGACATATTTGGAAATATTCTCAAAAGCTTCCTAGAAGCTCCATAAGAAACCTTCTAAGAACATTCCAAAAACGTATTCTTAAACTGTTCTTAGAATTCTTTTTGAGAAGGTTTTAAGAAGCTTCTAAGAATCTAATTGCATCATTAAAAGGTATCTATTGAATGTTTTAAAAGTCTCTAAGAACATTCTTAGCAATAAGGGAAGCTTCTAAGAATATTCCATTATTCCGGGTCATATCTTCTTAGAAGATTCTTAGAATCAAATTTTGATATCATTATTATTATTATTATTATTTAGGAATATTCCTGGAACATTCTGTTAAGCATATTCACTGAATATTATTCACTTCAGTTAGGTACTATTGCGGCCGATAAAAAGTAATCGATTCTTTATCAAGTTGCATGTTTTTCTTAAAAATTGGCTATTGTAAGTAGGGTTTTTTACGTCAGTCATGTCAATTAAATTATTTTGACAAGAAATCATAGGTGTATGACATATTTAATTTTTTAATAAAAAAAACTTAAATTATATAAAGCATGTTTATTCGTATTTGTATTCGTAATACAAATAAAAAGAACAAATTATTTATTGGGAGGCCAAAATAAATAAATTTAAACTTAAAAAGAAATAGTATACTACGACTATAACAATTATAATGATGAGCCAACCAGGGTTGGATGGACTCAGAAAAACCGGCCCTGGCAATTTTTTCATTTAGCCCTCCCTCGGGCATTATCTTACATAATCTTACACATTTGTAATGCTATAAAAACTCCATTTAAAAAAAATAATTAATACTTGGTAGAACCACCATTTTGTAATCTCCTAGGCATAGAACTAATTAAATTTTGCATATAGTAATTTTCTTCCAAATTGTTCCACTCATTTTGAGTTGCATTAATAAGGTCTTCTCTATCTTGGTCTTAATTCATATTTATATATATTTTTTACGAGATATCCCCAAATATTTTCGATTGGGTTTAAATCGGGGCTTCTTGACGCCCAAGGAAGCGTTGTAATGTGAGCGAGTTATCCTTAAAATAAAAAAAATATATTTTTTTGATCAGGAAAGATAAATCATAAAGTGTTACGTGTTGAAACACAAAATCATTATCAAATCTTTCTTGCACTGATACGTGGAAATTTTAAACGATGTAATGCTCCCGTCATGACGGGAGCATTACATCGTTTAAAATTTCCAGGTATCCGTTCCCAGTTAATCGGCCTTCTACAATATGAATTATACCAGCCCCTGAAGATGATATCCACGCCCACACGTGGACAGAAAATCTTCCGCTGTTGTCAGTTTTGTGGAGGTATTCTTCATCAAACTTATGGTTTCTGGGACGATAAACTCGCAGTTGCCCATTGTAGTAGGATTGAAATATTTTTTCATCTTAAAAGACTACTCGCTCCCAATATTCAGCGTTTTGATTTAAAAAATTATTTGCAAACTCCACTCTTGCCTCTTTATTGACATCCGTCAAGCGAGGCTTTTTAGCACTCACACAGTTAAATAAACCTTGTTCTCGCAACCGTTTTCTTGCCGTCCTAACAGATGCTGGGAAGTTGGTTTCCTCTTTGGCATGAATGGAGTTAGAAAATGGGTTTTGCCTCACATATTCAACCAACTCGTTGTCGTTTACTGGAGTTGTCTTTCTTGGACGCCCAGAACCCATTACCATACTCAGGTCACCAGTTTCCACCCACTTTTTGTTTAATTTTTGAATAGCGCTTTTGATGCAGTTTATTTCATCTGCTATTTGTTGTTGAGACCATCCTTCTCCAATTTTGGCGATAATATAGCCTTTCTCTGCTTCACTTAAAGTATGGTAAGGCATAATTAAATAATGACTTTACTTAATTTAAGATTTACTTAATTTAAGATGACGTTACTTAATTTTATAAAATTATTTTTGAAATGCCACTGGTGACAACCATATTTACAGCGGGAAAATTAGTCGATTACTTTTTATCGGCCGCAATAGTACCTATATAATAGTTAAAAATACCATAATCTACGTATAAAGGTACCTATACTTAAAATTAAGTTAAAAAACACAACCCAAAATATTTTTTATAGTTATTAATTAGTTTTAATAAGTTTAAAATTTTAAAATTTGAACATTGTGTATATAAAGTGACGAAGAATCCAATTATAAAATTTAGTCATCGTGAAAACAGTTAAAACGGCTTAAAATGGCTAAAATATGTAATAAATGCAATACAAGCATCGGCACCAGGTCGCAAAAAATAGACTGTGGTTTTTGCTTACGCTTGTTTCACGGCAAATGTGTTCAACTAACCGATACTCAAATAAAAAACATGGAAGGCTTCTATTGGAAGTGTATTGACTGCAAAAATAATGAAAATACAAGTACAGTATTAAATGGAAATATACCCGAGAATGAAAATCTCATTGATGTTATTAAGGAACTTAAAGAAAGCGTTTTAAGCTTAAAACAAGAAATTCAAGAGTTAAAAGCAGAAAAGAAAACTAATTTTAATATAGAAGATGTTATTAAAGAAATGGGTGAACGTGATAGTAGAAAAAATAATATTATTCTCTTTAACTTAAGTGAGGCTAATGGTAGTATTGAGGAAAAGAAAAAACTCGATATGGAAAGTGCAGTAAATGTTTTGAATAAAATATCTAACCTAGTGGATTTTTCAAACATTTCAACTTATAGGCTTGGAAAAAATACTACAAGCGACATAATAAGACCGCTTAAAATTAAACTTAAAAGTCATGATGATGCCATGACGATTATTAAAAACAAAAGAAAATTAAAAAGTCTTGAGGAAACAAAACATATCACCATTGCAGCAGATAACACACCTATGCAAAGAGACTACTTTAATAAAATAAAGGATTGAAGAAGGTGAATCAAATCTATTTATAAAATATTCCAATGGTATTCCTTTTATAGCAAAAAAGCAGGAAAATAAAACATCTTCTGGTTCAAAAAACTAAATTAAAAATAGCACACGTAAATGTTAGATCTCTGAATTCAAATTTTCTACTTTTTAAGCATGTGTTGATGGAACATGATTTTGATGTTTGTTGTTTAAGTGAAACATGGTTGACACCTGAACTATCCAGTGATAACTTTTACATTAATGGATATACTCTAGTTCGCGCTGACAGAATTACTCGAGGAGGCGGTGTAGGAATATACGTAAAAAATGGTTTGAACTATAAAATTTTTCATCAAAAAGAGTCCGGCAGTATGGAAGTAGAGCAGCTTTGGCTTATTCTAAACTATAAGCAGAACAAAATTGGACTTGGAGTTGTGTACCGTGCCCCTAAGGTGAACGTGAATGAACTTTGGACTGTTGGCGATGTTCTTGAAAATTTGTGTGTACAAGTGGATAGCTTGGTGCTAACAGGTGACTTAAATGTAAACTTTTTAAACAAAAATTCTAAGGAAACCAAATTAATTGAATCTCTAATTTCAAACTTCAATCTTCTTCAAATAGTAAACACTCCAACTAGAATTACAAGTAATACAGAGACTCTAATAGATATAATTTGTATAAGTAAAGAACTAGCTTTTAAAAATTGTGAAACCTTGGATATGTTTAATATAACGGATCATTTATGTGTGTTTGTAGAAATTGTAAAAGAAAAACCAACAGAAACAGTTGATACCTACTCTTACAGAGATTTTGCTAATATTAACTTTAATGATTTAGCCTTTGACGCAGTTAGAGCAAATTGGAATGCTATTAAATACGTAAATAATATAGATGAAAAAATAAATATTTTAAACTTAAATATTATGTCAATTTTTAATAAACACGCTCCAATTATTACAAAAAGATCTAATAAAAAATCGTTACCTTATATCACTTATAATATTAAACAAATGATAAAAACTAAAAATAAAGCTCTTAAAAGATATCAAAAAACAAAAATGTATTCGCACAAATTATTTTATATCGAAATACGTAATTATGTTAATTTAGCAATACGAAGAGAAAAAAAAGCTTACTTTGAGTTTATTGTAAGAAAAAATAAGAGTGATAGTGGTAAGATTTGGAAACAATTAAATAATATTGGAGTGGCAAATAAAATAGAACTTAAAATACCTGAAAGTCTTCAATGCCCTGATCAACTTAACAAATACTATACAGAGATTGCTGGTTCTACCACTGTTACTGAAAATACTTTAAATTTTTATAAAAATAATAAATTTCTTGACGGCATCTCATTTAGTTTTTGTGAAGTGGATAATGATACTATTTTTAAAATGATTAAAAGCATAAAATCTAATGCGTTGGGAGTGGATAATATTAATATAAAAATGCTCACATTATTATTGCCATATTGTATAGATGTTTTAAGACATATTGTAAACTATTCTTTTAGATATGGAGTTTTCCCGCACCAATGGAAGAGCGCTTTAATTTTACCATTTCCAAAAATTGCTAATCCTACTGTTTTTAAAGATTTAAGACCCATAAGCATATTACCCTGTTTATCTAAAGTTATAGAAAAAATTGCTTGTTTACAGTTGAAAACTTATGTAGAACAACACACAATCTTACCTAATATACAGTCTGGCTATCGTAAAAATCACAGCACAAATTCAGCGTTATTAAAGGTTGTTTCAGATTTAGGTAAATTTGTGGATAATGGTGACCTTGTTGTTTTAACCTTACTGGATCAAAGTAAAGCGTTTGATCTTGTAGACCATGAGCTTATGATATCCAAGCTTAAATATATCGGACTGGATTATGTTTCTTTAATGTGGTTTTCCCAGTATTTGGTTGGTAGAAAACAAAAAGTAAAAATTAATAATATTTTTTCCTCAGATTTGGAGGTTAAAAGCGGAGTTCCACAAGGAAGCGTATTAGGTCCGGTATTATTTTCGATTTTTACATTAGATATTGTAAATTGTTTTAAAAAATGTTCAATACATTTATATGCGGATGATTTACAAGTATATTTTAGCTGTAAGCAGGCAAATTTTGAGGAAGCTATAGAAAATATAAATGGAGAATTGAATACTTTTTCGACATGGTGCGGAGAAAATGGACTTAAAATCAATCCAAACAAGTCTGTGGCATTGTTGATTGGTAGGGAAAAAATGAGAAGAAATGTAGACATTGAACATTGTTTAAAAATAAATAATCAAAAAATAAATTGGGTAAATAATGCTAAAAATCTCGGGATAATAATTGATAGCGATCTTAATTTTGATGTTCATATTAACAATATATATAAATCTTCTTTTTTTAAACTTAAATCTTTAAATGAACTAAAGTATGTGCTTGACGAAAAAACAAAGTTAATGCTAGTTAAATCTCTTATTTATCCGAAAATTAACTATTGTAGTTCTGTTTATTACTTAAATTTAACTATGCATAACAGGCAAAAACTTCAACGCATTCAAAATGCTTGTATTAGATTTATATGCTGTATTAATTTTAGAGACCATATTACACCATCCTTAAATCGATTAAACGAAATGAATGTATTTCAAATGACAACATTTTTATTTTCATCTTTTTTGTATAAAATTGTAAAAACAAAACAACCTGTATATTTATTTGATTTATTAAAACTACGATGTTCAGTTCATACAGTAAACATTCGAACAAAAAATTATACCATACCTCAGCATACCACAAGCAAATTTAGAGGTTGTTTTGAATTTTGTGCTCCAACATTGTTAAACTTTATTTTTGAATATTTGCATTTATCAGAAAATCAATTTAGACAGAATTGTAAAATCAAAATTTTAAATGAAGCTATTAATTTGTAAATAAGGAATTGAAGGGGTTAGAATAGAAAGGGTATAAGTGCAATTTCTTTAATTTAGGAGATAAGTTCGTTTTGTGAAAGATAAGGTTCCGACGTATCGAAATGAAAAGGATTTAAGTAATTTTCATACTTCTAGCGACCTCTATTATCCAGTAGAAAAACATTACTAAACAAAATTCTTCACTTTTTTATGGTAACATAACTTTAACTTCAAATATCTCCAAACAATGAAAATGTTACTTATACCCTTTTTATTCTAACCCCTTCAATTGTTATTGTTTTTTGTTAACTTTTTTTTATTTTTATTTCTTTTGGTACTATAGCGTAGTCAATTATAATTATAATTATTTATTATGGGAGAGTGGAACTCTTTCCAATTGTGTATAAACTTTAGTACACAATAAATCTATATTATTATTATTATTATTATTATTATTATTATTATTATTTGTCAAATTAAAACATTATTCGATAACAAAAATACTTTTACTATAGGCATCTTTTACATAAAATCTTCTATCCAACTTAAATACAATGAAAAATGTTTTTTTTATGAAGAACTATTTGGTTTTTTTTCTTTTATGATGAATTATTTTATAAGGAAATATTTTGTTTTTTTATATTTTATTTTATGTTAAAAATAATTATTTATTAATTTTTATACCGATTTTTTATTTCTGAATTAACATTTTTATGTATATTAATCCTAACTATCTTCAACTTCAATCTAATCATATATTATATCAGGAGAACTATGAATTTAATCGGTTAAAAAACCACTGAGCCTATAGGCTCAGTGGTTTTTTGTTTGGTTTTTCTTGAAAAATGTTGAATGCAAAATAATTTAATAAAATCACGAGAGGTTTTATTTTTAATTATTTTGCATGAAACTATTTTCCAAAAAGAAAAATCAAATAAAAAACTTACTGAGCATAGTTTGACAGATTAAATTTATAGGTTGAGTGATATACGTCTAGATTATTTCTCGAATTAAAGGAAACTATTTGACAATTTATAAAATCTGACGTATGTGTCAAAATTTATAAATATTTTTTTAAAGAAAATTCCATTAATTTAAGGTAGGTATGTAATAAGTAATAATTGATATTTCGTAAACTAGATAACTTATTTTTTATTGTTTTTTAAAAAATGTTTGTTAAAACTTGTAAATAACACCATAAAATCGTAAACAAAAATCCAATATGGAGGCTAAAATTTAATCGCTGTTAAATAAACGAAATTTATTCGAAAATTCAAGGCTTTTGATTGGTTCATATTATAATGAGGGAAATAATCTGACTTATCCCACAAAATTTTCCAATTTTACTTTTTATGAAATGTCATACAACTTATGGTTTAGAGGTCAAATTGTTTATTTAATATTTTTATATAAATACATATTAATTTGTCGCAAAATTTTTTAAGGGGACGACAAATACATTTCACTGTCATATTATGACAGTGAGGCGTATTTGTCGCCTCCTGAAGAATTTTACGAATATAGAATCCAACAAATTAGAACGTGGGTATCTGACATATTTGGAAATATTCTCAAAAGCTTCCTAGAAGCTCCATAAGAAACCTTCTAAGAACATTCCAAAAACGTATTCTTAAAATGATCTTAGATTGCTTTTTAGGAAGGTTTTAAGAAGCTTCTAAGAATCTACTTGCATCATTAAAAGGGTATCTATTGAATGTTTTAAAAGTCCCTAAGAACATTCTTAGCAATAAGGGAAGGTTCTGAGAATATTCCATTATTCCGGGTCATATCTTCTTAGAAGATTCTTAAAATCAAATTTTGCTATCAGGGACTTGACTCATACCCAAACATCCCTATAAGTATACTTACCGCTCACATTTTTGTTGAAAACGTCGCATGGTTTCGAGAAACTAAAACCAAACCCTTGTAAGTTCTGATACACACTTTTTCCTTCAATGGCTTGAGCTGGCGACGGGTTCAAACCTTTCGCTGTACCATGGTAAATGTACACCACACCGTTATCTTGAAATGGGGCGGCAACAGCAACATCTAAATTTATTTGTGTTTGAATTATTTGTTTTACTTTTAAGACATTCAAATACCTCCAAAACCGTCTGCATCGATATCGTTTAAAAACATAACTGCCATTCCAAAATGCCCATTGGGATGGTTACGCATGATCACGTGGCCTTCGTTTGGAGTCTGCATTTTTCCCTTCAATTTTAATAAGAATTATTTATGGGTCTTTCCACAAGGAGAGAAAAGTATAATGCTGATTACAATAATTATAATACCCTTTACTATAATTTATATTACTATTTGGGACAACTATCTTCTATATTGCCAGATACTATGCAAATTTAGTAATTTTTAAATATTCATGTATGTTAAACCTTAATGTAAAATATTATTATTCTCAACCAATTTTGTGTTTAATTCTTATTATAAATAGATTTTTTCCATTACTAATAAGTATAGTAAATTTTAAAATATTATGTTGCCATTTTAAATATAAAATATTTTAAAATCGAATATTTTTATATGTTAACAATTAAAACATGTAACATAATTATTGTACTTTTTAATATACAAAAATGTTATGAGAAAGAATTGAACCTACACCTCGTTTTTTGTTTTGAGTGCGTTCCATCAACTTCAAATACCGACAGACAGGTGTTTTGACCTATATTGGGTATCATCAGTGTCGACACGACACTGTCGAGCAACTTGTAGTAGTGGAACACACCCAAAACAAAGAAATACTTGAGCTTATATAACATGGTTGGTAAGCCAACAGAGGCGAGATGTAAGAACATCACGTGATCCACACCGTCTAACGACGCGTCGCGACGTGGCCTTTGCCGCAATCGGTACATACTTGGTTGCATAACCAAGTAGGTTCAATTCTTTCTTATTAAGTATTACTGCAGTAATGGGTCAAGAAAGTTTATTAAAGAAACTAAGAAAATTGAATGTTTAAAATGTCATGAGTTACTGTATTGTATTTAAATATTTACCTTAAACATAAAAGTATCTTTATTTTTACTATATTTTTTATTAATGTGTAATATATTATAATATTATTAGTAAATATTACTATTTGTAGATACTAAAATCAATTTACTATACGAACATATTAAAAATTAAAATATATATTATACATTTATGATTTAGTAATATTGGTGTTGTAATCTTTACTAAAATTGTATAATAAAAAATAGGATTTTGTATTAATACAATTACAATCTTAATATTGTATTGACGAATATATAATATTGTAACCCTAAATATTTGTTAAAGTAAGTTTTACTATATACAGTGTGTCCCGCTTAAGACCCTACCACCCTCGTAAAATTTGCATTTTACAACCGATTTTCGTAATTTTTTTTTGATGGATAGATCTCTGAAAAAAGCTTTAATCGCATATGGCACTTGTTTTCACGACTAAACTCATGGCCAACTGTGATCTCTTTTTGGGGTCGAAATTTCGAAAAGTACTATTAGGGATTTTTTTAGAGCAAAAGTGATCAAGGATTATTATTCGGGACCACTTATAACCCCACTATACCAATTTTTATCGCTATTAGATACAGGGTGTTCCAGCTGGACATTTTTTAATTTTTTGATAAAACCCTCGTAAAATTTGCATTTTTTAACCGATTTTCTTTAATTTTTTTTGTTGGATAGTTCCCTGAAAAAAAGTTTACGAAAATCGGTTAAAAAATGCAAATTTTACAAGGGTTCCCAGCAAACCAGGCTGTTCCATTTACATAACCATGATATAACTAACGAAGAACATTGCCATATAAAATTGTTTACATAACATTTACATATTAGTTATTTATTTTGTTACATAATTATGATAAAACATAGTAATATAACATTTATATAAATATGTTCCCCTCTTGTTATATTTACATCTCCCTTATGTATCAGCCATATAACAATGTTATATATCTACAATGGAACAATGATACATCATTGATATATGGCAATGTTTTATAGTATCCATATAACCTTATTATATGGTATTTACATAGTTTTTCTTTATTTTGTTACATAATTATAATAAAAAATTTTAATATAATAGTTATATCAAAATGATCCCTTCTTGTTATATTTACATCCCTATTATGTCATGGCTATATAACAATGTTTTATACCTACATTGTAACAATGATATATAAATATATATTAATGTTTTATAGTATTTATATAGCCTTTTTATCTTACTAACGAACTCGTTTAAACGGTTGTGTCGAGTGCTCTCTATTGTGTTTTAAGTTAAGTTAAGTTTGATTCAATTTTTTTATAATAAAATGGAAGACAAAAATAGAAAAAAATATATTTCCCTATCACGGAGGCAAAAGCGGAGGAGAATTAATGCAGATCTCAAAATAATGGGCGTGGAGGTAAGAAATTGTATGGAAAATACCCAAGACAATGTGGAATATACTGAGGCTAAAACCGAAGTATTATCTTTCCCTAACCAGCCAATAAATAAACATATAATAAAAATATTTTTACAGAAAATTTGGGAGAATATTCAGGAGGTCATAGGAAAAATTCCCATACTTTTGTGGAAGATTTGCAAGATTTGTCTAATAGATACTTACCTAGTCAACTTTTTATTAATACACTGTTAAAAGTTTTGAGAAAACATTATTGCAAAAAGAAGTAGAGGCTGAATTTGTAAGTATATAAAGGGCGATTTTAAACCTGTTTAATAATAATAATTTTAAAAACAAATTAACATATGTTAATTTGTTTTTAAAACAGGGTGCTAAAAAACAAGCGACAAATTATAATTTAATGATATTTGGTAGCCAAAATATATTTTGGCTACCAAATATCATTAAATTATAATTTGTCGCTTGTTTTTTAGCACCCTGTTTTATAAGAGTTTAATTTCTATATTTTTTTTTAACTTTATACTGTTTTTTCAACTGGTACTTAAAAATACAATAATTTAGCTAAATAACCAAGATGGATACACTTTTTTATTATAATTGTTGTGACAATAAATTTTATGCAAATTCCATATTTTTAATTATTTTTATATCTCTTAAGGTTGCAGGGTGCATTTGACTTGAATAAGTAAAATCAAACAAATTATTATTTAAATAATAATAAATACAATTGTACCAAATATCATTTACATAACTACATAAAGAATAGTTGTTCTTTGTTTTAAAAACAAATCAATAAACAAAAATAATATTAAATTGTATTTTTTTCAGTTTCAGTATATAACAAAAATTGGGGGCGTCTCAGAGAAAGATGCCACAGTAAGAGTTTTAAAGAAAATCTTTTCAAATAATTTGGCAAAAGATTGCTCTTGGCTGGGGCTAAGAAACAACAAAAAAATTCAAAATTTAAAATCTGTTGAAATATTGAAGGGTAAAAATGTAAATTTTATGGGATTTTTTATTAAATAAATTTTTTTAAGCTGCTGTGTGCACTTCGACAGACAAAAATTTTGAAGGCATAGTTTCCGAATGGTTCCGGCAGGCCAAAGAAAGATTTGGTATACCCTATAGGGAAGCAAAAAACCTATGAAAAGAAGGTATATTAATATTAAACTCATGGGATTGCTTTATCTTTTTTACCATATATTTTTTAGCTTTGAAGTATTACTGTATTTGGGATTTTTTATTTGTTTGGAAAAACTTTTCGTTTGTTTTAAGAAGTTAGAAAGAAGAAATGATTTGTTTTTTTTTAATTAAAATAATTTTTAATAAACATTTAAACCAATTTGTTTTTTTTTTAATCTCTTTCAGAATCATTTATTTTTGTAATGTTTACTTATTATTTATGTAATATTTATTTATAATTTATTTAATATATTATCTAACTGGCATTAACAAGTTCTAATTTGGTATTATGGCAATTTTAAAATTTTGTTGATTTTTATTCAAAAAATTTGCCATAATACCAAGTTAGGGCTAAGTAATTTTTAATACCAGTAAGATAATATATTACATGAAATTATATTTATAAATATTTCATAAATAATATGTAAATATTGCAAATAGAATATAATTGTTTTATCACGTTTACATAACTATGGTATGGCGCTGTAACATTACAGTTACATATCTATGATAAAACACTGTTACATCACAGATACATACCCAGGAAGGGGTCTTGAGGCGGACATAGGAGCATCGCCATTACATATAGGTGACATAGCTGTTGCATAACTGATATGGCGCTGTAACATTACAGTTACATAACTATGATAAAACACTGTTACATCACAGTTACATACCCAGGAAGGCGTCTTGAGGCGGACATAGGAGCATTGCCATTACATATAGGTGACATAGCTGTTGCATAGTAAGGAACAATTTTTATGTAAATGTTATATCACTGTGACATGATTTGGTTTGCTGGGTTTAATCAAAAAATTAAAACATCCAGCTGGAACACCCGGGTGTACAGGCCTGTATCTAATAGTGATAAAAATTGGTATCGTGGGGTTATAAGTGGTCCCGAATAAGAATCCGTGGTCCAAATCAGAGACAGTGACAGTAGTTGTTGATTATTTGTCAATTTTTTGTTCCCATGGCATGCTTTGCTTAATTAATAGAATTTATAGTGCATAAGGAGATGGTTAAATGATAATTTTCCCATTCGGATTTTAATTAATAATATATTACAATGCGAGACGAGAAGTGTTTCATTACGTGTCTAAACTAAAAATATATCACAGTTGGCCATCAGTTTAGTCGCCAAAAATATGTATATTTAAAGTCTTTTTCAGGGAACTATCCAACAAAAAAAATAAAGAAAATCGGTTGAAAAATGCAAATTTTACGAGGGTTTTATCAAAAAATTAAAACATGTCCAGCTGGAACACCCTGTATCTAATAGCGATAAAAATTGGTATAGTGGGGTTTTAAGTGGCTCCGAATAAGCCTTTTTTAACAAAAAAAGTTTGATAAAAACAGTTGAAAAATGCAAATTTTACAAGGGTTTTATCAAAAAATTAAAAAATGTCCATCGGAACACCGTGTATTTAAGAGCGATAAAAATTGGTATAGTGGGGTTATAAGTGGTCCCGAATAATAATCCGTGGTCACTTTTGCTCTGAAAAAATCCCTAATAGTACTTTTAAAAATTTCGACCCCAAAAAGAGATCACAGTTGACCATGAGTTTAGTCATCAAAACAAGTGACATATGCGATTAACGCCTTTTTCAGAGATCTATCCATCAAAAAAAATTACGAAAATCGGTTAAAAATTGCACATTTTACGAGGGTGGTAAGGTCTTAAGCGGGACACACTGTATATATTTTTTTTACTATCTAAAATTTACTATACATACAAAGGGGTTAGTTTCCCTACCGAAATCACTGTGGATTTTATTTTGGAACTTACCGTTTTGCTGCCCAAATAAACGTAAACGGCTCCTTCATTAAACGACTTGCTTTTGTAGAAAGGAGCACCTACGACAATGTCGTCCAAATGGTCGGCGTCTATGTCTCCAGTGGCAAGGCAGTACCCGAACCCCACGCCCACTTTATCACTTTTTATTTCCTCTATTTTCCTACTAAATTTCCTCATATCGCCGTTTGTATGTGGCTTGTTGAATATCGTTACTTCTCCAGCAAAGGGAGACGACTTTATAAAGTTGGTACGTTTTTCGTTGTAAAAATTTCCGGACGAAACTGAATATCCATATAAATTGCTTTTTTTGTTGATGTGATTTACTGATTTCTTACTGGATATGTTGTAATTTAAAGACGATCCACTGAGGTAATACCCTGGACTTCCCATTATTAATGTATCAGGTTCATTCTTTAAAAAAATGCAGTACAATAATTATTTTTCTTAATAACTTTAAAACTATAACAAATACATAAAAAATGTAAATAACTTTTTTGTAGACAATTTTTCGATCTATAATTTTTATTCTAAACAAAATGTCGTTATGTTACTAAAAAGCGAGATATTTGCAAAAAACATTATGGCGCGGCACTACAATAAGTATTTTTTTTAAACCTGAATACAAAAGTAAAAATTACAAGAGAAACTTTACCTTTAAAAAATGAACAGAAAACCCTACTTGGGCCAGTCCATGTGAATAATTTTCGTTATCAGTAGTCGCCTCTACAAAATAAGAACAATAAAAAAATATTTTGCTGATTTCTTAAAAAAAAATATTCTCTTACTATCGAAAAAAGGATCTAAAAAAGTTGTTTTGTCGTTTGTTAAGTTGGTTAAGAACAAAAATCCTTTTGGCCAATTATACCCTGGTTCGCCAAGAAAGGCGTTTTGCGCGCTGGTCTAAAAATGTTAAAAATAATAAGTAACTCACTAGGTGAACCGAAATATGTACTCACAACTAGTAAATTATTATTACTATTAATATCGACGCTGCTTCCAATAAAACCTTTGTAAAATGAAATCCGACCAAAATCTAAAGTAAGATCATGTGTTATAATAATTAAGTAATACTTAATGGTAATTAAATAATTACTAGAGTTCTTGAAATCCAAAAGCGAACAGCCTACTTTAAAATTGCATTTATACATTGCTCCCCCACTCCACCTCGGGATAGTTTGCTTAGGGGCTCCAATAAAAATGCTAAAATATCGTTAGCAAAAAGTACCTCTGAGTCAAGCCACGTCAAGTGGGACCAGAAAATTTCACGAAATCACCGATTTTGAAAATAATCACATTATTGTGTAGTAGGCATGACTCATATGTCATATGTTTTTTTGGTAATGTTATTAAGGTTAACAATTTTGTCAAACGGTAAAATTGAAAAAATAGAATCTCTGGGACCACTCTGTATAAATGAATTAAATTTTACACACTATTGTAGCAATGTTTAGACTATAGAATGATCATTTAATTATAGTCAATTTGTTTAAATAAAACAATTTTGCATACATTTATTATGAACAATTGAAATTTTGTATGTGTTCTTCACGCTGAAAAAAAATTAAACTTGTGTCATAATACGCCGCAAACGTTCCCGTTTAATAAAATGTACTCAAAAATTTGTCCTTCATATGTCATTCCAGAGATATTAATTTTTTTGTCCCGCTGTGCGCTTGATCAGTACGCAGCGCGCTTCGCTTCTAGCTCGTCAGCATGCGGTGTGCCTGAACGAGGTTTAAGTCACATAAAAATGCTGCCAAACACTGACTGCAGTTTCTTGTTCGGGACCTTTTGGTGACTTAAAAATTATATTTACCAAAATCCTAGCTGCTCCTCTTTTCGAAATTTTTTGAAAATTCATGATTTTTTTGAAATTTTTAAAGATAAATATTTTTTGTGGATTATCCTTTTTACTATATATAGTAAAAAGCATAATCCACAAAAAATATTTATCTTCAAAAATTTTTATATATAAAAACGTGATTTTTGGCTAATCCTAATGATGTGCTCAGTATAAAAACAGTATTCTCTAAGTCTCGTTAACAATATACTCCAATAAAAATCGGTGTACAAATGTGTACTCTGCAAATTTTAAAAAAGGAGTTAGAATTTTGGTAAAACAATATGCTCTAAACGTTATTTTATTTAATTTTATTAAAAATCTATTTTTCTTGTAAAAGGTTAATAGAATGCCATTTTGTTACCTGACAAACGTAGAAATATCTAAAAAAATTGGGGATAAATCTTTTTTGCGTGTTATGCCAAAACCATGAATTTACGCTTTTGCTTTATTAAAAATAAGTGACTTTTGGCTAACCCTGTATATATCAAATAATGTGAACAGTATTAAAAAGTATTCTCCAAGTTTCCTCAATAATATACTCCAATTTTATAAAAATCGGTGTACAAATGTGTACTTTGTCAAAGGTAGACTTTGAGAAAAAGAAAAATTTCAACAAAAATCATGAATTTTCAAAAAATTTCGAGAATAGGAGCAGCTAGGATTTTGGTAAATATCATTTTTAAGTCACCAAAGGGTCCCGAACAAGAAACTGATCTAGCAGCGAAGCGCGCCGCGTACTGATCAAGCGCCCGCCGCGGGACAAAAAATTTAATATCTCCGGAACGACATATGAAGGACAAATTTTTGAGTACATCTTATAAAACAGAAGAACATATAAAAAATTTCAATTGTTTATTAAAAATGTATGCAAAACTCTTTTATTTAAACAAACTTTCCTTAATTAAATGATCATTCTATAGTCTAAACATTGCTACAATAGTGTTTAAAATTTAATTCAATTATAAAGAGTGGTCCCAGAGATTCTATTTTTTCAATTTTACCGTGCTCTTAAGTTTTACAAAATTATTAACTTTAATAACATTAACAAAACACCGAATTTCAAAACAAATTTTTTACTGTGACATATGCGTCATGCCTACTACACAATAATGTGATTATTTTCAAAATCGGTGATTTCGTGAAATTTTCTGGTCCCACTTGACGTGGCTTGACTCCCCTTACTTAACAAATACTTACCCTTCAGGATGATCTTTCGTTTTGTTGGTGAGCGCTACGGAGAATCCAAAATAGTTCTCATTTGATCGCGAATTAGGGTCTTCAAAAATAATCGCTTGGTCAGAGTCAAAATTGAAGGCGTCAGTTTTTAGAAATATTGAAAATAAACACAGAATTTTATACATATTTGCAGCAGTAATGTTGAAAAACGACTAACCTGACTAAGTGGAAATAGCCCAAAGAATTATATTATCCGGCTTAGCGGGCAACCGCATAAATTTAACAAAAAAATATTATATTATAAAAAATTAATAGAAGCGACCACTGAATAATTTTGGTAATTCTACAAAATTAGCTGTAAGATATGGGGTTAAGTAAACTTATAACTTATAATAATATAAAAATGTTTTTGAAAAAAAATTCTTGATAATTTAGTTATAAAATAAAATTAAATTAAATATGGATTTAAAAAATATGGATTTTAATCATAGGCTTAAATTGCTTGTTTTTGTAAAACTAGGATTTTGATAGAAAATGAGTTTTGATCATAGACTCAAAACGCTTTTTTTAATTAAACCAAGTTTTCAAAGATTTTTGTAAAATTATGAATTTTAATTGGCAATAGGATTTTGATCATAGTACTCACAACTAGTAAATTATTATTACTATTGATATCGACGCTTCTTCCAATAAAACCTTTGTAAAATGAAATTCGACCAAAATCTAAAGTAAGATCATGTGTTATAAAAATTAAGTAATACTTAATGGTAATTAATTAATTACTAGAGTTCTTGAAATCCAAAAGCGAACAGCCTACTTTAAAATTGCATTTATACATTGCTCCCCCACTCCACCTTGGGATAGTTTGCTTAGGGGCTCCAATAAAAATGCTAAAATATAGTTAGCAAAAAGTACCCCTGAGTCAAGCCACGTCAAGTGGGACCAGAAAATTTCACGAAATCACCGATTTTGAAAATAATCACATTATTGTGTAGTAGGCATGACTCATATGTCATATGTTTTTTTGGTATGTTATTAAGGTTAACAATTTTGTCAAACTTTAGAGCACGGTAAAATTGAAAAAATAGAATCTCTGGGACCACTCTGTATAATTGAATTAAATTTTACACACTATTGTAGCAATGATCATTTAATTATAGTAAATTTGTTTAAATAAAACAATTTTGCATTCATTTATTATGAACAATTGAAATTTTGTATGTGTTCTTCACGCTGAAAAAAAATTAAACTTGTGTCATAATACGCCGCAAACGTTCCCGTTTAATAAAATGTACTCAAAAATTTGTCCTTCATATGTCATTCCGGAGATATTAATTTTTTTGTCCCGCTGTGCGCTTGATCAGTATGCAGCGCGCTTCGCTTCTAGCTCGTCAGCATGCGGTGTGCCTGAACGAGGTTTAAGTCACATAAAAATGCTGCCAAAAACTGACTGCAGTTTCTTGTTCGGGACCCTTTCACACCCCGCCTCAAATGGCTAAAAGTTTTGTTGCTGTGACGACAGGTAGCCTACCTGGTATATAATTTTTATCCCTTGTAGATATTAACTCCATTAAAATTAAAATCGAACCTGCTTAGTTATTCGAGTTATGTCAAAAATAATTAATTTTATATTATTTTTATTATTTTGTACTTTATAAATATATTCAATTATTTAGTTCCAAATATTTACATAGCAGAAAATTTTAAAAAATATAAAAATAAAGATCTAGATTGCATAATATTATGCTTTTTGCACATGCGCAAAAGCCTGCTACTTTTATTGTTGTTTAAATAAGTTGTCATTATTAACTTGTCAATGTTTTTCACAACATTTAAGATATTTTTTCGTTGATTTCTTTCAAATATGTCAAAATACATATGTCACAACAAAAATAGGGAAAAAGTTTGTGCACCTTGTGGTGGAAAAATTGTATTTGGAAAAAAACTTGCAGAGAATTTTAGAATAACCGAAGAATTAGCAGATCTAATAAGAAAATATTCAAATTCCAGTTTCTGTTTAAAGAATCCAATGTTTCCTGTTTGTATATGTGTAAGTTGCAGATTGGCATTGTCAGAACGGGAAAAGGGTAAATTTAGAAGAACTTTACCAAATATGCCTAATTATTTGGATATCATATTAATGAAGAAAACTCGTGCACAGGTGCAAGAGAGCAATTATTGCAATTGTTATATTTGTGAAAAAGCAAGGTTTGTTGGACATATAAAAAATAGAAAAGGACCTATACCTCGAAATATTTGAAATAGAATAACTAAAAATAATAAATATGGGGCGAAGTCAATAAAAAAAGAAGAATCTTTAGAGATACACACACCCAATTTTAAGCTTAAGATAGAAAAAAGGTGTAAAAATTGTTTCGCGGAAATGGGAAAAGGTAAGCCGCATATTTGTAATGGCTCTAGCGATATCCATAATAAAATTCGTAAAAATTTAGAAAATATAATAGAAACACTACATGAGTCTCAACAACTTCGAATTGTAAATAATATTGTTAAAAAAAAAGTTTCTAATACAAATTTAATTACCAAAACAAATGTTACAGTAAATTTAAATACGTGAGGTCGAAAAAGAATGATAACATATGGGCAAAAAAAACAAGGTATAGACACTGCAAAATTTTCAAATGTTAGTTTAGACAATTTACAGAATAATTGTGGATTTTCCAATACTACTATGCAAAAAGTAACTAATTTTATTCGATGTAACGCTGGTAAGAAATCCATATCCCCATATTACCGCTCACATGTTTCAAAAAACTCAAAGCGCCTTGCGGATTTGTATAAGATGAATGAAATGGAATTTGAAGTTGGTGAAATAAACAGTTTAAAACAGAAAAGAACTGTAGTATGGGCCGATGCAGAGGAATTAGTTGAAATGGTTTTGAATGAACGTAAACTTATAGGAAATTATACAGTTAAAATTATGGCAGACAGCGGGCAGGGATCATTTAAAATATCTATGTCAATTGTTCCAGAAAATAACCAATTGGAACCTTTTGAAACAGAAGAAATATATGATAATAATTTTGTTGAAACTGCTAGTAAAAAAAGAAAAACATATTCCGAGCTCGGAGGGAGGCACTGTTGGTAGTAAGGCCAAGTTAACCAGTGTTCAAAGGATTATTATCCTATGTCTTGTACCTGATATAAAAGAATCATATTTTAATATTGCTTTACTTTTTAAATTAATCAATCTTAATAACATATCATTTAAATTTTTATCAGATTTTAAAATATTATTAACCATAAATGGACAACATACCGCAACAGCTACTTTTCTGTGCCCATTTTGTTTTATAAATTTAAGTGAATTAAGATGCCCAACCAACCAAAATACAAGAGAAAATGATCCAGTAGAGTACAATCCATTAAATTTTAAAAATTTAAAAACCTTTGGAAATATAAGAAAAGATAATAAATCATTTTGCTTAAGTGGAAAGAAAAAGGACCAAGCAAAACTATATCATAGCACAATAAATCCACCTCTTTTTGAGGAACTAAACGAGACTTATGTAATTGAAAAGTGCATTGTTCCTGAATTACATATTCTACAAGGATATGTAAATCATATTTTCTGGAACAGTATTGTGAAAGTTGTGGGCAGAGATAAAGCTTTATTGTGGCCACAAAAGTTATGTCTTGTAAGCAAAAATTACCACGCAGAAGTATTCGAAGGAAACGCGTGCCGAAAATTATTAAGGGAGCATGAAAAATTGCAAGACAAAGATATATATGGAGATAACGAACCATTAAAAAATGGATAAAATTGTTCATAATTGCTTTTCTTCTCGAAAAAGTAATGTAAATTTAAATTTATTAATTAAGGAGCTAAAAGAAGCATATGATGCTACCGAAATATCCAAGACATTAAAAGTTCATGTCATTATGGAGCACATTGAGCAATTCTTGTACTTTTTAGGCCAGGATGGCCTAGGAATTTGGTCGGAGCAAGCTGGTGAATCCATTCACTATGAATTTTTGAGATTTTGGAATAAATATAAAATCAATTCACCATCCCACCCTTTGTACTCCTCGAGATTAAAATTGGCTGTTGTTGAATTTTCTTCACAACATATTTAATTTTTATGTAAAATTTGTTAAATAAATTGGTTAATTGTTGGGAAATATTATTTTAAATATTATTTTATACATATTTTTTGTCAACAGGTTTTTGCTAAAGAATAAACATTTGATCCAAAACAAGCTTTCAGCTGGTAAAAAAATGTCAATTAAACTCTTATTGCTCTAACGCCCTTAACTTATGATGTATAATTATTATGATAAGATTGAAATTATTATAATATAATAACTAATATAAATATTTTTTTATAATATAACAACCCAAAGGGGGCTAGTCAATTTATGTCTTGATTTACAGTTACCTATTTAATTATTTAATAACTCGAAAAACTAAGCAGGTACGATTTTAATTCCAGCAGTATTTTGCTACTCCAGGAATGAAGAATCAATATACATTGGCAAATTTTGTCGTCACAACAACAAATCTTTTAGCCCCTTGAGGCGGGGTGTGCTTTGGTGACTTAAAAATGATATTTACCAAAACCCTAGCTGCTACTCTTTTCGAAATTTTTTGAAAATTCATGATTTTTTTGAAATTTTTGAAGATAAATATTTTTTGTGGATTATGCTTTTTACTATATATAGATATATAGATTATGCTTTTTACTATATATAGTAAAAAGCATAATCCACAAAAAATATTTATCTTCAAAAATTTTTATATATAAAAACGTGATTTTTGGCTAATCCTAATGATGGGCTCAGTATAAAAACAGTATTCTCTATGTCTCGTTAACAATATACTCCAATAAAAATCGGTGTACAAATGTGTACTCTGCAAATTTAAAAAAAAGGAGTTAAAACCCCAGTAGCACAAAGATATTGGCCCAATATTCGTTTTATATATTGGGCCAACATATCTTTCGTCAGATTTTTTCTAGCTTGGTCCAATATTGAAACCCAACATTGGCCCGAAGTTGTTTGACATTATATAACCGATATTGGAAATCCATATTGGCCCGAAGTTGTTTTACATTATATAACCCATATTGAAAATCCGCATTGGCCCAATATTTGTTTAACCTTAAATTTTAAATTTTATAAAAAGCTTTTGCTAAAAGTAAGTAGTGGGACCCACTGCTTACTTTTGGCAGAGTGGGCCACATGACCAGCTGTGTCCCTTCAAAACTTACAAGCAGAAGCGGTATGGTCAGTAATTTTGCCTTAGTAAGAAATTCTAACTTAACAGCTTAAGGCATTCCACCTTTATAGGAGTATCTATTGTGCTACAGAGGCGAGAGGTATGCATGGGTTGCCTACATATTGGCGAATTTTGAAACATTTGAAACAATATGGGGCCAACATAGCACACACATCGACTATGATATATTGGATAATCATGTTACGCCAATATAGGACCAACCTTGGATAAATATTTTAATGATATATTGGCTTAAACTGATATGCCAATATTGGACCGATCTTGGATAAATATGTTTAATGATATATTGGCGTAAAATGATATGCCAATATAGGACCAACATTGGATAAACACTGGCAAGATATATTAAATAACCATTTTATGCCAATATAGGGCCAACATCGGCTAAATAAATCCAATATTGGTCCCAGATAAAATATTGGGCATATATGCGCCCCATATAGGACCAATATTTTGTGCTACTGGGGAATTTTGGTAAAACAACATTTTAAATATTCTCTAAACGCTATTTTATTTAATTTTATTAAAAATCTATTTTTCTTGTGAAAGGTTAATAGAATGCCATTTTGTAACCTGACAAACTTAGAAATATCTAAAAAAAATTGGGGATAAATCTTTTTTGCGTGTTATGCCAAAACCATGAATTTACGCTTTTGCTTTATTAAAAATAAGTGACTTTTGGCTAACCCTGTATATATCAAATAATGTGAACAGTATTAAAAAGTATTCTCCAAGTTTCCTCAATAATATACTCCAATTTTATAAAAATCGGTGTACAAATGTGTACTTTGTCAAAGGTAGACTTTGAGAAAAAGAAAAATTTCAACAAAAATCATGAATTTTCAAAAAATTTCGAGAATAGGAGCAGCTAGGATTTTGGTAAATATCATTTTTAAGTCACCAAAGGGTCCCGAACAAGAAACTGATCTAGCAGCGAAGCGCGCCGCGTACTGATCAAGCGCCCGCCGCGGGACAAAAAATTTAATATCTCCGGAACGACATATGAAGGACAAATTTTTGAGTACATCTTATAAAACAGAAGAACATATAAAAAATTTCAATTGTTTATTAAAAATGTATGCAAAACTCTTTTATTTAAACAAACTTTCCTTAATTAAATGATCATTCTATAGTCTAAACATTGCTACAATAGTGTTTAAAATTTAATTCAATTATACAGAGTGGTCCCAGAGATTCTATTTTTTCAATTTTACCGTGCTCTTAAGTTTTACAAAATTATTAACTTTAATAACATTAACAAAAAACCGAATTTCAAAACAAATTTTTTACTGTGACATATGCGTCATGCCTACTACAAAATAATGTGATTATTTTCAAAATCGGTGATATCGTGAAATTTTCTGGTCCCACTTGACGTGGCTTGACTCCCCTTACTTAACAAATACTTACCCTTCAGCATGATCTTTCGTTTTGTTGGTGAGCGCTACGGAGAATCCAAAATAGTTCTCATTTGATCGCGAATTAGGGTCTTCAAAAATAATCGCTTGGTCAGAGTCAAAATTGAAGGCGTCAGTTTTTAGAAATATTGAAAATAAACACAGAATTTTATACATATTTGCAGCAGTAATGTTGAAAAACGACTAACCTGACTAAGTGGGAATAGCCCAAAGAATTATCTTATCCGGCTTAGCGGGCAACCGCATAAATTTAACAAAAAAATATTATATTATAAAAAATGAATAGAAGCGACCACTGAATAATTTTGGTAATTCTACAAAATTAGCTGTAAGATATGGGGTTAAGTAAACTTATAACTTTTTTTTAGAATAATCCAAATATAAAAATGTTTTTGAAAAAAAATTCTTGATAATTTAGTTATAAAATAAAATTAAATTAAATATGGATTTAAAAAATATGGATTTTAATCATAGGCTTAAATTGCTTGTTTTTGTAAAACTAGGATTTTGATAGAAAATGAGTTTTGATCATATATGTCTATAGACTCAAAACGCTTTTTTTAATTAAACCAAGTTTTCAAAGATTTTTGTAAAATTATGAATTTTGATTGGCAATAGGATTTTGATCATAGGCTCAAACTGCCTACTTTTAAATAAAACAAACTGCGACGATTTTTGTCAAAATCAAGGATTTTGATCGAAATTATGGATTTTGATCATAGTCTTGATTTTGAAAAAAACAAACTTTGTTAGGATTTTTAGAAAGTTGTAGATATCTTAAAAAACTGACCAATTTGTCTAATTGTGGTTTTTAATCGATATTATAATTATAATTCTATAGAATGAAAATTAAAGTCATTTGGGAAATTATGAATTTTGATCATAGGCTTAAAATGCTGTTTTTAATGAGACAAACTTTGCGAAGATTTTTGGAAAATCATGGATGTTGATCATAATTATGGATTTTGATCATAGGTTCAAAACGCTTGCTTTTAAATGAAAGAAACGATTTTTGTAAAATTATAGATTTTTAAAAACTTTTTTTCATTAATCTAGACAAATAAAAATTCGTTATTTTTTAAGGCAATAATTTGTCTAATTTATTATTTTAATCGAAATTATGAATTTTAATCATAGGACTCAAACTGATTCTTTTTTAATAAAACCAAGCAAAGATTTTTATAAAATTATAAATTTTCAGCCTCAAAATTGCTTGTTTTTGAATAAAACAAACTTTGCACCATTTTTGTAAAATTATGGATTTTGATCATAGGCTCAAAACGCTTGATTTTGAATAAAACAAACTTTGTTAGGATTTTAGAAAGCTTTTTAAAATTTTTTAACGTACCAATTTGTCTAATTGTGGTTTTTAATCGAAATTAGAATGAAAATTAAAGTTATTTGGGAAATTATGGATTTTGATCATAGGCTTAAAATGCTGCTTTTTTAATGAGACAAACTTTGCGAAGATTTTTGGAAAATCATGGATGTTGATCATAATTATGGATTTTGTTCATAGGTTCAAAACGCTTGATTTTAAACGAAAGGAACGATTTTTGTAAAATTATGAGTATGAGTATGAGTATAAGAGACGTATAACCAGCCCCATTTCCTCTTGACTCGCGAACCCCGTACAGGCCTATGTTTACTTGCGCCGATTTTTTTTCTTCCCCAGCAACTGCACGGCTTCACCCGTGTTTGCTGGGTGCGAATGTCCATTGCGTTTCGTACTGTCCCCTATTTGGGGCTCGAGAGCGAGAGGCGAATAGTTATAATAGCCATTCCCGGGTTCGCCGAGCCTATGCTATACGCTCGGTGGGGTGTGGATGAGGGACGGGAGGGAGTTGGTTTTTGGGGGACAATTACGCCGACTTAAAACTAAGTACGACGCGGAATCCCCCTAGACCAGTCGATTAGTTTTACTCCAAACATTTGGGATTACTATTTGGAGTTGGGGAGTTGTTATTTCGCTGCAGGGGTGTAGTCGAGGTCTTTGTCTTGTTCGTTATTGTCGTTGTCCGTGTCCTGGTCAGATAGCTCCTGCCCTTGGTAAAGTGTGTCAGTTGTTTTTAATAATTTTTGTCCCAAGCACGTTTTGTGGTAGAGTTCCGTCTTTGTTTATCAAATTCCAAGGCATTGCATTTATTCACTAGTCCAACAAATCACAAGCGCGATCATTCTGTCGTCTAATGTTTACAAATCTCGAGTTTGGCTATTAGGCCCTTTTTTTTAATGTGTTAGAATTATGTGATCAATGTTAGTTTACTCTGTCAGTCCAGTGTTTATTTCGGTCTCGATTGGGACCGCTTTACGCACTTGCCGTTGACAGACTTATTGCCCCACGCCGCGCGCCCTTCATAGATTTTAAAGATATCCCAACAAACACTTTAACGATGCCTAACACCATTATCATTGCCCGTGTAAGAATTTTTAACACTTTTTAATACAATTTTGCAATGATAGTAATTAAAAACAAAACAATTGTTTAAAGAGTAAAATATGTTCTTAACATAATCATATTTTAAAGTTATTTTAACATTTCCAAGTAAAATAAATGTTATGTTTAATGAAATGAATACGGGCAATGTTAATGGAGACAAGTAACTGTAAGTCATTATTTTATTAAACCTATTTTATCGAAATTAAATGACGAAAAATGAACGTGGGCAATACATAAACACACGCTCGACTGTTTATATTAACTGCTTGATGAAATTCTAGCCGCTCTTGAAATAAGTACGATAAAGGGGCTTTGATTTACGATTATTGTACACACATAGATTTTAAAATATAAAAATCTTAAGTAACGTAAAATCATTTGAATCATTCATGTATGGGCAGTGTGTTGAAGTTGTTGTTTAGTTCAGTTGATAAAAATACTTTTTATAGTGCAAGACTCTTTATATTTGTGGGTGTAAAATAACTACTAGCTAAACAGGTGAGCTTATCACTGAGTGTCTTTTCTTTAGTAATCTGAATGTATATTTAGGCAGCGTTGTTATTTACTGGTAATTATTGTATTTACTTTGAATATGAAAATATCCGATTTAAAGACTGATTTGATAATAGTCCGTACACACGTAAAATTATCTGGAGCGGACAATTGCGTGTTTAATCCCTTTTGTCCATTGCACTACTCAGATGTCGACCACAGGTCAAGCTCTAGTAGCTGGAGCGAGCAAGTTGCGAGTTTAGCCCTTCATGCTCATTGCACAACTCAGTACTAGGAGAAGTATGAGACGTACCGCGTGTTTAATCCCTTTACGTCTAAGGGTGATAACTAGGTAGAGGTCACGTCGCGTGTTTAATCCCCTCGTGACCTAACTGCGATCTCCTAGTTACCACGCCTTGATTATGAACAAGCTATACAAGCTATTTAAATAGCAATAAAATACAATGCGTGTTATATCCCTTTGTGTTTTGGTGATTGTACGAATCGTTATTAAATTGATTAGTATTTAGCAGGGTTATGAGAGTAGACACTCATGTACGTTTTCTTTATTATAGGTAAACCAGATTATGCGCACTAAATGGAAAGTACCTCGACCATCAATCAGACCATCTTGACACTTGTTAGTTTATTTGGTAATTACATTAAACATTAAATGAGTTAAATAAAAACAGTATTAAAATCGTTTAATTGACTTTTAATATTATTTTCTTTTAGTTTACTTTTTAAATATTTTTAAATTAAAATACTATTAATTTTTCCACTTTACAATTTTCAGAAGTGGGATTAAATTCATGCGAAAATTAATTTTTAAAGTTTAAGATTAAATGGTCGAGGTATATATATAATTATTGGTATTAAGACATTATTATTATTTGGTTGTCTCTTTGATTAAGGTTTAAATTACAAAATGGGTAGAGGACAAAAACGTAAACAATTAGCCGAGCCATCACTTGCTATAGTTTCTGAAGTAACTCCTAGTACAAGTACTACCGCGTCTGAAACAAATGATTCGATGGACAGGTTGGCAGAAATTATGTCAAACATGTTTCAAAATTCATCAGCAAATGTGGGTGCGGCAAAAGGGGAGGTTGTACCTAAATTTAATCCGGAAGACAAGGAGCAAAGTTCTGAACTCTGGCTTAAGAAAGTGGACGAATTACGCCAAATTTTTAAGTGGACTGAACAGGCCACAATTTACTTCGCTCTATCTAAACTTAGTGGGTTGGCGGAGACTTGGTACAAGGGCTTAAGTACTATAAGCTATACTTGGGAGGAATGGAAACAAAACATTTTATTGGCATTTCCAGTTAGTCAAGATTTCTATGAGAATCTTCAAGAAATGATGCAACGCAGGAAACGGTTCGATGAGGGCTACCCAAAATACTTTTACGAAAAAATGGCCCTGATAAATCGCTGCAAAATAATGGGAGCTGAGGCAGTTTCCTGCATTTTAGGGGGTATTGATGATGTAGTAGTAAAAACTGCAGCTAAGGCTGGTAATTACCAAGCCCCTGAGGAACTTTTTCGTTACTTAAGCACTCTAAATGACCTGCGTACCTCTACAAGTAGACCCATTGCAAAACCAGTTTACAAATTTGACAAAAAGAAATCAGCAGGATTTAGAAAGGAAGATCGAGGATTTTCTTCCTCATCTTTGCCTAAGTGTCATAAATGTGGCAAACCTGGACATTTGATGAGAGATTGCAGACAAAAGAGATGCTCTTTTTGCCGTAATTTAGGACACTTGGAAAGTGAGTGTTACATTAAAAAGTCGAAGAAAGGGGATAAAGTTGTCGCATGACTAGAAGGCGATATAAATGATTATCCCAACAATAAATATTTTAAGGATGTTTTAATTAATAATCAGGCTTCTAAAGCGTATATAGATTTTGGAAGCTCTTGTATAACCATTAAACTTAGTGAAGTAAGAAGATTAGGTTTAAGTTATGATAAGACCAAAAAAGTAGTCATTAAAGGATATGGTAATGGAAAATGTTTAACATTAGGATTAACTAGTTTTTTATTAAGTATAGATGGCGTTAAGGCTACAGTTAACGCTAATGTAGTTCAGGACTGTATACAAAGCGTACCAATTTTAGTTGGACATCCATTTACTGAGTTACCAGGAGTACTAGTTGTTAAGGACAATAAACAATTAATAATTACGGAAAATGAGATAAATGGTATTGAAGATATATTTCCAAAAAATGATAAAGTTACATTGTGGGCTAAAAATAACATTTTAATTCCTAGAGGTTACATGGTGAACGCTATCATAGAATCACGGGATAGCAAGTTTTGTGGCGACCTATTTGTGGAGGCAAGTTTTCGTTTGGAGAAAGGTAAGGAGTATTGTATACCTAGAACAGTTTTGACATTCGAGAAAAATAAGGAAGTAGTTATGCCTCTCATAAATTTGTCTGATAACGACATTATCCTTAAAAATAAGAAACCTCTAGTTAGGGCTACGCCTTGCATTCCAGAAGAGCAAAGATATATAAATCAAATTTTAAGTATGAGCACCAAAGTAAAAACTTCTTCATCACTACCTATAGAGGAAATAAAAATTGGACCAATAGACCCTACTCATAAAGAAGCTTTGATCAAGTTATTACAAGAATACAGGGACTGTTTTGCCGAAAACACCGCGGAATTAGGCAGTGCAAAGTCTGCTGAAATGGAAATAGTTTTGGAAGATAATAGGCCCTTTACTTATAGACCGTATCGAATGTCCATTAGTGAACAACAAAAGGTAAAAACAATGATTGGTGAATTATTGGAAAACGAAATCATACGTGAATCCAATTCTCCATATGCATCGCCCATATTACTTGTGAAGAAAAAGACTGGTGATGATAGAATGTGCATAGATTATAGGAAATTAAATTCAATGACGGTTAAGGATCGTTACCCGTTACCACGCATAGACGACCAGTTGGATAGATTACAAGGAAGTATTTATTTTACAAGTTTGGATCTTCGATCCGGATATCATCAAATACCAGTTGCTGAAAAATCTAAACAGTACACCGCCTTTGTAACTTCGGATGGTCAATTTGAATATAATCGTATGCCTTTTGGTCTGGCGAATGCGCCAGCCGTTTTCCAAAGACTAATAAATAAAGTTTTGGCTCCTGCAAGAGAGACTGCAGCCGTGTATCTTGATGATGTTCTAATTCATACAAAAACAATAGAGGAGGGATTACAAAAACTAGAGACAGTTTTAAAATTACTTAGAAACGAAGGTCTTACTTTAAATGTATCAAAATGTAGTTTTCTATTTCAATCTGTAAATTATCTGGGTTTTGAAATTTCGAATGGAACATTTAAACCAGGTCTTGCAAAGACAAAAGCTATTGAGGAGTTTCCAGTACCAAAAAGCGTACACAACGTCCGCCAATTTATTGGACTAACAGGTTATTTTCGACAATTCGTCAAGGATTATGCAACAATAGCGCGGCCTCTAACTGCCTTGTTAAAGAAAAGCGTGGCGTGGCATTGGGGAGAAGATGAGCAGAAAGCATTTGAAAAACTACGATCAGCTCTGTCCCAAAGACCAATTCTAGCCATATTTAATCCTGATGCTCACACGGAAGTCCACACAGATGCAAGCTCACACGGTTTGGCTGGAATCTTGCTTCAAAAACAACCAGATGAGCGTTTGCATCCAATTGCATATTACAGTAGGCAAACTAGCAACACTGAGAGTAAATTTCATTCTTATGAATTAGAAACTTTGGCAGTCGTGGAAAGTTTAAAGAAGTTTAGAGTATACCTTCTAGGTTTGCACTTTACTGTGGTAACAGACTGTAATGCCTTAAAAGCAACAAGTACAAAAAAAGATATACTACCCCGTATAGCACGATGGTGGTTGCAACTGCAAGATTTTAACTTCGAGGTAAATTATCGACCGGGTAATAGATTAAAACATGTGGATGCTCTTAGCAGAAACCCATCAACAAGTGAAGAACCACCAGCTGAAATTTTACGAGTAGAGCAAGCTGATTGGGTTTTATCAGGACAACTTACAGACGAAAAGCTGAAAGAAATTAAAGAAGTTTTGTCCAAGCCACCAAATTCTGATTATGAAAAGGAAATATACAAAAACTACGCTCTGCGAGATGGAAGGATTTATCGCATAACTGTAAAAGGATTACTTTGGGTAATACCACGTGGTATGCGACAACAGATAGTTCGAATGGCACATGATGAAAGTGGACATTTCGCTACAGAAAAGACGTTGAAACGATTATGTGAGCATTATTGGTTTCCTCGAATGCGAGAATACGTGCAGAAATACATTGCTTGTTGCATTCCATGCTTGTTTAACAAACGTCCAAGTGGAAAGCGAGAAGGATTTCTACATCCTATCGAGAAGATGCCTGTACCATTACACATGATTCACATTGATCATGTAGGACCTTTTCCAAAAAGTCGTCGAGGAAATATTCATCTTATTGTAGCTGTAGATGCTTTTACCAAGTTTGTGTTTTTGAAACCAGTAAAATCGACAAAAACAAAGCTAGTTATTGATTATTTACAGGAAATTTATAGCTACTATGGTCATCCCCATACCTTAGTATCTGACCAGGGAAGTGCATTTACCTCATCTAAATTTAAACAATACTGCAAAGATAACTTTATTAAACATATACAAAACGCAGTAGCTACACCAAGAGCTAATGGGCAGGTTGAAAGATTGAATCGCACAATTAAAGGAGCTATTTTGGCAACAACTACTGATGAAGATAGATGGGATGAGAATATAAAGAATATTCAGTTAATAATTAATACTACTTGTTCACAAACAACAGGAAAGACACCGACAGAACTATTCTATGGTTATAAGCCTAGACGTGGAACAAGTATACCTTTACTAGATGAAATTGTGAAAATTCCTACTTTAATCCAAGATCTTCCCACACTACGCTTAGAGGTTGCTCAGAAAATTTCCTCAAATCAAATCAAACAAAAGGCACAATATGACAAGAAAAGAAAAACTCCCAAGAAATATAAGAAAGGCGACTTGGTACTCATCGAGAAACAACGCTCAGCTGAAGGCACTAGTCGAAAATTAGTCCCTCCTTATGCCGGACCCATGATGGTAAAAGCGGTATTACCAAATGACAGATACCTAATTGTCGACATGCCAAAGTCCCATAGAACTATTAAGTCCACTAACTACGAGAAGGTCATTGCTGTCGACAGGATGAAGCCTTGGGCTAATCACGGAGGAATATCAGATGAAACAAGCAGTGATAGCGGTGAAGATGATGTGGAGTTGAGTTCTGATGATTCAGTATCCAACTAGAGTGACCACCTCGGGGCGAGGTGATTTCAGGATGGCCGAATGTAAGTCATTATTTTATTAAACCTATTTTATCGAAATTAAATGACGAAAAATGAACGTGGGCAATACATAAACACACGCTCGACTGTTTATATTAACTGCTTGATGAAATTCTAGCCGCTCTTGAAATAAGTACGATAAAGGGGCTTTGATTTACGATTATTGTACACACATAGATTTTAAAATATAAAAATCTTAAGTAACGTAAAATCATTTGAATCATTCATGTATGGGCAGTGTGTTGAAGTTGTTGTTTAGTTCAGTTGATAAAAATACTTTTTATAGTGCAAGACTCTTTATATTTGTGGGTGTAAAATAACTACTAGCTAAACAGGTGAGCTTATCACTGAGTGTCTTTTCTTTAGTAATCTGAATGTATATTTAGGCAGCGTTGTTATTTACTGGTAATTATTGTATTTACTTTGAATATGAAAATATCCGATTTAAAGACTGATTTGATAATAGTCCGTACACACGTAAAATTATCTGGAGCGGACAATTGCGTGTTTAATCCCTTTTGTCCATTGCACTACTCAGATGTCGACCACAGGTCAAGCTCTAGTAGCTGGAGCGAGCAAGTTGCGAGTTTAGCCCTTCATGCTCATTGCACAACTCAGTACTAGGAGAAGTATGAGACGTACCGCGTGTTTAATCCCTTTACGTCTAAGGGTGATAACTAGGTAGAGGTCACGTCGCGTGTTTAATCCCCTCGTGACCTAACTGCGATCTCCTAGTTACCACGCCTTGATTATGAACAAGCTATACAAGCTATTTAAATAGCAATAAAATACAATGCGTGTTATATCCCTTTGTGTTTTGGTGATTGTACGAATCGTTATTAAATTGATTAGTATTTAGCAGGGTTATGAGAGTAGACACTCATGTACGTTTTCTTTATTATAGGTAAACCAGATTATGCGCACTAAATGGAAAGTACCTCGACCATCAATCAGACCATCTTGACACTTGTTAGTTTATTTGGTAATTACATTAAACATTAAATGAGTTAAATAAAAACAGTATTAAAATCGTTTAATTGACTTTTAATATTATTTTCTTTTAGTTTACTTTTTAAATATTTTTAAATTAAAATACTATTAATTTTTCCACTTTACATAACGGAAAATGCTTGCCGGGATCTGCCGTATTTATATTGCAGATTTGTATCAGGTCATGCATACTCTTAAAGTAAAACTTATCAGATTTTTCCCCTTGCGGATGACCACCTCCCCTCTTCTCCGACCTCCCCCGTCCGTCCAGTGAAAAGCCTCCAATGACAGGTGGCACCCAAGTCACTCATATCACCAACACTCCACTCCTCAATGACCGCTACACCACTACACCACTCCAGCTTGCACTCCATGAAAATGTTTGTTTCACTTTATTTTTTTAATTATTGTTGGTTTCATCTTTAAACCTTTACGTTTCAAGAGCTCGCCCGCACGCGACCCGTCTACTCGAGCGCCGGAACCGAACTGGAACGATTTTTGTAAAATTATATTTTATTAATCTAGACAAATAAAATTTCGTTATTTTTTAACGCAATAATTTGTCTAATTTTTAATTTTAATCGAAATTATGAATTTTAATCTTAGGTCTCAAACTTTTTTAATAAAACCAAGCAAAGATTTTTTATAAAATTATAAATTTTCAGTCTCTTTTTGAATAAAACGAACTTTGCACCATTTTTGTAAAATCATGGATTTTGATCGAAATTATGGATTTTGACCATAGCCTCAAACTGCTTGTTTTTTAGTTGGTACAAGCAAAGATTAAATATACTCGTATATTTAATATTTGGCACAAGTAAGGAAATTAAAAAAAAAACACAAACATTTAATAATATATAATTTTAATAATTTATTAACATGTTACAAAAAATAATAAATACATAAAGTGCTAAAATATAGTTAGCCTAAAATTGATCAAGGTCCAAATTAGATGAATAACTTGGTTTTAAAAATATGTCTGCCAAATTATTTTTTTAATAACGCTATTCTAATGAAGTAATTAAATGTATAAAAATGAAGTCAACATTTTAGTAGTTTTTGACTTGACTTGTGAGATTCTGATACTGATGTGCTAAAGCCAAAAAATCATGTCAAAAAATGTTTAATATATTTTATCAAAATCGACATAAAATTCTTTGGCTTAGGATTACAGGGTGGTTAATAATGTGACTTAAAAATACAGTTATTATTATTTGTCACAAGTTTAACAATATCATAAAGTAATATTAATCGGTCCCTTCATATATGTTTATAAAGGTTAAGAGTTAATATTACTTTTGCTTTAATTATGAATGAAGAATGTTTAATTTCACTACATGAAAACCTGATTATAAATAAATCCAACTTCAAATAATAAAATTCAGGTACTTTGCAATCCAGACGAGATACAATAATCTCAACATCAATCCAACTGGTGTGTAAACTTAGGCAGCATATTCCTTACAAAATATATTCAAGGCACAAACCGTATATTTTCATCCAAAACTTTACAACATTACTTTAGTATTTTCCGTTCAAAATTGCAGATGCGTTTGGTATTATGGGACACAATACATAAAAAGGTTTAAAAATACTGCAATTACGCCCATCTGTTCCCATTACTTCTCCGTTAAAAACATTGTATTAGTCATTCAATAAAAAAAACTTATACTGATTCATATCTTTCCCATACTACTCCCAATCTTTGCAGACCCTTCAGATCTCTTTAGTTTTAGGTCAGTTTCGTATTTTTGACTATTTTCGACATTTTTAAATATAAGTTAATTATGGAAAAGGACAAAAATAGAAACAACCTGGAGCCACTTTATCAAACAAATAACCCACATTGTACAGGGTGGCCTAAAAATAGCGCGCCATCTTTTGGCCTACCTGTATACTTTGCATATTCAATAAATATAACTTACTTTAACTTTTAAATGCAATTATATACAAAAAAAATGTGATAATATTAAGTACTGCAAATAGCCAGCCTAAACCGAAAAAATTGCACATACAACAATTAACATATTAAATATATTATTTACTAGAACATATGTATAATAATAATAATAAATTAAACTACTGTACAATTAGAATTTTGTGTATAAACATTTAAATACACTGCGCGTTAAAATTAACGCATAACAAGTAAAAAAATCCAACTCTAGAACGCCTTTACCAATCTTTATAAAATTTTGGATTAAAATACTTCAACTTATATCTCTGTTTACGTGATCAAGGTTTTTTCGAGAAAATAGCCCTTTTATTTAATAATAAAAAATGCTCGAAAAACACTTTTTTTGAAGTAAATAAAAATATGCTGAGAAAGACCGTATTTTTGTTAGTATACCCTGAAAATCAAACGGACAGTAACGAAAATACAGCGCTTCAAAGTCGTCAAAAATGATCAAAAAGGGTTCATTTTTACTTTGACTTTGAAGCGCTATATCTTCGTTACAGTTTGTATGATTTGTACAAAATTTTCAGGGTATATTAACAAAAATACGGTTTTTAACAACATTTTTTTATTTGCTTCAAAAAAAATTTTACGAACGTTTTTTTATTAAATAAAGGGGCTTTAAAAATATTTTCTCGAAAAACCAAGTATTTTTATAAAAAATATCATAAAGATTGGTAAAGGAGTTTTAGAGTTAGTTTTTTACTTATTATGCGTTAATTTTGCCGCGCAGTGTATGTACACCCTAAACACTAAAAAAATGTGACGCAATAATAGTGATGCTACAATAATATCAATAACTTACACAAACAATTCGACTTCTTGAGAGGTGAAACTTTAAAATAATTAATCAATGTATAAAATTTCTTCGTTTTACTCTCAACCATCGAAAAAAAAAAATAAACACCCTGTACTATTCTACAAGTAGAGGCCATATCTTCATAAAAAAGGAACTTGGTTGTTATCCGAATAATCTCACATTGGTAACAATGAAAAAGGTATTTAAAATAATTTAAAATATCTAATAGCAGCACTTTTCAAATTAATTTCTTTGAATTATTTGTTATTCATAACAATCGACTTGTTAACTGTAATCTACTAAAAATACAATAAAACCCTTCGTTAATAAATAAATACAAATTTAAAAAGCGTATTTTTGTAGGATTCTGTTAAACCAACTAAAGAATTTTGACAGTTATATGATTTTAGTACTGCGCATGTCAAATAACTGTCAAAACGATATTGTTTGTTTTTCCAGGGTCAACTTTAGTACAATTTACTCGGGTCTTGTGTTTCCTACGTTAACTTTCCGCAAATCGGTAAAAGTTCAAGTGTAGCGGTATTTGTGTAGATTTAAAAAGGTTTGATGATAAGTCGCTTTTTTGTTTATGTGATATTCCCAGACTTATCCGTCTAGGGTGGTGCGATTCTGCGACCAGCTAGCGCAGGCTTTTGTTAATGGCTTCTTGCACGGCCTCTGCGATGTCTTCGAACACTTTCACCTGTCTTCGGTGAGCCAGGTCGGTTAGGTACACGCGCGCCCTGTTGTAATCTTTCACGGCGTTTTTCGTCATCTACAACAAATAATTTTGCCGTTTTATAGTCACATTTTTTGGTTGATTTTTTTTTTTGTAAAATCATATAAAAAAGTAGTTAAATATAGGTGACTACGGCCCGGGAGAGACAAAGTATTCCTAGCGGATAATAATCTTCGCTTTGAAAAGAATTTATATAAAATAAATTAAAATTGTATGTGAACACACGTGAATGTAGTCCAATCAATGGACTCCAATGGTAAATGGGTATTTTGTTAAAGCCACTGGACGTTAATACTTGTAGTGGCTTAATAATAATTATAATGTATATATTGATCAGTAACTTGCAAATTGAAAGAAGAAAAAGTTTCGTGATTATTGCTTATCTTTTTCAAACCAAATGGATGCTATTTTCAAAGTCATTTTTGTTTTTATATTTCCCTTATTTTTTAAAATTTCAAAAAATTTTGATCTACTTAGCATAAGATTGATTTTAAATTTTTTTTTGGACTTGTACTGTTTTTATTCGCACCGATTCAATTAGCAGAAGTACCATTTTTTTAATACTAAAAATACTAAATCAAACTGACATAAGCTACCAACACTAGTCCAAATATAAAAAATGAACTGTATATACAGGGTGCACCAAGTATCCTTGTTGCGTAATTACGAGCCTGTTAAAATAAAATTTATAAACTGAAAAAAAAGTCTGCGGTTCTCAAAATATTTGATTGAAACAAACTAAAAATCTTTTAAAATAAAAAATCCTTATAACTTTGTTATTAATGTTTTACATGTAAACATACACATTAATATACATTTCCACCTATCTAACCATGTAAAATTCCAATATGGCGACCATATAAAGAACAAAAGACGGTGATGGTAACTCAAAATCTAGTGGGCGAAAAAAATCACAAATTTGATGAAAATGTAGATAAATGTGTATGTGGGTAATTATACTATTAAGGCTCTCTGTGATTTGACAGTTGTCCCTAACATTTCTTATTAAAAGAATAATAAATTGAGACAGCTAATATATTATTATTATTATTGAAAACTTGGATATACAGTGGGTCTACTTAAGTTGGTAACATATGGGAAACTTTCTTATTATTAATTTTGCGAAGAAAAGTTATTCTTTATAAAAAGTTCTGCATGTTCTAAAATCTCAAATAAAATCATCAGATATCAAATTTTTTCAGTCATATACGAGGTTCGACAAAAAATATGAATTTGGTACAAGAGTAAAGTACCTTTATTTGTGACAATATTGAAAACTGTAATTATGAAAATTTGTTCGGAATAAAGAACTATATTTTAATATGCAATTACATCCTTCTACTTCAACATTTTTTTTTACAAATTTTTCTTAAATTACCGATACCGAACATTTAATCTTTTTTATTTATTACAAACATGATAATCTTTACGTTCCGTTCAGAAAGTAATAAGCAAATTTTGATGCTTTGACATTCCATGTCAAACATTTCTTGCCATCGACAAATCATTTGTTAGTCAGTGCATTCTAGATTACATGCAACTACAACATAAAACATAAAAATATGTTTTCCATGTAAATGGAAGAAATTGTATATTTAAATGTAGTTTTTAGTTCTGATCAACTTTTTTATACGAATTTTCAATATTGTCAAATATAAAGGTACTTTACTCTTGAGTAAGATTCATATTTTTTGAGAAACCGCGTATATTTAATAACTTTATCAAAAATGAACTCTATCACAACTATAATACCAGAAATAAGGCCAATTTAACTGTTCCCCACCACAGGTTAGAAATGACAAAACAAGGAATAGGTTACTGGGGTCCAATATTGTACAATCCATTATCAGCAGAATTAAAAAAACTAAACTCAAATACTTTTAAAACATCCATACAGAGCCTCATGTTAGCAAATTCTATCTATACAATTGATGATATAACATTTTATTTATGTTTAATTTATATGCGTTTGTTTGTATTTTATATTTTTTTGCATTAATTTATATACAGGGTGTTATGTAATTAATGTTATATATTAAAATGGGTTGTTCCTTAGGGTCCATAAGGAAGCACCTGAAACTTTTTTTTCTAAATTCCAAAGACTAAAAATAATTTATAATAACCTTTATCCCACCAAAAAGTACGCCACTGATCGACTAGGAACTTTAGACTAATCTGGTTGCCTAATTTAATTTATTATGTTATGGTTGGTATCCCTGGTTGGTAACATCAGCGTTTCCAAATTCTGTCAAAAAAGTTGACAAACATTGTTTAAATTTAGCTCAATTACAAAAATGACAAAATTAACAATGCAAATTGTCAATTAGGCGTTTTTATTAATTGTTGGTTATGTCATTTTTGTACTGAAGGTAAATTCAAACAAAAACAACAAAATCTGGCAACTTTTATGACAGAATCTAGTGCATTTTTTTCAAATTTTAGGTTATGTGCTCAAATTGTAAATATCTTAACTAAGGGAAGTGCTTTTGGATTTATTTACACAAATTAAATGTTTAAAGTTTAACCTGTGAACTGGTCCCAACTTCATCTGAGTAAACAGAAAGAAAAAAACCGATGAAAAAATTAATTTTGTGGTTATGGATTTTTTAAAATATGTACTAAATTTCCTAATCATTTCTTAAGCTAATAGCTGGATGAGTAAATAAATACAGCAGGGTATTAGAGCTTTAAGGGCATAAAACTTTTGTATTTATTGAGTTTTTATTTATTTTTAGTAACAATTTTTTACATCTGGCAACGCGCAGCTACTTTGTTGGTTGGTGCCTATGTATTCACCGAACACAAGTGTGTAACCAGTGGCGTATCACAAAAAATATAAAAATGCATATTTTTTTTTTTATCCTTGGAAAAATATTTTTTTAAATATTTTTCCTTTACTTGTTATTTCAAAAGGTATTCAGTATTTTAATATATAACATTAATTACATAACACTTTGTACCTGATAATTTTGTAACTATTTTTTGACAAATAAATTTCTATCTATCTATCTATACAACTAATTTTTTTTATCTGATTAATAATAAAAAAGTTTCCCATATGTTGCCAACTTAAGTAGACACACTGTACTTCATAGGTTTTGTATAACTCAGAATTCTTAAAATAAAATGAAATATGAAATAAGTAGCTCCTCAGTAATAATAAAGAATGAGTTAAAATGTCTGAATAATTTTTTAAGCGTTACCAAACCCTCTCAGGGGCTGTTTAAGTAATGTTAAAGTAATGCAGGCTAATTATGAGACACCCTGTATAATACAACATTTAAAAAAAGATATTCCGTAATACACTCACGGGCAAAATAATCGATCTACACAAATTTTTGATGAATTTCAATCGCAAATAACTTTTTTATTTTATTTCTGTTTTAAACAAATATTAAAGAATATTGTAGATCATTAATGGAGAATCGCTCACATTTTAAAAATTACTAAAAAATACACGTACGTTTATAATATACAGGTTTAAACAAAAAGACTTTTTTACCATAAGTTTAAGACACTCTGTAGAGTGGCAAAACCGTATATTGTTCTAAATTAGGTTTTAATTATCAAGTCACATATATTTTTAACAGTTTTGTTTTTGGTTCACCTTGATATATTTATTTTTGTGGAAAATATGGATTTTTTTTTTAAAAAACATTGCAATTTCCAATATTTTCCTGTATGATGAACTAAGGTTGCTATGGCCCATCCATAGCCTATGGAGGATGACAGTGACAGTTTTGTTGAATCATCCCATACTTGGACATGTCATACACGGCTTTCAAAAGCTATCAAATTGTTGTGTTAATTTTGAGGTGTCTTCTTACTTTTAAAAATGTCTCCGACTGATGTTGGCCTTTGTACTTTACTTCTTGTGACGTTTAAAACACTTGCCACGTAATACTGTGACCGTCCATCCTGGATTAAATTAATGGCTCTGGCAACATCAGTCGGGGACATATCCATTTTTTAAAGTGAGAAGACACCTCAAAATTTAAACATTAATTTGCAAAAAACAATTTGATAGCTTTTGAAAGCCGTGTATGACATGTCCAAGTATGGGATGATTCAACAAAACTGTCACTGTCATTCTCCATAGCCTAAGGATGGACCATAGCAACCTTAGTTCTTCATACAGGAAAAATATTGGAAATTGCAATGTTTTTTTAAAAAATCCATATTTTCCACAAAAATAAATATATCGAGGTGAAGCAAAAACAAAACTGTTAAGAATAGATGTGACTTGATAAATAAAACTTAATTTAGAAGAATATACGGTTTTGCAACTCTACAGAGTGTCTTAAACTTATGGTAAAAAACATATTTTTGTTTAAACCTGTATATTATAAACGTACGTATATTTTTTAGTATTTTTTTAAAATGTGAGCGATTGTCCATTAATGTATCTACAATATTCTTTAATATTCGTTTAAATCCGACATCAAATAAAAAAGTTATTTGCGATTGAAATTCATCGAAAATTTGTGTGGATCGATTATTTTGCCTGCGAGTGTAGTAGAAATAGAGAGAAAAATAAGAGTGGAAAAAACGTGTTGATGTACTCACCACTTCGCCGTGCACGAGGCACGGCTTGTCGGCGGCGAGATGCTGCACGCAGAGCACGACGCGCTCGGGCGCGGTTGCCAGGTGGTGCGCGGCCAGCACCATCGTCGCCAACGATCGCGTGTCGTCGCCGATCGCGAACATCAGCACGCGACTCTCGTCGATCGCCTCCCTCCACTCGGACACGTCGGCGTCGCCTATCGCCGCCCTGCCGCCCTCGTGCCCGCCCGTCTCTCTGATCGTCGGGTTGTAGTACCTGAGCGGAGTCGCAAACAATGCATTATTTTTTTAACGCATCAAGTTTTCAATACACATTAACTATGGTTTCGCGTAAAAATCGAACAAATTTTGGACATTCGTTTGCAAGTGATGCCAGAATTGAATATATTTTTTTAACCTTGTTTCTACATCTAAATGGTACTATGCTCCACACCTCAAAGTTCCACCACGTGACCACGTACGGAACGCAGTCTTTTGAAAATTTGGCATTTAAGGCTTTTCAGGTATAGTCAACGAAAGAAATAATATTATGTTTAGGCGTTAAAAATGTATAAATCTTTATAACATTACAATAACAATGGATAGTTTAAGAATTTAGGAATATAAATACTGAATTTAATGAAATTCCAAAGTGTAAGATGCAATATAAGTGATATTTTTGTGCAATGGGTCTACATTTCTCCATAAAATAGTTTTAAATAAACATCATTTATCAAAAAAATCTAACTTCTCTATTATGAAATAAGAATATCTGTATCAAAGGTAGTTTAATGTATTAGAACAAAAAATATCATCTAATTATGTATTTTAAGGTTAGAAAAATCTATTTTGACCAAAATAAATAAGTGGATTATTTGAAAGAGTGTGTTAATATGGTCATAAATAAATATAGGTATACTAAATAATTGTTGAATATGGATCAAATTAAATTGAAGCTTTTATATTCTAACAACAAAAGTTGTGCATACCTCTCGGCATACCTACTTTAAGTTAGATTATAAGAAAACAAACAACTTTTAGAGAAACTTGCAATGTGAAAATATTTAATACTCCCATGATATGTGATTTATTAAAAATTTTAAAGTTATAATGATTTTTTGATGTAGATCAAGTTCAGTCGAAGCTCTTTAACTATTTGTATTGACAAAACTTTATGTAGGTACACTTTAAGCTGGATAAGAAAAACTACCACATTTTTAAATACCATATTATACAGTCTTTTAAATAATCGAAAATACTTATTTATTTTGGTCAAAATAAATTTTTTTAACCTTAAAATAACAAAATTAGATGATATTTTTGTTATAATATATTAACCTACCTTTAAAACAGATATTCTTATTTCATAATAGAGAAGCTAGATTTTTTTTAATAAATGCTGTTTAGTTAAAATTATTGTATGGGGAAAACCAGATATTTGGACTAAATGCACAAAAATATTACTTATTTGGCACCATACACTTTAGAATTTCATTAAATGCAGTATTTTTATTCTTAAACCATCCATTCCCAGATAGCACAAAGGTATACTATGGACGTCCAATGGACGTATGCTCGTGGACGTCTGTATGTACATAGGTTGTCCATTTTTTTTCTATGGACGTCCCATGGACATCCGTTTAGAGTCCAGATGTCACAACTTTGGACCAAGTCGTCCACCGATGGACGTCTATAAGGTGTTTGAACCATTCCTCCAGCATCCAGGACCTGCTTTTTTGCTTACTTTAACTGTTTTTGCGACTGTATTTTCATTGCGATGTTGCAGAAAATTTTCTACAACATGACTGAAATGCCTTTTGTCTAGTGTTGGGATCACTCGAGTGAAAAATAACCTATTACCCGGTTATTGAAATAACCTGAATTATTCGGTTATGAGTTTCGGATCCAAGTGATGAATAACCGGTTATTTGCGCAGTGTATATTTGTAAAATAACCTGGTTGGCAAAAGTCTGAAACGCTGTGGTAAATAAAGATATCTGTAATATATAGGTTATATTTTTAGGAATCTGCTCATTTGACAGTTGAAGTTTGTTTAAAATTTGAATTTATAGAAATTTGAATTAAATTTAAATTACTACGTGGAAAAACTAAAAATGTAACTATTAAAAATTTAATAATAATTTTTTGCCTACTAAAATTATGTTGAAAAACTACCAAAAAAGTAGATTTCTAGAAAAATGGTAATACTGCTTGAACATTCCAAGCCTTTTTTAAGGAATCGGGTAAACCTAAAATTGCTTCTTTACATTCCGGCATATTTGTTAAATGCATTGCGGTCCGGAATGTAAAGAAGCAACACCGAACGCCTCGTTATTTAGGCCCACCCCACGATGAGCATTCAAGTGATCGTCATTCAAGTGATAATCCGGTTTTTGAAATCACTTGAATACTCGGTAATCGGTTATTGAAATAAATCGGTTATTCCCAACACTACTTTTGTCTGGCTCAGTAATAATCCCACTAGGAATATAAATATTCTAAAAGTTGTTAAAAGTTACAACATTCAATGTTGAACATAGCAGGAAATCCTTGTATTTGACTCAGGATTCCTGAGTCAGGAACATTACATTTGCAATACTACAAGTGTTTAACATTTCATTGATAGCTTAAGTCCTTTATAGCACGCGCTTGCTTGAATGTCAGTGAGATTGATCATAACTGTTGTTATGCAGCCAACAATACGTTTTAACTTGCATTTCTGTAATAATAATTATGAACGTAAAATGGACACTATATGGACGTCCATTAAAATCGTACAAAGGATGTAAATATATGGACGTACATAGTACATCCATTTTTAATCCGTGGACCAATGTACTTAAAATGGATCTTAAACGGACGTCCATTGGACGAATGGTGCTATCTGGGTTGTTATTGTAATGTTATAAAGATTTATACATTTTTAACGCCTTAACATAATATTATTTCTTTCGTTGACTATACTTTGACAGATACATAACCTTAAAACCCTTAAATGCCAAATTTTCAAAAGACTGCGTTCCGTACGTGGTCACGTGGTGGGACTTTGAGGAGTGGAGCATAGTACAGTCTCTCATTACTCATTTTTTAATGTGTAATGAAAATATTTCTCATTACAAATGATTAATGTATTCAAACTACATAACCATTAAAAAAACGACGATTTCATTATTTTTTACATTAACATTTTTGCTGTGTGTGTTTTTACCTGAGGCCGTGCACTTTCAGCTTCGGTATGGCGACGTCGCGACGCCAGTCGACGCGCGACCGCGTCGAGCCGCCCAAAAAGACGTCGTAGCGCGGCGACGACGTCCCGTTCGTCGTCGTCGATGCAGTGCTCGTTAGAGGGCGCTCCAGTCGGGCGTCGTTATGCGGATCACAGCTGTTGTTGTTTGTTGTTTTTGCCCATACTATAAAAAAAAACAATACAATAACAATGCTATTCTTGTTTAGTCTGGACAGTGTATTTAGGTTTTATTACTGCAATTAATTGGGTAAAAATTTTTTTTTCTATCGTTAGGAAGCTTAATTTCGAGCTTCTGACCATACTACTATGGAGTAAGGCTTTTTGTGCTAAGCGTCGGCCTACAATTGAGCGAAGCACAAAAAGGCACTTCTTGGCCGAATGGCATACAACATTTTATCTTCAATGCACTTTATATATGTCAATTTAATTCAACATCAAAGCGGCCTAACCTCACTTTTTTAGAATCTCATTTATTTATTAGCTAAAGATTACATTAAATGTACAATAATTATTATTGCTTTTGGAAGCAGTAATAGTTTGACAATACCTAGCTACATGATTTAAGTAGAAATGGATTTTTGCTATTACATTGAATTCGATTAATTGTTTAATAAATAGGTAGATATCTAATTTCAATTTGTTTGGATTTTTATTTAAAAAATAGGTAGTTTGGAATGTTTAAGCTGTGTTTAACATTTAATTTCACTGAAAACTTAAAGCAAATTAAAACTTATAGATAATTTAAATCGTAGGAAAAGAATCGTGCGTTTTCTTGGTTGCCTAACTTCACTTTTTGTTTTATTATTCATATATAATTTTACAATAATTTAAACAGTAAAACAAACAAATTAGTGCTTATTATGAATAAATTAAACCAGTTTAGTACGTTAATTTCTTAGAAAAGGATTAATTTGTCAAAAAAATACCCCTAGCGAGAAAAAATCGAACTAATTACTTGCCTCATAAAAATTTTTATCGGCCTAGGCCATAACAAGGTATTTCATTATCGAATGTTGACAACAATAAAGTTTAAATTATAGACCGCGTGGATATAAATTAAATTAAATTTATCTTCAAGCGGTCTATAATTTAAACTTTATTGTTGTCAACATTTGATAAAGAAATACCTTGTTATGGCTAAGGCCGATAAAAAATTTTATGAGGCAAGTAATTAGTTCGATTTTTTCTCGCTAGGGGTATTGTTTTGACAAATTAATCCTTTTTTAAGAAATTAACGATTCTTTTTCTACGATTTAAATTATCTTTAAGTTTTAATTTGCTTTAAGTTTTCAGTGAAATTAAATGTTAAACACAGCTTAAACATTCCAAACTACCTATTTTTTAAATAAAAATCGAAACAAATTGAAATTGGATACCTACCTATTTATTAAACAATTAATCGAATTCAATGTAATAGCAAAAATCCATTTCTACTTAAATCATGTAGCTAGGTATTGTCAAACTATTACTGCTTCTAAAAGCAATAATAATTATTGTACATTTAATGTAATCTTTAGCTAATAAATAAATGAGATTCTAAAAAAGTGAGGTTAGGCCGCTTTGATGTTGAATTAAATTGACCTATATAAAGTGCTTTGAAGATAAAACGTTGTATGCCATTCGGCCAAGAAGTGCCTTTTTGTGCTTCGCTCAATTGTAGGCCTCCGCTACGCGTCGGCCTTCAAACCTTGAGCTTAGCACAAAAAGCCTTACTTCTTAAACCTAATGACATAAATAACTATTTTATAAAAAGCAGTAGGTATTTAATAAAACGTTTGCAAATTTTTTAATATGTCTTAAAATTTGTCTGAAATGTCCTTAAATTCTACCAAGATTTGTCCTAAAATCCTAAAAATAGCACTATTGCTATTGCAAAAGTTGTTAAACACAATTACCTACAACTTTTATTATTTGTTATTTCCCTTAACAACATAAAATCGTTTGATTAACAAAATAACTTTAAAGCTGCAAAGGGTTGATGGTCGAAATCTCCGATTTAACTTCCTATACAGTACCTTTTTTCAGACCAAATTAATTGCAATAATACTCATATAAATCGTGAATAATAATAAAAATAATTTATCATAAAAAAGTGCAAATAATTATAAATTAAACATAAAAGACGTTTAGATTCAACACAACCTAACATTTAATTGTAGTAATTACATAATTAATTAATATTTTTAATAAGTAATTCTGATTCTGATCTTGTCTAAGAAATGTAAAGGACATCTTTTAGCCACCTTTTTGAGATTTATAAAAAAATATATTTTATAGATGTATTTTAGAGATTGATGCTGTGTGGGGAGTGTTATTGATATTAAATACAGGGTGCACCAAGTATCCTTTTATGTATGGGTATCTTTTTTATTAAATTAAAGAAAAGTTGCAGAAATACAAGTCTAATAAAATGGAATTTAAAAATTGTGCAAAAAATCACCTGTTCGTAAATAATTTGAAATAAGCTGAAAACCCCATGTAAACCGCTGGCCTTTTTTAATTTATAAATTTAATAGGCTTGTAATTAGGCAACTTTTTTTAATGTACCCGATCTTGTGGCTCGTCCAATAAAAAAAATACCCTTGGAAGTATACACAAAGAAGGATACCCTGTATAGTGAGGATCTTTTGAAAATAAAGTTAAATACATAAAGAAAAGCATTTTTGATAAACGACAGTGAAACATAAAAAATAAATAAGAAGCAGAAAAGAAAAACTGTTTTAAAGAGTTGAGATGACGTAAGTACCTAGGGCTCTTGCAAGCGGCCTGGTTATAAAAACGTCGAAAAATTTTCGCATCTTCAAAAGTGCCAAAGACCAATCTGGCGAATCCTCTGAAAAATTAAAAAACCATGCTATTTTATGGCACGCCGTTTTAGCATTTATTGGATAATAAGTTTGAAGATTACAGTTTAGCACAATGTTTTAACATAATTTTTTTTCCGTACGGGAATCTATAAACAGCACTACGGTTTTCGTATTGTTCATCTTTTACGGGAGGAAGGGAGGAAGGAAGGCAATCTATAAATCAGGCTTAAATGTAATGTGAATATGTTTGTGTCAAAAATGTATCAATTTAAATTTGTTAAAAATAAATGTTTTTGGTTTAAATTTTTCAAGAGTCATTTAAACGAAAGTCAATACATTTTTAATCCAAAAATTAGCACTGGAAAATTAAAAACTAAATGTACTTAATGTGAGAATTTTTGTATAAAAAATTTTCGACTTTCATTAAATGACTCTTTACTATGGAACGCCGTTTTACTAGCTATTTATATTAAAAGATGTCACTAATACTTTTGTTGACTTCCTGGTTGTTGTATAAATAGTTATTGAAACACTCGTGTGTTTATAAACCTTATTATTTAAAAGAATATAAACGTCAAAATACTTTTTGCAATTGTCATACATTGTAAAAACTCACTTTGTAATTGTTAAGGTTTATGCAATTGTGCTTTATGAGAAGAAGTAAAGCTTTTACGGAGAAAAGTTAAATATTATACATAGTTTTGGCAATTATCGTATGTTGCAAAAACCCAAAGAGTTGTATTTACATTAAAAGACGTCACTAATAGTTTTGTAGACTTGTTTGTGGACCTTTTACAATATACAATAATTGCCAAAATTCTTGAGTTTTTGCAATAAACGATAATTGCCAAAACTATGTATAATATTTAACGTTTCTCTATAAAAGCTTTACTTTTTTCCAACAATTGCATTTTATTAAAATTAAAATTTGTAATAATTAAATAGTAAAACGACATTTCATACTTTAAAAATTTAAAGCAATAATTTTGTAGAATATCCAGGGTAAAGTAGACAGTTATCTGACACTTTATAGTTATTGGACAATTAACATTAATAAAAACAAGAGTTCTATAAATAGTTACCTTGAAGTCAAATCATTAGATGGAACTACTTTATTTTTGGTAGAATATAGGACAAAAAAGTTCGCACGTTACTTTGGTGGTAAGATTTTTTTTAAGAGCAGGGCTGTGTTTAAATTACAATAAAAAATATTTCTAAAAATTGTGTGGTATAAATTTGTTCGTCATGGTTTAAACATTGTCACTTTAATGCGTTTTAATTTTAATTCTGAAAACAAACAGTAAATGGCCAGTGTCCAAATACTGGTTGGTAAAAAATGTAAATTTCTATTATTGGACATGTCCAATTTCATACTCTATTTGTATCCCGGATATTTACCAGCCAAATCTTATGTAATATTGTCCCCTGAATCCGAAAAGACCGTCAAAAACTATAAAAGTTAAGCAGTTTTTGAGATATAGTCAATTCCATATTATTTGTAAAATTGATTATATTTCAAAAACTGTTCTACTTTTATAACTTTTGAAGACATTTTCCGATTCAGCGAATAATATTTCATAGGAATTGACTGATAAATATCCTGGATACAAATTGCTGTTGACGATAATTATTAGTGGCTGCTTTTTCGCAATGGCATTTATGACTAATTCATTTTTAGAGAGTAAGTAATGTAGTGATTTCTTCGTCACAGGAAATCTTGCAGAATAACAGTGATTTAAATACAGTGCATGATGGAGAACATAAAAAATGGCAACAAAATTAATAAATTCGTAAACATACCACCCAAAAAAATATTATTATATATATTATAAATTATCCTGTTTCGGGCTAAACATTATAATAAACACTTATTAATATTTGCGACAAACTATTTCAGAAGTCAGACCAAGCAATTTATCTTTAAAAAATATTTAACAATTTATGTTATTTGATGTAAAGTTGTAATGTTTATATAAAAATCAATGTGTCCAATTACTATATAAAACGTCCAATTACTATACTTTTTTTGCATTATTTTATAAAACTAATCCTTTTTATATATTTAAAAGAAAAAACTAAAATTTTAAACCAATAAAATTTTAAATTAAAAAATTATTTAATAAATTTTAAAACGGCGTGCCATACTTCTTTATATTATACAAATAGGTATTTAGTTGATTAACTACATTGAAAAATGTTAAATTCTTAATTTAACTCTTCTATTTCGGCGAAAGTTGCGTTAAAAAAACTCCTTAGTTACTAATAAAACACGTATTCGTTTCAAGTGGACTCACCTTCGCTGGAGCACATATCACAGCCGTCCAGCTCTGCCATCAGCGTGAGATACCTGTCGAAAGGCAGCGCGGTGGCGCCACCTGGCTGCGAGCCGTTCAAGTAGTGCTTCACTTCTTCCGCCTCGACCTTCCGATTGGTCAGCCGTCGGCACGTTTCGAGCACCTTATCGACGCTCACTTGACCGCCGTAAGAGTCGTACTCCTGCCTCAACCTTCTAAAAATTCGATTAGCAACGGTCGACACGCATTTTTTCCCCCCTACTTACTTGAGTTTGTGTGTGATTTGGTCTTCTGGTGTCGCGTTGCTGGTTGAAGCGTTTTTGAAAAAGTTGGCGGTGCATTGAAGGGCGCTGGGTAAATCCGAGTGGATTTTGACGCCTCGACTTTTTACTAAATGCAGTAAACACGTTTGTCCTTCCACTAAATCTATGTATTCCCTGAAAAGAAGATAAATATAATAGCTTTTTAGAAACTTGCTTATGTTAAAATTAGGGTTACCAGATTCTGTCAAAAAAAGTCGGGACATTTTGTGTGATTTAACCTTAATTACAAAAGTGACATAATTAACAATAATTAAGTAACGTCAAACTTACAATTTGCATTGTATTATTATGTTAATTTTTTAATTAAGGTAAATTAATACTAAATGTCCCGATTTTTTTGACAGAATCTGGTAACCCTAGTTACAATGTTAAAAGCATATTTAAGAATGTAAAAACATAATACAGATAGATTTGAGAATGTCAAAACCTAATAAATAAGATCAAAATCCTAAGAATGTCAAAAACAGAGAAGGCTTCGAGTAAGAAAGAGAGGGTAATTTTTTTAATGTCAAAACAATATTTGAAAATGTAAACTTATTAAAGAACGTCAAAGTTTACTAGAGACTGTCAAAACCATGGAAAATGCCAAAATGACTTAATTAAGAAACACTTTTTTGGAACACAATTTAGAAGGTCAAAACCCTATTTAGGAATATAAAACCCCCTACAAATGTCGAAAACAAATTTTAGAATGTGAGGAATATCAAAAGATATTTAATATCATAAATGTCATAAACAAGTTTTATAATGTTAAAACCATAAAAATGTTACATTTTTTAAATGTAAAAATATTTTAAAATGTCTTATTTAAAGTCAAAGTTACTTTCTTATTTAGTTGTACCGAAACAGTACCAAAACAGCAGACGTCAGTACAAAACATAGATGACCGAAGGTACAAAATGGAAATCAGTGCCACTACTGGTGAAAAAAAGAAAACGTTATTTGTGCGATTTAGTAGGCAGGTTGTAGAGGGCGCTGTCCCGTACGGGAATCTATAAACAGCACAACGGTTTTTGTATTGTTTATCTTTTACGGGAGGAAGGGAGGAAGCAAGGAAGGCAATCTATAAATCAGGCTTTAGTCCTATCATCCGGGAGCGCTCTTATTGGTCCAATTATAATTCGAAAATTATGACATTTTATCGGTCCGTCAAGTTTTAACTTCGTACGTCTGACGGAGAAAGTTAATAATATATTATGTATCAAGTTTGATAAACGCCATTTTATACACGAATTTAATTAAATTAATAAGTGTATAGAAAAGTTTATAAACGAGGTGCATACTATACTTTTTCTACGACAAATACTTAATACAATGATTTAAATCAAAAATTTGCATAGAGCGCCATCTATGAAACAATAGGGGAATCTGTGGGTCACCGTCAAATGTCACATTTTTATATTTTATACAAAGATTATAAAGGTTATAAATCGAAATGTATTTCTTGAAAATAGACAGTTTTTCACAGTGAAAGTAAAGAAATTGTTTTATGAGCACTTAACAGTGGAGTCTGTGCCCGAATTTAAGTTATAGTTTACTGCCGGCGAAATTAAAAGGTCAGTACAATGTTCATATAAACTTTTCAAATATTGAGATGTTGAGATAATAAAATAATTTTCACATTTAGTATTATTTTACAAGAAAGGCACTTTATTTTAACGATTGTATGAAATTTGACAACTGTCAACTAACTTAAAACTAACTTCAGCCCGTGATTAAAAACCTGTTGCTAACTTCAGCCCGTGAGTAAAGCGCCATAAAGCCACAACTTGTCAATGTGTATTTAAAAGGTCACTTAGTGTCATTGAAACATGTACGATAAAGGACGTTTTAAAGGTGGGAGTAGAAAATAGTATATTATGTATCAAGTTTTAAAAATTCCATTTTAGTTACGAGTTTTATTAGGCACGAGCGAAGCTTGCAAGCGAATGTTTAATAAAAACGAGTGTCTAGAGAAGTTTATAAAACGAGTTGCATACTATACTTTATCTACGACGAACAAATAAAAAGAATTTAAAGCCAATTTTATTTGTTAAACTTTTAACGGATTTAACCTCACTTTTCCCTAATTTATAATAAAGCTAACTTCAGCCCGTGACTAAAATGCCCAAAAGCCACTGTTGCTAACTTCAGCCCGTGACTAAAACGCCATAAAGTCGCAGCTCGTCAATGTAGGAGAGGAGAATAAAAAAAATTAAACTCATCCGTCACTTCAAATCCGTTTTTGAAGCCTAAAGTTATTCTAAGATAATTTATTTTCAAATCTTTTAAATTTTTTTAATTATGTAATTACGTTCGTTATGTGAATATATTATAATGTTCTACTGTTATGTCTTTATTTAATAAGAAAAACGGAAAAAAAGAAAAGAAAAAAAAATTATTAAAACCAGAACTAAAAGGACCTTCTTTTTCAAAACCATACATTTTAATGTATATTAATGCTAGTATATTCTTTTTATATGGTATCTTTAAAATTAGACAGATAACTGTTAAACAATTGTTGACATAATGGGGTAGTTAAATTTTTTCTGACCTATACTTTTTATGGTTTTATTCAAGGCGTTTTGTAATTTTAAACATTTCTGTGAAATCAGAATTTCAATTGAGTTTACCGTTTTCGAGATATTTACAAAAAAAATCTCCTAATTACGTCACTAGGCTATTGACAACGTTGCCAGCTTTTTCTATGGTTGCCAGTGTGTTTAGTTTAAGATTCTTACGATAGATGGCGCCACGTTATAATATTTTAGTTTTAAAACCACTTGATCTATAATAATTATAATTATTTTAGTTGAGAAGAAGAAGAAGAATTGATTTTTTGACGTTTCTTTTTTTCGGGTTATGCTTTTTTTAAAAATTTAGATTATTGAAAATCAATGTTATTGTTATGTTATTTGTAATTGATATTAGATAAGTGATTTATTAATAACGGACTCCAAAGCAGAGGAATCTTGTGGAATGGTTGGTTACATTGAACATTGGAGCTTTTAAACAAATAAAGTAAGTACCTATAATTATAATCATATTTTGTCGTAAATGCATTTCATTAGTATAATGCCTAGTTCTTTATATTCTTTTAGATATATCTTGGACTCTAAAATATCAAACAGTAATATGATACCTCGTAATAAGGAAGATAGGTACTTAATGAATTTGGTGACCAAAAATGTACTCTAGAGCGTAGTATCTTTGAACAGTCCAGAAGTTTGTCATACATTTTTTTAATCTTACAAAAGGTTTTGATGCTCATCATCAGGGATGCAAGTTTTATAAAAACTATACACAAATATCATAAATACCATTTACTGTTATTTTTTGTAAATTTATTTCATTCATTTTCAGCTTTATTTTGCCCATATACCTATTACTCCTATACGGGTAATCGACAATTCATTCAATGTGCAATTGTTCTTGCCGTAAAAGAAAGATGCCCTTATTTCAAATGTTAAATGGGAACTTTTGCGCATGTGCCTTACAATATACCACGCCCGGTTTTAAATTCGCCAAATTTAAAAATTCTTTTCCTTGTCATTTTCTTATAACCTCTTTGGTCGAAAACATTGTTTTTGTTTGAAAAAGTGTTTTTATTAATTTAATTTAATGCAGCTAGTGTTTAAAATAAATGGGCAAAATCATATTTGCAATTCTCTTTTATTTAATCAAAAAAACTGAATTAAAAACCAGATTATTGACGGCGGGCCAAAAACAAATGACCGATTTAGAAAAATAATGAAATATTAAAGGTTACTAACATTCCCAATCTCTTGGCAATCTAATAAAAAAATAGGTAGGTAGGTAGGTACTATAAGTTCATAGTAGATATTTGGTAAAAAGTTAATTGTTTTACCATAAATAATACCTACCAAAATTTTGATTAAAGTGTAATTGTAATAAACCAGAATCACAGGCGTAAACACAAAATAATAAACAATTGTTTATTATTTTGTGTTTATGCCTGGTTAACCAAGATGGCAGTGCATTGTTGCCAAATTGACCAAGACAGATTATATATTTTTTTTTAAATAATAATTTTGAAGATTTAAATAACTACAATTAGGCTAAAATTATTCAGACAATAAAACAATAACGTTTAAAAGATATTTTTTAAATTTTTACCATATTTACAAGTAAAATTTGAATAAAGAAATCATCTAAAAGACAATATAAAAGAAACAAGGCAAGCTGTAGTATTTTAATAGTGTAGCATGCGCATTGGAAACATTTTATCATTTGAGATAGATACATATACCTGTCTCTTAATAATTGCAAGGGGCGTGGTAAGTCGTTTACCCGTATAGGAGTTATAGGTATATGATTTTGCCACTTTTTTCTATGAAATATATTAAACTCTGCTTTAGACAGTTATTAGGTACCTATTTATTACATTTTATTAGGTTTCACACGGTGTTTCAATGTGTAAACCTATCAATAAAACTTTTAATTTCAGAATTTTCTTTAACCTCCTCTTCTTCTTCTTTCACTCAACTGACAGTGACAGTATTTGTACATAACCTCTTTGGGTATTTTCTGACATAACCGAATGAAATCATTAACAAGGGTACTTGACAACAGGGTAATTTTCAACCAATAGAAATCTTAGAATGTTGGTCACATGGCGAGGTTTGTGACGTCATAAAAATTTATATTTTTTGTAAATATCTCGAAAACGGTAAACTCAATTGAAATTCTGATTTCACAAAACGCCTTGAATAAAACCATAAAAAGTATAGGTCAGAAAAAATTTAACTACCCCATTGTAACTATGACAATTAAGCATTAGGTAAATTTTGTGAATATACCTTGTAAACGCCTCTGCAAGAAAACGTTTTCGAGATATTTGCGTTTAAATTTTTATAAATTTGTACCTAAAAATATTCCAAAACAATTAAATTTTATCTTAACTACTAAAGTTTGGTTTCCGCTGAAAGTCGTGTTTTGGTCGGACACTAGCAAAAACCATATTTATGTTAAGGAAAGTCAAAAACTATTGATTGAATGAATAGTTTAATTTAAAATGACTATTTTTGTTTTTCACCGAAACTCCAAAACATTGTTCAAAACATCGATTAAAAACTCCCCTTAAAGTTTGAGCCCTTAATTTTAATTTTAAGTACTTCCTTTCCAATTTTGAATTTTTCCCATTTAAAAAGTATGTATTTTCAATCACTTTTTTTAAGTTTCTATATCATTGCTTTTTAAAAGAGCCTTAAAGAATTTGTTTTTAACTCGATTTACCTTTTTTCACATATTTCACATATTTTATTCGAAAAAGTTGTAAAAAATTTAATTCTCTATAAAAAAGTTTATATCGCTAAAGTGCACAGTTTATGAATATTTAATAGTCATGGAATCGAATCTAAGACAAATCTCAAGAAAACACAAATTTTTAACTGATCTTTCTTGTAAACTGTACACTTTAGCGATATAAAGGTAAGGACTTTTTTGTAGAGAATTAAATTTTCTCCAACTTTTTTTTTTAAATTTTCGGTAAGACAAGCCATTCTCTTAATATTTTCAAAAATATGTGAAAAAAGTAAAAAAAGGTGAATCAAGTTAGACAAAAATTCTTAAAGGCTCTTTTAAAAAGCGTTAAATACCACCCGAAAAAATATTAGATATACAACAAACTATTTTAGAAATCAGACTATGGAATTAGTAGTTACCTTTAGAATCCAGAAAAGGGATGAGGAATCCGAGAAAGAAATATATGAATTAAATGGTATTTACAAAAACGAAATAAAAAAAATTACCTAAAACAGCAATTTATCTTTAAAAAATATTTAAAAATTTATGTTATTTGATGTAAAGTTGTTATGTTTTTATAAAAATTGTATGTCCAATAACCAGAGCTGGGCAGTAGTTAACTACAAATGTAGTTAACTACGTAGTTAACTACTTTTTTTCTAAAAATAATCGTATTTCAACTACTTTTTTTTACCTAGTAGTTATACTCGATTATTTTAGGTTTTCATAAAATATTCGTAAAAAGTAGTTAAAAAAGTAGTTAACTACTCAGTCGTAACTACTTTGTATAGTTAAACTACTTTAATATATTTTAACTACTTTTACATAATTTAACTACTTTTGAGGTAGTTATTTAAGTAATTTCCTAGATATGCCATGTGCAGAAACAGGTTATTAGTTGTTGTCAAGAACTTGTTGAAAACCCTTCGCCTAGCGCATTTTGTCTTATTTACTACTGTAAAGAATAATTATGTCTGAAATTGATATTTTTCAGGAGGTAAGTAAAAACGTAAGATTAATTAATTAATTTTTCAATGCTTGGTTCTTCAATTTCCGATTAACTTAAGTGTTAAGATTGCCTGCAACTTTGACTTAACCTGTAGTTTAATTTACGCAAAGTTACGCCAATTTAGATCCTTAAAATCTTGGATATGTTCTGTCCTTAAAATACAATAATAATTATTGTATTTATTGGTGTTTAAATTCATCTGGCAAAAATTAATTTTTATCCGCTTAATTTAGAACTAATAAACGGGGTTTAGCAATGATTAAAAAGTGAGTCCCGTAGCACTATAGTTTCGCTCAAAAGTGCGAAGACATACAAAAAATTAATTTAAAAAAAATTGACTTAAAACTTTATTTTTTAATAAAAGATTAAAATCCTAAGCAAACATATTTATTATTTTTTAACATATACTTTAAATTAAAATAATAATAATAATAATTAAATTAAATTAAATACAAATAAAACTGTACTAGTTAATTTCTATAATAGGAAAAGTCCCGAGTTACGTAATGTAACGGTAGGCAATGTTAATCTTGATCCCTCTAAAACAACAAAGTTTCTTGGACTTCACCTGGATAGTGACTTAAATTGGACATCACATGTCGATACAGTAGTTAATAAATTAAATAAAGCATTTTTTGCAATTTTAAGTATAAAAACCTCCATGCCACAAGCATACTTGATTGAGGTGTATTATGCATTGGCTTATTCGCATCTGAGTTATAATGTTTGTGTGTGGGGTGGGTCTTCTTATTCACATAGAGCATTTGTGGCTCAAAAGAGAATAATAAGAATCATTTATAATTTAAAAAACCAAGAAACTTGTCGAAATACCTTTAAAAACAATAATATTTTAACGCTGCCTTGTATTTACCTTTACCATTGCTTAATTTTCGCCAAAAAGAATATTGAATTGTTTGAAAAAAATTGTAAATATCATAAATACTCTACTAGAAATGCTCAGGAATTTATAGTAACATCCCATAAAACTACTAAATTCAAAAATTCTGTATTATTCTCGGTGGCAAAAATATATAATAAAATTCCAAAAAATTTAAAGAGTATTCAAAGCTTAAAAACTTTTAAAATGGAGTGCAAGAAATTTTTAATACAAAAATGTTTTTATAATTTATGTGAGTATTTTTAATGTGGTTTGTGAAATATGTTAAATGTTTGTGTCTTATTTTTATTTTTAATATATACCGCTGTATACAAGAATTATTGTAACTCAGTCTTGACATATACACCCTGTAATAGGAATTACGTATGAATAAATTATTATTAAAAAAAAAAAAAAAATTAAGTGATTTATTAAATTTTATAACTTTGAGTTATTTTGCCATTTTGGTAGCTGTAATATTTCAAAGAGAGTAGTTAAAAAAAGTAGTTAAATTTTTAACTACTAACTACTTGTAGTTAGTAATCTAACTACTTTTTTGTATAAGTAGTTTAACTACTAGGTAGTTAAACTACTTTTTTAATTAAGTAGTTAGTAGTTATACTCCACTACTTTTTTCAAGTAGTTTGCCCAGCTCTGCCAATAACTATGGTCGCGTTTTTTGCATATTTTTATAAAACTATTATCAAAATTAAGGGCTCAAACTTTGAGGGAATTTTTTTAAATAATATTTTGGAGTTCCGGTGAAAAACAAATGAACACCCTTATGTATAGCTTAGATCCCAAAACAGCGCAATAAGTACTCACTCGTCGGTGATGGTCTCCCCCATGATGGTCTGATTCTTTTTGAAGGGTTGAGCGACGATGACCACGCACCGGCCCGAAGCCACCAAATAAGCCACCTCGATCATGCCGACGGTGCTGCGCGTCTGGCTGTCGATCACGAAAAGCAGCAGCGAAGCCGTTTGCTTCGCGTTGAACTCCTGCTCGACCAGCTCCGGCGCCCACATCGAAACTTGCTGGAAAGGAAGTAAAACAAACTCGTTACAGGACACCGTTACGAGTTGCGCGAACGCATTGTGTGGCGTAAGAAATGGGTGGCTGCGCTTCTCGACATAGCACAGCAAAGGGGAAAATATAGAAGTGTATTGGATGACGCCACGTTTGAATACAGTTTTCTAAACCCTCGGCACGGTATAGAGTTGTATTCGTCAGTCAAGCGTTTCAATACTCTCCACAGCATAGATAGACCAGTGCAGAAGCCTTTAAAAATGGTAAAAAGAGAAAAAAAATAACAGTAGGATGAAACCCATTGGAAAAGGAGGGGAATATAATAAAAATTAAAGGAAAAATAAATTACGGGCGATCTGAGTTCGGGAAGTGGGAGGGGGGGGTTTAAGGGTAAAAAATGGTTTATCTCGATTTCCGGCAAAACTATAAGTCCTATGGAAAAAAGTTAAATGGCAAAGTTGTAGGTAATAAAAAGATCTACAACTTTTGTATTTACAATTTTTTCACATAACCTTAAAATTTATGTGAAAAATTCAAAAAACCAAGTTTTTGTTTTTTTTATTTTTATCTTTTTCAAAAAAAAAAAAATTTCCACGAAATTTGGTGAAAACTTACCTTTTTATGTCCCAAATACACTGTAATTTATTTGATTTGAAATATTTATTATTTCGCCTTATTTTGACTTAATATCAAAAAAGCACCCTAATTTTCAATCGAAAATTCTCGCGTCAAAATATCAGCTTTTTTCAAAAAGTCGGTGTGCTTTTTGTTCGATGAACTCTCTACTTTCTGATTGTGTAAAAAATATATACATTACTAGGGTAAATGTTCTCAGAAAATACAAAAAATATTATAATGAATAACGTAATCAGAATGAAGTATCTAAATTCAATAGTATGATTTACATGTATTTTTATATTTTATGAGATTTTCTGACATAAATGTTATTAGAATTTAATAAATAAGCTTTTTAACTAAAAAAAATTGCAACAATCACATTTTTTTGATGAAATTGTACATAATGATTAAAATAAATTTTCGAATTCGAGTTTTTTTCGTTATTCATTATAATATTTTTTGCATTTTCTGAGAACATTTACCATAGTAATGTATATTTTTTTTACACCATCAGAAAGTAGAGATTTCAACGAACAAAAAGCACACCGACTTTTTAAAAAAAAGCTGATATTTTGAAGCGAGAATTTTCGATTGAAAATTAGGCTGCTTTTTTGATATTAAGGCGAAATAATAAATATTTCAAATCAAATAAATTACTGTGTATTTGGGACATAAAAAGGTAAGTTTTTACCAAATTTCGTGGAAAAAATTTTTTTTTTTTAAAGATAAAAATAAAAAACCAAAAACTTGGTTTTTTTGAATTTTTCACATAAATTTTGAGGTTATGTAAAAAAATTGTAATTACAAAAGTTGTAGATCCTTTTATTACCTACAACTTTGCCATTTAACTTTTTTCCATAGGACTTGTAGTTTTGCCGGAAATCGAGATAAACCACTTCCCGAAGTCAGATCGCCCGTAATTTATTTTTCCTTTCATTTTTATTATATTCTCCTTTTCCAATGGGTTTCATCCTACTGTAATTTTTTTTGGTTTCAAAAATTATCGACCCTGGTCTAAGAGGTCGTAGTTTGACTTTTGAACTAGTATTAATATGAAAATTATTTTATGCTTGAAAAAAAAACTATATACGACATGATTGTGATTTTTTTCATTTTATTAATTAATCAAGCTGTGTTGAATATTTTTCCTAAAGGAATAATTGCCAATGGGCCATTAATTCATTTGTTCGTAGATACTACAATAACCTGCACTGGTGTGTACCTTTTGACCAACCCGATTTAAATATTGCTGTACTAACATTAAACTACCAGTGGAGATGTGCAGGGTCTACCAACAGACCTCATTAGTAAATTATTAAAGTTTAATAGCATATCGATAATTTTTTCAACATAACCTCTGAAATTTTTAATACAAATATAGGTACTTTATATAATACATAAATATACTTTACATCATATCCTGTGTGCTTTACATACCCGAGTTGTTACGGTAAATAAAAATCAGACAAAGGAACCAAAGAAAGGAACTATTTTCAACAAAATCATATGCAGAAATGAGAAAATTCAAACTACTTGCATCCATCAAAAGATCAAAACTTCTTGCAATATTGAATTACACCTTTTTTCTATGCTCTCAGAAATTGTGACTAGAACAGTATTAGAGAGACTCCAGTTCTATAACTTGGTAGAGTAAAGAGAAGTCGAAACCGTTGCGATATTGCATTGCGCTGTTTTTTATAATTCTCGGGAACATTAACGAAAATCATTGCCAGTAAAATTCGAAAAGCTTGAGTTTCTATGCCTTTGAAGAGAATAATAATCCGAAGTTGCTGCACCATTGGACTGCCCCCTTTTTCAATAATTTCCAGAGACATAACCGACTGCGCCATTCGACAGGGTCGAGTTTCTACCTCTCTGTTGAATATAGAAAATCAAAATAATGTATCTTGTAAGACACCATTGAGTTTGACTTTAACTATAGTCGTGCAAAGGTATAGAGGCGAAAAATATAAAAACAAAGCACGATTCAATGCAGTTCTGATAAAACTTTAAGATCTAGTATTCAAACGGGGAGTCATACTAAACACTTCTATATTTTGGGGTTTGAAATGTTCGATAATTTAAGACTATGTTTTCTTGTAGGGTTATTTGAATGTCAAGTTGGGACTTACTGGGTTGTAAAATGATATTCCATGTTTCTGCAGCTCGGGTATTGCTGTGTCCGCTCGCCATGTCGTTGGATTACAAGAACCGCCCAAAAATACTTGAAAGTTGCTTTTAAATTCTAAAAAAAATTACAAAAAGAAAAAAATTAAAATAGTTTGGTATTGTACTATGCTCCACACCTCAAAGTCCCACCACGTGACCACGTACAGAACGCAGTCTTTTAAAAATTTGGCATTTAAGGCTTTTCAGGTTATGTATCTGTCAAAGTATAGTCAACGAAAGAAATAATATTAGGTTTAGGCGTTAAAAATGTATAAATCTTTATAACATTACAATAACAATTAATGGTTTAAGAATTTAAGAATATAAATACTTACTGCATTTAATGAAATTCTAAAGTGTATGGTGCCAAATAAGTAATATTTTTGTGTATTTGGTTTACATAATATGTAGATATTATCTGGTTTTCTCCATAAAATAGTTTTAACTAAATGGCATAAGTTTTATTAAAAAAAAAACTAGCTTCTCTATTATGGAAGAAGAATACCTGTATCAAAGGTAGGTTAATATATTATACGCTTAAGAAGAATCGCTAGTAGCGCCACCAATGGGCTGTTATCGTAACAAAAGTAAAACTTTTAATAATCAGCTGTCAAACGCTTATGCTACAAACGAGTGTTTTTTGAGAATAAAGCCGGAAAATGTTAAATAATATCGAAAAAAAAAACGTGGCTCGATTTTTTGTGTTGTTGGGTGTATTTCGAGAGGAAATCCTGTGTTGAGTTTTTACCGGTTTTCCAATAAACAGTGTTAATCTAAATGAAGAAATAAATTGCATACAGTCTCTGTAAATAACACATTTTATACACATTTTAGTAGTGATTAACGTGAGTGTAAACATTTCAATTCAGTAAAAATCGTCAAACAAATAAGTCGTCTAAATTTAAACAGCATTTAGCAATATTAAAAGTGTTGATTAAGAAAGTCTCCACTTAACGGTAAAATACCATTATATTATGTATTATATATAATATTATGTTGCCAAGAATTCGTAAGTATATTTTGTTGTTTAAAATGCAGTTGTCGGCGTTTTTCAGAGAACTCAAATATAAAAATGGTTGATTTTAAGGTTATGTTTGTGCAAAAAATATTTTTTACTAATTTCTTAGAAATGTCCAAACTTAAATATAAATTATATTAGGTAAAGTTATGATTAGTTAATTCTGCACCAACAAATGTACTTACCGAATTGGATCATTTGGCAAAACATGAAAATGCATCGATTTAGTTCTTGAATTTTATTACAATTAAAAACACAATAATTCACCATGATCCCTTATCCCAGATGGCGCGCGCGCGTTGCGAAATCCCGATACTTCTTTAGCGTATAGGTAAAATAAAAACAAAAGACGAATTTAATTTAATTTAATTTTCCAAAAAAAGTTTCTTAAGTGAATCCAGTTTAAGAACAATTCTCAGAAATTAAAAAGAGAACAATGTATTAAGCTTTTATTTTTGATAACAATCGTTATTGCATCTAATATATTGTATATACACAGGGTGTCTAAAAAGAGAGTGTACAATATTTTTAGGGCATATAGAAGAGCTAAAAAGAGGACGAAAAGTACTTTGGCGTTTTTTGATCTGACGCACTCTTAATTAGTTATTATTTAAATAAAGTTTCCAATCACAGGCTTGCTTTAGCAGAATGAGTTGAGTTGCGACAAACTATAAAGGCAGATACCAAATATAAAACTTTTATGAACTTAATAAAATAAAACTGTGAAATTCAGTAGCTAACCTTCAGTTCCTTAGACTGTCAGCTAATATACCTATACTGTCAATACAAGTACCTATAAAAGCTTTGACATAATTTGATCTAAATAGAACAATCATTATAACCTTATAATTTATCAAATTTAAATAAATTCCACAGTATAGTAACTAATACTTTTTCTTCTAAAAAAAATTGGTATTTTTTGTAATCCATCTAAAGTATACCTACATAAAGTTTTGTCAATACAAGTAGGTATAAAGCTTCAACTGAATTTGATCTACATCGAAAAATCATTATAACTTTTAAAATTTTAATATGCCACATGTCATGGGAGTATTAAATATTTTCACATTGCAAGTTTCAAGCTTCAATTTAATATGAACCATATTCAACAATTATTTAGTATACCTATATTTATATAACCCTATTAAAACACTATTCCAAATAATCCAAAATACTTATTTATTTTGGTCAAAATAGATTTTTCCAACCTTAAAAATTACAAACTTGCACATGATGATATTTTTTACAGATATTCTTATTTCATAATAGAGAAATTAGATTATTTTTTAATAAATGCTGTTTAGTTAAAACTATTTTATGGAGAAAACCAGATATTTGGACCAAATGCACAAAAATATTACTTATTTAATGTTTCTTTAAAAGTTTGACTCTTAAAAACAAGTGTAAAAATTACTACTAATTAATTAGGACTGGTAAGGATATTTTAAATATTAAGCGGAAACAGATTGAAGGTTATCAAAAATGATCTGTTTTAATTTAATTAATTTGATTGAAAGTTCAAATTAAACACTTATTTATATACATTTGTTGTGTAAAAAACATTTTCTACTCTGTAAAAAATAAGCCTCGTTAACAAATAAGCTTTCTGTAAAAACATTTGCTTATCTTAAGGTCTTAACCGATACTAACTAAATTTATAATTAGACTTGATTAAAAATACAAAAGCAATGTGGTTTTGTATCAAATAAACAAGATCAACAAAAGTATGAAAATTTCCTAAATAAAAACTATAAGATCTGTCGAAAACAATAGTTATATCTATAACTCTAGTTATTATTCCTTACAATCAATAAAAAATATAAAACTTACTGTTATTTGCTTTGTGTATTGATGTTTTCCTATGGTGGATTGGGGGTTGATTTTGCATCTCCCTTATAAAAACACAGAATTCACCAAAGGTGATGGAATCGCTGGCCCCATTTTTATTGTACCTTTTCGCACACTGAAGCATTTTCGACACTGTAAACAAAAAGCAGGCATAATAAAATCATATTAAAAGCTGTTTGTTTTGGGAACCTTAACCTGATAGGTACGTCATATTTGTGAGGTTATGGGATTATTGATTCCAAGTTTTGGCACTTGACGCAAGGGTCACTGACAGCGCTACTCTTAAAAATACCAATGTTTAAGTTTATAAAAATAATTTTAAGATTTGTTTACATTTTTTGTTTACCTAGCTACTTTGTGTTTTTAAGACATTATTTTTTCCAAATTTGTATCTTCATTGGAAGAAATTTAATTAAACACAGGAAGTGTTTATAGAAAAGTAAAAATAAATTGTTTTGATTGTAAAAAGGTGCAATGCTCTTTGGTTATTGTTTAATCATAAAATAACAACAAAAATGCGTTAGACGTTGAACTAACTTAAAACCATCTCAATTGATTTAACTAACTTTAGATTAAGTTTCAGATTTGTGTATTTTTACTTTTATATTAGTTTTTACTAAATTGAATACCAACTTAATCAAATTTGTCAAAGTAAAAGTTGAGTAAGGTAATGGTAAAATAAAAAAACTTCCAAATAAAACACTTTTAAATGATATACCTATTTCATTCATTACTTATTTCATTTTTCTCGAAAACGATAAGTTTTAGAAACATATTTTGTAAAAAAATGTAGTCTTGGTTGCCTACTACAATGAATGTTATTGCTCTAATCATTTTGATGATTTGATTAAAATTTGAATTTGAATATTTTTTATGAAAATCTCAATAGTATAGTAAAGAACTAATGTCATAAGACGTCATTTTGTCGCACGCGGAAAATTTATAATGGACGATTAAGAAATGAGTTCTTTATGCTATTTTATCTATTTTGCAAAAATTCTATAAAAAAAATAATTTTATACCTTAAACATAATTTGGTCGAATTTTACATTAGATAGTTGGTATCACAGTCATTGGTTTGACAGTTAATGTCAAAATCGTTTCGCCATGCCGTCCTTAATTTACTTATTTACAATAAGCGGCTGTTAATGTTAAAGAAGAAAAAAAGGATTTTCTTTGGTGTTAAACAAAATGTATTGCCAGAAAAGTCTCGTAAGTACTAGAAAAATAATAAAAATATTATAACCAATATGCAAAATATTATGCTGTTTAAAGTAAAGCCAACCTATAAAATCAAAATTTTGGGTGGGATAAAGTATTTCATTACAGAGCCGAAAGCGGTGTTATAATAAAGTCATTATGAACGCAAAATAGATAATAGTACCTATATTATGTATCAAGTTTGATAAACGCCATTTTAAACACGAATTTAATTTAGGCACGAGGGGGCTTGCGAGCGAGTGCTTAAGTTAATGAGTGTATAGAAAAGTTTATAAACGAGGTGCATACTATACTTTTTCTACGACAAATACTTATTATTATCTTAAAATGATTTAGGTACATCAAAAATTTGTAAAGTGCGCCATCTATGAAACAACATGGGAAACTGTAAAATGTCACATTTTTACATTATATAAACACAATTATAAAGGATGTAAATCGAAATGTATCTTGAAAATTGACAGTTTTTCACAGTGAAAGTAAAGGAGATGTTTTATGAGGACTTTACAATAGAGTCCGTGCCCGAATTTAAGTTATAGTTTACTGCCGGCGAAATTAAAAAGTCAGTACAATGTTCATATAGGTAAACTTTTCAAATATTGGCGTTGAGAAACTATTTAATATTTTTGTATTTTTGAATTGAGATAATAAAATAATTTTCACATTTAGTATTATTTTACAAGAAAGGCACTTTATTTTAACTATTTTATGACATTTGGCAACTGTCAACTAACTTAAAACTAACTTCAGCCCGTGACTAAAGCGCCGGAAGGCACAACTTGCCAATGTGTATTTAAAAGGTCACTTAGTTAGTGTCATGGAAACATGTACGATAAAGGGTGTTTTAAAGGTGGGAGTAGAAACAGATTATTATTAGCACTTTTTAAAATTGTCATTTCAAATTTTGTGCTGCCAACTTAAGAAACAAAAAATATGACAGTTTTAAAGCTTAATTTTGCCATTGTAACAACAAATTATTAATTTAAATTGTTCCTTATTTAATTTTTATGTTGTTTTTAGTTTTTAATGGTAGGTACTTTAAATTGTAATAAAGTAGTAATTTGTTAATTAAAATACAACGTTTTATTTTTACTACATTGGCACCGCTGAATTTCTGAATTTGCTGTCACTACTGTTATTTATTTATAAAACCTTCTTTATCTCTGATAAAACTTTCAAATGCTACCTTGTTCAATAAAGTATCTACTCAAAATTCTGCAAGATATAAAAAGTAAGTATGAATTATTTAGTTTAGTAATAGGATATTCGAGGTTTATAATGCCTTTTTGTGTTTATTTTATCCACAATTAGCCATAATTTCTTTAAAAATTAATCAAATATATTACCTTGTGCTTTGGACGGATATAGTTGCAATTCATTAAGAATGTTTTGTACATTGTCTTCGGGAATGTGCAGAGTGTTGTTACCCTTAAGGTGTGTGCAAATTGCATCGTATACTTGTCTGAAACAAAAAATAAAACATTATTTGGGAGAAAAAAATATTTTTTAAATTTATTTTAGTTTGTTTATGCCTATTACCATCTTCACTTAACGCTACTACTATTTTTAGACATTTCTATATACAGGGTGTGCGGAAACGTTAATATATTTCTGGGGTTAATTCTAAACGTAAAAATCATAGACATCTATTGTAAAAATAAAAGAAAAAGTTTTCCGAATTTGATTCCTGGGGGCGCTATAGGCATTTTAAAATGATTCGAAATAATTAATTTTTTAAATTATTTTTACCTGTAAAAATAAGACAAACTTGTCCGCTCAAACTTTTTTTTAAACCTTTAGCAATATTAACAAATTAAAAATCTTTCTAAATTGTAAAGTAAGACCCATTTACAAAAATAGAAATTACGTAAATTCCACCATAATTAACATAATAAAGCAACAAATTAAAATTTTTCGAAAAAATCCAATCGACAGTTGTAAACAGCAAATTATAAAAAGCATAAATATTTATAAATGCAATTTAAAATGTTTATAAACACGTCGTTAAGAGAAAAAACAACAAATAAACGAAATAAAAAACGTACTTTTTCTTTTGCTGCACCATTTTGCCGGTTTGTACAATAATAAAAAATAACGATATTATCACGGAAACGAAAAATCCCAATTTTCAGTCACTATCCACAAAACTACACATTACAGTGCTAATCCTCACAGAACTAAACACCTACTAAACCAAGTTTATCAACTACCGCGATTATAAACAAAATGCAGAGTGGGATTTTAGCATAATGAATATAAACAAGTGGTATTAGGTTTCTACACATTTCCGTTCGCAGAACACTGGCTCTTCAGTAGAGAAAATTCAGGAACTAAATCAACTGTCAATAATTATTGTAAATTTCGAGTTAAATAGGATAAGAGATTTGTTTAATATACGAGGTGTGTTCAGAAAATAACTGGAATTGTTAAATTTCGCGGGTTCGGAGGGTCCGGTTCTCATAAAATTTTCTTTATTAGGTTGGTATACATGCCCCCAAAGTATGATAAAAACTTTAGCTGTTTTCATTGTTTACTTTGTCTGTGGCAGCCGCTAAGGTTAGACGTGTTTTATGAGCTCGGCGATTTTTCGTTCGTTAAAAGAAAGGATCAAAGAATTTGTATCCAATTTTGCCTAAAAAATGAAATAAATTCTGTGAAATGTTAACAAAGGCCTATAGTGAGTCTGCTATAAGTAAAACAAGAGTTTACAAGTGGTATAAGAGTTTCCAAGATGGCCGTGAAGACGTTGAAGATGACGAACGCCCCGAACGCACAAGCGCATTAACAACCGATAAAAACATGGAAAAAGTGGAAGAAATGGTTATAAACCCTCAGAGAAGTCGCTGATGTTGGTATATCGATTGGCTCATCCCATAAAATTTTTTCGAATGTTTTGGGTATGAAACGCGTGGCAGCAAAATTTGTTCTAAAATTGTTAAATTTTAAACAACATTTTTGGCCAAAAACAATACTGTAATGATGCCCCAGCCTCCATATTCGCCAGACATGCCTCTGTCTGACTTTTTCCTATTTCCAAAAATAAAGAAAACCTTAAAGGGCCGTCGTTTTGCAAGCATAGATGACATTAAAAGCGCATCGCTGAAAGAACTAAAGGCTATCCCAAAGATCGAGTTTTAGAAGTGTTTCGAGTATTGGAAGAAGAGCTGGCACATGTGCATAATATCCAATGGGGACTATTTTGAAGGCGACAACATTAATGTAGACGAATAAATAAATATTTGTTTCAAAAAACGAACATTCCCGATATTTTCAGAACACACCTCGTAAAATGGGTAAACCACATAGTAATTGGACATTTAAGGAATATTATTTATTTAATATTTATATATGCCGTTGTTTTAAAGATTTTAGTTTTTTTCTTATAAATATATAAAAAGGATAGTTTATTTGTTTAAACTTTATTTACTAAAAATAAGAATATTTGAATTTTTAATAATAGTTTTATAAAAAACATGCAAAAAGTATAGTAATTGGACATTTTATATAGTAATTGAACCATAGTTGGACATAAAATTTTTATATAAAGATAACAACTTTAAAGATTTTAGTTTTTTTCTTATAAATATATAAAAAGGATAGTTTATTTGTTTAAACTTTATTTACTAAAAATAAGAATATTTGAATTTTTAATAATAGTTTTATAAAAAACATGCAAAAAGTATAGTAATTGGACATTTTATATAGTAATTGAACCATAGTTGGACATAAAATTTTTATATAAACATAACAACTTTACATCAAATAACAAAAATTGTTAATTATTTTTTAAAGATAAATTGCTGTTTTAGGTAATTTGATTTATTTCGTTTTTGTAAATTTATAATTCATATATTTCTTTCTCCGATTCCTCATCCCTTTTCTGGATTCTGAAGGTAACTACTAATCACTGTTTTTCTGCAATATGCCCCGTGACGAAGAAATCACTATATTACTTACTTTCAAAAAATGAATTAGTCAAAAATGTCATAGCGAAAAAGCAGCCACTAATAATTCTCGTCAACAGCAATTTGTATCCAGGACATTTAGCAGTCAATTCCTATGAAATATTATTCGCTGAATCCGAAAATGTCAAAAGTTATAAAAGTAGAACAGTTTTTGAAATTAATCAATTTTACATATAATATGGAATTGACTATATCTCAAAAACTGCTTAACTTTTATAGTTTTTGACGGTCTTTTCGGATTCAGGAGACATTTTTACATATAAGAATAAGAATTGGCTGGTAATGTCCGGGATATAAAACAAAAGAAATTTACATTTTTTACCAACCAGTAATTGGACACTGGCCATTTTACTGTTTGTTTTCAGAATTAAAATTAAAACGCATTAAAGTGACAATGTTTAAACCATGAGGAACACATTTATACCACACACTGATCTGTACACTTTTTAGAAATATTTTTTATTGTAATTTAAACACAGCCCTGCTCTTAACAAAAAACAAAAATCACCAAAGTAACGTGCGAACTTTTTTGTCCTATATTGGACCCAAAATAAAGTAGTTCTATTATTACCGACTGAGATAGTTATAATTGTATACAGTCTCATCTAATGATTTGACTTTAAAAAATCCCATTTTTGCGCTAAATAACGTTCTATTCATTCAAAAGAGAAATATCTCCCGAAGAAACAATACTTACCTTAAACAAAAAATAATAATTAAAAAATTCATTTTTAAGCTAAACCTCTTCCTTTGAATAATTCTTTATAATTTGGATAATTAACAAATTCAAATTATAAATAATTAATATTTTTCATGAAAAATACCGCTTTTGCTTTGCCAATAAAAACTTCTCCTTCCATATAAAACTAAATTAGGTACATATAAAAAATTCCAAAATAGTCATTTTAGATTGCCCGCCGGCATTCGATTACTAACAAATTTAATGATCTGCTTTTAAATTTTTGAAGGATGAATGTTAATTTTTGCATTAGTCACAACAAGGTTTGCGGTATAATTATTTATTTCAATCTCATTAATTAGGTATAATAATACGTTTCTCGCAAATTTTGTAATTTAATCCCTAAATGTATTTATAGCCGATGGCGCATGTTTTGCAATATACAGGGTGTTCCAGAACACGCCCCAAAGATAAAAAGGGAAAGTTATGCGAAACACATACTTGAAAATTAAAATTATCTAACCCAAAGGGTAAGCGAGATAAGAATAAAAAACGATAGCCAATACCAATTATTATACATGGCCATAGGGAATTCTTTAAATCGCTAGGATACACTGAAAGAACAGTTTATTTACAATTGATGATGTTGATTCTACTAGAAGTTGTCAAACTTTTTTTATTTTTTTTATTTTATAAATTTGTTGTTTCTTTGTTAAAAAGTGTTGGGTTGGGTTGGTTGGTTTGTTTTAGTTTTATCGTAACATAACAAATCTTAAAATTATGACGTCAATCGGGACTGAACTTAAGTCCCGCCTCGGGACGGGAGCCACAGCGTTGTTAATATTATAATATGTAAAATATTTGGTCGACTGAAAACCACTTCATTGTGATACTGCTGTAAATTTTTGTTTTTGTCAACTTTTTATTTTCTTCTTAGATATAGGTACTATTGGACTTATGTGACTTTTGGTGAAAATTCATTTTAGGTCAAGCGGTCTGCTTGACCTTGGTCTGAGCAAGTCGTTTCGGGCCCAGAATTTTGGGGAAACGCTGTAGATAATAATAACAATTGGGTAGCGGTAAACCGCAGTACTTGGCTGCTTTGTTTATTTTTATATGTATTATTATTTAATTTAATGATGAAAACTAATATCCACAATTCACACAACATTTAAATTAAAAATATAAAGTATCATTTTGTGTGTTTATTACGAAGGCGTAGAAGGACCAACAACAATATTTTTTTTTAATAAAATTTTTAATCGACAATTGTCGATCGGATCGACAATTGTATATATACAGGGTGTTTCACATTCGTGGCCCATTAGAAGTTTCTGGGAAACGAAAATAGATATCGATTTGAAATTTTAAAAGCGTTTATAATCCATTTCAGTCTATTTTTCTTTAATAATTTGAACAAAATGCGACTTCCGGTTAAACCAGATCAACTTAAATATTATTAATATTATTTTAAAATTTTTCGAATTATTAATTTTTAAACACTTAATTAGTTAACAAATTGTTTATAACAACCTGAAAAATTGACGCGATTAAATTTTACAAATTACATGGTAACCATAGAAACTAGTCTCTGATAAAAACCGTCAACTCACCCGTCACAGGTTTCGTGATACAAAATAATATGTAAAATTTTAGAAATTGTTAAATATCTCTGAAATTATTAACTTTAGTTATAGGGAATAGTAACATCAATCGAAAGGTTTTTTAATTTACTATTTGAATATGTAAAAACATACAAAGTGTTACATTTGAAATAAAAAAAGTTATTAACCTTCAATTAGGCCTAATTTTTTTAAGATTCCAAAAATTCCAACCCTATATTTGCAAACCTCATAACAAAAAAGTTATAGGCTATTTTTGATTGACGCGCATTTCTTAAATTTTAAAGAAAAAAAAATAATAATTCGAAAAATATTAAGTATAAATATATATAAAGTGAATTCACTTCAAATTTCAAATCAATATCTTTTTCGTTTCCCAGAAACTTCTAATGGACCACGAATGAAAAACACCCTGTATATATACAATTGTCGATCGGATCGACAATTGTCGATTCGATCGACAATTGTCGTTCCGATCGACAATTGTCGGTCCGATCGACAATTGTCGATCCGATCGACAATTGTCGGTCCGATCGACAATTGTCGAACCGATCGGCAATTGTCGATTAAAAATTTTATTAAAAAAAAAATATTGTTGTTGGCCCTTCTACGCCTTCGTAGTTTATTTATTAATTTATACTTCCCAAATATTGACAAAAACATGGTATTTTTTTAAAACCGGAAATACAGCCACGCATGCGCTTAGTGCAATCGCCCTTGTGTATCCCCTACTTTAACCTCACGATAGGGAAACAATATATATATATATATATATATCCACCCATGTAGGTATGTGTAAACTATTGGCACGATTGGCAAGATCCCTTCTTTAAAATTGGCAAACATTTCTAAATCATTTAACCTGACGTCAAATATTACTTTTTGGCTCCAGGATTTCATGGTTTAATCAATTTAAAAAAAAAATTAAATACCCATGTATATATAGTAAATTTAAAAGGAAACGACGTACACGTCATCAATGACGTCATAATTTTGCACACTGGTACCAACAGTACTGCCAGATTGGGCGCTTTAGCGCCAATTGGGCGGTTTTAAGAAATAATTTGCGCCTAGTTTTTTTTAAAAAGCGCAAACCGCAATTTGGGCGATTTCTGAAAAAATAAATTGCTCTTTTGTAAATTCTTAGAATTAAACTAAAAAAACTTAATTAAGTTTTTTTAACATATATGTTAACATATATCTTCAGATTGCAGCTGTGATCACCACAAATAATAATCATTAAAGTACCAGGTACTTAGTACTTAGTACCTAGTGTAAACACAAATACTTACTGGGTATATATGTATATGTGTAAAAAATGTAATTTTGTAATTAGAGGTAAGTGTGGTCAAAATTTGAATTCAAGTAAAAGAAATTGAAATATGAGTTCTGATTGGACAGCTAACTTTTTTCCCCTTTCCGTTACTGGGCTCTTGTGCAGCCGGGTTAATTAACATTAATAATATTAGTAATAAATATATAGCCTACTCGCATTCACAATAATAATGAATAGGAACAGTTTCTATTCCTTATTATTTTGAATGGTACCTAGTAGGCCAAATTTAAATTTATTTATTTTAAAAAATAACGAATGGTTATTTTTTGATTTATTTTTAATAATATTAAACATTTATTTTTGTATATTTCATAAATAATAATAAAATTGTTTACTATCAAGAAAAATGTCTTTATCTATACAAATATTAAAATGGTGTGTTTAGGTATTTTTAATGCGTTTTGTGAATTAACCGTTACAAGAATTTCATTTTAATTTTACCAATCTAACGTTGGCGCTGATTGCAATTTTGTTGGCGCTTTTGGGCGATATTTTACTCGAAAATTGGCGCCTCGACTTTAAAATATCAAACACTGGGTACCAACATTAAATGTATCAAACGTAACTGTAATTGAATATTTTAATGCATATCAAACAACTTTAGTTGGCAGTAATTGCAATGTTGTCATGTTTAGACAGTGTTACCAGATTCTGTCAAAAAAGGACCGTACGTTTCGTTTGAATTTACCTTAATTACAAAATGACACAATGAAACAATGCAAATAAATGCAATTATGTCAAGTTGACGTTATTTAATATTGTCCATTGAGTCATTTTTGTAATTAAGGTGAATTCGAACGAAACGTACGGTCTTTTTTTGACAGAATCTGGTAACACTGTGTTTAGATTAAAATTTTGCTTAATAAAATGACGCATAGAAAAAGAAATTGACGTTTTATAATTTCGAAGCTGTCAGTTGTGTTTTTGAATATTTCGTTTAATTCGTGTATAATTTCGTTTATTTTGTTTGTTGTTTGTGTTATTTTATATCGTTTAAGTTTTCATTGCCGTTTTCGTGTTTTTTATATATCGTTTTTTTTTGTTTTTTCTATATTTAAAATGCCGAAGCATTTAAATAGTCGGAGTCAAGAGTGTTGGTATCATCCTTAATACGCTATTTTGATGTAGAACGGGATAATAATAGCCCTTTGTTACCTTTAACAGCTGTTAGAGAGGTAAATAGGATTATTATTAATTATTATTAGCATATTTAACAAAATATATGTTGGATACATAAAATAATTATATATATACCAGGGATTGACTTTAGATGGCAAAACTTCCTGGGTTTTATAGCTGAAAATGTTTAAAAGCATACTTTTGGCGGTCCCAAATCTAGGGACCTATGGTATTATTCATGTAAACGCCATCTATCGTCCTGTAGTTGCACTACCCTTTCACTTGATGCAATGATTTTAGCATCACATTGACAACCGTACCTGATCAGCTGATTGATGACGTATTTTTTAATTTTTAATATTTTAAGGATTTTTAGAACAAAAAATAATGGACCAGTAAATTATATAGGTTGAATTGATATGATATCCTTATCTTGACATTATAAATTGTAAATTAAATTAAAACTTTTCTTCCTGTCAGGGGTAAATGTACTTCCTGTTGAACAAATCGTGGCAGTACCAAAACTAATAATAGAACTGATGTCATGTCTGAATTCGCGCACAGACAATCGGTTGTTTATAATTTGAAAGTTTCGCGGTTGTTAACACTGCCAAAACAAAATATAAAACCGTTTACCGGCCTATGACCCTCATAGAACCGTGGCTGCAATGAGATCACCTCTCTAACCGAGTCTTACAGTGTGCAAATAAAAAAAAACTAATTGTTGGATCAAAAAACATGGCAATTTCTGGTTTAAAAAACTGATGTAAGAAATACATTTCTAAATATACAGGGTGTTATGTAATTAATGTTATATATTAAAATACTGAATACCTTTTGACATAAGGAATAAAGGAAAAATATTTAAAAAAACATTTTTCCAAAGATAAACAAAAAATATGCATTAGAAGTTTTTTTATATTTTTTGTGATACGCCACTGGTTACACACTTGTTTATCTCTGCACACCTGTATTTTGTAAGTACATAGATACCAACCATCAAAGTAGCTATGCGTTGCCAGATGTAAAAAATTGTTACTAAAAATTTTTCTTGCAAAAAATAAATAAAAACTCAATAAATACAAAAGTTTTATGCCCTTAAAGCTCTAACACCCTTCTGTATTTATTTACTCATCCAGCTATTAGCTTAAGCAATGATTAGAAAATTTAGTACCTTTGAAATTTGAAATCCATAACCACAAAATTAATTTTTTCATCAGTTTTTTTCTCTGTTTACTCAGATGAAATTGGGACAAGTTCACAGGTTAAACCGTAAACATTTAATTTGTGTAAATAAATCCAAAAGCACTTCCCTTAGTTAAGATATTTACAATTTGAAAACATAACCTAAAATTTAAAAGAAATGCACTAGATTCTGTCATAAAAGTTGGCAGATTTTGTTTGAATTTACCTTCAGTACAAAAATGCAATAACCAACAATTAATAAAAACGCCAAATTGACAATTTGCATAGTTAATTTTGTTATTTTTGTAATTAAGCTAAATTTAAACAATGTTTGTCAACTTTTTTGACACTGTTGTTACCAACCATAACATAATAAATCCACCAGATTAACCTAAAGTTCCTAGTCGATCAGTGGCGTACTTTTTGGTAGGATAAAGGTTATTATAAATTATTTTTAGACTTGGGAATTTAGAAAAAAAAGTTTCAGGTGCTTCTTTATGGACCCTAAGGAACTACCCATTTTAATATATAACATTAATTACATAACACCCTGTACATATCTTAATAAAATCCAAAAAATTTTATAACAGATAACTTTTCATGGCAGCATTTAAAAAAAAATATTTTTTAAACACAATTTTAGTTTTATTTTATAATCTTTATTATTTATTAAATAGTATTTTTTTAATTATTTATAATATAGGTTTATATTAAAAAGTAAACATTTATGTTTTTAATTAAAAATAAATAAATAAATATTTTCCCCACAGTTCAATGCTAGGGGTAATTATTTTTAATTTTAAATAAATCAAAGTTTCTAAATATCATTTAAATGACTATTTAGAAATTTAAACCAATAATTTTGTAAAATAAAATATATAAAACTACAATTTATAAAAACCAATATTTTAAACTTAAACTTTTACATTTGCATTTTATATTTAAACTATTTTTTGATATTGGTTTGAGAGTAAAAAGACTTTTTAATTTTGGTAAAAATTTATTTTTATTTTAAATGTTTCGACACTATTTTTAAATACTAAAAAATTTAACTTTACCAATTTAACCTAAATAATTTTATAAAAAAATTATTTAGGATTTACCTCGGGATTTACAAAATTCCACCCAAATAAAATTTTGATTCTATAGGTTGGCTATACTTTAAACAGCATAATATTTTGCATATTGGTTATAATATTTTTATGATTTTTCTAGTGCTTACGAGACTTTTCTGGCAATAAATTTTGTTTAACACCAAAGAAAATCCTTTTTTTCTTCTTTAACATTAACAGCCGCTTATTGTAAATAAGTAAATTAAGGACGGCATGGCGAATCGATTTCGACATTAACTGTCAAACCAATGACCATTCGACCAAATTAAATTTAATGTATAAATTAATTTTATTTATAGAATTTATGCAAAATAGATAAAATAGCATTTTTGTCGCACTCGTCCATTACATTGCAATTACAATAAATTGTCCGCGTGCGACAAAATGACGTCTTATGACAATAGTTCTTTAATATACTACAGAGGTAAGTCGTTGTGTGCGTGTTCTGCAACAAAATGGACAAGAAAAACTGCCCTTACATGTAATTTATTTAAAACCAGGTAATTGAAAACTGCACATTAAAATTAATGTTTCGGGTAATTGAAAACTGCCCAAATTCGAACAAAATTGCACAGTGGCGTAAATTTAAAAAATAAGAGGACAAAATCAAAAATATATCAAAAAATTTAGTATTTCTAAAATTTTTAATCCCACTTTTATTAATGGTATTTCAAAAATTGTATCGTTTTTCCTACATAAACTGGCATAAATTTAATAAATTGTAGGACAAATTTAAAAATTTTTAAAAAATATTTTTTTAAATTTTTATCAAATTTACATACATTTTTTGTATGCAAAATAATTTTTTAGCTGCACGCATAGTTTTTTTAATAAATTAACAACTTCCTATTAAAAATTGGCAAGAATTGTATGGTCTGAATCCTTAAAAGTTACACTTAACGTGAACGGTTAAAATGGTTTTAAAATTTCATTTGTTTTGTCAACATTTTTTTTGTATATTTAAAATTTTAAAAGCGTTTATAATCTATTTTAGTCTGTTTTTGTAAAATATTTTGTACAAAACCGGTTTAACCGGAAGTGACATCAACTTTGTTATTTCAAATAAAACACCCACATTTTTAAATTCTGCACAAATTTCTGAGTAAAATTACCATGTCCTATACCTAAAGTGAACAGTTTTTGAGCTATTAATTTTTTTCGTTAAAATTTTTTAAATAATGTTTTATTATTCCAAAAATTCCACCCCCCATTTCTCAAACCTAATAACAAAAAAGTTATATTTATGATTGACGCGCATTTTAAAAGTTTTAAAATTTTTTTGCCAATAGTACTCTCTAAAAATGAATAAGTCAAAAATGACTAATTTAATAGTTATAAGTGGCTGATTTTTTACTTGTACCATAACGTCAGAAATTATGAAAGTGAAGCAGTTTTTGAGATATAGTCAATTCCATATTAATTGGAAAATACACTATATCTCAAAAACTGTTCTAGTTTTTTTAACTTTTGATAGTATTTTCGGATTCAGGGGACAATTTTACATAAGAATTGGAATACCATGGTATTCCATGGTTAACCACGGTACAAGTGAAAAAGCAGCCACTTATAACTATTAAATAAGTCATTTTTGACTAATTTATTTTTAGATAGTATAATTATTGTTTACAACCCTATTACAAAATTTGAAGAGCTTATTACAAATCGATAAACAATTTTGATAAAACCACAAAATTCCAACATAATTGTTAAACTTGCGTAGGTATGCATTAATTAGTTGTGGCCAGGTAAGCGTGTAACTAACTGTCACTTAAAATTCTGTCCTTAATTAATTACTTACGAAAAAAAAATTATTAACGTGGGACGGTTCAGTAAAATGAAATGCTCTCATATTTTTATTTTTAATACAAATAAACCCAACATTATATTAAGCCTACTGATGTCACCACTAAATTTACAATGTGGGCCATTGTTCCTTAACCAAAACGATGTTTGCTACATTTTTAACTTTACTTGAAGGCAGGTATAAATTCCGTCATTAACCGAAATACACTCATATGTTAAAGTAATGCAGTTTTTATTTAGTAGAAACACCTTGTGAATATGAATTTATTAAATTTACAAAAAAATATTTTTTCGTTAAAGGCTTTTAAGAAAAAAAGACAAATTACAAACACAGATACTTCGCACACTCATTAAATAGGTATAAGGAATAACAATAATAAAAGATATACAGTGTGAGTCATTTAACTTGAAACATTGAAATATCTCAGTTAGTATGCATTTTACGAAAAAATGTCTAAAATAAACATTCAATGATTCGAGGGGGGAAATCAATCAATCTAAAATTGGTCCTTATACACACTAACTACAACTTAAGTATAGGACGAACAAAAATGCCAACCAAAACTGATAGCATATTTGATTATAGACCCTTTTGGTAACACTAACATGTATTTATCAAAATCCCAGCTGATCCTATTTTAAAGTTTTGCAAACTTTTTTGTTTTTCTATTTCTATATATTATTTTGCAATAATTGTACTAAAACTACCTGTACAATTTTAATAAAATTAAGCAAAATAATAAACTTTGTATCATTTAAATTACTTTACTCCCCAGTATTAATTTTTTGAGTCACCTATTTTTTTTACCACTCAAAACAAAACATAACCAGAAAAACGAAGATTTATATCTTAAATATTTTGTATAACAAAAAATACTGGAAGTTTGTCTATGAAATAATTCCAACTTGCAAATTTTGTAAATCAATAATTAAGGTGGTTATGAAAAAAATTGCTATACGTTAACGCAAGTGACATTTTGTTTTAGTTGTTTATTTAATGTATACTTTATAAAGTTAAAAATAGTATTTTAAACCGAAATTCAAGTTAAGCCATGAAGAAAATCGAAAGAAGGTATGTGCTGGCTGTGGAGACAATTTTGTTTTTGGTAATCGAGTTTAGGGTTTCTGAGAAAATATAAAAATTACTGCAGACTTTTTCAAACGAACATTTTAACTTAAGTGATTCAAAATCACCTACTTCAATATGGTAAAAACGGTATTTGTGCATAGCCACAATTGCCAAATTTTCAAAATTTAGAAATTGCTAGAGAATTTCGCGGCAGCCAAGAATGTATGTGCTTTATCTGCAAAATGGCAAGATATAAAGGGCATAAAAAATTATTAAGGGGAGAGGACGGACGAACGAACTAAAGTTTTGATATGCTCTTCCTTTCTAGGGGATATCGCTAGATGTAAGAAGCATGTTTGTACAGAGACTGAAGAATTTAAAAATACTGTTTCCATGTTAAAAACAATTCCTTGTAAAACCCAAGAAAAAGTTTTACTGAAAAAAGGCAAGCAGTAATCAATTTTGCTTCAAAAAACTTAGTTATTTATTAGTTTTGTATTAGGTACCTTAAAACAATAAATAAGATATTGCAAACTGTATTCTACATTATTTTGTATTTATAATGTAGTTTATCCATATTTCAGTCATGTATCTGCCAAATTTTTAAAAACATTTGATAATGGTTCTAGAGTATTTTATCGAAATGGCATAAACAATTTTAAAATACTAAGAAATATGCAAAACTTTAATAAAGGATTAGCTGGGATTTTGATAAATACATTTTTTTGTTACCAAAAGAGTCTATAATCAGATTATGCTATCAGTTTTGGTTGGCATTTTTGTTAGTCCTATACTTTAGTTTTGACCACCGTGTATAGGGGGAACAGGGGGTAACTTTAAAATTTCCAATGGAACACCCTATTTTTTATTGCAGATTCGGATCATTCGACTAAAAATCGGTAGATTTTGTCTAAAACATTTTTCCATATTTGTAATAGATGGCGCTGTAATGAAAAAAAATCAATTTTGTTCGATTTTTAAAAAACTTTAAAATTTCCAATGGAAGACCATTGGAAATTTTAAAGTTACCCCCTGTTCCCCCCATAAGGAGAAGAGTATGAGGCCCAATTTTAGAACTGATTGATTTTCCCCTCGAATCAGTTAGTTTTTATTTTAAACATTTTTTCGTAAAATTCATACTAACTGAGATATTTCAAATTTTCAAGTTAAATGACCCCCTTTATGTATTATTTATTTGATTTAGATATATTTGATACCTTCGTATGTTTAGAACAATTTATATAAACTGCATAATTGAATTGTTATCTATTATAAAGCAATATAACCTGTCTACTAATACTTATATTGATAAATTTTCAATTGGTGCTAGTATTTAGCCTTGTTATATTTTTAGACGTGACTTCAATATGCATTCACCCAGAAAACACAAAAAAATATTGTTGCTTTGTTATTTATTCGCATTTATTTTTAAAATTAAAAAACATCCACTTTACAGACAATTTAAATTTTTACAAACAATATTTTAATTGATATACGTAGGTTAAATCGAACTGACTTTTATTAAAATCAATAAAAAAATGGGTTAAATTTTTAAATTAATGTTTTTATTATATTGGGACCAAAGTGGTGATAACTTTAAATTAGTTAAGTATACTAAACACCTACTTTAATTTTTACTTAAAAGTAATTATTATCATTCTTTCCTTAAATGGTTACTATAAAGTAATAAACATTTAAGTAAAACTTGGTTACCCCCAAGAAGACTTTGCAACTTTAAAAAAGGTGTTATAAGTAAAAAAACTTTCAAGTAAATTTAATTTGTAGCAGTTACTTTCGGTTGCTACCTAAAGATTACATTGTAATTATTTTTACTTTGTAGTCCCTTTGCAAGTTAAAATCTCGAAACTGGAACATGAGTTAAAAACTACAAAATTATTATTTTAGTATTTGGAACGTTTATGGTACTAACCAAAACAACCTTAAAGTAAATTAAGGTGGAAAAAAACTTTAAAGTAGCGAAAACTACTTCAAAGGAAAATGCTTCTTATCGGCCATTTTTTACTGTACAATACCACGTGGTAATGTAAATAATAAATTATTTTAATTGTTTGTAAATGGTTGTTTACTTTTTAATAAATAGTAATTTTGTTGGTAATAGACGGCATTAATAATTAAATAAAAAATAAATAATAAATATTAAGATTTTTTTATTTATAAACATTATTAAATAAATAATTTGTTTATACTTAAATATTGATGAAGCGCATTTATTTTACAAAAACTAAATTCATAAGTTCAACAGTAAAATTTAAAGGGTTTATAAATTTACCTGCCTAATTAAACATTATATTGTTATTCTGGAAGTTATAAACTACCAGTACATATTTAATAAACGACGACATTGAAAAGCCAAGTCCGTAGTGGTTCCATTTAAAAAAGGAGGGATAGTATAATCTAATATAAGTTTGACAAAGACAGTTAATATAGAAGTAAAAACAAATAAATAAAAGTAATTATAACGCTCTAGCAACGATATTGAAACGTTCTAGTAACGTAGCAGCTACGTTCCAAATAGTAGCAGGGTTTATAGCTAGTGACATATTTGCTACCTTTTTGGAACTCAATAATTGTTCCCCACTTTAGTCGTAACTTAGTAATGAAAGAGTAATATAAAGAGACCGGCGACTGTCGCAAAACACTTTAAAGTTTCTTCAATAGTCCCATAGACGTAACAAATACTTAAATTGTTGCTTGGATTTAGACTGCTTGCTCCGACATGTGCACTTAATTACAACTTTTGTTCTAAGAATATTACAAAAAATTCCGCACCGACATACGTCGTACGACCCACTTAAAAAACAATGGCTGACGCGTTAGGTAGGTCACTGAATATAAAACAAGAACCTTGCCAAAATTTTCGCGTCCGCAAAATTTAGTTCAATAACAATGTCAAACTAATCGATGATGTATACACGAAAAATATGAAAGTGGCGACGTCTGTTTTATGAGGTTTTAATTTATGCACATTACATGAAATTTTTATAATAGCTCCAAGATTTATAAAATTTAAACAACCTCTGTATTTTGAAAGGAGTCAGTACAATAAATACCCGGGTCATTTTCAAGAAACACCCGCTTTCAGGAAAATGAAGATCAATTTTTTTTTTTGCTTAAATTGACTTTTGCTTGGATTTTTATAAATGTTTAGAGTTTTGTTTACTTACATTTAAGACAGGCAGTGCACTTTTTAATTTTTTTAAAGTTTTTTTCAGAAAAAAGTGTTTAGCTAGCTTAATATGTATATATCCACTGTGTTACCAATTTGAAATCCAAAATTTAATTCGATAAAAAAAGTAAATATTTTGAAATAAAATGTACTTAGTTCACAAACTTTTGGCTTAAATATTTTATTATTTAAAATTGTGTGCTTTTTTTAAATTTTTATGTTCGTTAAGTTACTTTTTAAAAGAAACCATTCCGATTCTTTGTTAAAGAAACAATACCATTAATATTTTCTTTTAGTGAGTTAAACTCTAATTTATAAACACGTATTACCAAGTGATAGAGTATAAAAATGATTTTAGGTATTTTTTTTTAACAAAAACTAAAATAATCAGATAACCTAAAAAAGAAACTATATAGGGTGGTGCGATTTTAGAGTAATGCATAAACAAAATCCCTTGTGCTCACTTGCATAATAACAACTTAGATTTCTAAATTGTAGACACCCTTTTTCTTTGACTATAAGCTGGTGAAGGTCTTGCGTCTCTTTTAGTACTTTTATATTGCGTGGAATTTTCCCTTGGATGTAATCTATATCATGAGTTGTAATCACAAATAATTTTAAATTGGTTTATCATAAACTACTTTTAATAAAAGCGACAGTAAATATCCACTTTGTTGTCGAAAAATTCTATTGCGTTACCCTAAATTCCATTGCGTTACCATAAGGTAACATAATGGACTCGGTAACGCAGTGAACAAAGTTTTGTGAAACCATATTTAAAAAATAAAAATAAGACATTACAGTCATTCATTACTCTCAATTATCTTTAGTGCCCTAAAATAAACATAAACATGAAAAATAGTATTTTTTCTTATCTTAATTTTATTATTTTTTTTGAGTAACTTAGCGGACAAACAATTATTACATTCGCGTTACCCGCACCTGTTTTAACCGATATCTTCTTCCTGATTGAATAAATAAATTCAGCTGGGTAATGTGTACGTCCGAACATCATTTGTTGATCACGTGAGTGCCAAAAAAGTTGCCATATATATGTTTTTTTTAATATTCTATCGGTAACGCGACGGACGTAACGCAACGGAAAAATGTCTGGGACATTAGTCAAATTTAAAAAAAGTATATTAAAATTATTCAATTTATATATAAATTGTTTACTGTATTAACTAAGGATGTTATGGATTGCTATAAAGCAACACAAAGTTCTGGTTATTCAATATTAAAAAATAGTATATTAAAGAACTAATGTCATAAGACGTCATTTTGTCGCACGCGGACAATTTATAAAACGAGCGACGAAGGAGCGAGTTTTATAATGGACAAGTGCGACAAAAGGTCTTATGACATGAGTTCTTTATGCTATTTTATCTATTTTGCAAACATTTTATAAAACAAATTAATTTTATACCTTATATTTAATTTGGTGGAATTTTACTTTACATAGTTGGTATCACAGTTTGAAGTTTGAAAGGTCATTAACCTTTCAAACATTATCACATTCTTTCGCTATGGCGTCGTTAATTTACAATAAGTATTTACAATAAGCGGCTGTTAAAGAAGAAAAAAGGATTTTCTTTGGTGTTAAACAAAATTTATTGCACGAAAAGTCTCGTAAGTACTAGAAAACAAATCATAAAAATATTATAACCTATAGGTATTCAAAATTGTATTTTACCAGTAGCCAACCTATAAAATCAAAATTTTGGGTGGAATAAAGTACCTCATTAAAGAACCAAAAGCGCTGTTATAATGAAGTCATTATGAAACCAAAATAGATAAAAAAGTTTTATAAAACTTTTTTTTTATATATAAAACGCTAATGGGACATGCGAAAATGTGTGTTTCACAAGTTTCAAAATTAAAAAAAAATTATTCTGAAATAACTAAACATAAATTTTCTGAAAGAGTTTACTAAGGGCTTGTTAGGCTTTCACTTGGTTTTTAAATCAATAAGATCCGATAATTTTTAACAAAGTTATTGGAATTCAAACTTACGGACAGCGGAAGGCGGGTGTTTTTTGAAAACGACCCACCTATAACTATAATTATTGGATTTGGTAAAGATGTCAATAAATAATATCTTTGAAAAAAAAGATCTTAAATACCGATGACTAGTACTTTTGAAATCGTTAACGGTGGATTAAAGTAATTTAAACACACTTTAACTCGTAAGAAAAGTTCGTTTTCCATTTCGTGAAAATTTGTTACCAAACTTTTTCACTCACTGGAAAACTTTTCTTTACTTGTTGACACGGTGGTCAAAACTAAAGTATAGGACGAACAAAAATGCCAACCAAAACTGATAGCATAATCTGATTATAGACTCTTTTGGTAACACAAAAATGTATTTATCAAAATCCCAGCTGATCCTTTATTAAAGTTTTGCATATTTCTTAGTATTTTAAATTTTTTTATGCCATTTCGATAAAATACTCTAGTACCATTATCAAATGTTTTTAAAAATTTGTCAGATACATGACTGAAATATGGATAAATTACATTATAAATACCAAATAATGTAAAATACAGTTTGCAATATCTTATTTATTGTTTTAAGGTACCATTAGGTACTAATAAATAACTAAAGATTCTTTGAAGCAAAATCGATTACTGCTTGCCTTAACGTTTTAGTAAAACTTTTTCTTGGGTTTTATATGAAATTGTTTTTAACATGGAAACAGTATTTTTAAATTCTTCAGTCTCTGTACAAACATGCTTCTTACATCTAGCGTCAATAAAGCTATTATTATTATTATATCCCCTAGAAAGGAAGAGCATATCAAAACTTTTGTTCGTTCGTCCGTCCTCTTCCCTTAATAATTTTTTATGCCCTTTATATCTTGCCATTTTGCAGATAAAGCACATACATTCTTGGCTGCCGCGAAATTCTCTAGCAATTTCTATAGAAATTATGAAAATTTGGCAATTGTGGCTATGCAAAAATACCGTTTTTACCATATTGAAGTAGGTAATTTTGAATCACTTAAGTTAAAGTGTTCGTTTGAAAAAGTCTGCAGTAATTTTTATATTTTCTCAGAAACCCTAAACTCTGAATTTTTCGATTACCAAAAACAATTTTGTCTCCACAGCCAGCACATACCTTCTTTCGATTTTCTTCATGGCTTAACTTGAATTTCGGTTTAATTTTCATTTTAAATACTTTTTTTAACTTTATAAAGTATACATTAAATAAACAACTAAAGCAAAATGTCACTTGCGTTATAACGTATAGCAATTTTTTTCATAACCACCTTAATTATTGTTTTACAAAATTTTCAAGTTGTAATTATTTCATAGACAAACTTCCAGTATTTTTTGTTATAAAAAATATTTAAGATATGAATCTTCGTTTTTTTTGTTATGTTTTGTTTTGAGTGGTAAAAAATAATAGGTGACTCAATAAATTATTACTGGGGAGTAAAGTAATTTAAATGATACAAAGTTTATTATTTTGCTTAATTTTATTAAAATTGTACAGGTAGTTTTAGCACAATAATTGCAAAATAATATATAGAAATAGAAAAACAAAAAAGTTTGCAAAACTTTAAAATAGGATCAGCTGGGATTTTGATAAATACAAAGGGTTTATAATCAAAATATGCTATCAGTTTTGGTTGGCATTTTTGTTCATCCTATACTTAAGTTTTGACCACCGTGTTGAACAATTTACTATTTTATTGTTAAAATAAAATAAACAAACTACAAACTCATTTTATAAAAGTGAATACAGTTTTTTTACAAATAATTCCATTCAAGCCGATTAGGCTATTTTTTATTTTTCTCAGCCGTATCGATGTCAAAAAGTGCGCTGACAATAGAATAATGAAAGATAATAGAAAAGAGTGAGTCTATTAAATCGTGTGTACCGGACATGGATCCTCTTCCCACACCTTATCGTTAGCGATTAGCGCTAACAACAATAACACGGCTCCAGCTCTTCCAGCCGCTTATTTCGCTATAACCTACGATACACACAATGTTTATTACACCATGCACATGAGCTACAACCTAATTCGATGTATTAACATCCCACGCAAAACGTCTACATTACACATGCACACACTAAATATTATTTAGTTTTATTAAAACGTAGATATATGTACCTAGCTTGTTTATTTTGGCACCAAGCAAATAGACAGACAGACAATATTTTGCTGATTTTAAATATTCCTTGTTTTTAAGCAGTTACATTCTAAATATGGTTTAAACATTTAAACATTTATTTTTAACATTATACACCAAGTATCCTTCAAACGCTTGCAGCTTAGATTATTTTGTTTCCAAATTGAATAATTGTATTCCCTCTATTAAATCGAAAGTTATTTTTTAGTATAATTTAACTAATAAAAAAAACCTATTGGTCATATTACTAACTATAGTTAAATAGTTGGTTTAAATTGACCATAATAAACCAAATATCTAACTGGTTACATAACGTTATATTAACTTCTAATTTTAACCTTTAAAAATAGTTAAGACTAGTTATTTTTTTAGACATATTTTGGTTTAGTTTAACTTTTGATATAACATTTTGGTAAATTAACCACAGCTTTGAAATATGAATTTTCAATTGTTTTTTTTTTTCAATTTTCGGCTGTTTTGACGTTTTTGAGTATAGCTTGAAATCGAATTGATCGATTTGGTCAAACAAGCCCTTAAATTGAAGGTATTTGAGCCCTCTAAAACTTTCTTTTACAAACTTTTGATATCGGATAAGTACTTAAGTATTTTGACGCTAGCGATTTTAATAACTTAAAAATTTCGTTTTTATGGCAAAAATTGAGCTCGAAAATTTACATATCGTCCTTGGAAACGTTTAAATCAAACAGATAACTCCAGTTTGAATTTTTTTTCGTGAAGCTAATATTTTTACAAAAAAAAACAAGCTAATGTTGATAAAAATAAGTGAATTTTTTAGTGAAAGACCAAAATTCAGCTTTTTGAAGATTTTTATTTTAATTTTTTCTTTTATTTTGTAATATGTTTATTCTTCAAAGAAAACCTAATTAAAGTGCATGATTGGAATTTTTTGAGTTTTTTACGTACCTTATTCACCGAAAACATTTAAAATTTAAATTTGACTTGACTCCGCAAACGTGAATTCTTTTGTTTCTCGTGTTGGCATAGTGACATTTTACTGCTATTTTTTGATATTCAACAAGGTATTTTTATCATGGTTTTATTTAGTTAATAAAAAGTGTAAAATGAGTAAAAGAAGTAGAGAGTTCGAGTGCGTAAATAACCCGGACAATCTGGGCGACGTAAGTGATGAGCACGGAGAACGTTTTCACCATCAAATGAAGGCTATGGAGCGGCGGTATCACGGCTTATGGGATGCAGCCACGATGGGTGATTACATTTGGTCCCTCATACGAGAAACTGAATTCAAAAGCAACAAAAAACAAAGAAGGAGCCAGAATTTTTTTAAACCTATGCTTATTAAAACAAAATAAAACTTTCAATATCTTCAATTTTCAATATTTATTGTCAATATCCAAAATATAATTTAATTTCAATATTTATTGTTTAAATAAAAATCAATGTTCAATATTAAAATTAGTGCTTATTATAAATAAATTAAACCAGTTTAGTACGTTAATTTCTTAGAAAAGGATTAATTTGTCAAAACAATACCCCTAGCGAGAAAAAATCGAACTAATTACTTGCCTCATAAAAATTTTTATTGGCCTATGCCATAACAAGGTATTTCTTTATCAAATGTTGACAACAATAAAGTGGAGATAAAATCTATTACGCTATTTCATTTAAAAGTTCACACTCAGGAAAGGAAACCTGTTGCATGCTTGAGCTTCAAATATCAATGAGTGTGACTTAAATTTCACTGAATAAAAATCCTTCCCATTGAGATAAATCTAACCGTTTGAGTGGGTGTAACATGCGATACCATGTTATCAAGAACAACGGAAACTGTTATCTTGATTCCACAATAAAAGAACCGATCCAGTTGCAAACTGCTACATTTTTAAACACCATGTCATGCTTATTTATACAGGGCTTTATAAGGGAGCTGTCCCTTTGAAGCACTTAACTTCATTTCAATTAAAATATTTCATAAAAAATATATAATTACCCAGATTATTCTTGAGTTTTTCAAGTGAAATTTCATAAAAATATATATTTTTAGGTTATTTTTCAGCATTAAGTAAAAATTGCAATTTAAAACCCTCATGGTGCATATAAGGAGGTATAATATACTGGGTGTTACTTAAGTATGTACAATAAATTTAACAGACGATTCATAAAAAAGTTCATATAAATATTAGACTGGGCCAAAAAATTTTTTTTTTTAAAGTATATCGAAAATATGGTTTGGGGTGACAAAAAAAATAATTGTGAAAGTTTAAGTCCACAATTTTAATATTTAGGGGTCTATCATCGCAATTTTAAATTTTTTTCCTCAGCAAGTTTTTGTCTCAGAACTCCCAAACCATTGAGTTTAACAGAATTGACTCAGAAATATTTTTTTAAGAAAATTAAATGCTCTACAAAAAAGGTTAAATGAAATTTTCCGTCAGATGAACCGTTTCCTTAAAATCATGCCTTAAAAATTGGTATAGTTTTACATTTTAATCTTTTAACTTTGGAATTTTGTAATTCATGTAAAAATCAGTACCCATAAAAAACCGATAAATTTTCTTATGGGAAATCAAACGCTTTACAAAAAAAGCCTCTTAACATTTTTGGCTAAATTCACTCCATCAAAAGTTATTCAAGGTTAAAGTTGAAGTCAAAACGAAATTCTTGTTTTTTCCTCTGTAGAATTATTTTTTTATGGATAATAATTTGATTTTTTTCTTTATAAATGTGTATTATATAACTAATTAACAATTTTCATTAAAAAAACAACATGATTGTTATTATTTAAACAATTAAATAGGTAACAGTGAAAATAATTTTTTTTAAGAAAATAGCTTCTTATAGCGAAAAAATTCTAATGTGTTATTTTTTTTTAATTTGCAGTAATTTTATCAATAATATAAAGATTATAATCGATAAAAAAATCCAAGTTTTTAACTGCCCCAATTATTATTAATTTAACCAAAAATGTAGAGCATTTGATTTCCCATAAAAATATCTATCGGTTTTTTTTTCCGGGTACTGATTTTCACATGAATTACAAAATTCCAAAGTTAAAAGATCAAATTGTAAAACTATACCAATTTTTAAGGCATGATTGTAAGAAAACGCTTCATCTGACGGGAAATTTTCTTCAAAAAATATTCTTAAGTCAATTTTGTTAAACTCAATGGTTTGGGAGTTTTGAGACAAAAACTCGCTCAGGAAAAAAAATCTAAAATTGCGATGATAGACCTCTTAATATTAATGTTATGGACTCACCATAATTTTTTTTGTCACCCCAAATAATATTTTCGATATAATTTACAAAAAAAAATAGTCGATTTTTTTTGGATTTACAAATGCCTTGTTTTCAAGTTACAACTTTGATAAACGAATATTTAAAAAAAAAATGTACGCCCCTGACATTTTGACATTGATATTTTCGGATTAGGCAACTAAAAATACAACTTTTTTGTCTATTAAATTTTGTTCCTATTTTGCTTAGTTTCTAAGAAAAAAATAAAATTCAATTAATTGCTTATTTAACAAAAATATTCGAGCCACTGGACTTAAAAAAAATAATACTGCCAAATTACAACAAAATTTTGCAGGTAAAGGATATTTAGGATATTTACAAAAAACAATGTAAAAAAAGTTTAACACCCTGTATTTTGAAAACAAAGCATGTTTATATGTACTTTTTGCCTTAAATTCACTGTACATACTTAAGTAACACCCTGTATACGTATTACTTACAAATTAATATTTTCTAAATATAACGTATTTAAACGTAATTTATATTGCATTTCGTATAGGCATCATTATTGCATATTGGCAATTTTAGTTGAAGTATGCTGTGGGAAAATACGAGATTAGAGATGATGTCATGGCGAGTGAAATTCGCATACGATTATTTGACCGCAAACCGCTGATGAAACCATTTTGCAAAATGTTAAAATTTATTGGTCTAATTTGCATCTCTTTGTGGTCCATTAAACCATAAACCATTCTGTCAACTTAAAAAAGTTTCTTTATCTACTCCTATTGCATAATATTGTTTTTTTTTCGTAAATAATGATTATAAATTCCCTGCCTAACAACGGGAATAATGAACTTATTATTAATGTTGTTACACTCAGAAAAATGTACATGCACTGATAATAAAACTAATTTTGTAAGCGATTAATAAAATAATATTAAAAACCTACGATTTGTCAAAGTAATGAGATTATTTTTATTTACAGAATAAACTTTTTTAACTGTTAATAAAATTCTCATTTACTATAATGAAGCAGCAAATCTATAGTTTTGTGTGAATTGCGCTTACATAAAGTAATGCGCAGTTGTTATAGTAAAATTTGTTCATTTTACTATGGCATATTTGTCTTTTTTTTAAATTACTATCGTTGTAATTCAAATTAATTTTATTTCAGTTAGAATATCTTTGTTAATAGCTTACCTTAAAAAAATGTTTTATTGTTATAAAAAGACTTTTTGAATATTTACTATTGTTTTGCAATGGTAACAAAATTTTTGTTATTTGCCATAAAAAGAGGGGGAAAGGGCCAGCGCTCTCCTTGGTGAACACAACTTTATAATCCTCAGTCTGTGTTATAATCTTATTGATTTCACTTGTGCGAGTGAAGTGTGGTAAAATTTAGCATGATGAAAATATCCAAAAGATCACTAAGAAAATTAAAATTACGACGTTTTATAAAAGAAATATTTAAGGTCTATTCTATAAACGAACCAAACTTGTTGTTTAAAAAGTGAGTTCATATTTTTTTTTTGTACATCATATAATATGAGTTAATTTTTTTGTTATAATAAATAATTTGTTTTAATGCCTTGCAATTATTTAAAAAAACTACCCAACACCCAACAGTAGATTAAAAATGTGACCATTGTTACAATGACAATAGTTTATTGAATTAACAATTAATTTGTTGTTAAATTTACAAAATTTTTATTAATATTATAAAATAATATAACAAAAACAATCGGATTTTAAATTGGGAGAAGGCGATAAAAAATTAGGTTAACCATTTGACAGATGTCAGATTTGATTTATTTATTTTTTAAGATGTGGTAGATGGCAGTTTGTGTTGCAGTGTGTGTAGAACGAGTGTTTTTGTTTTGATTTAGATTAAATTATTCAAAACTGTTGTCTGATCTTTTATAGTTTTTGTCTCGATTAGTATTATTATTTACTATAGTAACTGTTGATTGGGGAAACCAATTTAAATAAATGTTTTTTATATTTTAATTTTACAATGCATACATTAAATTTTCTCCACATAGAGTTTTGATTACTTGCAAATAAAGAGTTTATGAATGAATTTAAATACAATAGAAAAATATTGTTTACTATTTAAAGGAACATCCTCAAATTTCACCTAGCAATTATATTGAATGAAAATGGTTTAATAAGCATTAAATTTACGTAGGTATTTAGTATTAAAACTTCATGAATCGATTTTTAGATTTTTCATAGAATTGACGTCAAACTAATTGTATTTAGTTACTCATCAATTAAACGATTTTTGTAAATTTAAATGACACAATGTCATGTGCAAAGTATATTCACCATATTCACTAAGTCATTACCTACTTTATTTAAACAGACAGAAAGTTCAAGTGATTATTTATTGTTAATTTTTAAGTGTAGGGTAGTTGTTACAAATTAAATTATTTTTCAAAATATGGAAAAATGTTTTTTTTTGGGAAAATTTCTGCTAATTTAACCAAATTTGTATCTCCAATAATATATAACAGTATACTGTTGGGTATTAGGTAGTTTTTTTTTAATAATTGCCAGGCATTAAAACAAATTATTTATTATAACAAAAAAATTAACTCATATTATCAATGTACAAAATAAAAAAAATATGAACTCACTTTTTAAACAACAAGTCTGCTTCGTTTATGGATTATGCCTTAAATATTTCTTTTAGAAAACGTCGAAATTTTAATTTTCTTTTTGATATTTTTGCTAAATTTTACCACACTTCACTCGCACAAGTAATATCAATAAGATTATAACACACACTGTGGATTATAAAGTTATATTCACCAAGGAGAGCGTTGGCCTTTTCACCCTCTTTTTGAGAGAAATAACTTAACGTAAACTATTAACAAAGATTTTCCAACTGAAATAAAATTATTTTGAATTACAACCATAGTAATTTAAAAAGACAAATATGCCATAGTAAAATGAACAAATTTTACTATAACAACTGTGCATTACCTACTTTATGTAAGCGCAATTCACACACAACTATAGATTTAACAAAAACATTTTAAGTTCGACAAAGATTTAATATAAACATAAAGTATTTCTTATTTCCATGACAATATGATAACAACTATTACTTTGTTGGATGAACATTTTTTTTTATAAAAGCTCAACATTTCTGCTTCATTATAGTAAATGAAAATTTTATTAACAGTAAAAGTTTATTCTGTAAATAAAAATAATCTCATTACTTTGACAAATCGTAGGTTTTTGTTCCAGTAAGACACTGAAAATTTATTAAAAAAGGTACCTTAGGTGGTACATTTTGTTATAGCCATTACAATTTTAAATTTAAGTTAAATAATATTATTTTATTAATCGCTTACAAAATTAGTTTCATTATTAGTGCATGTACAGAAGTGTAGGTTTAGGAAACAATTTAATAATTTTCACTTCAAACTTAAGTAATTAATTATTCCATCAATAAACAATAATCCGATAGATAAATATTTCTCTATGCAGATTCAAACAATTAAAATGAATTATTTATGATTACCATAAACTGATATTAATTATAATCGATTAGAAAACGTGTTATTTTGTAATGGGAAAGATTAATTGCTAAATAACATGTGTAATTAAAAATTGAATCATAGATATAATGAATCGACAAGTTTTTAATAAATCTTGTCAATTAGATTATTTGGTATTTGGTAGTTTTTTTCTCACAAAAAATGGGCAAATCTTATCAAAGAAAAGATTAATTTGAAAGACGACCTAACCTCAAATTCAAAGAGCTCTTTGGATCCTACACCTCAGAAAATTAAAGAATGCAAAACACGTATCACACAGCAATAGTTACAATGGATATGGACATTTACCATTTATTTAAAGCAAAAAATGAAAATTTTGCTAAATATAAAAAATTTACTATACAGCACATTTTATGTATTTAATTACAGGAAATGAATACGACAAAGTAATTTCCGTAAAATTAGAACAATATTTGTAGCATTTGCGTTTTTCCATTCTTAATTTTTTTTATTAAACAATTAATATTATATTTTTCTCCATACTGATGTTAAAATATATTTATAACATAAAATACCTATATACAGAAAAAATTTATCCCGTCCCTCTTAGGGAATTTCTAGGGAAGTCGTACTTCTTAGTAAGTAATATACAAATTTGTAATAAATGGCGCTGTACTGAAAAAAAATCAATTTTGTTCGATTTTTCTTCTACATTAATTTCATTATTTCCACCTGTGACTGTTGCTCGACGGACTCTTTTTTTCGGCTGAACACTCCCGTTTGTACTAAACTGCTCGACTGTACGGTGAAATGAAGTACGTGATCGAATTTTATCCGGAAAACGCTGAGCGTAGATATTAACACCTTCATCAAGATTCCTGCCTGCTTCTCCATAAATCAAAATCATTTCTATTTTTTCTTCCAATGTTAAAAAATCCATTATGAATTACTGCTTAACGAAAGGAGGTCTTTTTGTTTGCAAATTAATCTTCGAACTAAATTAATTAAATAATGCTAAACTATAAAAAGTTTCTTTATACCTCAATAATAATTATTATTTATAACTAAATACCATTTTTTATACCTCAATTAGGATTAAATTAATTAATTGACAAAATAATGTTTTTTTACCTTAAATGAGGTATTTTTATTAAAAATAGTACAATAATCCTTTAAATTAAAGGATTTAATGCTGGCAGGTAAAAAGTGACCACACTGATAAAAATGGTATCCTTGAGGCAAAAGAATCCATTCATTTGAAAAATATTGATTTAATTCAAAGAAACTGTATTTATTTTAAATCCGTTTCCCTTCGGATAAGATAATTGCTGCATTTAGGTGTAATTCTCGATTCTTTTGACATTTAATTACTTTAAGGCAAAGTAAAGGCATTTAGACAAAAGAAATCTTCAATTCATGTCTTTCTGTCAAAATTTAATGCTATTGCTAGAAATTCCACGGTTTTGTGCCAAACTACACTGATAAACATGGATTATTTTAGGCAAAAGAATCCATTCATTTGAAAATTATTCGTTTAGTTTAAAGAAAGTTAACTTTTTGCAAATTCTTTGGCATTTGACTAAAATAGGCGATGCATTTAAGGCAAACTCTTGATTCTTTTGGCTAAATCCTTTTTAATAACTTTATTTCAAGAACAAAGCATTTGTCGGAAATCACTCGGTAATTTGATAGTTCTTGCAACAATGAGTGTCCTTCAGTATCAGTCCACGCGTCGCGTCCACAGTACTTCGTCAAAGGTGTTCATCTCGCGCGAATAAATAACTAGTGTGATACTTTTTCTATGGCTATAAATCAAGATTATTTGTACCATAGTGTTATAGATCGAGATTATGGGTACCATAAAGGAACTGCTTAAACTTTGGGATTATTCATTTATTTCCAAAATTTGGAGGTTTAATTTTATAGGTAATGTATTCTTATTTTTAAAATTTTAATCGATTAGGAATGTTATAGAAAAATACCTAATTAATAAGCTAAAATCGACTAAAATATAATTATTTCATGCAAATATTATCATTCTGTAAAACGCTTTCTTAGAACAGGAAAATAAAAATGGCTACCTATACCTTCTCCCAAAGATTAAAATTTTGTAAGAAAATAATGCGGTATTTGTTAATATGTTTTAAAACTTTAACACAAAAGCATCATAATATTAAATAAATCCCCGTGCATTTGAGCCAAAACCTACATGTCAGCAAGTCATGTCCTCCATAGATAAAACACACATATATGTAGGTTTTAGCTCAAATGCACTGGGATTAATTCAATATTAGGATGGTTTTGTGTTAAAGTCTTAAAACATATTGACAAATAAGTACTTACGGCATTATTTTCCAAAAAAATTAATTTTTGGGAGGAGAATATATCCTTCTTATTTCTTGACAGATATTCAGAGGCGGATTTCTAAAAAGGCCAGCTAGACCATAGCCTACGGCTGCAAGGTGGAAATTTCTTTGAGTTTAAGAATAATCAGTTTTTTGTATTTTGTATAAACAATGTATTTTATGTTTATGAGTGAAAGAATAATCAGTTTTTTGTATTTTGTATAAACAATGTATTTTATGTTTATGACTGTATATTATACATACATACATACATTTTATACAGTGTATAAACAATGTCTTTTATATTTTTAATAAAAATATGTTTTTAGTAAAAATTATTGTAGTTTTTTTTAATTTATGCAGGCAATTTTCTAAAATCAAAGAGTTTCAGCTAAAGACATTCGGGCTTTGGTTCAAATGCCCATAGATTAAGAGCAAGAAATCCGAGTTTTGATACAAATAACAAAAGTTTTTTAATCAAACGCTTATGGATTTGAAATAAAAACTCGGATTTTGTTACAAAAAATTAAATCACTTAACTTAAATGCCAATAGATTTAAATCCAGACATCTGACTTTTGCTACAAATTCCTAATTCTTTAAGAACAAGAACCTAAGATTTTGTAGTAAGCCCGCTTTTCTTTATTTCAATTTACTTAAGCCTTTGATCCAAATCAGTACCGGGTTATTAATAAAAGCACGGCATTTAAGGACCTATAACGAAGATCTTCTTCTAAATTCATGTTTCTTTGCAACAAAGACAAATCATGAAATGATCTCAGAGAAATGACGTATTTGCTTTAAACCCTTCATTCATTTGGACCTATCCAAAGTCCCCATTCCTTTGAGTGAATGGAAGATTTCCTTGGGGCAAAGGTTTCTTTTTTTCACCATGTGGTGCGCAATGGATAATTATCACCGAATGAAATAATGTATAAAGGAAACTTAAATTTTAGTTAAAAAATCGTGGGTACTACAAAAATCAAATTTAATTTAATAAGATAATTATTACCAAAAAAGTGATATTTTAAAAATTATTGCAGAATCGTATACAGAAGAAAAATCGAACAAAATTGATTTTTTTTCATTACAAAAATATGAAAAAATGTTTTAGATGAAATAAGTGTATACATACACAGATTATTATTAATTAAACCAACCATTTTATAAATTGATTAATATTAAAAGGTATGATTTATCATCAAGTATACCTATAACTACTTATTATTTTCCGAGAAACCATAAATAATCCAGTATAAAAAATACTTCCTTATTATTTATACTGCCATTACAGATAATTAAGGCGTTATTGTTGCGGTACTTCTAAAAATCATGATGTCATTATCTCAACAACAGGTGTTTGAATTTAATTACTTTTTAATATCTACATTATGGAAGCAAATTGTCTAACTTAATCTTGTTAGAGTGTATCTCAATTGGGTAATCAAATGCAGTGACTTGCAATTGTTTTTTGCAATTAAAGTGGTCCCAGTACTAGTTAAATGAACGACAAATTTTGTTCGCAAAGTTTCAATTGCACAGCCAAAAACTTTTTAGTTTTAAAACCTAGAATTAATTCAAGAAATAATATTTTTTTTCTAAATTATTATTAGGTATAATAATAAATTGATAAATAATTAAACAATGTCGTTATTAAATGTACATGTATACATGTATACCATGTTATAATTATAACATGGTTAGTTTATTTTCGTGAAAGAATGTTCATAAAAGGTATATCTATTATTACCAATATTAAAATAAATAATATTAATCCCAGTGCATTCGCCATTTTTGCAAAATCGAAATCAAATTTTAAAGTTTTAAACAAAACAGTTTTAATACAAATAATTTTAATAAGTTAAATTAAAAAAATGCAATTTTTTTTTCAATTAATTGGACATTTCACTGTTCAAATTTTTATGACAATTTTAACACCAAATTAACACCATACACGGTCTATATCGATACAAACCAAAATGGTGTTAAATATGGTTGGTTGGTCCAGTGTAAATTCAAATACTATAGAATAGTGTAAATTTAACTTTCACACAGTATTAAAATAAATTTTACTCGTAAAGGTGTAAATTGAACTCCTTTTCAGTGTTCAATATATGTTTTTGGTTAAATTAAATCATACTACACAGAAAAAAAGGAAAAAAAATCCTTGACGCATTACTAGTATATTACCAGTGGTATTATAATAATACCACTGGTAATATACTAGTAATACTATTATTCCAGAAAATTGAACCTTCAACTCGCTAGAGATAATGTTTTTAGTGCGATCCACCAACTTAAAATACAAGTATTGACAGCTGTTTCCACCTATTTAAGGTCTCTTTAGTATCGAACAACTTGTAGTGTCACACCAAAGCAAAGGACTACCCGAGCTTATATACTCTTCATGTAAGTCAACAGAGGCGAGATTTAAGAACATCACGTGATCCACACCGCCTTTGCCGTGATCGGTACACACTATGCAACCAGGAATGCACGGAAAATTGTTTTAATCGTTTTAACAGAGTGCTTTAAGTTGAAGTAACTCTTATTTTACAAACAACGTACCTATTTAGTAAACTGAACCATACAGCGGGTTGGTTTCACTAGTTTTCTGGGTTAATTTATCCAATTTAAAAAAAATAATATAACTATCTGGTTTAGTACCGTCAAACTAATCTTTGTTTATATTAAACCTTCCCACAGTTGATTTATATAAATATAGTTAATTGAACTATTCCTTTTTTCTGTGTAGGTGCACTTCTCAAATATTTTTAGATAAGTGTTTGCTGTATATAACATTTTCAACCATAATTCATGGTGTTTATATTAACACCACTTGGTGTTAGATTTTGACACCATTTTAAGATTACTCTTTACACCACAGTGTTTGATATATACCTATACCGATTTCATTTAATACAAATTAAAAAACAACCATTTTTAATAAACTTAACTTAACTCAACAAATGGTAATTTCTGCAGTAAAATATACCTAAAACATAAGGGACTCATTGAACCCATACATAAAAAGTTTATTTTTATTTATACCGTACCTACACCGCGTAGGTAAGCAGCGTAAGTTTATTTGAATGGGTTTTTGTTATGGTTCTACCTTTTAATGTTCGTATATACACGAACTACGATGTATAAATACGGATGATGTCATCGATATAAGCGGTATACGTAGCCCGAGTCATGCATATATACGATGTTTTATTTAAGAAAGAAAACAACTTAAATTACTATTTATAGTATTTTATAATAATTATTTCAAAATATAGCTGCTGTTATCGCATTTACAATTGACAAACTTGTTTTGTAGAAAATACTATGTCTTGGTTAATAGGGAAAGGTTTATTTTATAATAATTTGCTCCTACGTAAATCTGGTATATGAAATTCATTTATCATAAAGTAGAATTTATAAAGGTACGAGGTGTGTTCAGAAAAGAACGGGAATTGTTAAATTTCGCGGCTTCGGAGGGTCCGGTTGTCATAAAATTTTATTTATTATGTTGGTATACATGCCCCCGAAGTATGATAAAAACTTTAGCTGTTTTCATTGTTTACTTTGTCTGTGGCAGCCGCTAAGGTTAGACGTGTTTTATGAGCTCGGCGATTTTCGTTCGTTAAAAGAAATGGATCAAAGAATTTGTATCCAATTTTGCTTAAAAAATGAAATAAATTCTGTGAAATGTTAACAAAGGCCTATAGTGAGTCTGCTATAAGTAAATCAAGAGTTTACAAGTGGTATAAGAGTTTCCAAGATGGCCGTGAAGACGTTGAAGATGACGAACGCCCCGAACGCACAAGCACATTAACAACCGATAAAAACATGGAAAAAGTGGAAGAAATGGTTATAAACCATCAGAGAAGTCGCTGATGATGTTGGTATATCGATTGGCTCATCCCATGAAATTTTTTCGAATGTTTTCGGTATGAAACGCGTGGCAGCAAAATTTGTTCCAAAATTATTAAATTTTTGGCCAAAAACAATACTGTAATGATGCCCCAGCCTCCATATTCGCCAGACATGCCTCTGTCTGACTTTTTCCTATTCCCAAAAATAAAGAGAACCTTAAAGGGCCGTCGTTTTGCAAGCATAGATGACATTAAAAGCGCATCGCCGAAAGAACTAAAGGCTATCCCAAAGATCGAGTTTTAGAAGTGTTTCAAGTATTGGAAGAAGAGCTGGCACATGTGCATAATATCCAATGGGGTCTATTTTGAAAGCGACAACATTAATACAGACGAATAAATAAATATTTGTTTCAAAAAACGAAAATTCCCAATATTTTCTGAACACATCTCGTATATTAAGTATCAAGTTTTATAAATGTGACTGTAGCCCGGATTTAACCTTACTTTTTTCAATTTATAATAAAGCTAATTTCAGCCCGTGATTGAAAGCCACTATTGTCAAATGTGGGAATAAATGCTTTACAAATAAATAGTAAATTTAAAAACGCTTTTCTCATTTTATTTTCCCTTAAAGAAAAACAATATTTTTAACAAAATTTGCGTCGAAACGTCTTGTTTGAAATTTTAAATGAAGGTAACATTGAAAATGGAATTAATTTAAATAAAAGAAATATACAATGAAAATTGTTAGTATAATAAGTTTAAATTATACCATATATCATCATAGACCAAAATAGCATTTTTAAGATAGACGAAATGCCACATGCTTTGTTTGGTAAAAATGTTATTGAGCACGTGGATTTTTAAATTTCATGGCTAAAAGAATAAATAACAATGTTACTCAATTAATGACAATATTTTTTTTTAAGTTTACAATAATTTTCGTATTATAACACTCATAAGTCTACATAGAAAGACTTCATAATAATACTGGTACAAAAGTCCGTACAGAGAAATAAAGCTAAAATGTCAGTTGATCCTAACCTTAAACAAAGTGACAGAATCTTAAGAGATTATTCTTATTCTTCTGAAGATGCCAACATCGTTGTACTTTAATCACTTTGAATATTTCTAATATTATAACTGACCCTGACATTTTAAAAGCCGGTAAAACAGATTTCTAACACCAATTTTGGTTGCTCTATTTTTGTTTAGATGTCGCTCTAACTTCACAAAAGAAAAGAAGGCAGATGTCTTCCTCGACAAATTTTGTTCAATTGCACAGCTAAATCGCGCACGTTATTTGTAATTTACGTTGCAAGGAAAAAACTAAAAAACTGGTTTAGTACTCGATTTCGATTGATTATTTTTTATATCATTGATTAAGAAACTCAACGCTTAAATGCTTATATAGTAACGTTAGTGTGTATTTTATCTAAGGGATCATGGTGAATTATTGTGTTTTAAATTGTAAATAAAATTCAAGAACTAAATCGTTGCATTTTCATGTTTTGCCAAAGGATCCAATTCGGTAAGTACATTTGTTGGTGCAGGATTAACTAATGATAACTTTACCCAATATAATTTATATTTAAGTTTGGACATTTTTAAGAAATTAGTAAAAAATAATTATTGCACAAACAACCTTAAAATCAACCATTTTTATATTTGAGATCTCTAAAAAACGCCGACAACTGCATTTTAAACAACAAAATATACCTACGAATTCATGGCATAATATAATGGTATTTTACCGTTAAGTGGAAACTTTAAAGAATTCCTAATCAACGCTTTTAATACTGCTAAATGCTGTTTAAATTTAGACGACTTATTTGTTTGACGATTATTACTGAATTGAAATGTTTACACTTTTTACGTTAACCATTACTAAAATTGTATCTAATAGAAACAATTTATATTTACAGGGACTGTATGAAATTTATTTCTTCATTCGGATAACATGTTTATTGGAAAACCGATAAAAACTCAACCCAGGATTTCCTCTCGAAATACACCCAACAACACAACAAATCGTGCCACGGTTTTTTTCTCGATATTTTTTAACATTTTCCGGCTTTATTTTCAAAAACACTCGTTTGTAACATAAGCGCTTGACAGCTGATTATTAAAAGTTAAACTTTTGTTACGATGATAACAGCCGAGTGGTGGCGCTACTAGCGTGTAGGTAATTTTTGTTATAATAAGATTTGTCGTTCACTTTTCAAGACTTTCATTTTAATTCGCAAGTGCCTAATTAAAATGGCGTTTATCACACTTGAAATAACATAGGTGTTATTAAAAGCTAAATTGTGGTATGTTTCCTTATTTTACTTATTAATGGTTGTATTACTCATATGGAAGAAAAAATATTTGTCAATTTTTTAAAAATTTCCTTTTCTCCAGTAAAATAATACTAATATTACCCTGTGACTCACAGGTTATAAGACGATTTATTTATAATGGAGACATAAGTACATTAACATTGATGCTATTAAGTCGTAAAAATTATTCAATTATTTTAATACATTCTCATTCATAGCATCTTTATTCGTATTAATAAAGGTCTACATAAAATCTGGCTAATGATTAAGTTATAGCTATACAGGGTATTTAAAATCACCTACCTACTAAAATGGTATATTATGTATCAAATTTGATAAACACCATTTTAGTCACGAATTTTAATTAAGCACGAGCAAGCTTGCGAGCGAGTTTTTAATTAAATGAGTGTCTAAAAAAGTTTATAAACGAGTTGCACTATACTTTTCTACGACAAATACGTATTATTATCTAAAAATGATTTAAATTAAATATTTTTATAGAGCATCTATATTAGAGTAACTCGCAATTCTAACTTGCACTTTAATGAATATAACAAATTTTTTAAAATAATTATAAAGTAAATTTACAGTATGTTTATAAAAATAATACTCTTCCAGATGCAGAAACGCATTGATAAATATAGTTATTATTATTTGTCCAAAACAGTTCCAAACCGTTTACAAAAACGTTTTGTAGTATTAATTAAACCCTAAGGTATTATTCATGGAAATTTTGTAAATTTTACAAATCCCTTTTCGTTTAAAATAAAACTTTTTTTATAATATTAATAAAATTTATGTAAATTTACAAACAAAGTAATTGTTAATTCAATAAACTATTTTCATTGTAACATTGGTCACATTTTTAACCTACTGTTGGGTGTTGGGTAGTTTTTGTTTTAAATAATTTCAAGGCATTAAAACAAATTATTTATTATAACAAAAAATTAACTCATATTATACAAGTCTGCTTCGTTTATAGAATAGACCTTAAATATTTCTTTTAGAAAACGTCGTAATTTTCTTACTGATCTTTTGGATATGTTCACCAAGGAGAGCGCTGGCCCTTTCCCCCTCTTTTTAAGGGATTTAACAAAAATTTTGTTACCATTGCAAAACAATAGTTAATTTAAAAAAAGTATTTTTATGGCAATAAAATTTTTCTGTTATTGTTCTTAACGTAAAGATTTTCTAATTAAAATAAAATTAATTTGAATTACAACGATGGTAATTTAAAAAAACAAATATGCCATAGTAAAATGAACAAATTTTACTATAATAACTGCGCATTACAATTCACACACAACTATAGATTTAACAAGAACATTTTTAGTTGGACAAAAATTTAATATAAACATAAAGTATTTCTTATTGCCATGACAATATAACAAGTATTACTTTGTTGGATCAACATTCTTTTTATAAAAGCTCAACATTGCTGCTTCATTATAGTAAATCAGAATTTTATTAACAGTAAAAAAAGTTTATTCTGTAAATAAAAATAATCTCATTACTTTGACAAATCGTAGGTTTTTGTCTCAATAAGACACAAAAAATTTAATAAAAAAGGTACCTAAAATTTATCCCTTAGAAATGGACTAACAACCGTTTAAATGATGATATAGAAGCAGTTTTTCACAATGAAAGTGAAGAGAATGTTTTATGGGCATTTCACGGAGTCTCCACCTGAAATTTTTAATGCTTTCAAAAGTACTTTAAGCGTTTTGTTTTGGTGTTGGGGAATATTTCTAATATTTGATTTGAACAATAATTGTTATGAACACTATAACGGTGCAGTTTTTCTGCAAATAAGGACAGGTGAATTTCAATGTTTAATCTGATATTTTTTATTGTTTTAAAAGCTTGAAAAACTTATACCTAATAGTGGTGCAAGCCGAAAAAAAATTCCCTGCCGGTTTTTTAAATTTGTGAACCTTCTTCATCATGGATCACTGCTACACACCCTGTATGGTTCGAATAAATAAAAGTGAGATGAACAAACGAACGGTCGTTTGAATCAAACGGTTTGATTCCATTAAAGAGACCGGCTGAAACGAAACGATGCTGACGATGAGGTCAGCGCCGAGATTTGCGTTCTGTTGGGGTCAATGCGACTAATGCAAATCTAAATGCGCTGGTGCCGCTTCCGCGGCATGCCGCGATCGCCGCACGGTGGACTGGGCCTGCCCAGTGTTTTTATAGTGGTTTCCATAAATGTTATATCATCCAAATTATAAAATCTAAATTTCTTAATTTGGTTACAGAAATATTTATATCACTCTTATATACCCCTTAAAGAGCTTATTTGGGGAGTTTATGAAGCTTATCAGTACCTATTTTAGTAACACTTTAAAACCCAAGTTTTATAACTATAGTTATAAAACTTGGGTTTTATAAGAGTGATATAAATATTTCTGTAACCAAATTAAGAAATATAGAGATAACTGGCTTTTTTCCTTCTTTTAATACTTCTCTCTCCCTTGGTATATAATTTAAATCTAAGATTTTTTGCTCAATACGACTTAAAGTGCAAGTAAACATGTACACAATACTTCGAAAAACACCAGAGGACATCAAAATACCAAGCATAATTATTTTTTATACTATATATTATATTAAAAAATATATGAAAATATTTTTTTTAATAGATTTATATCTTTATTTTGCTTACATTTAAGTAGTACATTTTTTTCCTTGGTTTGGTCAATCAAATTGTTTTTGTAATACAATTCGATTAACATTTATTTTATGTAAAAAACAATCATGGCGGAAAGAATTTATCAACCTTGAACCCTCTTATATTGCTCATGGTAATTTTATATAGCCTAAGGTACTAATTCAGTTTTATAGGGTTATCTAAGTTACTTAAAATGTTATTATATAATTTTGAAACTCTAACTGTCGTTACTACAAGTGATGTTATAAAACTTTTGATAGGCAACCATCTAACCGCTCAGGTTAGTGTTGTCAGGTTCGCCATTTTTGCCTGCAGTAATAATGGTTTTAACGCAATGGATTCAATATATTTTACTGAACATTCGATCGCAAATATTGGATTTTGCGCGAGGGACATACGACGGTCATGTGAAACAGGAGTTTTAAAACCAAAATTAAAAAGAAATTCATAGAATATTGAACTTTTGGTATTATAAATCGATCAAAAATATGACTGTCTAGTAAAATGTAAAAAAAATTATGCCTAGTACCTATAAAGGTTTTAGTTTTAATACCCCAGAAACATGGTATCTTAAAAGTTACTTAAAACCACCCATAAGCTCTTACTGTTAAGAGTAAGATCCTCTTAATTGCAATTTTCCATTTTAACATTAGTCCGATCAAAAACATTTTTTATCTCACTAACAATTAATTACCAATAAACATTTTGATAGGGAATCGAATGCTCTATAAAAAGGTATTCTATGATTTTAAATAAATGATAAACCAAGACATTCAAAAGATATCTTGGGGCAAAATTTTATAGATTTTGAAAAAAATATTTCTTTTAAATGTTATCACGCCCAGAATAGTTTTTGTTGGAAATTAAATGATCTATAAAAAAGGTTTCTTTAGTTTTTTTGATAAATTTAAGCGTTTTAAATATAATCGCAACTAAAGTTCAACTTATACTTTACCTTTTTTAATAACTACCGTAAAAATATTAATTTTACTTCGATTTTTTAAATATTTTTATAAATTTGTGTTATTTCTTAAAATAAGCTTTTAACTATTTCACATTTTGTTCTGAAATTATATTTCAAAATATTAAGTTTTTAAAAAGTATTCCGGTATCCAAGGATATACTTCTAGACATTTAAACATTTATTTGTCATATATAACATTTATACCAAGGAATTATTTAGCGAAAAGTTTTAAAAAACCCTTGTCGTATTAAGAGCTTGGTATCCTAACCACTACCACGGGATACTTTATATTAAATTTTGTTGTGTATTTTGTTCAAAAATTTTTAAACTTCGAATGGATAGGTTTATGAAAAAACCATAAAATACTTTTTTGTGGAGCATTTATTTTTGAATAAAATGGAAGGTCACAAATTAAATTTGGCCAAAAAAGTAGCATTTTAACCCACTGTGCGCCGCTGTCGACCTTTGCCAAACGATAAGCAAGGCCGACTTCGCCAATACAAACAACACAGTCTACACACTACGTGCCCGTCTCATCTCTAACCTCCAGTTTCTAATTCATGTATATAAATATTTTTTTGGTAATTTGTTTTTCTAAGTAATTTAGTTTTTATGATTTTTATATAAAAAAATATATTTTTAAATGTACAGGGCGTCCGGAAATGTAAGATTAAAATGGCAACACTGTGAGTTTCATAAGGTAGAATATTCGTCAGCCATTTCATCCTATTATTTAAATAAAACAGCTTAGATATAGTTGACAGATATGTTTTGTAATAGTACATTATAGATTGAGTAAAATTGCAGTCAAAAGCTGGATCATGAAATTAAGAATATCATAAAAGTTAAGCTATTTTAGCTTAAATTCAGCGATTAATTGCGTGTATTGAAGAATCTTGGTACGTTATTCATAGAGCCTTGAGTTTCCTGCCAAATTGTCTCTAAACTTTTTTTTCTACAGTGAATATTATAATAATATAAGTATTATGCAGAATAATGAAAATAGGATTTTAGACACTAAATTTTTAACTGTAGGTCATAAAAAAAATTGTTTAAAACAAATTTGTAGAGCATTAAAAGATCTTCAAAATTGCTAATTAACTTTTTCTTCTACGATTAGTACTTTTTTTAGAATTTATACGTTTTAACATTAATAAAAAAGAAAGAGTAGAATCTCCAAACTGGACTTTTTTGTAGATAATTTAATGCTAAAAAAGGACCAGTGATTGTTTATCAAAAAAACATAGTATGCAGGCGAAATAAATCTTAAAAAATGTTAAATCAATGGGAAAACTTTAAATTCGATGATGGACCTTTTAAAATTACTATTAAGAACTCAAATTTTAGAATTTTAGCATAAGTGACGAGAATATTACATGAATTGGAAAAAAAATATTGCCTTATTTTGAAACACCCTAATACACATTTATGTATGTACATTTTATATATTTATAAATATTTATATTGAAGTAAAAAAATTTAAATAATAAAACAATGATGAATAATATGCATGCTTTTAATATTATTTTGTGTAAAACCCTAAAAAAAATTATAAATATGCATGTATTTAATATTATTAAAAATTGTTTTGTGTAAACCCCTACAAAAAATTATACCTATCTATATACAAATAGTACAAAAAAATAGACCAATTAATTATTAAACTGATATTCTTATCTAAATAGAGTTTATTTATAGAAATGGCATCATTTTTGTATATTGATCAACTACTATTTACATTCGACTATCTATGTTGGAATAAATGATAAAAAACAAATTTACTTAAGTTGCATTATAACAAAGGCAACGATTTTTGTTTATTTATTTAAATAAATCAATTTTGATGTGCATTAAAAGTTGAATTAATGAATGTATTTATCAAAAATAAAATAAAATGTAAGGCATACGAAATATGATTTGAATTATTACATTTATTGTAATTTGGTAATAACTATTTTTGGAAATTATAAATTAATTAAAGAAAAAGATAACGCAGTAAATAATATTTAATTAGTAAAGATATAGGGTTCAAAGCCAGCTTGTAGATTAAGATATAAAGAATTTTATTACCTATTTGGTTTAGAAATGTTGCACAGTGGGAGTTATAAATAAATATGAGTTTTTGTTATAGTGTAGAAATTTACCAAATGAGCCTACGATTTTTTATATTGAGGAAAACGAAAATAATAATCAAGAAGGTATGGGAAAATAATTATTATTATCAAGTCAAGTTATAAAAATGTTTGAAACAAAATTCATTTGTTTATTTATATTATATATCGACCCATGCAACGAAGACTATTGTAACTCAGTTTTGATTGTAGACTAGAGTAACCCAACTTAATATAGTTTTCGCCTGTAGGAATGTGGATTATTACACTTACTATACAGGGAAGTTGTTCACTGGTTGCCTATCGTTTCATGTCTGTAATCATCCACCAAATAGACCTTGAAAAAATCTGTTGATGCCATATAGTAAGTCAAAACCCACGTTTTTTGAGTTACTATAGTCTTCGTTGCATGGGTCGATATATATTAGACTGGGCCAAAAAAATCGACTATTTTTTTTTTGGAAAGTATATCGAAAATATTGTTTGGAGTGACAAAAAAAAATTATGGTGAAAGTTTGAGTCCATAATATTAATATTAAGAGGTCTATTATCGCAATTTTAGATTTTTTTTCCTGAGCGAGTTTTTGTCTCAGAACTCCCAAATCATTGGGTTTAACAAAATTGACTTAAGAATATTTTTTGAAGAAAATTGAATGCTCTACAAAAAAGGTTTAATTGGAATTTCCCGTCAGATGAACCGTTTTCTTACAATCATGCCTTAAAAATTGGTATAGTTTTACAATTTGATCTTTTAACTTTAGAATTTGATTTTAAGGAAACGGTTCATCTAACGGAAAATTTCATTTTAACCTTTTTTCTAAAAAACATATTTCAATGTCAATGTCAATTGTTTGGGAGTTCTGAGACAAAAACTTGCTGAGGAAAAAAAAATTAAAATTGCGATGATAGACCTGTTAATATTAATATTATAGACTCAAACTTTCACAATACTTTTTTTTTTGTCACCCCAAACAATATTTTAGACATACTTTTCAAAAAAAAAATAGTTGATTTTTTTGGCCCAGTATAATATATATAAATATTAGACTGGGCCAAAAAAATCAACTATTTTTTTTTGAAAAGTATGTCGAAAATATGGTTTGGGGTGACAAAAAAAAACTATTGTGAAAGTTTGAGTCCATAATATTAATATTAACAGGTCTATATATATTATATATATATTGCTTTAATTGCATTAATTATTAAGTAAATTTACGTAATGTTTATAAAAATAAGACTCTTCCAGATGCAGAAACGCATTGATAAATATAGTTATTATTATTTGTCCAAAAAGCAGTTCTATACCGTTTACAAAAACGTTTTGTAGTATTAATGAAACCCTAATGGTATTATTATTCATAGAAATTTTGTAAATTTTACAAATCCCTTTTCGTTTAAACTTTAAAATAAATTTTTTTTATGATATTAATAAAATTTATGTAAATTTAACAACAAATTAATTTTTAATTCAATAAACTATTTTCATTGTAACAATGGTCACATTTTACTGTATTGAGTAGTTTTTTTTAAATAATTTCAAGGCATTAAAACAAATTATTTATTATAACAAAAAAATTAACTTATATTACCTATATAATGTACAAAATAAAAAAAAAATATGAACTCATGTTTTAAACAACAAGTCTGCTTCGTTTTTAGAATAGACCTTAAATGTTTCTTTTAGAAAACGTCGAAATTTTAATTTTCTTAGTGATCTTTTTGATATTTTTATCATGCTAAATTTTACCACTCGCACAAGTGAAATCAATAAGATTATAACACAGACTTTGGATTATATGTTCGCCAAGGAGAGCGCTGGCCCTTTCCCCCTCTTTTTAAGGGAAATAACAAAAATTTTGTTACCATTGCAAAACAATAATAAATATTAAAAAAGTCTTTTTATAGCAATAAAATATTTTTGTTCTTAACGTAAGCTATTAAAAAAGATTTTCTAAATGAAATAAAATTAATTTGAATTACAACGATAGTAATTTAAAAAAGACAAATATGCCATAGTAAAATGAACAAATTTTACTATAACAACTGCGGATTACTTTATGTAAGCCCAATTTACACACAACTATAGATTTAACAAAAACATTTTACATAAGTTAGACAAAGATTTAATAAGTTTAAACATAAAGTATTTCTTTTTGCCATGACAACTATTACTTTGTTGGATGAACATTTTTTTTATAAAAGCTCAACATTGCTGCTTCATTATAGTAAATGAGAATTTTATTAACAGTAAAAAAAGTTTATTCTGCAAATAAAAGATAATCTCATTACTTTGACAAATCGTAGGTTTTTGTTCCAATAAACACTGAAAATTTAATAAAAAAGGTACTTTAGGTGGTACATTTTTTTATAGCCATTACAATTTTAAATTTAAGTTAAATAATATTATTTTATTAATCGCCTACAAAATTAGTTTCATTATCAGTGCATTGACTATTTAATACTTTTTATTTTTGTATATAAAAAAAATTTCATTAAATTGATTGCATATATGCATCCGGTCTTTATAATTAATATGATTATATAATAAATAATAATGAAAATGTATTATTTTCTTATAAAACATGTCGGAGATATTTATCACAAATTTTATCAATGACTAAAAGCAACGATTTAAAATTCAATCAATGCTATATGTTATAACATTAGTCACACATTTTTAAATAAGTAGCTGTTTTTGTCGTTATTGTAATAAATTGCTTAAGTATAGCTGTGTCATTTTAATAATTGATATGTTGTATTGATTTAAAATACAACGCATTAAATAAAGTAAGAAAACATTTTTCATGGTCATTAACTAAAAATGCTTGATTATTTAAATAATTTCCTAAACCATTTTTAATTAAAATTCCATGAAGCAGAACAAATAATTATGTGTGATTCAGTCAGTAAATTTTCTTCTGCAAATATTTATTTATAACCCCTGACACAAACCCGGATATCTTTCGTTTAAGGAGTGTCAATGTTAAATTAATGCCAATAAATGAATAATTATTGTTTAGGTAAAAACACAAAAATTATATTGTGAAAGGACGTTTCTGTAATTGCATTTACCGTTTCCAAATGTTTCGAAGTGTGCTTTACACCAAACGGCTGCCCGGCACTGGTGCGTCCCAAAACACCGTTTGTGTAGCACAGAGTTACTGTATAATAAATATTGTTTGCACAATATCCAAGCAACAATTTAAGTATTTGTTACGTATATGGGACTATTGAAGAAACTTTAAAGTGTTTTGCGACAGTCGCCGGTCTCTTTATATTACTCTTTCATTCTAAGTTACGACTAAAGTGGGGAACAATTATTGAGTTCCAAAAAGGTAACAAATATGTCACTAGCTATAAACCCTGCTACTATTTGGAACGTAGCCGCTACGTTACTAGAACGTTTCAATATCGTTGCTAGAGCGTTATAATTACTTTTATTTATTTGTTTTTACTTCTATATTAACTGTCTTTGTCAAACTTATATTAAATTATACTATCCCTCCTTTTTTAAATGGAACCACTACGGACTTGGCTTTTTAATGCCGTCGTTCATTAAATATGTACTGGTAGTTTATAACTTCCAGAATAACAATATAATGTTTAATTAGGCAGGTAAATTTATAAACCCTTTAAATTTTACTGTTGAACTTATGAATTTAGTTTTTGTAAAATAAATGCGTTTCATCAATATTTAAGTATAAACAAATTATTTATTTAATATTGTTTATAAATAAAAAAATCTTAAAATTTATTATTAATTTTTTATTTAATTATTAATACCTACCCCTATTACCAACAAAATTACTATTTATTAAAAAGTAAACAACCATTTACAAACAATTAAAATAATTTATTATTTACATTACCACGTGGTACTGTACAGTTAAAAATGGCCGATAAGAAGCATTTTCCTTTGAAGTAGTTTTCGCCACCTTAATTTACTTTACGGTAGTTTTGGTTAGTACCATAAACGTTCCAAATACTAAAATAATAACTTTTAAGTTATTAACTTTGTAGTTTTTAACTCCTGTTCCAGTTTCGAGATTTTAACTTACAAAGGGATTACAAAGTAAAAATAATTATAATGTAATCTTTAGGTAGCAACCGAAAGTAACTGTTACAAATTAAATTTACTTGAACATTTTTTTTACTTATAACACCTTTTTTAAAGTTGCAAAGTCTTCTTGTGGGCAACCAAGTTTTACTTAAATGTTTATTACTTTATAGTAACCATTAAAGGAAAGAATGAATATTGCTATTTAAAAGTTAGAATTAATTTTAAGTAAAAATTAAAGTAGCTGTTTAGTATACTTAACTAATTTAAACTTATCAACACTTTGGTAATGGTTTTTGGAACCAAAAATGCTGCTTGGGTAAATATCCATTTGTATTTGTTGTTTGTGTCTTATTGTCCCAATTTATTTTGTTAAGTAAGGATATAATTATAATTGTTATCTCTCAGATAAAACATATCTTTTTATTAAATGATGAATGTTTAATTGTTTGAAACAAAATGGCACAAAAAATCAAAACTTGTTGTTATATTAGCAAATGTTTATTATTAGAACTGTATTAATAATTTTTGTTCAATTCACATTATAAACATATTTTCTAAACATAGTCATATTTTAAAGTTATTTTAATAATTTAAAGTAGCAATAACTGTTAAGATTAATTAAAATAACGAGAAAATCACACTTTTTTCATGGAAGCGTTTTCGAGATGAATTTTCAGTTGTTTTTTTTAATTTTCTGAAGTGTTTTGACATTTTAGAGTATACTTCGAGTTCTAATTGATCGATTTGACCAAACAAGCACTTAAATCAAAGGTAATTGAGCCCTCTACAACTTTTTCTTTTACAGTTTTGGTATCGGCTCAGTAGTTCGATATTGCCGATTTTATGTAGTTGAAATAGTCCTTTTTTTTACAAAAATCGAGGTCGAAAATTTACATATCTTTCTGGGAAAGATAGAAATCGAATAAATAACTCCAGTTTGATTTATTTTACGTATAGATTATACTTAAGGAAAAAAAAATAAGCTGCTGTTGATAAAAATCCATGGATAAATGGCGAAGTTATGAATTTTTCAGTGAAAGACCAAAATTCAGTTTTTCGAGAATTTTTACGTATTTTCTTAATTTTATTGAATTATATAAAATTTAATATTGAAAATTGATTTTTATATTAAAATTAAATTCTATATTGAATATTGAACAATAAATATTGAACATTGAAGATATTGAAAGTTTTATTTTGTTTTAATAAGCATAGGTTTAAAAAAATTCTGGCTCCTTCTTTGTTTTTTGTTGCTTTCGTATTCCGTTTCTCGTATGAGGGACCAAATGTAATCACCCATGATGGCTGCATCCCAGAAGCCGTGATACCGCCGCTCCATAGCCTTCATTTGCTGGTGAAAACGTTCTCCGTGCTCATCACTTACGCCACCCATATTGTCCGGGTTATTTACGCACTCGAACTCTCTACTTCTTTTACTCATTTTACACTTTTTATTAACTAAATAAACCATGATAAAAGTACCTTGTTGAAATATCAAAAATGTCACTAAAATGTCACTATGCCACCACGAAAAACAAAAGAATTCACGTTTGCGGAGTCATGTCAAATTGAAATTTTTTGGTGAAAAAAGTACGTAAAAAACTCAAAGATTCCAATAATGCACTTTACTTAGGTTTCCATTAAAGAATAAACATTTAAAAAAATAAAATAAAAATTGTCAAAAAGCTGAATTTTGGTCTTCCACTAAAAAATTCATAACTTTTTCGATGTTCGATCAACATTAGCTTTTTTTTGTAAAAATATCAGCTTCACGAAAAAAAATTCAAACTGGAATTATCTGTTTGATTTAAACATTTTCCAGGACAATATGTAAAATTTCGACCTCAATTTTTTCCATAAAAAAAATTAGTTATTAAAATCGCTAGCGTCAAAATACATATCCGAAATCAAAAGTCTGTAAAAGAAAGTTTTAGAGGGCTCAAATACCTTCAATCAAAGGGCTCGTTTGACCAAATCGATCAATTAGATTTTAAGCTATACTCATATATACAGGTTGTTTCATAATATATGCGCAGGACTGTGACAGCTCATCCAAAAGGATGTGATAGCTCATCCAAAAAGATGAAAAATGTCGCTATTAACTTACCCTCTAAAATGCACAATTTTCGAGATACAGGGTGTTGAAATTTTAGAAAAAAAATCGGTTTTTTTTCGAATATCTCCGGAACCGTTTATCGTACAAAAAACAGCTTTTGTAAGCAATTTTTACTCATAATAAGATATGATTTGTGCCAGAAAAAATTTTTTTTTACTTATAATTGGTGGAGATTTTGAAGGGGTAGCGGGTGTTTTTCTCCTCAACTTCTACGCCCCTGAAAAAAGTACGGTTTTGAGAGGCCCATTCGAACCGCCATGTTTTCTACACAAAAAAGGTACCTGGTCATAAGCTCTAAAGTTGACCGTTTTCGAGAAAAATCGACTTTTATGTTTAAAAACATGGTCAATTTTTTGAAAAAAAAATGTTTTTACTAATTAAACAAAATTTATTTTAACGTTAGAACAAGTAACAAAACCAAACGATAATTGCAGAATTAAAAAAAAATAAAAATGATTTTTTACACAAATGCTGAAATGTGCGAAATGCGTTACCTTTACGGTTTGGAGAATTTTGCAAAGACAACTTTTGAATAATTTTTTATTATTTTTTTTTTAATTTTGCAATTATCGCTTGGTTTTGTTTCTTGTTCTAACGTTAAAATAAATTTTGTATAATTGGTAAAAAAATTTTTTTTTCAAAAAATTGACCATGTTTTTAAGGGTCGTAGAAGTTGAGGAGAAAAACACCCGCTACCCCTTCAAAATCTCCACCAATTATGAGTAAAAAATTTTCTGGCACAAAATATAGCTTATTATGAGTAGAAAATGCTTACAAAAGCTGTTTTTTGTACGATAAACGGTTCCGGAGATATTCGAAAAAAAACGATTTTTTTTCTAAAATTTCAACACCCTGTATCTCGAAAATTGTGAATTTAGAGGGTAAGTTAATAGCGACTTTTTTCATCTTTTTGGATGAGCTATCACATCCTGAAGTCCTGCGCATAGATTATGAAACACCCTGTATATGTATTTCTATGATGATATTCAATAGTAAACATTCAATTTTCTTGGTTTCTTTAAAAAACTTTCTTGACCCATCACTGGTAATATTCATAAGAAAAAATTGAACCTACACCTTAAAGAAACCAAGAAAATTGAATGTTTACCTTAATGTTTAGCCCGGTTGGGTTAATTCTAGATTCCTTTAGGCCATATTAGTATCTGTGATACAATTGCTGTGTGCAGTCTTAGTTGCATAGTATGTACCGATTGCGGCAAAGGCCACGGCGTTTGACGGTGTGGATCACCTGATGTTCTTACATCTCGCCTCTGTTGACTTAACAACCGAGCATATAAGCTCAGGGAGTAATTTGTTTTGATTGTGTTCCACTACACCAAGTTGCCCGACACTGATGAGACCCAATAAAGGTCGAAACAGCTGTCTGTCGGTATTTGAAGCTGGTGGAACGCATTCAAAACAAAAAACTTTGGCGAGGTGTAGGTTCAACTAGATAATTTTTGAAACCAAAAAAAATAACAGTAGGATGAAACCCATTGGAAAAGGAGAAGAATATAATAAAAATGAAAGGAAAAATAAATTACGGGCGATCTGACTTCGGGAAGTGGGAGGGGGGGTTTAAGGGTAAAAAATGGTTTATCTCGATTTCCGGCAAAACTACAAGTCCTATGGAAAAAAGTTAAATGGCAAAGTTGTAGGTAATAAAAGGATCTACAACTTTTGTAATTACAATTTTTTTACATAACCTCAAAATTTATGTGAAAAATTCAAAAAACCAAGTTTTTGTTTTTTTATTTTTATCTTTTTCAAAAAAAAAAATTTTTCCTCGAAATTTGGTGAAAACTTACCTTTTTATGTCCCAAATACACTGTAATTTATTTGATTTGAAATATTTATTATTTCGCCTTATTTTGACTTAATATCAAAAAAGCACCCTAATTTTCAATCGAAAATTCTCGCGTCAAAATATCAGCTTTTTTCAAAAAGTCGGTGTGCTTTTTGTTTGTTGAAATCTCTACTTTCTGATGGTGTAAAAAAAATATACATTACTATGGTAAATGTTCTCAGAAAATGCAAAAAATATTATAATGAATAACGAAAAAAACTCGAATTCGAAAATTTATTTTAATCATTATGTACAATTTCATCAAAAAAATGTGATTGTTGCAATTTTTTTAGTTAAAAAGTTTATTTGTTAAATTCTAATAACATTTATGTCAGAAAATCTTATAAAATATAAAAATACATGTAAATCATACTATTGAATTTAGATACTTCATTCTGATTACGTTATTCATTATAATATTTTTTGTATTTTCTGAGAACATTTACCATAGTAATGTATATTTTTTTTACACCATCAGAAAGTAAAGAGTTCATCGAACAAAAAGCACACCGACTTTTTGAAAAAAGCTGATATTTTGACGCGAGAATTTTCGATTGAAAATTAGGGTGCTTTTTTGATATTAAGTCAAAATAAGGATAAATAATAAATATTTCAAATCAAATAAATTACAGTGTATTTGGGACATAAAAAGGTAAGTTTTCACCAAATTTCGTGGAAAAAATAAAAAACCAAAAACTTGGTTTTATGAATTTTTCACATAAATTTTGAGGTTATGTGAAAAAATTGTAAATACAAAAGTTGTAGATCTTTTTATTACCTACAACTTTGACATTTAACTTTTTTTCATAGGACTTTTAGTTTTGCCGGAAATCGAGATAAACCATTTTTTACCCTTAAACCCCCCCCTCCCACTTCCCGAACTCAGATCGCCCGTAATTTATTTTTCCTTTAATTTTTATTATATTCCCCTCCTTTTCCAATGGGTTTCATCCTACTGTTATTTTTTTTCTCTTTTTACCATTTTTAAAGGCTTCTGCACTGGTCTAAACATTCAATAGTATATTTTAAAAATTGATATTCAAAAACTATCCTTGTAATTACCTTGTGAAATTTCCGATGACAAGATTATTGCTGCCACCCCCATACACGTTATTATTGCATCTCCTCCGTCCAAATCTCTTAGTGTGCTTGCAGAGGTGCTCTTTAAACCTTCCCCCGTTCCTCGTGTGATGACTGTGATTCCCCTTCGTGATCTGCCTCTGATTCTTCTTCTGCCGCAACAGAGACCCCTTAATTTTGGTCCGCAACCGGTTGCAGCTGCGCGCAGATACCATCAAACCTTCCATGGTCATGTGTCTCTAGATCTAGCTATGTAGTATCCGTATACATGATTGTTGGCACTTTAACATACGCGCACACTGGATGCATTTTTTTACTCGTATACTTGTGGCACCGTTAGGTTTTTTGTTGTGAAGTTAATTAGCAGCATTTCGTCTTATCTAGAAACGAATTCGTTGCTTGTTTAGAGAGGAGATAACGTTAATCTTTAATGGAGTGTGCTTATTTTATTTTATTTATAATAATGACGTTTAAAATGTGTTTATTATTTAATAACAATATTGTGGGTGCGAGTTGGCCAGTAACGTGTTTATTGTTAATACATCTAAAATCCAGAAATAGATTTAAAGTTTTAAGGAAAGAGGTGAAAATAAATGTGTTTCCAATATGTTAATCTTTTAAAATAGATTATTAGTTTGGATTTAATAAAATCTTAGTGATCATTGTTAAGGTTTAATTTTTACCTTATTATAAAAAATTTGACCGTGCGGTAAATCAACAAAAATAACTCAAACTGTGGTGCTCATAATGCGATGTATTTTGTATGGGTTTGGTTTTGGTTTAACTATGAACCAATAAGTTGTTGTGTTTGTGTGTTTGGTAACGACTCTAGCACCATAAATTGTACGAAAACACGGCACCAATTTTCAGAAATCGCCATTACCGTTACAAATACGACGCGAGCCGATGATAGACGAGCTAAAGACGGGCGCCAACCTGCTGAGTCAGTGATAGAATTGAAACTGTGCGTTCGGCGGTCTGGCTTAAGTTCCCTGTGAAAATTTCTCGTCGCCCCCACTTCACTGGAACGACACAAGCCGGCGCACAGACAGGTATTTTGAGCTAAAACGTGGCCAAAACTCAATTTTGATCGTTTTTATTACCACCGTATGCATCTATAGCTTCACGGAGGTTAGGATTTCGTATGTTTTTTTAAACATCCCTTTGTATATTTGAAATAAGTTATTGTATCTTTTGACACCTTCGTATTTTTTAAAAATACAATTGTACATGGGTAGGGTTGCAACTTTTCATGAAAAGTTGAAATTTTTGAAAAGTTGGGTTTTATTTTTCGGAAAAGATGGAAAAGTTGAGTTTTTTGTAATGTAAACGTATAAAACATAAATAATGCTTGTCAATGTATTAAATTTTTTTATGTATTTATACCTACATACGTAACAAGTTGTTTTATAACAAAATAAAAAAAATAACAAACAAAATAAAATGAATAGACAACATAATCACAACAAAAATAAACTAGGTTTGAGTTAAAAAAAAAACAGATACGAAATAAAAAATAATTACAAAAAAATATGAAGCAAAAATTATTAAATTTTTTGTTGTTAAAAATTATGGAAATTTACAAGTAAAAATTTAAAAAGAAAAAGAAAAGAAAACTTTCTTCTTTTCTACTTTTATATTTTCACTTGCAAATTTCCATAATTAAAAAAAATAATATTTTTTTCATACTGTGTATAAATTTAAAATACGTTATAATAAAACAATCTTTATATAATAGAAAATGCTGTTAGCAGACACCATTTTTGATAAAGTTTGACAGAATGTTATTCCAAAAAACAATGATTTTAGCACGTTTTACTAAAAACACTCCAAATCTAGCGAAAAAAAAAAATTATCTACCGAAAAAAATGTATGGTAATGGAAACAGTGGTTAGAAGTCAACTCATTGTTCATTGGCTCCCACCTAATAACTCTTCAAACTTTTCCAACTTTTCATAGGGGGTGCCGAACTTTTCCAGCAACTTTTCCAACTTTTTGACCGAACTTTTCCTTGTTTGCAACACTATACATGGGTCATTTTCAAGAAACACCCGCTTTCAGGAAAATGAAGATCAAAATATTTTTTTTGCTTAAATTGACTTTTGATTGGATTTTTATAAATGTTTAGAGTTTTGTTTACTTACATTTAAGACAGGCAGTGCACTTTTTAATTTTTTTTACGTTTTTTTCAGAAAAATGTGTTAAGCTAGCTTTGTATATCTCCACTGTGTTACCAATTTGAAATCCAAAATTTAATTCAATAAAAAAAGTTGTTATAAAAATAATTTGAAATAAAATGTACTTAGTTCACAAACTTTTGACTCCAATTTTTTATTAAAAATTGTATCCTTTTTTTTTTAAATATGTATTTTCGTTAAGTTACTTTTTAAAAGAAACCATTCCGATTCTTTAAAAAAACAATACCATTAATATTTTCTTTTAGTCACTGTATTAGTGAATTAAACTCTAATTTATAAACACGTATTACCAAGTGATAGTGTATAAAAATCATTTTAAGTATTTTTTTTTAACAAAAACTAAAAAAAGTAACGAAATAAACATTGGTATCACAACGGACAGGGGTACACAAAGGACTTAATCAGATAACGTAAAAAAGAAACTATATAGGGTGGTACGATTTTAGAGTAATGCATAAACAAAATCCCTTATAATGATGCGCACTTGCAGAATAACAACTTAGATTTCTAAATTGTAGACACCTTTTTTCTTTGACTATAAACACCCTTTTAGTACTTTTATATTGCGTGGAATTTTTCCTTGGATGTAATCTATATCATGAGTTGTAATTACAAATAATTTTAAATTGGTTAATCATAAACTACTTTTAATTAAAGCGACGGTAAATATCCACTTTGTTGTCAAAAAATTCGATTGCGTTACCCTAAATTCCATTGCGTTACCATAAGGTAACATAGTGGACTCGGTAACGCAGTGGACAAAGTTTTGTAAAATCATATTTTAAAAATAATAATAAGGCATAATAGTCATTTATTACTCTCAATGAGCTTTAGTGCCCTAAAATAAACATAAACATGAAAAATAGTATTTTCTTACCTTATTTTTATTATTTTTTTGAGTAACTTAGCGGACAAACAATTATTACATTACGTTACCCGCACCTGTTTCAACCGATATCTTCTTCCTGATTGAATAAATAAATTCAGCTGGGTAATATGTACGTCCGAACATCATTTGTTGATCACGTGAGTACCAAAAAAGTTGCCATATATATGTTTTTTTAATATTCTATCGGTAACGCGACGGACGTAACGCAACGGAAAAAATGTCTGGGACATGAGTCAAATTTAAAAAACTAAATTAAAATTAATTATTTTATATATAAATTGTTTATTGTAAATGTATGTCAGTTTTATAAAACGCTAATGGGACATGCGAAAATGTGTGTTTCACAAGTTTCAAAATTAAAAAAAAATTATTCTGAAATATCTAAACAAAAATTTTCTGAAAGAGTTTACTAAGGGCTTGTTAGGCTTTCACTAGGTTTTTAAATCAATAAAATCCGATAATTTGGTTAATGGTTATAAAAATGATTTCTTTTAATTTTTAATAATATTTTATTTTTGATTCGATTGCTTTGGATGTGTTTAATTTACTTGGTGAACTGATATTTTTAGTATGCTTTTACTACCTCAGATATTTGAAAACATATAGGTTAACCTAGAAAGAGTAACAGTCACGGAGGATAGGTTTTAGACTTTGAAAACATTGTAAAAAATAATTAATTGCGGTTAAAAATCTGGAACCTGAGCTGTAATATCTACTTAATTATGAAAGATCAAAACACAATAAAAGTGTAGGTCGAACTCATTTAGTTTTATTAAATATCACGGGGTAACACCATCGGTGGACATTTCGTGAGATTCACCCATATCATTCGTCAGATTTTTTCTAGCATGGTCCAATATTGAAACCCAACATGGCCCAAAGTTGTTTGACCTTATATAACCGATATTGGAAATCCGCATTGGACCGAAGTTGTTTTACATTATATTCTAGGAAAGTTGAGGGAGAAATTGAAAGAAAAAAAGAGAGCCACCTACACCGAAAAAATTAATGTAGTTGAGTTAACATTTGCCTAAATGTCATTTTTAAAAATGTTGTTTCAACAAAAAACCTATTGGATTAATCTATATTTTGGTGTTAAAGCAAAAGTCAGAGTTTGTCAAAGTTTATTTGTTTATTTGACAGTTTAAATATTAATTTAACATAAACTAATATTTTGAATTAAAATGTTTATCGTACTTTGATTTAATAGCTGGAATTTGTTGAATCAACTACTGAAATTTTTAGGATTACCTAAAAAAACTATTAAATTAACGTTTAGTTGCTCTTTAATCCAAAACTTTAAATTTGTTCATTTAACAAATTTAAAATGTTACTTTAAAATTTAAAATGTAAAATTTGCATTCATAAAATTGCCGAGAATGGCGCTTCGAACACTCACGCCACGTCATTAGACAATGACGTTTTCTTACATCTCGCCTTAGTTAGCTTACGATTAGGTGTATATAAGATGAGATATCTGTTTGTTTAAGGTGTGTTCCACAGTAGAACTTTCACTACACCATATTGCCCGACACTGTTAAGACCCTCAATACAGGGCGAAACAGTCTGTCGGTATTTGAAGTAGGTGGAACACATGATACAAAGATGTATCATGGGTGGAACACGCTCAAAACAAAAACTCTGGGCGAGGTGAAGGTTCAATTCTTTCTATTTATATATAATAATATATTATTTCCATAATTTTGTTTTGGATACCAACCTTTAAAGAATTTTACATTTTCAGAATGTTAATTTAACATTTTATTGGTGTTAAGTGAATATGCTAAAAAGGTTACCTGGACATTTCAAGAAATTTACCTTAACACCCTAAGAATGTTAAATTAACCAAATTAGCAGATTAGAACAAATATTCTTATTTTGTTCATTTGACTGTTATTTGTTGTTCAATTAAACAATACAATTTGACATTTTTAGATGGTTAAGTAAACGTGCAAAAACCATTGCTTGTATTTAAAGTGCATAAAGAGTTGAATTAATATTTTTTTTGTTGTTTCAACAGCTTATTTTTTTCAGTGTAGTACTACGTAGTAGAAGAGATGTACCCACATCATGTCTTGCGCTTTTATCCACTCTGTTTTCACGAACTTCACTTAGAATTTAAGTTCTAAGTGAAGTTCGTGAAAACAGAGTGGATGAAAGCGCAATTGATGACATGATGTGGGTACATCTCATCGGGGCCTCAGAACCCTTCTTCTATAAAATTCATCCATCATAGAACTACACTAGTAAAAAACTTTTTTATACATATACCTATACTAAAGAATTTACCTGGTGAGTTAAGAGACCTTTGAAGAAAAAATAAATAAATCCGAACACTTTTTAAAACGATAAATTATAGGTTTGCACCTCATTGAATGTTGTAAACTTTTTAATGAATATTTACCATTTAAGCATACGTACCAATTAATATAATAATTAATAAGATGATTACAAAACCTTGATATTTAAACAATAATTAAAAAGTGCAATTCTCTAAACAGTGCAATTAAAATAAAATCTCACCGGATTCTAATTACATACTATATCATCATAATAATAATGCACGGAGGCATGTACTATTGCTGCCATAAAAAAGTAATCAATTAAAATATTGTGAAATCAAGTAATATTATATGTTATCTATTTAGTAAATTTGTTACTTACCGCGATTCAAAAACTACACTGTTTAAAATATCTGTTGTGTAAAGAGTAATCTTAAAATGGTGTCAAAATCCAACACCAAGTGGTGTTAATATAACACCATGAATTATGGTTAAAAATGTTATACACAAACACCAAAACGGTGTTTATCTAAAAATATTTGAGAAGTGCACCTACACCGAAAAAAAGGAATAGTTCATTTAACTATATTGATTTAGTTGACCCATAAGTATTTATTTATTTCAACTGTGGGAAGGTTAATATAAACAAAGATTAGTTTGACGGTACTAAACCAGATAGTTATTTTTTTTTAATTGGTTTAATTAACCCAGAAAACTTTAGTGAAACCAACCCGTTTACTAAATATGTTGTTTGTAAAATAAGAGTTACTTCAACCTAAAGCACTCTTTTAAAACAATTAAAACAATTTGCCGTGCATTCCTGGTTGAATAGTGTGTACCGATCGCGGCAAACGCGGTGTGGATCACGTGATGTTGTTAAATCTCGCCTCTGTTGACTTACATGAAGAGTATATAAGCTCAGGTAGTCCTTTGCTTTGGTGTGACACTACAAGTTGTTCGATACCAATGAGACCTTAAATATGTGAAAACAGCTGTCAATACTTGAAGTATTTTAAGTTGGTGGAACGCACTAAAAACATTATCTCTAGCGAGTTGAAGGTTCAATTTTCTGGAATAATACCACTGGAAATATACTAGTAATGCGTCAAGGAACCTGTTTCCTTTTTTTTTCTTTTTTTCTGTGTAGTATAATTTAATTTGACCAAAAACACATAATATTTAACACTGAAAAGGAGTTCAATTTACACCAGGTAAAATTTATTTTTATACTGTGTGAAAGTTTATTTTAGTATTTGAATTTACACCGGACCAACGAACCATATTTAACACCATTTTGGTTTGTATCGATATAGACCATGTATGGTGTTAAAATGGTCATGAAATTTTGAACAGTGTAAACAAAAAGGGGGTATATCCAGTGGGTCCACTATAGGACCTGGCGATCTGAGTAGGGTAAATGGTTCTGGTCGTCCCAGAAAGACAATTCCAATATTTGAGGCAACCCTATTTTCTAATTTCGTCAAGGCAAGGAGGAAACAAACTTGTCAGAAGGTATGTTTAACTCCGTCAGTTAACCAAAAGCTTCAGAGGTGGAAAATATTGTTTGCAAACTCTAATCTTGCCTCTAATTAACATCCATCATTCTAGGCTTTAGCAGCTTTTTAGCACTTTTGTTTCATTGTCGTTTTAAGTTACTATTGCTTTTTTTATTGAGCCACACTGTATAAGAATACAACTACTTAGGGACTAAACATTATTTTTTTAAATTGACTGTCGATTTCCTAATAAACTTTTCTTTGCATGTTGTTTTACAATATCACTTGCGTCCTTAATTAATTCATTTTAAATATTATACTTATGTTTGGTTTAACACAATGTCGGAAATAACGAAGGCTATTCCGATTTATTCTGGCACTTAAAGAAATCAGTGGGTGTAACATAAATCTATCTATATATCCATATATTTTTAATAAAGGAAGCATACATTAAAGTCGCCCTTTGTCCAGAAAGGTTATCTGTAGGTAACCTTATATTAATCTCTTTTTTTCTTGGAATAGGGGTTTAAACAAGTTAGTCACCGCTTTAATAAATGGTAGATATCTACAGGGTGTTTTCTTATAAATGGGATACCCCCATAAAATATTTATTAGAGATATCAAAAAAATTTAAAATCCTGCTTGCATGGTTTAAAAACGTATTTTTTTTGACAATAATTCAAAAACAAAAAAGCATCGCTAAATTTAACAAAATAGCATTGACATTGTTTTTTTCAATGAAACACCCTGTTTATTTTTGAATATTTAAATATAGTTTTTTTTCTGGTTTCAAAAATAAATTAATATATAATATAAAATATACAGGGTGTTCCATTAAAAAAACAATGTTATATCTATTTTCTCAATTTTACCGATGCTTTTTTGTTTTTTATTTTTTGTCAACCCAATTTAACAAACCAAATTCCTTAAAAAACATTTTATCATCGAAAGAAAGACGACTAAATGGAAAGTTCAAAAGAAAGTCAACAATATCGGTACAATTTCTCACCGTAATATCCATAATGACTAAATTCACATAAATCACCAAGTTCACTTAACTAAACCCACAAAATAAACCACTTACAAAAGAATCATAAAATAGACAAACTCACAGAAAAAGAATAAACAAAATATTGCGTAAATAACCACAGATTTGTTCTTTAAACAGTTTAGAATTTTATAACCAAAACAAACCTAAAGAAGGAATCTGTATTTATTTTATTTGTTACTGTAATCGCTACAAGATGGCGATAGTGTTAAAATATGTTTATTTTAGAATAGAAATATAATTTCGATTAAATCGATTAATTATAAGAAAAAAAATACCATTTATTATTGAATTCTGAAAAACGTGTGAAGTATAATTTATCTAAAATTCCGCAACAGTGTTGCCACAACACCTGCTTATTTCCTTGGATGTAGGCGTGCCTGCCTCGCGTATGCTAATACGAGAGAAGGAGACAACTATGATATCGCATTGTAATAGAACGAGACAACAAGGCTAACGCCAATCGTGAGTCTAAATTGCGGTCGTTTCAAATTCAAATAATTTAAATGTTGCTGGGTATTCCACGTATAAAATCAATAAATTTTATTGACTATTTCACAATTCATGTAATCCAAATATTAAAAATGTATAGTATATTATAGAAAGTAAAATATTTAAATTATACTTAATTTTTTAATTCTCCGCCACTGAGAAACATACAGTATTTCTTATTGCCAAGACAATATGATAACAACTATTACCTACCTTGTTGGATGAACTTTTTTTTATAAAAGCTCAACATTGCTGCTTCATTATAGTAAATGAGAATTTTATTAACAGTAAAAAAGTTTATTCTGTAAATAAAAATAATCTCATTACTTTGACAAATCGTAGGTTTTTGTCCCAATAAGACATTGAAAATTTAATAAAAAAGTGTAGAGTAGACTCATTTAATTTTTATCGATGATAAATAAAATGTTTCTGCTCAGTCAAAAATAAATTTTTAAATATATTTTTTTAATCTTACTCTTTAAAAACAATCAAAACCTAATATTACTTTCTTTTGAGCAAGTCACTCATAAAAATAATGATTAAAAATAAAATATGAGATAATTGAAGGTGTTGCGAATCGCAATTACATTGTCATTTAAATAAATAAAGCGATGACCCATGTGGGACGCATGTTTGCATTGAAAGGTCATCATGACCGGCATAATGAACTTTAAAATTATATTTATTTATTGCTATTTTTATTGCAAAAAGGATTTTATGATGCAGTGTGGAAATTTGGCTTAAATCATCATCATAAATATATTTATATACAATTGTGGCCAAAAAGAAAGTATAAGTAGTAAGTTTTTATAACATTGGGTCTTGTAAATGGGTGAAGCTCACGAAATGTCCCCCGATGGTGTTACCCCGTGATATTTAATAAAACTAAATGAGTTTGACCTACACTTTTATTGTGTTTTGATCTTTCATAATTAAGTAGATATTACAGCTCAGGTTCCAGATTTTTAACCGCAATTAATTATTTTTTACAATGTTTTAAAAGTCTAAAACCTATCCTCCGGGACTGATACTCTTTCTAGGTTAACCTATATGTTTTCAAATATCTGAGGTAGTAAAAGCATACTAAAAATATCAGTTCACTAAGTAAATTATTAAAAATTAAAAGAAATAATTTTTTTTAACCATTTTTGTAGGGGTTACAAAAATTGATTCTATCCTCCGTGAATCTGTTTTTGCTTTAAATTTTATGCAATGGCGCTTTAATCATTTTAAATAAGCAAAAACCTCTGTTTACGACATTATAGATGCATGTGATTCCTGAAGGTCAGTTAGAATTTTTATGCAGATGAGAGTTTTGCTGTTTTATAATTTGAAGGTTTAAGTTCATTAATTTGCTATTTAAAAACCTATCCAACGTGAAGTGTAATATCTTAGTAAGTAGATTTTTTTTATAAATATTTAGCTAAAATTAGCTAATTGCTGGTTTTATGTCACATGACTGAAGATGTTGTGGGTGGCAGTTTGTTTTTAAGTTCCAAATATATATTTTAAAGTTTTAAAAAACGAATTTATGTTTATGAGTTTCCGCAATTTGGGTTAAGATTGCTTTGATATTTTCTGTGTTTTGACTTTTTAAATATTTTTATTTTATTTTCCTATAATGGTTTAGAAGGGCAGAATAATACCTCCCGGGTAACGTGTAAATTTTTTGTTGAAAAATACAACTTGTGTTGCCCAGTGAAAACTTTATCTTACACCCTGTGTAAATGATTTACTTTAAAACTTGTTTTTTATTGTAGATCCTTTAAGTATGGGTCCGGTAAATTGAAATATTTACGTTTGTAATGAAAGGTTTCTGCCTAATATGGAGACAGAAGGTAGCAATATCTCAGTAGTGTCAATGTAATGTCATGAACTCGACCTTAGCAAAGGTAATCTATACATTAAATTATGTGTTATTGCTTAGATATATTATACAGTAAAACTGTATACCGAATGATGATGATGAAAAAATTAGGAAGTAGGAAAATCATCACCATAGAATCCAGATTTATAAAAAAATAATATTTTTTCTACTCCCATCTTTAAAACGCTCTTTATCCTACATGTTTCCATGACACTAAGTGACCTTTTAAATACAAATTTACAAATTGTGGCTTTATGGCGCTTTAGTCACGGGCTGAAGTAAGCAACAGGTTTTTAGCCACGGGCTGAAGTTAGTTTTAAGTTAGTTTACAGTTGTCAAATTTCATACAATCGTTAAAATAAAGTGCCTTTCTTGTAAAATAATACTAAATGTGAAAATTATTTTATTATCTCAATACAAAAACACAAAAGTATTAAATAGTTTCTCAACGACAATATTTGAAAAGTTTATATGAACATTGTACTGACCTTTTAATTTCGCCGGCAGTAAACTATAACTTAAATTCGGGCACGGACTCCACTGTAAAGTGCTCATAAAACATTTTCTTTACTTTCACTGTGAAAAACTGTCAATTTTCAAGAAATACATTTCGATTTATAACCTTTATAATTGTGTTTATAAAATATAAAAATTTGACATTTGACGGTGACGCACAGATTTCCCTTAGTTTCATAGATGGGCTCTATAGAAATTTTTTATTTAAATCATTTTAAGATAATAATAAGTATTTGTCGTAGAAAAAGTATGGTATGCACCTCGTTTATAAACTTTTCTATACACTCATTAATTTAAGCACTCGCTCGCAAGCTCGCTCGTGCCTAAATTAAATTCGTGTATAAAATGGCGTTTATCAAACTTGATACATAATATACTATTATTATAGGTAAGTAATAATTATTGTGATTACGTATTTTTAAATATAAATAAATAGTAATTAAATACTATATTATTGTTTTATAACATCTATGGTGTGTTTAATTTTAATTGGCAGCAATTCGGTATTTATTTAAAAATAGACGAATTTAAAATAGTATATATGCTTTAGCATACGTATATATATATGTATATGTCCCCCAAGTGAAAATGATTATTTTTTAATTTTGGTTGTTTCACTTTTAGTCTAGAATGGGGTTTTTGGGAAGCCACCAGGACTAGTAATAACATAACATAAGTGGTTCTGCACTAATGCAAGAATTTTAAGAAATATATTGTATATTTGAAATAAGTTATTGTATCTTTTGACACCTTACTATTTTTTAAAAATACAATTGTACATACATAAAATATTTATAAAAAAATCTACTTACTGAGATATTACACTTCACGGTGGATAGGTTTTTAAATAGCAAATTAATGAACTTAAACTTTTGAATTATAAAACAGCAACACTCTCATCTGCATATAAATTCTAACTGACCTTCAGGAATCACATGCATCTATAATGTCGTAAACAGAGGTTTTTGCTTATTTAAAATGATTAAAGCAAAAACAGATTCACGGAGGAGAGAATCAATTTTTGTAACACCTACATAAATGGTTATAAAAATTATTTCTTTTAGTTTTTAATATTATTTTATATGTGATTCGTTTGTTTTGGATGTGTTTAATTTACTTAGTGAACTGATATTTTTAGTATGCTTTTACTACCTCAGATATTTGAAAACATATAGGTTAACCTAGAAAGAGTAACAGTCACGGAGGATAGGTTTTAGACTTTTAAAACATTGTAAAAAATAATTAATTGCGGTTAAAAATCTGGAACTTGAGCTGTAATGTCTACTTAATTAGAAAGATCAAAACACAATAAAAGTGTAGGTCAAACTCATTTTGTATTATTAAATATCACGGGGTAACACCTTCGGGGGACATTTCGTGAGATTCACCCATATATTATGTATCAAGTTTAACAAAAAAAAATTATTTAATACTTTTGTGATAATAAAATTATTTTGTCATTTAGTATTATTTTACAAGAAATTCACTTTTGACAACTATGATTAATAAAAGGTCTCCAAAACGTCAAAAATTTCTAGGCATTTTTTAAATTTAAACAGTTTGATTTTTGATTTATGCTTATTGTTTTTTGACCATCCTGTATACATTTTTATTACAAAACTATCGTTTTAGGGGTTAAAAAAATGCCCAATAACTTTTTTTAAAGTTTTTGGAGTTTTACTATAAATCATAGGAAGCTATGAAAATGTCTTTTTCATTAAAAGATAGAGCTTTTCGAGTACTGATAATGAAACTAATTTTGTAAGCGGTTAATAAAATAATATAAATTTAAAATTGTAATGGCTATAAAAAAATTTACCACCTAAGGTACCTTTTTTATTAAATTTTCAGTGTCTTATTGGGACAAAAACCTACGATTTGTCAAAGTAAAGAGATTATTTTTATTTACAGAATAAACTTTTTTTACTGCTAATAAAATTCTCATTTACTATTACGAAGCAGTAATGTTGAGCTTTTATAAAAAAAATGTTCATCCAACAAAGTAATAGTTATCATATTGTCATGGCAATAAGAAATACTTTATCACGGTGCTGTTTTGAGAGGTGATTTTTGGACTTTCTGTGAAACCTAATTTTTTTTTATATTCTTGTTAATTAGGTCATAACTAAAATTTTAAGAGCAAAATAAAAAAAATTTGACGGTTAATTTTGTTTTAATTGGATGTTTATTAAAAATATGTATGCACACTTTCAATTCTCCAATTAAAACTTGCGATTTTATTTAAATATTATCATAACTTTTTAAATCAGATTAAAGATAAGTTAATTTTCTAAAGAAAGGTATATACATTTTTTATATCTTTTACTGTTTTGTTGTAATACACGTTTAAAGTTTTAATTTAAGGTTAAATGTATAGTATACATTTATTAAACAATAATTCTAAGGGTGGCACATTTTATTTAGGGCCGATTTATTCATTTTTGATTTATTTGACGAATAATTTCTTTGGATACTAGATATTGCCAAGACATGAAAGTTATCGGCCCGATAAACTTTACTAAAGATGAATAAACCGGTCCTTAGTTAAATTTCATGAATTTCTTCGTAACTTTTACTACAATTTTTCATTTTTGTTTATAAAAAACACTTTAAAAAACTAAACAAAAATTATAGAATACGTATACTGAAAATGACAATTTAAACATCAAATAAATTTTTAATAGATCTAAGTTTCATGGCAACCTTTAAGGATATATTAATTAAGGGAACATAAATGTATACGTCAAAGGTAAGATTAAAAGTTTGAACGTAAAAAAAACAGTAAAATATATAAAAAAATTGTAAAAACCTTTTTTTTTAGTTATGCAAATATTAAATATTTAAATTAAATCGCTAGTTTTAATTGGATAATTGAAAGAGTGCATAATATTTTTAATAAACAGCCAATTAAAACAATTCAAACCGTCAAATTTTTTTTATTTTGCTCTTAAAATTTTAGTTATGACCTAATTAACAAGAATATAAAAAAAAATTAGGTTTCACAGAAAGTCCAAAAATCACCTCTCAGAACAGCACCGTGTTTATGTTTATATTAAATCTTTGTCGAACTTAAAATATTTTTGTTAAATCTATAGTTGTGTGTGAATTGCACTTACAAAAAGTAATGCGCAGTTGTTATAGTAAAATTTGTTCATTTTACTATGGCATATTTTTCTTTTTTAAATTACTATTGTTATAATTCAAATTAATTTTATTTCAGTTAGAAAATATTTGTTAATAGCTTACGTTAAGAACAATAGCAAAAATATTGTATTGCTATAAGAAGACTTTTTTAATATATACTATTGTTTTGCAATGGTAACAAAATTTTTGTTATTTCCCTTAAAAAGAGGGGGAAAGGGCCAGCGCTCTCCTTAGTGAACATAACTTTATAATCCACAGTCTGTGTTATAATCTTATTGATTTCACTTGTGCAAGCGAAGTGTGGTAAAAAGGCATGATAAAAATATCAAAAAGATCACTAAGAAAATTGAAATTTCGACGTTTTCTAAAAGAAATATTCAATACAAAATTTCTATGAATAATACCATTAGGGTTTCATTAATACTACAAAACGTTTTTGTAAACGGTATAGAACTGTTTTTTTGGACGAATTATAATAAATATATTTATCAATGCGGTTCTGCATCTGGAAGAGTGTTATTTTTATAAACATAACGTAAATTTACTTTATAATTAATGCAAATTCTATTACTGAAAGCAGCGTTTGTAGATAAATAATTATTATAAAAATGATCTTTTTGCCGTAACAAAAGCAATTGTTGGACGAATAGGGATCTTTACTTTATTAAGACAAACCAGTGTGGTTGACGTGCGAAAAATGGTTTAAATTTTCCCGACACTGCACATTTTCCAAGCATAAAATTTTATAGGGAACCCAAAAATACTTTTGGCATAACAATTTCCTGTTGCTTTTCCCTGAAAAAAATTGTATTGCAATCACGGGGATTCTAGTTCCACTTATTATAGGAATAAACACAAACCATGGTGGTCAGTGGGTATACAGGTAGATTGTGGTAAAAACAGGTGCCTGTCAATAAAAACGAAACTGCTCTCGCTTTCTAGGAATTGCCAATAATGTTTACACAATCTATTTGCATTATTAAAAGCAGCGACCAAAGGTTGGGTACATTCGTTAATTCTAAATATATCAGTGACGGACATTGCGCGTAGCTATACATAATATGTATGTGCATGCATACCTATTATACCGGGTGAGTTAAAAACTTAAAAATATATTTATATTAAAATTAAAATTATTTTTTTTGTAAAATTTTGGTAAACTTATAGAGAGGTGGGGGGACATATTTAAACAAATTTTTGAGATCTACCCCATTTTCTTATTTTGAATCTATGTAAAAAAATGGTTTGTATGCAAAAAAAAATGTTTATAATTTATTAAATTATAAAATACTAAAGAAATAATTTTAACTTATTTATCCAAAGTTACCCCCGCACCTCAAAATAGGGAGTAAATGTCCTATTAATTATTACTATTAATTTACCAAAATTTCAAAAAAACTCACCCGGTATAATACTGTGTATGTAGCTTTGCTCTCTTTGTTCAGATTTTTTTGTCCACTACCTACCACTTCCTTAATTACTTCAGTCCCTAAGTATCTCTTAAAAATAATGTATTTAGGACACCGGGGTGTCCTAAATTATGATTAATTATTATGTACTACATTCTTAAATTTAATATAGGGTACAAAACTACATTGTGTTTTTAAATTTTGGCCTATTTAAATTGAAAAACACTAAAAGTAAATACTAGTAATTCCAAAAATGCTTTCGATAAATTATCACCTGGTTTGAAAATATTGCAAACAAAATTAACCGAAGATTATTTCCCAGTAGCACAAAGATATTGGCCCAATATTCGTAACAATATTGGGCCAATATATCTTTCGTCAGATTTTTTCTAGCATGGTCCAATATTGAAACCCAACATTGGTCCAAAGTTGTTTGACATTATATAACCGATATTGGAAATCTGCATTGGCCCGAAGTTGTTTTACATTATATTCTAGGAAAGTTGAGGGAGAAATTGAAAAAAAAAAAGATAGCCACCTAGTACTTACTACGTAGTACAATTTCTAAAAGTGATATTTCACGATCGTGTCGACAAACGTTTGTCTTCAGGAGATGTTTATAGTAGGTACTTAAGGGCGTAGAAGCGTGGGGGGGGCGGGTGACAATACCCACCCAAATGATCTGGGGGAGAGGAGGGTTACTTGATTTAAAATGTAGGTACCCTCCAAATTCTTTGAAAAAGTCTACCAATAAGACAAGTCATGTACCGTCTATGTTATTCTTAATTACGATTAAATGCTAAAATCGTTTGTATCGTGTGCTAAAATGATTAGCTTGAGCTTTATTAACGTAATAACGAATTTTATTGCTAATAAGACAAGAAATCGCATATAACCCTTGTTATTCTTACGGTAATATGCAAAAATTGCCTTTATTTTCATCCATTTCGTGCTAAACAATAAGGATGGTAGTAGGTTGCGCCACCCCCCAACTTAAAACCGTTCCTGCGCCACTAGTTTAGACATATCCTGGTAACAAACGTGTGTCGTTACATATCACTTAAATGTAATATATTATATATTATTTTCACACACGTAAATAACTATTATATACCTAAATTCTTTTCAAAGCGAATAGGTATTATTATCCGCAAGGAATACTTTGTCTCTTCTGGGCCGTAGTCACCTATATTTAACTACTTTTTTATATGATTTTACTCATCTACGCACCACCAAAGCCAAATTAATTGCATTTTTAACTACGAATTTTGAGTCAACTTGACAACCGTTCAATGTAACCTACAATAATTTAAACATACCCTGGTGGAAATGATTCTACAACATTCTACAACATTTAACGCGAAAACTACAATTTTCTACAATTTTTTACAACTTTTCGTTGTTGTAAAGAGTTGTAAAGAGTTGTAACTTATTACAAGTTTTTACAACATTCAACGAAAATAATTCTACAACATTCTACAACATTTAACGCGAAAACTACAATTTTCTACAAATTTTTACAACTTTTTGTTGTGTAAAGAGTTGTAATTTATAACAAATTTCTACAACATTCAACGGAAATTATTCTACAACATTCTACAACATTTAACGCGAAAACTACAATTTTCTACAATTTTTTACAACTTTTTGTATTGTTGTAGAGAGTTGTAAAGAGTTGTAATTTATTACAAATTTTTACAACATTTTACAACAATAATTCTACAACATTCTACAACCTTCAACGTGATAACTACAATTTTCTACAAATTTTTACAACTTTTCGCTGTTGTAAAGAGTTGTAAAGAGTTGTAACTTATTACAAATTTTTACAACATTCAACGAAAATAATTCTACAACATTCTACAACATTTAACGCGAAAACTACAATTTTCTACAAATTTTTACAACTTTTTGTTGTTGTAAAGAGTTGTAATTTATAACAAATTTCTACAACATTCAACGGAAATTATTCTACAACATTCTACAACATTTAACGCGAAAACTACAATTTTCTACAATTTTTTACAACTTTTTGTTGTTGTAGGGAGTTGTAACTTATAACAAATTTCTACAACATTCAACGGAAATAATTCTACAACATTCTACAACCTTCAACGTGATAACTACAATTTTCTACAAATTTTTACAACTTTTCGTTGTTGTAAAGAGTTGTGAAGAGTTGTAACTTATTACAAATTTTTACAACATTCAACGAAAATAATTCTACAACATTCTACAACATTTAACGCGATAGCTGCAATTTTTACAACTTTTTGTTGTTGTAGGGAGTTGTAACTTATAACAAATTACTACAACATTCAACGGAAATAATTCTACAACATTCTACAACCTTCAACGTGATAACTACAATTTTCTACAAATTTTTACAACTTTTCGTTGTTGTAAAGAGTTGTAACTTATTACAAATTTTTACAACATTCAACTCATAACAAATTTCTACAACATTCTACAACCTTCAACGCGATAACTACAATTTTCTACAATTTTTTACAACTTTTTGTTGTTGTAGAAAGTTGTAACTCAAAACAAATCTCAACAACATTTAACGTAAAACTATAGGTACCTACATCATTTTTTACCAAAGGCTTTGTTATCTATGATTTTTTACTTTCTGAAGTTGAAAGGCGTCAGAATATTTTGTCCTGTTGCGATAAATAAAGAATTATAGAGAATTATATTGATAAATAGACGATAATATATTGATATTGAAGCAAGAAGCCTGTAACATATAAGGTTAGCACAAAATATCATTAAATTAGCTAAAAAAGTGGAACAAAGCAGAAAAACCAGAAAAGTCAGTGTTGTCAGCTGACAAAAGTTTCCATTGTCAGTTGATTAATTTCCCAAATTAATAAAAAAAGATAAAAACAAGAAAATATACAGAAAAACGATTGAACAGGGCCTGAAGCATAAGCAGAGAATTCAAGCTAGAAAAGATAATAAGTTCGAGAAATTACGTTTATTTAAAAATTCAAAAATAAATTCAGACGATTTCGAAGAGCTAACTGACCAATCCGATACTAATATGACAATACCAATAGAATTAAATGATAAAAATATAAAAAGAAAGGCAGACGAAGGCCTGTCTGCAAGCAATAGTATAACTTCTTTAAATGGAAACACCGCCAATGATAAAAACAATCCAGAAAATAATTAACAAAATTTCCAAATCCCAAATAAAACAATTCCTTTTAAGAGAGTGAATAAAGGCAATATTAAGAAACCTGAACTAGTTATAAGTAATAAATATGAAGGTTTAACAATTGAAAATGTAATTCCAAAATTTAATGATCAACCAGAAGCCCAACCCATGGAAAGTAATGATAGTCAGGAAGCTACAACCAGCCAATCTGGAAGAAATGTAATTCCTAACATTCCAGACTCAGCCCGGCCAAAAACCAAAGAAAATCAAACCATCTCTAAGGGACTTAAAAAATTATCGATGGTAAATTTAATATAACATAATATGTACAATATAATAATATAATATAATATACAAAAAACAATATTGTAGTCAATGTAGACATCAGCGACTACAATATTAAAGTTAATATATTATATTATTATATATATATTTAATATTATTATATATATTATTAATATATTAAAGTTAATAATGTTTTCTTATAAATCATTAATTATAAGAAGTATCACCCACCAAAAAAGCAAATGTTGCGCCACAAAGTAAGTATTTTTAATTTAATCTTTTCTTTTAAAAAAATAAATTATAAACACTTAGATTTAGCAAAGTTAAAATAATATAAAATAATAGTTTTAAATTGGACAAGCAACAATTTTTAAAAAAACAATTTAAACAAATTTCGTACTTCTAAAATTTTCTACAAGATATTACGCGGATTGGGACATTATTGTTATATTTCATAGAAAATTGTTAAAAGTTGTAGCATAGTAATATATTAGTAAACTACAACTTTGAACAATTTTCTACGAAATATAACAATAATGTCCCCCAATCCGCGTAAAATCTTGTAGAAAATTGTTCAAAGTTGTAGCTTACTAATATATTACTATGCTACAACTTTTAACAATTTTCTACGAAATATAACAATAATGTCCCAATCCGCGTAATATCTTGTAGAAAATTGTTCAAAGTTGTAGCATACTATGATATTAGTAAGCTACAACTTTCTACGAAATATAACAATAATGTCCCAATCCGCGTAATATCTTGTAGAAAATTGTAGCAAAAGCTACAACTTTGAACAATTTTCTACGTTATTTAAAATAATGTAGTAGTGTCTTGTAGAAAGTTGTAGAAAATCATTAAATGTTGTAGCAAAGTCGCGTAGAAAGTTGTAGCTTTCGCGTTAAATGTTGTAGAATGTTGTAGAATTATTATAACCACAATTTCATTTTAAATTTTATAACTACAGTTAATTTTTTTTATCTGGACTCGTGTTTTTGTTAGGTTGGTGGCTTATGCCAGTTTGACTTAGTATTTTTAGTATTTAAAAATGGTACTACTACTAAAGAATTTAATTAAATACTTTGACACTGTCAAATTGTAAATAATATTTATTATTGATAATTTACTTGTCAATTATAAATAAAAAGATAATTATGCCAAAAATAACAGCAACGAATTCGAATGTAAAAGCCCTTTTGTGGGCAAAACTTCATTTTGATGAAATTATGCCAAATGCCACAATGGAAGAAAAAGTACATCGCCTTATGGACATTTTTGGAGTAAAAAAGTAACGAATTTGGTTTTATAAATATTACATCACACATTATTTTCACATTATTCACCATTGGACAACATTTACGTTCACAAAAAAAATTTAATTTCTTTTATATAAATTCTTTTCAAAGCGAAGATTATTATCCGCTAGGTAGACTTTCTCTTCTGGGCCGTAAATCAACCTATATTTAACTACTTTTTTTATATGATTTTACTCATCCAAGCACCACCAAAGCCAAATTAATTGCATTTTTAACTACGAATTTCGACAACTCAACTTGACAACTGCACAATGTAACCTACAATAATTTATACATAACTACAATTAGATTTATAACTAGCTTAGTTTGTTTTAATCAATGCGACCCACTTGACAACTGTATTTACCAACCAAAACCCTAAATTTGCAACGTTGCCGCAGTCCAGATAAAAAAATTGATACCAGTGCATTCGCCATTTTTGCAACACTTGAACAAAATTTAAATTAATACAATTATAAAAGTGTCGCATTAAATATTAATTTATTAATGGAAAAAAATTGTGACGACCCACATTAAAAAAGATCGTAGCGTATTTTTTTCGATATAAGTGACGCTGCCATGACATTGAATCCGTACAAGGATTCATAATAAATCTTTGTAGGCGTAAATTATTACTTTAATATGTATTATAATAAGCATAAATTGTAACTGTAAAACGCAAAAAGTTAAAATCCCCATAATGTTATTTACTATAAGGAACTACACTAATAGCCTTATGTGAAAAGGATAGTTAAGATTTGTTGGGAATAAAAAATGTTTTTTTATAAAGTTACTTTTCTACAAAAACGATTTTTTGTATATTAAATAAATATTAATAATAATATATTTTATCTCCACGCGGTCTATAATTTAAACTTTAAACTTTTTGTTGTCAACATTCGATAAAGAAATACCTTGTTATGGCCTAGGCCGATAATAGTTATTTACGTGTCAAGCTTTGTAAATAAATCTTTACAGGCGAGCTGGAACTTTGTGGGGTGAGCGACGCAGGAGCAAACCCCATAATCCAGTGAGCCTAGTAAACATGAATTGCAAAGCGTGACAAGTACAAACTTTTATTTTCACCTTTAGATAACGATTTTCAAATTTAAAATTTTAATTAATTTGTCAAAAGTGACATTTCATTTCATAAACTGCTTTTCTACAAGCCTGTAAAACTTTACAGGTCTTATATGCAGGCCTGTAAAATATTACAGGTCTGTTCCCATAATGTATCGTTTACTTGGATACAAAAACAACAAAATTAACCTATAAAATGTTATTTACTAAGAAGGTGGAAATAAAAAATTTTATGAGGCAAGTAATTAGTTCGATTTTTTCTCGCTAGGGGTATTGTTTTGACAAATTAATCCTTTTCTAAGAAATTAACGTACTAAACTGGTTTAATTTATTTATAATAAGCACTAATTTGTTTGTTTTACTGTTAATGTTTTATATTTTTCATTAAATTATTGTAAAATTAAATATGAATAATAAAACAAAAAGTAAGGTAAGGCAACCAAGAAAACGCACGATTCTTTTTCTACGATTTAAATTATCTTTAAGTTTTAATTTGCTTTAAGTTTTCAGTGAAATTAAATGTTAAACACAGCTTAAACATTCCAAACTACCTATTTTTTAAATAAAAATCCAAACAAATTGAAATTAGATACCTACCTATTTATTAAACAATTAATTGAATTCAATGTAATAGCAAAAATCCATTTCTACTTAAATCATGTTGCTAGGTATTGTCAAACTATTACTGCTTCTAAAAGCAATATTAATTATTGTACATTTAATCTTTAGATAATAAATAAATGAGATTCTAAAAAAGTGAGGTTAGGCCGCTTTGATGTTGAATTAAATTGACCTATATAAAGTGCTTTGAAGATAAAATGTTTTATGCCATTCGGCCAAGAAGTGCCTTTTTGTGCTTCGCTCAAACCTTGAGCTTAGCACAAAAAGCCTTACTTCTTAACCTAATGACATAAATAACTATTTTGTGATACGCCATTGGTTACATTGTTACTAAAAGTTTTTCTTGCAACAAATAAATAAAAACTCTAACACCCTTCTGTATTTATTTTCTCATCCAGCTATTAGCCTAAGCAATGATTAGAAAATTTAGTACCTATTTTAAAAACTCCATAACCACAAAATTAATTTGTTTATCGGTTTTTTTTTCTGTTAACTCAGATGAAATTAGGACAAGTTGACAGGTTAAACTTTAAACATTCAATTTGTGTAAATAAATCCAAAATCTGGCAACTTTTTTTGACAAAATCTGGAAACGCTGGTTGTTACCAACCATAACATAATAAATTAAATTAGGCAACCAGATTAGCCCAAAGTTCCTAGTCGATCAGTGGCGTACTTTTTGGTAGGATAAAGGTTATTTTAAATTATTTTTAGTCTTACTTATAATTTTTAAATTTACCAAAGTTACCTGTATTTCGGTAAAAATAGATATATCGTAATGTATTTTAATTGCTTATTCGTAGAAACATTTGCATTTAGCATTTTATTTGTATTAAGTAGGTATAATGTTAATAAAAATTATTGTTATTAAGTTATACATACATAGGTAAACCACTAATACATAATCATTTAAGTAATTAAATATTTTAATTCTCATATCATTTTATGATGGCTTTAGCAACCTTAATATATTATTTTTATTTTGTTTTGTTTTAAATATGAAATTTTTTGACAGGAAGGCACTGAATGTCACTGATCTATCCTATATATGGGTGATTCTACAAAAGTTGGACAACTTGATGTCATCAGTCAATAGATTAGGTATTTTAATATTTTTTGTAAATATATTAGTATATTACAAAAGATCCAGGTTTTTTTTAACTTGTCCACAAACTATAAAACATTAAATAATGCATTTTCATATTTTATCATAGATACGAATAATAGCAATTTTTTAAAAAATTGAAAATCTTTGTACTCACTTTTACCCGTCAGTTCTGTGTCCAATGTTAAAATTCAAAATTCCTGCGAAATATTGAAGTTTAAACGTCAAGTCCTCGTTTTACTCAAGTGTTGGTAAAAAATTACCTACAGAGCCCGCCCTTTGCACGACAGTCATCTTGAAAACAATGCAAGGGGCGAAGTTGTGGTGAATGCACGTATAGTTCCAGTCAAACTTTCAGTACTGTGGTGAGTAGTCATTTTCTTACGTATATATTTCATTGTAATTTATATAAGGCTATATGTGATTTGTAGCATCCACTAATAAAAAATATCAGTAAAATACTTAATTCCGAATTATAATCTCAAATTTGTATCCCATTCATCAGTACCGTGTCGTCATTATAAATTTGGTGTGGGTCCCATATCTAATAATTGAGATATCGGTATACCCAAAATCCACCAGCCGCCACTGATGTGTGGTATTATTTGATTTTAAGATATTTAATGTATAATATGCTGAAAGTTGCAATAAATCTTATATTTTTCAATAAATTATGTACTTAATTAGTACCCTGGTATACTCGTCACTTCCCTTGCATTCAAATTTAGAAAACACAGATATTTGAGTGTTTAAAAAAGTGACTGGCCCGGTCTGGAACAGTATATTTATTATATTATCTTTGTTCTCATAACAAAATACTGTTTAATTTTCTCCGAAAACTATATAAACAAAATGAGGTCAAAAGTTGCCCAACTTTTGTAGAAAAAGAAACAGGTATGCGCACAGTGCATTATGTAATATCAAGAAAACTTTTAAACTTATTCAAAATCGGTTAGTAGGTACTTTGTTATCATTGATTACTGACACTTCGGTTGTTATTGTGGTTTCTCTGGGGCTACATGAACAGTTTGGTGTACCAGAACGAAGTTGACACATTGGAACAACTCCGCTAACTTGTCACTGCAGCGGCAGATGAAATCCGAAATTATCCGGATATGATGGCAAGAGCGACACATCGGGCGGGATAGTTTAACGTTTGTTATGATTTTGTGGAACACTTAAAAAAATGGCTACATGAGCATCAATCGACGTAAAAAGTAATAGGTGAAATTTAAAATGATAACACACATTTTTAATGAACATTTCTAGTTTACTTTTTAATAACAAAAATGGCACTCATGCAAAAATGTGGAAAAACTTTCTTATTTTTGCATGTACAACTTATTTGATGAAACCCTGTACAAAAATCCTGGGAAAACCTAACCTTTATACAAAGACAAAAAAAACATAATAATTATAATTATTGGTAATAACTAATAATAATAAAACAATGTTAATGCGTATAAAGATTTATCAATGGATGAAATAAAATGAAGTCACCGATATTTTCTATGACATTTCCGTAAATTAATCGTGTTCGATCATTAATGCATGCGAAACGAACAAAAAATATTGTAATAAAACCGAGATAGTATTAAGTAGGTGATTATATTACTATACTAGTTACCTAATACGAGTATACCTATATGTTTACAAATGATTTAATCATTATGATATACAGGGACACCAAGTATGCTTCTATGTATGTGTATCTTTTTTATTCGAAGAAACAAATAAACGAAGCTCAAAAAATTTGAAAAAAAATAAAAACCTGTCAAAACCAAAAAATATTAAAACATAAGTTATAACTTTGTAACTTTTTCTCAAAATTCCCAGGAATAGCAAAGTTGTAACGATTTTTGGTTTTCACAGATTTTTACTCTTTTGTCAAATTCTTTGAGAACCGTGTTTTTTATAGGCTACAACTTAAAGAACTCCCAAAGATTACTTTATTACCTAATTTGAATTTTAATATGTTTTTTTACTTTTACCTTTAAAACGCCCATTATCGTACATGTTTCCGTGACCTTTTAAATACATTGAAAAGTTGTGGCTTTATGGCGTATTAGTCACGGGGTGAAGTTAGCATCAGGTTTTTAGTCACGGGCTGAAGTTTGAACTGAATTTTTGATTTCGCCGGCAGTAAACTAGATTTAGCTCACAAAGCATTACAAATTTCGGGTGCCCATAAAACATTCTCTTCACTTTCACTAAAAAAACTGCTTCTATATCATTTTAAACGGTTGTTAGTTAGTCCATTTTTAAGGGATAAATTTCAAAGTACAAAAAAGTAAAAAAATTTGCCATTTTGATTGGCGTGCTGGTAATACAGATTCTCAAGTTAGAAATTCTTAGGCTAGTTATTCTATTTTTTTATAGATGTCGTTTTATATAAAAATTTAATTTAAATCATTTTTAGATAATAATAAGTATTTATCGTAAAAAAAGTATACTTTTGTTATAACATATATATAGATATATCTCTTAAAATTAATATTTTTGACAAAAAATAAATATCTTAGGTAAATATTGTTGTAGGCAAAAACAAACATTACCAAAAATATAAACAAAGGTTACAATCGATTTATATAGTTGATGTTTTTTAATTTTTAGTATTCGTGGGGTTATTTTAATTTTTCTTAATCTTAAATGTAAAATAAATAAATCCAACAATAATAATAATTGTAATTACCTATTACTATTATATTAATTTTTATGTCAAGTAAGTATAATACTTACTTGACATAAAAATTAATTAAAAAAATACATATTGACAAAACACTTAAAAATAATTACCTATTATTAATTTATATCCAGATAAATGTTTAAATTAACTACTGTTTACTGATTGATAATAATTAAAATAAACGTATGTACAAGACAATATAATTCATTAATATTTGAACCAATAAAATGACAGTATTCCACAGTTACGCATTTTATCACAGCGACAATATTTTTTATCACCTTGTTTACACGTTACTAAGGATTTTGACACTTTTATTTATTTGACATTTGTTGACATTTAAATCTTGTGGTTGTTATATGATTAAAATAATGAATTATAAACTCTAAAAGATCGATGGGTTGGTGTAAACGATAATGAAATTAAGGTGAGTTTGAAGAAATAAGCAAATTTTAATTTCAAATGACAAACTGACAATTCGTTAAATCCTAAAATTCATTATATTTTCTCACTAAATATAACTCGTGGTATCATTAATAATCGATTATATTTACTCATTGAAACCAAAGCAGCACATTCCACTCGTCCTGCGGACTCGTGAAATCTGCAGCTCGGTTTCAATTCGAAAATATCATCGATGATAATCATACCACTTGTTATATTATGGGTGATAATATAAATCAGTGTATGTTTGGAAAGTAAAATATAGCTCAATTCATTTTTGGTTTAAATTTGTAAAAAGTTATACAAAAATTCTTACATTACATTAAAATGTAACTTTTAAATTTTAAAGTGGTAATTTTTGGATTAAAAATTTATCGACTATCATTTAAATGACTATTAACAAATTCAAACCAAAACTTTTTATTTTTTAAATACGTTTTTAACCCAAAATTTATAACTTTACATTTAAATGTAAGTCGATAATTTTTAATTTGCAGTGTAAACATACCTTTTGCACTATTTCTAGAGTGGTCAATAGTCAGTGAAAAACAAAACGCGAAGTCTGCAGTCAGCTAAAGCAGCGTTTACACTTTTTGAATTAAAAATTATCGACTAACATTTAAATGTAATCTGAATGTGTTTGTGTTAAAAATGTATCAGTTTAAATTTGTTAAAAATAAAAGTTTTTGGTTTAAATTTCTCAAGAGCCATTTAAATGAAGAGTCGATAAATTGTTAATCCAAATATTACCACTTAAAAATTGAAAGAGTTCTATAAATAGTTGGACGCTGAATACAATTATAAATATCTCAGTCGGTAATAATATAGAACTACTTTATTTTGGGTCCAATATAGGACAAAAAAGTTCGCACGTTACTTTGGTGGTAAGATTATTATTTTTTTTTTGTTAAGAGCAGGGCTGTGTTTAAATTACAATAAAAAATATTTCTAAAGTGTATAGATCAGTGTGTGGTATAAATGTGTTCCTCATGGTTTAAACATTGTCACTTTAATGCGTTTTAATTTTAATTCCGAAAACAAACAGTAAAATGGCCAGTGTCCAATTACTGGTTGGTAAAAAATGAAAATTTCTATTATTGGACATATGTCCAATGTCATACTCTATTTGTATCCCGGACATTTACCAGCCAATTCTTATGTAAATTGTCCCCTGAATCTGAAAAGACCATTAAAAACTAAAAAAGTTAAGCAATTTTTGAGATATAGTCAACTCCATATTATATGTAAAATTGATTATATTTCAAAAACGTTCAGCGAATAATATTTCATAGGAATTGACTGCTAAATGTCCTAGCTACAAATTGCTGTTGACGAGAATTATTGGTGGCTGCTTTTTCGCTATGACATTTTTGACTAATTCATTTTTATAGAGTAAGTAATATAGTGATTCAAATATTCTTATTTTTAAGTAAACGTAAATAAAGTTTAAACAAACAAACTATCCTTTTTATATATTTATAAGAAAAAATCTAAAATCTATGTAAATTTTAAATAAATAATATTCCTTAGGTGTCCAATAACTATGTGTAAATAAAAATTATCTTTTAAACCTTTTTGACTGGTCATCATCCATCGTAGTAGTCATTGTGATGAAAATCGACCTGACAAATAATCCTAGTAATCCTTTATTCGGCAAAAACAACACAATCAAGATGAAAATCACACACAATTATTATGCTATAATATTGCCAATAAATCTTTTATTGGAATAACAAACATAAAAATAGACGTAAACATAAACATAAACAAACGGCGGAGACATGAATGAGCGAACAAGCGAACGCGAGAGTCCTGCAGGGTCCTGCAGCGGCTGCGAGGATTATAAACTGACTGCCGACTGTCTGTTGTTTTGACCGGGCCATTACAAGGATTGTTTACGTCGATACCGAACCGCACTTCTTTTTCACCGGCTACTTCCTTTTTTGTATACATGTATGATGCCTGATTTAATTTTTTTTATGTTCAAGGGAATTCCGCTTTAATAAGATTTATTTATATTTATCAAGGTGCAATGTTAAGAATTTAGTATTCATATAAATCAGTTAAAAAAATGATCAAGGAACACGATACATCTCACTAGAATAGTACATTCTGTAACAAGTTTGGAATACAGCATATTCCGCTCGAGGAAAAATTTGACACACGATCCGAAGGCGAGTGTGACGGTTTTACGAGAGTGGAATATGCTATTCCAAACGTGTTTCAGACATTATTTTCTCTACGACTACGTAAGAATAGTAACGCTTATATAATTTTAAACAGAGAAAAGAAACCAAGCAGTTTTTGACATTTAAGTTTTTTGTATTGTCAAACCATTTTATGCCCTCACAATTTTATAATGTAAATTATAATAAATTTAAACAAATGGTATGCCTAAATCTTTAATATAATTAAAAATAGTTATTTACACTAACTAATAAAAAAAATAACATTGTAACAAATACAAAACCAATTTTACAAGTACCTAATCTATGTCAACATCTATTCTTTTTCTACATTTTAATAGTATATTAAAGTACAAGTTGCAGAAGGCCACATATTCTCGCACGAATTCGAAATTTGGCCTCGAGCGACGAAGGAGCGAGTGGACGAACGAATAAGTGCGAGAATAGCCTTCTGCAACGTGTGATTTATACTATTTTCTCGATTTTAACTTTTATTTAGGTTTTTTTAATTGTTTTGTGGTCGTTGTTAGTTGGGGGATTTTTCTCTCAAAATGTCAGTTGGCAACACAAAATGACAGTTGCATGGACAGGTAGATTTATTTTTATTTACTATTTATTAATAATCTGTCTGTTTTTGTCAACTGTTTAATAGGGTTTTGTGTAAGTATTGTATTATTTTTTAATGTTTTCTGATATTTTTGAACAATTGTGTTTACTTTTAGCAGTGAAAAATGTCACAGGAGGTTTTACAAGCAACACCGAACATTACAATAAAAGTTTATAACTATTGTGCTAGTGATTAATTTATAGTAGTTTTGTGTTTTGTGTACTGTGGGTATATAATATTTCCAATAAAATATAGTTTGATTGACCTGTTTGGCTCATTTATTTGTTAATATTTGTTATCCTGCACAAGTTCAACCTGAACTGCACTTTTTCACATTAAACTTAAAATTTTGCATTAAAATGCATTGTTGGAGCAAACTTAATATAACAAAACAATAATAAAGGCTTCATTTTCAATAAAAGTGTAGTTTAGGTTTCACTAGTGCATGATAACAAACAAAGCTATTATAAAATTTATATTTAATAATCCTAAAAGTAATGAATTTGAGGTTATTAAACAGTTTGACATTTTGGGGGTACCAATACTTAAAAACTAAATGTTACCAAAAATCGTTTAAGAATGAGCTTCATTCTTCAACGATTTTGCGTGCGAGAATATGACATTCTTACATAAAAATCGAGAAAGGTCTTTTTTTAAACTTTTTGAATCTGTCAAAACTTCAAAGCCGGTATAGTAGGTAACTGGTTTACCATTTTAATATCAAATTTATTATAATTTTGATTTGTATATTTGAAAAACAATAAATATAACTAATTTTTTGTGCCTAAACCTTAATTATACAACTGCTATTATTTTTTAATTAATAAATAATACAGTAATATTTAAATATTTTTAAATTTTTTACGTATAGTAAACAGCCAGGAGATGTCGTTACTTGTGACCATTCTTAAACAAGAGTAGGAATATTCTCGCACAGTATTGCAGAAAAACATCCTTTCTATAATCAAAAATTACACTAGAATGTTACTATTCTTAAGTAGTCGTAGAGAAAATGTTTTTTCTACCCCACCTTTAAAACTTCAAAGTTAAGTTTTGTCGACTACTAGGGTTAATAATTAATAAATATTTATTTGAGACGTTTTTATTTATAATAAATACAGCAAATTTGATGTAAACAATTTTATTTACTAACAATATATTCTGAAATTTAATTTTTTTTTTATAAAAAAAATATTTATTTGGTCGAATTTATTTATTAATATACTAAATTTGTGTCAAATAAAATCGTTTATTAATTTATTGTAAATAAACGTTATATTCGTATTTAGTTCACAGTTTATTAATAATAAATATTGTTTATTAATAGTTGCAAATTTTCATTTCGTAAATAATGATTATTATAAATAAGTCACATTTTCTAGGTTAAATCATATTGTTTGTAAGAAATATGATATATTAATAATTAACAAATGGAATATCGTAACTCGTCGTTTTACCTCGGACGATTCACTTCACTTTAAAATGTCACGTAGTGGGTGGTTTACATCTTTGCTGATAAAGGTGGTGGTGGTTTGTGCTCTATTTGTGCTTTTGCATAATTTTTCATATACTAAAGAAATTTGTATTGCTTATAAACTGTTGCAGTGATTGTGTAAGCACATAATAATACTTTTCTATGGTGTTGAATGCTAACAAAACAAAAATAGGTCCTTAAATATGGATGCTGACATGGACATAATAGATTCTAAACTGTTATAAAATCAACATCAATTTCGTAAATTGACTATAAACTTGATATAATAAATAGATTCGAATAAAATTGCTTTTAGAACGAAAGAAAAACGTTTTACAATAATATTGAACAAAAAAGTTATAGTAAAGTAAAATGGCGTATATCAAACTTGATACATACATACATATGAGTGATTCTACAAAAGTTGGGCAACAGTATTTTGTTATGAGAACATAAATAATATAATAAATATACTGTTCCAGACCGGGCCAGTCACTTTTTCAAACAGTTTCTGAAACATCGGTTTTCTAAATTTGAATGTAAGGGAAGTGACGAGTATACCAGGGTACTAATTAAATACATAATTTATTGTAAAAAATAATATTTATTGCAACTTTGAGCATATTATACATTAAATATCTTAAAATCAAATAATACAACACATCAGTGGCGGCTGGTGGATTTTGGGTATACCGATATCTCAATTATTAGATATGGGACCCACACCAAATTTATATGAGTTTATAATGACATTAAATAAACAAGTTCTGCGCAAGCAGAATTTAAATTGAAGTTTGCGAAAAAAAGATAAACGAAACATCGAACATGCATGGAACTGACGACACGGTACTGATGAATGGGATACAAATTTAAGATTATAATTTGGAATTAAGTATTTCACTAATATTTTTTATTAGTGGATGCTACTTATCAACAAATCCCATATAGCTTTATATAAATTACAATGAAATATATATACGTAAGAAAATAACTACTCACCACAGTACTGACATTTTGACTGGAACTATACGTGCATTCACCACAACTTCGCCGGTTGCATTGTTTTCAAGATTACTGTCGTGCAAAGGGCGGGCTCTGTAGGTAATTTTTTATTAACACTTGAGTTAAAACGAGGACTTGACGTTTTAATTTTAACATTGGACACAGAACTGACGGGTAAAAGTGAGTACAAAGATTATCAATTTTTTTTTTAATTGCTATTATTCGAATCTATGATAAAATATGAAAAATACATTATTTAATGTTTTATAGTTTGTAGTGAAATTGAAAAATTTAAGATAAATTGAATATATTTTAAAATAAAATCACTTAAATATTTGATTCAGGAGTTGTGACACGCCAAGGTACTGATGTTTTGAATATTTATTATGTTTTTCTACCAACGTGCTTTTGAAAAATTACATTAAAATTGGGTGGACAAGTTAAAAAAACCTGGATCTTTTGTAATAGGTATACTAAAATATTTACAAAAAAAATTAATATACATACTCTATTGACTGATGACATCAAGTTGTCCAACTTTTGTAAAATCACCATATACTATTTTTTGGTTTATTCTTTAGCTCTATAGCTCGCCAAAAATGTTGAACCACTCTAATTTTGGAAAATCCCAGTATCTATTATACAATTAGTACCTAAAATATAAATTATCTCACCATTCCAAGCAATTTTTTCTCCATCAGTATGTAATTAACAAAAATATTTACAAGAACATTTTTGGACGTTAAAAGAATGATGAGTATTTAAGATAAAACAAATTACATTTTAATTGGATGGTACGAAATTTTCAACGCTCTTGCGTATGTGATTCATCTAAGTATGTAATTAGTAAACCATCATATATACGTTTAAGTATCCATTACTAATTTCCAGAATTTATGATTGGGTTTAAAAGTTTAACTGTATTGTTTTTAATTCAAAGCATTCTTTCAGTTTTTTTTTTATTTAAATATATGGGTGATTCTACAAAAGTTGGGCAACTTATGACCTCATCTTGTTTATATAGTTTTCGGAGAAAATTAAACAGTATTTTGTTATGAAAACATAGATAATATAATAAATATACTGTTCCAGACCGGGCCAGTCACTTTTTCAAACAGTTTCTGAAATATCTGTGTTTTCTAAATTTGAATAAAAGGGAAGTGACGAGTATACCAGGGTACTAATTAAATATATAATTTATTGGAAAATATAAGATTTATTGCAACTTTGAGCATATTATTCATTAAATATCTTAAAATCAAATAATACCACCACACATCAGTGGCGGCTGGTGGATTTTGGGTATACCGATATCTCAATTATTAGATATGGGACCCACACCAAATTTATATGAGTTTATAATGACATTAAATAAACAAGTTCTGTGCAAGCAGAATTTAAATTGAACTTTGCGAAAAAAAGGTAACCGAAACATCGAACATGGAACTGACGACACGGTACTGATGAATGGGATTCAAATTTGAGATTATAATTCGGAATTAAGTATTTTACTGATATTTTTTATTAGTGGATGCTACTTATTAACAAATCACATATAGCCTTATATAAATTACAATGAAATATATACGTAAGACAATACAATTCATTAATATTAGAACCAATAAAATGCCAGTATTCCATAGTTACGCATTTTATCCCAGCGGCAATATTTTTTATCACCTTGTTTACACGTTGCTAAGGATTTTGACACTTTTCTTGGTTTGACATTTGTTGACATTTAAATACTGTGTTTGTTAAATGATAAAAATAATGAATTATAATCTCTAAAAGATCGATGGGTTGGTGTAAACGATAATAAAATTAAGGTAAGTTTGAATAAATAAGGTTTATTAAAGTCTTTTTATATTTTAAAGCAAATTTTAATTTTAAATGTCAAACTGACAATTCGTTAAATCCTAAAATTCATTATATTTTCTCATTAAATATAACTCGTGGTATGATTAATTATCGATAATATTTACTCATTGAAACCGAAGCAGCACATTTCACTCGTCCTGCGGACTCGTGAAATCTGCAGCTCGGTTTCAATTCGAAAATATCATCGATGATAATCATACCACTTGTTATATTATGGGTGAATATAACTACTCACCACAGTACTGAAATTTTGACTGGAACTATACGTGCATTCACCACAACTTCGCCGCTTGCATTGTTTTCAAGATGACTGTCGTGCAAAGGGCGGGCTCTGTAGGAAATTTTTACCAACACTTGAGTTAAAACGAGGACTTGACGTTTAAACTTTAATATTTCGCAGAAATTTTGAATTTTAACATTGGACACAGAACTGACGGGTAAAAGTGAGTACAAAGATTATCAATTTTATAAAAATTTCTATTATTCGAATCTATGATAAAATATGAAGAATACATTATTTAATGTTTTATAGTTTGAAGTGAAATTGAAAAATTTAAGATAAATTGAATATATTTTAAAATAAAATCACTCAAATATTTGATTCAGGAGTTGTGACACGCCAAGGTACTGATGTTTTGAATATTTATTATGTTTTTCTACAAACGTGCTTTTGAAAAAATACATTAAAATTGGGTGGACAAGTTAAAAAAAACTCGTTCTTTTGTAATATACTAAAATATTTACAAAAAATATTAAAATACCTACTCTATTGACTGATGACATCAAGTTGTCCAACTTTTGTAGAATCACCCATATGGTGATCCAGCCCGTAGTTTATGAGTAAATCAAATTACAATATGCATCATTGTATTATGATTCAAAAATACAATTACTTTTATACAAAGTACTTTTTACGTATAACTTGCTGTAAATGCAAAAATACTGTATCTATTCAAGTTATTGGAAATTTAAAAAAGACTAAATTTCCATTTATTTTAATGGAATTATTTTTTAAATATCGGGTTCGTTTAATTAATAAATTAATTAATTAATTTGACACATTGTCTTACCTCCCTAGATAAGTGCTTATATTAGCATAGTATGTGCAACAATCCTAGGTTAGATCATAATTAATTTTATATTTCTCGTTAATAAGATCTACTATTTTCATTAAAACAATTAATTTTATTAATGTTATTAGAACAACCAATCCATTAATAATAACGTACTCTAGTATAGTATCCTTTGTCAATACATACACATTAGTTTATTATTAGCAATTACAAAGGAATTACTGAAACATTTGTAAATAGAAAATTAATCATAACGGTCGATTTGACTGCTACAGGATACGTTTAATTTATTTTTATTTATTAACAAGGCAATGGTTTAATTAATATGTTTATTGGTAGCTAGTGTTAATAGTTACAATACAATACTATAAAAATAAAAAGCAGGAAATAATTTTAATTTCTTACATCATAAACAACATACAGTACAACATCATTTAGGTCTACTTTTTAGGACTGATAGTCGCTATTTTATTTGGCATTAGTATTGACCCATTTGGTATCACAAATTGAAAGATTAGTGTCACTTAATTATGAAAAACGATTTATGACGATTCTTGAAGACGTGTGCAATCAACGATCAAAAAACTACAATCTATAAAACCTAATTAAAAATAAATAATTTATCGAGAAATAGCAGCTAGTCGGTTGTGTCTGGAGTTTTAATTAACGGCAGCGAAGTGGGCAGAATGGGTATCTCGAAGGTTTTGTTAAAATTAAAAACAATGTTCACCTCTCTGGGCCTGTCTTCGCAAATAATGGCTGGATAAAGAATCTGGATGTTGTTCCTTTCGACGTATTCGCGAACTTTTTTCAAACATGCACATTCGAAGTAAGGGTTTTCCAGGAACGCCAGAACGTCCAGCTTGCTCTCGAACAGTTTGTCAGGAAAGCATCTTAACTTGTTGGTGCTTACCTCCACACTTTTAATGGTTCTGTTCGCGAAGATGTTGTCGGGTATCTCCGACAGCTTGTTTCCGTTCAATCGGAAGATATCGACTGCATTGTGGCCCTCCAAAGCCTTAGCGTTGATCTGGAATATTCGGTTTGCCGAAAAACGCAGCTTCAACGGTCGCTCCTTCGCCATGTTCTTGAAGGCCTCGGCTGGGATGTCCGTGATCTCGTTGTAGATTATGCTTAGTTGATACACATTGGGGCTGTTCTTGAACCATTCCGATTCAATCTCCTTGATGGCGTTGTAGTTCAGCTTCACGATCTCCAAGTAGGTGTTGTTGTCGAACGCGTCTTCGTCGATGGCGGATATGAAGTTCCTCGAGAGATCCAACTCTTTGACTTTGATGTGGTTGAAGACGCCTTTGCCGACCCTATTCAGCGGGTTGTGGCTGATTTTCAGCAGCGTTAAAGTGGGGGTTACGTTGAAGGACCCCGGCTGGATGATCTGGATGCTGCTGTTGATGATCTGCAACACCGACAGCTCGTTCCTGATGAAGACGTTGTTCTGGCACAGCCTGGGGATGCTCTGATTGGCTACGATGATGTGGAAAGCGTCTTTCCCCAGTTCAATGGTGTCCGACGTCTTGATAACTTCCGGTACGCTGTCGACGGTCTGGTACACCGTGATGTTGATCTGCTGGATGGCCTCGCAGCCGGTTTCGGCCCCGGTTTCGGCCGCCAACGCGCAAAAAACTACCACGACGACGGCCGCGCAGAGTCTCGGTTTGCTCATGTTGAACGTACAAACAATCTGCTTGGTGTGTTTCTGCTCGGCTATCCTACTGGATATGCAAAGGTCAACTTTTTTGATAACCCCGGCACTGTCGATAATCTCGATGTATTTTCGGAGCGCGCACATAGGGGCTACTTCTTTCGTTTTAATATTGTGCTAACACTAATTTCATTATTTTCACCTGAACTCTTTTTTTCGGTTGGACACTCCCGTTTGTAGTAAACTGCTCGACTGTACGGTGAAATGAAGTACGTGATCGAATTTTATCCGGAAAACGCTGAGCGTAGATATTAACTGCATCATCCAGATTTCTGCCTGCTTCTCCATAAATCAAAATCATTTCTATTTTTTCTTCCACAGTTAAAAAATCCATTATGAATAACTGCTTAACGAAAGGAGGTCTTTTTGTTTGCAAATTTTTACCTTTAATGAGGTATTTTAATTAAAAATAGTACAATTATTCTTTAAATAAAAGGATTTAATGCTTGCAGGTAAAAAATGACCATGGCGCGCAATTGATAATTATCACCGAATGAAATAATGTATAAAACTTAAACCAAAGGAAACTTAAATATTAGTTAAAATCGTGGGTACTTAAAAAAATCATATTTAATTTAATAAGATAATTATTACCAAAAAAAGTGATATTTTTATAGAAAAATTATTGCAGAATCGTATACAGAAGAAAAATCGAACAAAATTGATTTTTTCACATACTTCCACACATATACGTGGGGGTAAAGTAGGGGAAATGTTCTCACAGGGTAGCGGGCATTGAGGCGCATGCGTCAGCTGCATTGCCGGTTTGGTTGTTGAGTTTGAGTACATTTCTATAAAACGCGCATCTCTAGGAGCCAGGGAGCCAAGATAATTCGGTGCATAACCGTAACTTTATCTACAGAGGCGCCTCTGTACATATACACTTCGATTTTAATCATACATTTTAATTTTCGATATTTTTAAATCGATATTTTAATTTTCGAAATTTTAATTATTCGACATTTTCAAATCGACATTTTAATTTTCGATATTATCATTTTCGACATTTTAATTTTCGAAATTTTAATTATTCGACATTTTCAAATCGACATTTTAATTTTCGATATTATTGTAGCGAGTACCGCTCTGGATATCGGAGTGATGACTCATCGCCGGTTAGTCATCGCCGATGAGTCATCGCCGGTGACTCAGCGCTCGAACAATCGAGAGTGTGGAGCTCGCTGGAATGTTCCAGAAGACCTTGGCGCTGAATATATAAGAAACGGAGCAGCACACGGGAGTCAGTTAAGCTTTGGTACGCGCGAAGAAATAAATAAATATAAGTGCAAATAAATAAACTAGTAGTGATATAAATAATTAGTAGTTAAGTGTTTAGTTAGTTTTATAGTGTTTTAAGTGTAGTTAAGTTATTAAATAAATAGTTTAGTTCGTTAATTAACCAGTGCGTGTTTTAATTCACACTACGAACAGTAAAAACGTTACAATTGGTGTCAGGAGTGCGGTTAGTGTGAAACTTCGCGAAAATGGTTTCGTTAATGGACTTAAAAGTGGCGGACCTTAAGCGGGAGCTGGAAGAAAGGGAATGTGAAACAACTGGAAAAAAGAATGTGTTGCAGCAGCGGTTTCGAGAAGCGTTGGAACAAGAGGGTGAAAATCCAGATACGTATTTATTTGAAGGTTCGTGTGATATGCATTTAATGTTGCAAAATTTAAACGATTTAAAACAGAAAATGCTAGAAAATTCTAAAGAACTAAAAGTCGATTTGCAACAGAAAATGTTGGAAAATTCTAACGAGTTACAACAGAAAATGTTAGAAAATGTCAACGATTTAAAGGATGATTTGCAACAGAAAATGGTGGAAAATTCTAGCGATTTGAAAATCGATTTACAACAGAAGATTCTGGAAAATGTCAACGAGTTAAAGGACGATTTGCAACAGAAAATGCTAGAAAATTCTAAAAACCTAAAAGAATATTTGGAAGGGAAGATTCTAGAAAATGTCAATGAATTAGAAGAGAAAGTTGACGATGTAAGGATGGAATTAAATAACGTAAGGATGGAATTGGATACGAGAGAAGAAAAATTGAACGAGAAATTGGAGGTCAAAATTAGAGAAATAAATAGTAAACTGAAAGCTGTAAATTTACCTATGATGCTGACGGAACCAGGAGTATTGCAGGAGGGAAGCCGAGTACGGATGAAACCACCTCAGTTCGATGGAAAAACTTCTTGGACCAACTACATCCGTCAGTTTGAGGCAGCAGCAAAAGCAAATGGCTGGCTACCGGAAGAAAAAGCTACAGCATTGACTCTGGCTTTACGCGGAGATGCAACGGACATCTTGCAGACGCTTTCTCCCAACGAACAAGAAGATTACGAAGCGTTGGTGAAACATCTGGAACTTCGATATGGCCAGACACATTTGGAACATGTCTACCATTCCCAACTTAAGAACCGCTGCCAGAAATCAAACGAGACTGCAAGAATTCGAGGCTGATATTGCACGCTTGGTCCGGCTAGCATATCCAGCTACTCCAACGACCGTTATGGAACGATTAGCGGTTCAAGCCTTTTTGGATGGACTTCGAGACAACGAAACAAGACAGGCTCTAACACTGGCTCGTCCGAGCCAACTGGTTGATGCATTAGCTCGAGCTTTGGAATTCGAGGCGGCAAAGCAGAGCTGTAGGAGCCAGCCTAGAATAAGGAGAGTCGAAGAAGAAAAGGAGGAGGAACCTAGTATAATTGAAGCAATCAGACGAGTCCTTAAAGAGAATCTACCAGAAAAGAAGGAAATCCGGTGTTGGAGATGTGGAAAGCTCGGACATATACGAAGTCATTGCAGAAAAAGCCAGGAGGTGCCGACTTCATCTCAGTCGGAAAACTAGATAGGGTCGAGGAAAAGGGGCAACCGTCGACCTGTAACCAACATGCCCCAGAGGATATCGAACGTGTCGCATCTCTTCTACATCAGTCCAGCAGTGTTTTTGTGGATGGCTTTATTAATGGAAAGTTACATGTGCTGCTGCTGGATACAGGTGCGACGAAGACAATTATTCGGCCAGATATTGTCGAAAAGTCGAAAATAAAATCTACCAATCGGCGACTACGTACTGCAACAGGAGATACTGCTACTGTTCATGGAGAAGTGGACATCACTATGGTCATAGGAAACACGAAATTTAAACATCGAGCATTAGTAGCAGATATTGAAGATGAAGTTATTGTAGGCATGGACATTATGAACTCTATAGGATTTGAACTAAACTTTCAACAAGGAATATTGAGAGTAAATGGAGAAGAAGTCGTGTTGCATCGATCAAAAGAAAAGAATATTCGTGTAATGCTAACAGAAGATGCTTTGATACCGGAACACAGCGAGATGATATTGAAGGCTTTCTTGGATTGTAAATCAGAAGATGGAAGTATAATGCTTCTGGAGCCGAAAATTGATGACAAAGAGGTCGGTCGAGGAGTTGTAGTAGGGAAGACTTTAATACGTGTCGGAAAAGAAGTGCCTGTAAGAGTATTGAATGTTAATGGTTACTCTGTGAACTTGAAAAAAGGAATCGTTTTGGGGAACTGTTCCTCAGTTTCCTCAATTATTAGAAGCATTCGTGAGTCTGGAGTTCCGGCCAAGAAAATTAGCAATGAATTGACGACTCTGCTTTCGAATTCTTCAAAGGACTTAAAACCAAATGAGAGAATAAAGCTGAAAGAGCTGATACACAATTATCAGGATGTCTTTGACGACGGACAAGGAAAGAAGGGTAGGACAAGAATTGTCCAGCATAAAATTAACACCGGTGATGCACAGCCCATTCGACAGTCGGCAAGAAGGCTACCACTTGCCAAGCGAGAGGAAGCTGATAAAATTGTGCAAGAAATGGAGAAGGAAGGGGTGATCGAACCATCCAACAGCCCATGGTCTTCCCCAGTGGTGTTAGTTAAGAAAAAGGATGGATCAACTCGATTTTGCGTCGATTTTCGTCAGCTGAACAACGTGACGAAGAAGGACAGCTACCCTCTACCTAGGATCGATGACACCCTGGATACATTGGCTGGATCCCAAATATTTTCGACTCTGGATTTGAAAAGCGGTTACTGGCAGGTTGAAATGGCACCAGAAGATAGAGAAAAGACGGCGTTTACCGTGGGTGCTGGACTGTGGCAGTTTACTGTCATGCCGTTTGGACTATGTAATGCCCCTGCAACTTTTGAAAGGCTCATGGAAATGGTTTTAAAGGGACTATCCTGGAAGACATGCTTGGTGTACCTTGACGACATCATTGTGGTTGGGAAATCATTTGAGGACCATATGAAGAACCTGAAGGAAGTCTTTCAGCGCTTAAGAAGTTCCGGCCTGAAGCTAAGCCCGAAGAAATGTCACTTGTTCCAGAGGGAAGTGCAGTATTTGGGCCATGTTGTTTCGAGTCAAGGAGTGGCAGTGGACAAACAGAAGGTGAAGACGGTGCGGGAATGGCCAGTACCGAAAAACAAACATGACTTAAGAAGCTTTCTTGGATTATGCACCTACTACCGGCGGTACGTACCTGGATTCGCAAAGGTTGCTAAGCCTTTGACACGTTTAACAGAGGGAGAAAGACGATTCCAATGGGACGAAGAATGCCAAGAAGCCTTTAAGAACCTGAAAAACGCGTTGACCAGCTCACCAGTCTTAAGTTATCCTCTTCCGGATGGTGAATTTATTTTGGACACGGACGCAAGTAATGTGGGCCTGGGAGCTGTTTTGTCGCAGATTCAAGCGGGAAAGGAGAAAGTTATTGGATACTTCAGTAAAACTTTATCCAAACCAGAACGAAATTACTGTGTTACTCGACGCGAGCTGTTGGCAGTGGTAAAGGCAGTCGAACACTTTTACAAGTACCTGTATGGAAGAAAATTCTTGCTAAGAACGGATCATGCTGCCCTAAAATGGCTTTTGCAATTCAAGAATCCTGAAGGACAGGTAGCAAGATGGATTGAGAGACTACAGGAGTTCGACTTTGACACAGAACATCGGGCTGGGACCATCCATAGAAATGCTGACGCCTTGTCAAGAAGACCGTGCCCGGAAGACTGTAAACATTGTCTCAGGGCCGAAGAAAAGGATGTGTTTGTTCGCAGAACTACAATCGTGGATGATCATTGGCAATCCGCTGAGGTTCAACAAGACCAGGAAAGGGATCCGGATTTGAAGCTTATCATCGATTGGAAGAAGAACGACCGTAAACCAACGTGGCAGGAAGTCGCCCAATATTCGCCGAATGTGAAATCGTACTGGGCCCAATGGAATTCCATCATCTTAAGTGACGGGCTTCTAAAGCGCGTTCTGGAGTTGCCAGAAGGGGGGGAAGACCGAAAGCAGATAATAATCCCCAGAAATAGGATACCAGAAGTGCTGCAGGAAATCCATGATGGAACTACTGGAGGACATCTTGGGGTGACCAGGACGCTCGGAAGACTTAGGGAACGGTTTTATTGGGTCAACAGCCAACGAGATGTGAAGGAATGGTGCAAGAAGTGCGCCGTTTGCGCGGCAAGCAATGGACCCCAGAAGCGCCCAAAAGCCCCAATGCGACAGTACAATGTGGGCAGCCCATTTGAGAGAATTGCAATCGATGTGGCGGGTCCATTTCCGGAAACAGAATCTGGAAATAAATACATCATCGTTGTAATGGACTACTTCAGCAAGTGGGCGGAAGCGTACGCCTTGCCAAACCAGGAAGCTGCCACAGTGGCCGATGCCCTTATTAAGGAGTGGATTTGTCGTTTTGGTGTGCCAATGGAGATGCATTCAGACCAAGGCAGGAACTTTGAATCTATACTGTTCCAGAATGTCTGTAAAATTCTTAACATTCGGAAGACGAGGACGACTGCATTACATCCGCAGTCTGATGGAATGGTAGAACGAATGAATCGAACGATAAACCGGTACCTGTCCAAGGTAGTCTCTGATCACCAAAGAGACTGGGACCGCTTCCTTCATCTGTTCCTGTTGGCGTACCGTTCTTCTATCCACGATACAACCGGCCAGACACCCGCTAGCATTGTTATGGGGCGTGAACTTCGTCTACCTTGTGACCTGAGGTTTGGTTGCCTACCAGGGGATGATATTGCTGGAGAAGATTACGTCAACAATTTACGTAGGAAAATGAGCGACATTCACAGCCGAGTTCGTTTAAACATCCAGAGCGCCAGTGATAGAATGAAAGAGGCATACGACATCAAGGCGGAAAATGGAGGATTTCAACCTGGAGACCTAGTTTGGTTATACAACCCTCAGCGCCGTCGTGGTTATTCACCGAAGCTGCAGACTTCTTGGGAAGGACCATACGAAGTCATGGATCGCATAAATGACATCATCTACAGGATCAGGAAACAACCAAGAGGAAAGCCGAAAGTGATCCATTTCAACCGATTGGCCCCTTACGCTGGAAACAATGCTCAAATAGACGATGCTAGAGTAAGGAGAGTTAATCCGCCGGAAGACGACTTGCCTTTTGAAGACTTCATGTATTTATATTCGAGCGGTAAAAAAGCTCGGTATGGTGTCACTCGAGAAGAGCAAAAAGATCTGTTCACGGTTTCGGCCGATTACTCCCTGGCTCACTGTGTTGCGGAAGACCTTAGGATGTCCAGGGGAATAGCGGTTGTCTTTAAAAACAAGTTTGGACGGGTCGACGAGCTACGAAGGCAGAGTCCCAAAGTTGGAGAGGTGCTTGAAATGGTGGATAATGAGCAGATAGGTAACCGAAGTATCTTCTATCTGGTAACGAAGCAACTCTCCAATCAGAAGCCAAATTACCGTGACGTATGGAATGCCTTAAATAAATTGAGGGATATCCTTTTGTCCAAGGACATCATGAACCTGGCGATACCAAAGATTGCTTGTGGACTTGACGGTTTGGACTGGAGAATAATTAGAAGTATGGTGGAAGTTATCTTCAGATTTAGTGGCATACACATTCTTGTCTGTTGCCACAACCCTAAAAGAACAACCGGAAGGAAGACCGTAGACTGCTACTTCTATAGGACGTCACAATGCAAGTTTGGATCTCTATGCAAATATCGCCATGGAGCTGAGGACCATTTTCGGGACGAAAATGTTTTAAGACGGGGGCAATGTAGCGAGTACCGCTCTGGATATCGGAGTGATGACTCATCGCCGGTTAGTCATCGCCGATGAGTCATCGCCGGTGACTCAGCGCTCGAACAATCGAGAGTGTGGAGCTCGCTGGAATGTTCCAGAAGACCTTGGCGCTGAATATATAAGAAACGGAGCAGCACACGGGAGTCAGTTAAGCTTTGGTACGCGCGAAGAAATAAATAAATATAAGTGCAAATAAATAAACTAGTAGTGATATAAATAATTAGTAGTTAAGTGTTTAGTTAGTTTTATAGTGTTTTAAGTGTAGTTAAGTTATTAAATAAATAGTTTAGTTCGTTAATTAACCAGTGCGTGTTTTAATTCACACTACGAACAGTAAAAACGTTACATTATCATTTTCGACATTTTAATTTTCGATATTTTGATTTTCGACATTTTGTATTTTCGATATTTTGATTTTCGATAAAAAGTGTTCGATATTTTGAATTCGATATAATGAATTTCGATATTGTGAACGTCACCCTCGTATCATAGCCAAAAGATTTTTATGATAGACATATAAATATGTAGATGGTTATTATAATTATCAATTTTGTTTGTTTTCTGTTGTATACCAATTGTTTTGGCATTGTTTTTTTCCGCCACTTTTTGCTTTTTATAAAGTCAAATACCAAAAATGTTTGTAAGCTTAACCCAGGCTAAGGAACCAAATAATTTAGAAAAATTTTATATAACCTAAATTTTATTTAGTTGACAATTCGTATCATAAGTGGACGTATTAATTTCTCTATCTAATGTTATGTGATGTCTATGGTATCATATATTTTAAATCCCCCACTTATGAACTGACTATGCGCATAAAGGAAAATGGCACACTACGAGAACAAATTTCCCCTTAGAAAAGGAAACAAAGTCATCTATACAGTCATGTATACAAAATATAGGCAATAAGCGGTATATGTGTGGAAGTATATGGATTGTTTTCATTACAGCGCCATCTATTATAAATATGAAAAAATGTTTTAGACAAAATCTACCTATTTTTAGTCTAATGATCCGAATCTGCAATAAAAAATAGGGTGTTCCATTGGAAATTTTAAAGTTACCCCCTGTTCAGGAGGAGAGTATGAGGACCAATTTTAGTACTGAATGATTTTCCCCCTCGAATCATTTAATTTTTATTTTAAACATTTTTTGTTAAAATGCAAGATATTTCAAAGTTTCAGTTAATATAAAGTTAGAAGAAATTGTGGCAAGAACCTTTTTGGAATAAAAGATTACCATTTCCAGGCAGTTTGTCTTGCCCAAATACAGTGTTTCCAAAATAATTTACACGTAAAAGTAAACGATGACAAGAGAAATTCTTTTCCATAGATGTCAGGACCAAGAATAAATGCCTAAGTTGCTAAACTGGAAGTTATTTCAAGGGCGGTTCAACAAAAATTGGTTGAAGCCAAACTTTACACCAGATATAAGTTTGTTCGGGAAAAAAATACAGTGTATCCAAAATACTTTTACGTTACAATGAAAGATGACAAGTAGAAATTCTGAAATCAAAAAGGCAAATAAACACTACATTGGATCGGAGAATTAAAGGAATTTCTTGATCTCTTCGAGAAATTCTTCTCCATGTATTTCGAGAGGAAATCCTGGGTTGAGTTTTTATCGGATTTCCAATAAACAGTGTTAATCCGAATAAAGAAATAAATTTCATACAGTCCCTGTAGATAATATTATAAATTGTATCTATTAGATACAATAAATACACATTTTAGTAATGATTAACGTGAAAAGTGTAAACATTTCAATTCAGTAAAACTGGTCAAACAAATAAGTCGTCTAAATTTAAACAGCATTTAGCATTATTAAAAGCGTTGCTTAAGAATTCTTTAAAGTCTCCACTCAACGGTAAAATACCATTATATTATGTATTATATATAATATTATGTTGCCATGAATTCGTAGGTATATTTTGTTGTTTAAAATACAAAATGGTTGATTTTAAGGTTATGTCAGTGCAAAAATTATTTTTTACTAATTTCTTAAACTTAACTTAAATATAAATTATATTAGGTAAGTTATCATTAGTTAATTCTGCACCAAAAAATGTACTTACCGAATTGGATCCTTTGGCAAAACATGAAAATGCAACGATTTAGTTCTTGAATTTTATTTACATTTAAAAACACAATAATTCACCATGATCCCTTTGATAAAATACACACACTAACGTAACTATATAAGCATTTAAGCGTTGAGTTTCTTAATCAATGATATAAAGAATAATCAATCGAAATCGAGTACTAAACCAGTTTTTTAGTTTTTTCCTTGCAACGTAAAACACAAATAACGTGCGCGATTTAACTGTGCAATTGAACAAAATTTGTCGAGTAAGACTTCTGCCTGCCTCTCTTTTGTGAAAAAACTAATTATTTATTTAAAAATGATGTACAGTTCGTATTCTTGAAATGTATTGTTGACAATTCTTAAATTTACGCAATGCTTTTGAAGTCCACCAGATGGCGCGCGTTCGATACTTCTTTAGCGTATACAATAAATAAACACTTCATAGATGGAGCTATCGATTGTCATACAAAACTTTATGTTGCCCTACGCTTATGACAATGATCCAAAACACCCATCTCGCCTTGTTCAGGAGTAGGGTTGGGAAAATTTCACTTTTTGCCTGAAATTTCCTAAATTTCTGAAATTTCATGAAATTTATTGAAACTTTCAATAAATATCAATCACTTTAAGTGTAATATATTATATATATTGAAATAAGCCCACTCGGGGACCATGGCAAATTGCCTCTCTTACCTGTAAATAGTAAATACCTATGTTTACTACAAATTTCTTGAGATTTCCTTTTAAAATTACTAAAACTAAGAGAGATATAGCACTTTTTGGTAAGCTAACGAGATTGTGCCACTTTCATTGTTTTATATTTATTATTTTTATATATTTCACTAAAATTTTACGAAAATTGAAGAAACTTCATCAAAATTTTATGAGCCAAAGTCATTTTTCATCCGTTTTCCGATGCAATTATAGCAAAAGTAAAAGTTTAAATTAATCATGACTTTTAAAAAAAATTTAAAGTCTGATTTAATTTACAAATTAAATTGGTAACTAAATTAAATTATTTAAATTAATTTATGCATATAAGTAACAATAATTACTTATAGTGTATTCAAATCCAAGCCGAACTAAACAAAAACGCCCAGAAGCTTGATAACTCGTTCTTATTGGTCGATTCGGAATCTGTTGTAAATTATTATTAAAGGTCCCAGGGGAGGCCGCATGTGAAATTTATGCGAAATTTTCAGTAAATTGCGAAACTTTCAATGAAACTTCTGAAAGTTTCACAGGCAATGTTGAAATTTTCGGATTGAAAATTTCATTTGAAATTTTTAAAAATTTCACTTCTCCAACTAAATGAAATGAACTTTCAAAGTTGAAATTTTCATTTGAAAATTTCAACTGTCCCAACCCTATTCAGGAGTGGTTCCACGTGAAATAAGTCCAGGTTATGCAGTGGCCTGCCCAATCACCAGACCTCAACCCCATCGAGAACCTATGAGAAGAGGTCGACGTCTTACCACAAACTTTCTAAACAAAACCGTCTTTGATTAATACAATTAACGAGGTTGTTAAAAGGTTTTAGCCAACAATATCGTATTAATTATTAAGTTAATACTAACTTTTATAATATTGTTTATTGATACCACAATCATTTTCCCATTGTGCGTAAAGCGTTATCACTTATTCTATTATTAGAATGGCAGGGTTGAAAAACCAAAAATACCAAAATATTTATTATTAATGGATTAACAGATAAATAATAATAGTTATGTTTGTTACAAACATAGCCGGTGAGCCACAAAAACTTGTGTGTGTATGTGTGTGTGTGATTCTGCAAATAGCAAATATAATAATGACCATTTTCATTTTCGCTATTAAAATGTGTGGTACATGAAGGTGAATCCATTTTTTTAGAAAAATGTCCTCTATCAATGCTGAATTTCTTACTAAACCCGACAGAGTATGTGGTTTTCAGTATCTTTTAAGATTCTGATTTAATTTTTTTAAAAATTGTTCGGATTTAGTTTAACTGACTTTTTTCTTTTAGGTAACTTGGTCAAATATGCCAGAATGAATAAAAAAGTGCTTTATGTGCCTAAAAATAAAACTTAAAAGGGTTTTAAATAAAAAATAAACAAATTTTTAACATGCCCACACACAACATTTGTTCAATACCATTTTCTTTGGCTACTTAAAGGTTAAATTAGATTTTTAGAAGATCGCAAATATTGGATTTTGCTCGATGGACATACGACGGTAATGTGAGCAGAAGTTTTAATACCAAAATTAAAAAATAAATTCATAGGATATTGAACTTTTGGTATTATTTGGTATTATTATAGGGTACCCCTATAGGGTAACTTTAAAATTCCCAATGGAACACCCTATTTTTTATTGCGGATTCGGATCATTCGATTAAAAATAGGTAAATTTTGTTTAAAACATTTTTTCATATTTGTAATAGATGGCGCTGTAATGAAAAAAAATCAATTGTGTTCGATTTTTCTTCTGTATACGATTCTTCAATAATTTTTGAATAAAATACTCGGTTTTATTTTTTAAATTTATTTATTTATTTCGTTTTAATATTCTGCTAACACTGCTCTGGGATATTTCTAAATCTCAAGATAATTCTCGTGTGCTTGCATGAGGATTAGCGGCCGTTGCTGCTAATACATTAATTTCATTATTTTCACCTGTGACTGTTGCTCGACGAACTCTTTTTTTCGGTTGAACACTCCCGTTTGTAGTAAACTGCTCGAGTGTACGGTGAAATGAAGTACGTGATCGAATTTTATCCGGAAAACGCTGAGCGTAGATATTAACAGCACCATCAAGATTCCTGCCTGCTTCTCCATAAATCAAAATCATTTCTATTTTTTCTTCCACTGTTAAAAAATCCATTACGAATAACTGCTTAACGAAAGGAGGTATTTTTGTTTGCAAATTAATCTTCGAACTAAATTGAATAATTTAATTTTTATTTTAAACATTTTTTTGTAAAATGCATACTAACTGAGATATTTCAAAGTTTAAAGTTAAATGACGCACCCTGTATATTAAAACGTTTAATTGTACCAGTGTATCTATCTACAATTTTTTTGCCACTATCCGTTCACCCGGAGGACAAATTGGCAAGACATTGCGTTATGATCAGTGGGTGGCGAATTAAAATTTGCAGGCCCTTATAAAGAACACAAACCACTTTCTCTGCAGCGTTGGATGGCTGACGTGGGTATCGGCATTTTTTGCGCTCGCAAATATTTCTCTTACGCAACATGCATCGACATATTTGACAACCAGCTTTAGCAAATCGATTGAAAAATATACTCAGGGTGTTGAAGTTTGTAATTTGTAAAAATTTGTGCACGTCATTGACATTTTTACTTTTTATGGAATAATTTTCTAGAGCATTAGGTTTTTAACAAAAGTTACTACTACTACTACTACTTTTGATGTTTTTTTAATTTAAGCTTAGTTTAGAAGATATACGTATACATGGTGTTTCAGAATAAGATGCTGAACCTCAAGGGTGTGAATCCTTAGTTGATTTTAAGAAAAAAAGTTCAAATAAACCTTTGACCTAAACCTCTTAATTTTTGAGTTACAGGGTGTTTAAGTTTTAAGAAAAAAATCGTATTTTTATCATAACTTTAATAACTTCCTAGATATTTTTATAAAATTTGACACACGCCTTCTAAGCATTAACAGTAAGTTTTTGATGTAGAAGATTTTTTATTTTTTTTACCAGTGGCGTCCGTACAGGATGTGGTCTAGAAATTTTTGGAAAAATATTATGCACGCCACTGCTATTTTTCAAAATAAAAATTATTTTTTAAATCCCCATTCATTTTAGGGCAACTTTGATATCTTGACCATTTTTCGTACGACTAACGGTTTTTGATGAAAAAAATAAAAAGCATTTATTGCGCATATTGAGAAAACAATGACATGATTGTATGTCAAAAATGTTGGTTTATAACATAAATATTTTTGTCGGTTTTTTAATTGTTTCTGCGTAAATTTTAGCATTCTTTTAGATTAACATAATAAAATAACGACGCAAAAAACATAGGCTTAGTCATTCATTTATTTAAGTCAGATACATCATAGGAATTATAGTAAGCAAAAAATGTTTAGGTCCTACTTTTTTATTTATTTAGTCAGTTTAAAACAAATCTCAAAGTCTTTCTTTTTGTCTTAATATTTATTATACATAGGAACTTAATAAACATAAACACCATTTATAAATATTCCACATTTCCCATTAAACTGAATATAAATCAATTAATTATTTATTTGTTTTTTAAATTTGTATTTGATTAATATACCTGTTGATTATATTTTAAATTAGCTTCCTAAATCATTATACATACATATGTAGGTATGCAAAATGAATTACCTGGATGAGAGAATAAATTAATTAATTACATGGTAATAATTATTCTTGGAACATTAGTCATGAGGCGGGCCGGGTCATATTTCGGTAGTAGCACATTAAATAAAAAATGTCAATATTTTGTATGACAAATTACCCATTAATCATTTTTAATGACTGTGGTCCAAAGAATCTGGATTACCATTTAGGTAAATTGATGTTTAACTTGTAGTCCAATATTTTCTAAGAATAAACGTAATATACAGGGTGCTAAAGTATCCTTCTATACATATTAAAAATATGTAAAAAACAACAATTTTTTTCGTTTTATTTTTATTGTCTTAATTTTTACGTTTTTTGCTATTAAACACTTACTTTCTTTTATTAATCCAATGAAGCAAACAATTATAATTTTTGCGATAAATTTTGCGAATATTTTAATAAAAAAAATTTGCATACATATATGTATGTATTTATGAAAATTTGCAAATAATTTAATAAAAATAGACAATTTTTAAGAAAAAGTGATGATGCTTTTTTTAGTATTTATTGCATCAATCAATACATATTAATTATAATTAATTGAATAATAAAATTTTAATTAATCCTCACGGAGAGAAAAGTATAATGTTGATTACCATAATTATAATACCCTTTACTATAATTTATATTACTATTTGGGACAACTATCTTGTATATTGCCAGATACTATGCATGATGGTAATTTTTAAATAAATGTATGTTATACCTTAAGGTAAAATATTATTATTCTAACCAATTTTGTTTTTAATTCTTGTTATAATTAGATTTTTTCCATTACTAATAATTATAGTAAATTTTAAAATAATAAGTTACCATTTTAAATATAAAATATTTTAAAATCGAATATTTTTATATGTTAACAATTAAAAATTGTAACATATTTATTGTACTTTTTAATATACAAAAATGTTATGAGAAAGAATTGAACCTACACCTCGCCAAAGTTTTATGTTTTTTAGTGCGTTCCATCAACTTCAAATACCGACAGACAGATGTTTTGACCTATATTGACCTATATTGAGTACACTGCCGAGCAACTTGTAGTAGTGGAACACACCCAAAACAAAGAAATACCTGAGCTTATATAACATGGTTGGTAAGCCAACAGAGGCGATATGTAAGAACATCACGTGATCCACATCGTCTAACGACGCGTCGCGACGTGGCCTTTGCCGCAATCGGTACATACTAAGCAACCAAGTAGGTTCAATTCTATATATATATTATATTTAAATATATTGTTTATTTACCTTAAACATAAAAGTATCTTTATTTTTACTATATTTTTTTATTAATGTGTAATATATTATAATATTAGAAGTACAACTTACATTTGATTAAATCATTTAGTAAATATTACTATTTGTGGATAGTAAAATCAATTTACTATTATAGTATAGTATAATACGAACATATTATAATACGAACATATTAAAAATTAAAACATATATTATATGAAATTATATAATAAAAAATAGTATTTTGTATTACAATCTTAATATTGTATTGACAAATATATAATATTGTTACCCTAAAACTTTGTTAAAGTAAATTTTACTATATGTTTTTTTACTATCTAAAATTTATTATACATTTCTCTCCGTGCATATTACCCTTGTTATTCTTACGGTAATATGAAATAATTGTTATTAGATTACACCATGTATAAATTTTTCCCCACGCACCCAGAAAACACCCTGTATACTGCGTGCAATAATATGCAATGTTCTTTATTTAAAATAGTTTAAAAAGCAAAATTTCAGTCAAAAAAATATTTGGTAGATTATCACAAAATAATAAAAAAAATTGGTAAAAGTAGACCAAAATTAGAAAAATAACATGTTTTATTGTATTTGTTTGACACGCAGTTAATAAATTTAAATTTAACAAAATTTTATAATGAAAAGAATATTTAAATAATGTATTCTTACCTTGTACAACAGTACAACACGATTTCCCTCCCATGAAAAATTTTAGCAGATTTTGAAAATAGAGGTAAAAAAAACGTACCCGTGTCTCACAGTTTCACGAGATCACGTCATAAAAAAATTTTAAGCCGTCATTCCTATTATTTATGCTTATACAGATTGTACATTTTTTACTCGGTTAAAAATATATTTTTTTGTAAATATTGTATGTTTTTACACAATACAAAAAACAAATATAAAAAAGTTTATATTTTGATTTTTTTTAAATAATTTTTTTTTATTTTTTTTTTAATGAAACACATTTTTGTATTTATCTTATATTCAATACATGTTGGAATAAAATCTTGGTCGTTTAGTTTGACGATTATACAGCTCGTTCAGACTAAAACCGAATATATCTATATATATATATATGGGGCGTGGCCTCGCCTCCCTCCAACGCGCGACACATGAGCTAAGCAATTAGACTGCATCGCTAATGAGATTTTTTGCATTATTATCTTTTAATTTTTTAAGTCCTTACCTGCTCGACCTTTCGTCATGTCGTTTATCACACAAGCAACTGTGACGCGCCTTGGAGGGAGGCAAGGCCACGCCCCATATATATATAGATATATTCGGTTTTATTCTGAACAGGCTGTATATTGCTTCAGAATCTCGAACAATTGACCAGCAATATTCACCCAGCAAATGCCTGACGTCTTTTCCCTTGAAGCGTTTTTCAATTGTTAAAATGTCTTGGTGAAAACGTTCGCCATGTTCGTCACTAAAATCGCCCAAATTTGGTGGAAAATAGTCCAAATGAGCATGGAGAAAATGTATTTTCAGTGACATATGTTCTTTCATGTCCTGTGTTATAAAATGTACTTTATAACCCGAACTACAGGGAATAAATTCAGATTCCATCTCGGAAAAAATGGTTGTACTGGGTGTTAAAGGTCTTTTACTTTTATCCTCACATATGTTTTCTGAAGGAGCAGTTAGATAATCTTCAGATCGCACTCTTGCGAGAATGACGGATTCTACATCGGCGTAATCAATTTTCTCTCTAGAATTGTACCGAAATCCAAAACTTTTTAATTTTGACATGCAGAAATAACACTGGTCAGATGCGTCTTCGGTACGTCGCGACGGGTCGAAGCCAAATTGTTGGTGCAACATATTTCATACTGTGTGTTTTATCTTTCAATCCATGCAAACAACGGTAACAATAATCGCATAAAACCTCTGGTACATACCATAAGTTTGGTATATACGTCACCAAAAAATAGTCTTCAAAAGCTGTTACTACACTTTTTGTAATATTTCGCATATGCCTTGGAGGTGCAAATAAACCTCATACATAACAAAAATTATTTCGATTCGGACACTGCATTTTTACTTTGATTTCAAATGGATGGTTAACTCAACAATCAAAATTAATATGAAAAATTTATCGATTTATCGCTGCAATAATGTTTTTATTTAACATTTAAAAAAAAAGTATTACCCTCGTATAAAGATTGGATTGAAAACTATGCTTTTTATGTATAAATGCCGCAGATGTGTAAATTTTTTGTTTTTTGCTGTTTCAATTGACTTCGTATACTTAAATACTTTTTTTTACATTTAATATGTTTTTTTTTAAATTAAATATGTTAGGTACACTTGCTTTAAGACTTAAATCAATTCATTTAAATATCTTTTAATTTTTTTTTTAAATGTTAATTCAACAAAGCTCAATTTTTACAAAAAATTGAATAAATAAAAATTGTAATCACCCGACTTTAAAGCATTTTGATTGGCTTAAAATTGAAACATTTTGTTACTTGGTTTAAAAATAAACCGTTTGATATATACAGGGTGTCCCAGATCTCGCGCCACAGAGAAAAAGGGGGCGTGCCGATAGCAATGGAGATGCCAAATTTAAAAATAAAAAATTTTTAGGTAATAGTGTAATCGAATGCCCACACTAAATAAATAAATAATTATCATTTCAGTATAATCATCTAAGGAAAACATTATTTATAATAACTTAATTTATAACCTAATATAATATTAATGACAGGAGTTTGACAGCAGTGTCACAATGAATTGGATTCCAGTGGACCAAATATTTTACATATTTTTTATTATCAACAATGCAACCTAAGTATCCTAGCAATTTAAAGAATTCCCTATGGCCATCTATTGGGATTGGCTATCGTTTTTTATTCTTATAAGAATATAATATAAGATATATTTCGCTTATCCTTTGCGTTAGACAATTTTAATTTTCAAATATGTGTTTCACGTTACTTTCGGCACGTTCCGGTTTTCTATGTGGCGCGAGTTCTGGGACACCCTGTATATAAATGTGCAAAACTCTGTATAAGATTAAAATAATTTTAAAATGCATCTATAATGGTTGCCTATCCATTTAGTAAATATATATATTTTTAACTATGCAGTCCAGCTGTTATCGAGTCTATTAAATTATGTTGCGAATAGTGTGAATAACATTTTATTGGATAGCCCTTAAAAAAAAATTATGACGTGATGTGAAAAAACGCCGAGACACGGGTATCATTTTTTTAACTCTATTTTTAGAATCTGTAGAAATTTTTCATGGGAGGGACCAAAAATCAAATTTTGTCGTACTGTGTAATAGATCACCCATAATTGTATGGATTTTGATTACAAACACAGGTAGATCGTAGCGCAAAAAACAATAATAATCGTGACTCACCGTTAAAAATATACCCGCTACTTTTAAATGGTACCGTGACCCGGCACTGTTAAAAACACCTTTGTCCGATTATTTTTTATTAATGTAGGTGAAAATATAACAATATAACCGAAATTTTAATATTTTGCGTGTGGAGTCTACATAGTTGTTCTACTAAATAATAACATCGATAAAATTTAATTATAGAACATGGTTAGACATCTATGAATGTTTTTATGTACTTTTAAAAAGGATTCAAAGAAAACTGTCGAATGAAATATTAAATTTAAAATAATCTTGTACCGTTGTACAAAGAGATTTCGTATGCAGCCATACACACAATATTATTATTAAAACTTTTTTACCTTATTTCTACATCTAAATGCGGTACTTTTTTCAACATAAAATCTCGTCCATTGACAACTTTATTTTTATTTTTTTCTTCACTGTGTTAAAAATGAAGAAATTTAGTTTTTTTAATAACTTTTTTATTTCAAAACGTATCGATTTGAAAGGGGATAATTTAATTTAAAATTTAATAATTTTTAAAGGGTAAATAATTGAATAAGCAACCTTGTTTTATAAATTTAAGTATAACACGTTAAAGTATTGATATTTGACTATTATTTGATATATTAACTTTTTTATGCAAATGATGTTTCTGTGGCCAGGATCAGTTTTGAATTAGCAGTAGCAGTATTAATAAATGTTTAGTTTAGTACATTTTGTCATTTTTATACAAATATTGTTGTATCTTTTATTAATAATTAAGTATAGCATTACACATAAATGACGTTTAATGTACAGGGTGCTTCGCATACGTAGTCCGTTAGAAGTTTCTAGGGAATCGCGAAATACATCAATTTAAAATTTTAATAGCGTAAATTATTTGATTTAGACTTTTTTCATAAATTATTTTGAACAAAATAATACTTCCTGTTTTACCGATAATATCTTTAACTTTGTTATTTTAAACATGTTCCTGCAGGACCCCTCATATATTTTTACATTTTTGAATTCTACATAAAGTTCTGAGTAAAATGGCTATACCATATCCTATACCTAAAGTCAATATTTTTCGAGTTATTATTTTTCAATCAAATATTTTAATTAGTTTTAAACAATGACAGATTAAATGGTAACTATGGATACAGGTTTGTTGATACAAAATAGTATTGAAAATATTTGAAATTGTTAAGCCGGATTTATAGTTTGACGGAAATGTCTCTGAAATTTTAACTTTTAACTATTTGATTATGTTAAAACATTTATAATAAAAACATTATTATTGTTTGAAGTTTGCCTAATTTCAAGTTGTTTTTCTCAAGCTATTTGTTAAAAAACCTTTAAAAAATTAAATTATTTAAACAATGTTTAAATATTCCAAAAATTCCAACCCCATGTCAGCAAACATAATAACAATAAAATGAGAGGATTTTTGATTAACGTGCATTTAGCAAAATTTTAACGAAAAAAATGTATATCTTGATAACTATTATAGTCTAAATCAAATTGCATATACTATAATATTAAAATTTCAAATCCATATCGTTTGCGTTTCTCCAGAAACACCCTGTATAGTATTATATTAAATATAAAAAAATGCAAAATAACTAATTACAAAAAAGCGAAAAACAACTGTATAAATATAGAAGGTGTCCCTAAACTTAGTGGTATAAATTTAGGAGCAGATTAAGCAAGTCAAAATAAGACGAAAATCTAAATAAATATTTTTTCTAATTACGTATGTTTAAAAGATACAGGGTGATAAAGTGTTACTTTTCATATCAGTTTTTTTAATATAACTTCTACTACGTATGATAGACTTGGAAAGGTGATATTTTTCGAACAGTCACTTACTACCAGAACACATATTCAAACATAATTACAATTGTTCGAGTGAACACAGTGTCGTAGAAACAGGGGTTGCTTAAGCTAGCTTATTGTCCCATAGAAACTTGGTATAATTGGTATATCGCATTAAAGGATTAAAAGGTATATGATAACAAATTTTATTTTTTAATTCAAAAAACTTTTGTTTGGAATTAAAATTGAAGCTGGCTTATCGAGTAAAAAATAAATTGAAGCTTGGTTTTGGAGCAAAAAATAAAATTAAAGTAGATTTTAATTTCTAACTTGCTGACACTATCTATAATTATTATTTAGTTTATTTATTTTAATAAATTAATGTTTTGAGTTTATAGTATACTTATAAATTGAAACGCAATCAGTCATTTGCAACTTATAAACTGAACTGTCAAATTATCTTTCATGCTTCCAATGGTAGGTTACCATAGAGAAAAGTCTATTATTCCTACTATGATCAAAATTAGTAAACTTTAGATCCATCTATGGCGATTTTTTAAAATATATATGTAAGAAATGTATGTTATATATATATGTATGTTATATATATATATATATATATATATATATATATATATTGTATTATATAATACATTATCTTATAAAACTAGATAAAAAAATATATACTTTGTAAAACACGTTATTATGCCTTTTGAAGGCCTAACTTAAAAATGATGTCTCTCGTAGAAACATAATTTGCATGTAGAAGTTTCTATATCAAATAATAGTTAATTATCAGTATTTTAACGTGATATACTCAAAATTATAAAACAACGTTGCTACTTCGACTTTTTAACCCTTAAAAAATGGTAAAATTTTAAATGTATGTTATATATATATATACCTATATATTGTATTATATATATATATATATATATATATATATATAGACGTATATTCGCTCTTATACAGGCCCGCACAAGATAACATTAATACGTTTTAAAGCCCAAAGCGACGTTATAAAACCCGGCTTTGGGCTTTACAACGGAGCACGAGTATATAGTAGCCATTCGATTCTCCTTTCTTTCTGCACCCTCCTGTTAAAATTTTTGATGGGCCTCAAAAAGTACCATTTATGCATTCATTTATACAAAAAGTTTGGAGAATTTCACTGTAGGGGGCGCTTCTGAATATATATTTATACATTTATATTAACGTATCGTTATCAGCCCCTAAACTTGGCAACACTGCTGGGCCCGACAACGCGCGTACAATATATTTTTATAAATATACGGCGGCTTTAGAAATTAATCATAAAAGCATATGTTAGAGGATAATTTATTGTAGCAGTTTACTGATATATAAATTGCTGTTGCAGTCCAAAGCGACATACAATTTTTAAAACCGCGGAACTACACCTTTTTTTTAATTTTTTGGGTTTCCTGTATATATGTATTATTATTTGGTTCCAGAATTCAATTATAAATTTATTTTATTTTTAATAAATTTGCGAGGTTGGCAGAGGAGCTAAAATAAGTAATTACAATTATTTGTTCGTGGATTACAATTTTTAGTGTATTCCATTTATAACAGATTTATATATTTGCATGGATCCCCTAGGGGCAAAGTGGTGGAAAAGAGGATAAAATAAAAAATATACATAATATATTACTAATACTATTATTCCCAAACTGTTAGTAATGATTGTTATAAAGTTAGTAAAGTATTACAAAAGTTGTTCTGGTTTTACAAAAAAGTGGCTAACTTTTATAGCAATTAATAACCATGTATAGAGAACTGTTTAGTAAATAGTACTAAAAAATCAAAATGGCCTCAAGTAATTAATGGATGCCCCCTAATTAATTACCACGAGTACTATTTGCAACTACAAATAATATTTGCTATTACACACCTTGAAATATTCGACATATATTTTTAATTGCGAGTTGTATTTGGAGGACAATTTTATCGAACAAATGATTAAAAAATAATAAAAAATTGAAAAATATTTACCTGGTAGCATTAGTGCCATATTCGCTGCAATTTGTACTAGTCCAATTTTCTAAACAATTACTCTAGATAGGCTAAAAATTGTCAAATAAAGCTCAGAGCCCTTGGTTTACTTTTGGCAGATGACAGGAAAAAATATTGCCCTACATAGTCTAAGCGATTATTGGAATTAAAAATATATTAATATATATTTTTTCACCATAATATTTACTTTTATCATACACAAATTTTTTATATACAGGCGTTGAGTGAAGGAGCAGTTATAAATCAATGATTCAGGCGTTTCAATTTTAAATATATTCAAATTTTGAACTACCCTAAAATAGGTGATAAATATTCGTTTTAAAGAAAAGAGACTAAAAATTGTTTTTTTCAGTAATGTGACACATTTTGAAAGTCTATATGCTCACAAACCCCTGTTGGTTAATATTCTAAACAAGAACATTTTTAAAAATATTCGATTGTAGTTTAAAAAAAAATACTGCCGGCCAATAAATATATTTTTCAAATTTATAGAAAACACCTAACCCCTTACCCCTTAAGGGGTAAACTTGATAATATCTATAATATAGATTCTACATGTCATTTTATGCATATGCACGGAGAGAACAGTTTTGGGAATGGTTACTAAAAAGTTTAGTAATTTGGGGACAGCTTTAATATTTAAGGAGTGGGCGCTTTTGGGTTTAGTAATAATTTTCATATATTTAGCATAAGTGTTGTTTGGCAACTATGCCTTTACTGAAAAATAGTAATTACAAAATGAAGGAAGATCTAAACTTGAGTTTAATAACTACACTATAATGACAGTTAACTATTTTGAATTTACCATTAAATATGCACAATTAAATAATAATAATTAATTTAACCGAATTAAACGATAACCAACAAAATGCAAAAGATAGCCGACCAGGGCCGGATTTACCGAACAGACAACGTAGGCAGCTGCCTAGAACGGAAAAAATTAGGGGTAACTAAATACTTTGAATAAAATGATGATGAAGTGAAAAACTACTTGAGATAAAAATTTGTTGAAGAACGATTAAACGCACTCTCTCTTAGCTATAAAGTCAGATTGTCTCATGTCTTATTTCTATATTATAGACACGCCAAATTCCTAAATCCGAACGACTACATAGAAAAATAATATTGGGAATTTGCTTCCACACTTTTAGTATATTAATTAAATACAAATTAATAATATATTGTGAAAAGTTTTAATATAACTTAAAACTATTATTGAAATGTATTCTAAATTAAAAAAGTAATAAATTATTAACTTAATAATGACACGTTAAATATTAATTATTAATATTTTATTTTATAGTAATTACTATAATAGTATATTATGTATCAAGTTTTATAAACGATATTTTAGTTACGAGTTTTATTAAGCAAGAGCGAAGCTTGCGAGCGAGTGTTTAATAAAAACTAGTGTCTAAAGAAGTTTATAAACGAGTTACATACTATACTCTATCTACGACGAACACAAAACAAAATTTAAGGCGAATTTTATTTGTTAAAAATCTGACATCTGTCAACTGTCACCCGGATTTAAACCTCACATTTTCTAAATTTATAATATAGCTAACTTAAAAGGCACTGTTGCTAACTTCAGCTCGGGACTAAAATGCCATAAAGCCACAGGTCGTCAATAGAGGAGTAGATAAAATAAAATATCAATAATTAATATTTAGGATTCATTACTTTTAAGTTAAAAAGTTAAAAGTTTTAACAATCAATACCTACGAAATATTAATGGTAAAATGTTTAGTAATGGTTATTTTACAGATCGTATACTTTTACAAAATGTTCTGGTTTTACAAATAAAGGAATAAATACATAAGTTTTGGGTTTCATTAATAGATTAAAAGCGAATGTTAGAAAAAAAATATTGCAAGAAATTTAAGTCAGATATGCCTTAAAAAATGTAAGTCGTTCTTTATTTTATACTTAAAATGTATTTTGCAAACGTTAAATCTGTCAATATTAATTTTTTCTTAGTGTTCTATAGGATTTCAAGATATTTAAAATAATAAAAACTCCAATAAAAATATTTACATTTATGTATGGTTGTTTTGCTAATTAGCAATATTAATATAAGTAAATTTTGTCAAAAATACCACATAAGTAAACAGTTTTACACTGGATTTAAAAAAGAAAAAATGTCTAGTTAAAAAAATACTGGTGAAGCCAATTATACTCATATAAATTAATTTGTATAGAAATAAATAAGAAGATTTTTGTATATTTATTATTTTTATATTGCAGTAATAATACTTAATAATATTATTATTATTCTAAATTATATAATATAAGCTATAATTCTAATTTTATTATATTTATTACATGTTTATTGGGATAAATTATCAATAATAAACTTAAGATTCTGAGATTTTATGTAATCTTGAAGAACTTTTTAATAATTCTAAATTACATTTTTTTAAATTGTGAAATTTTAGGGATAATTATAATTATTAGTATTATACTATATTATAGTATTTCAGTATTCCAGCAAATACTATACACGAACACTACTATGACAAGCCCGTAAATTTAAGAAACCACAAATGCAGAGTATTAACGAATATTTAAAGCTTGACCTTGAATCTAAAAATAGATTTGTTACAGGTAGAATTGGCAACACCGCTGGGCTTTACAGCGATTAATCAGTATATATTTTTATACTAGTGGGCTTTTCAACGTATTAATAATATATGCTTGGGCTTTACAAGAACAAAAATGTTTCTACCGACAATCCTATAGGAAAATCTTTACCCCTCGTCTTTCCCCTCTATAGGTTTTTAATGATTTAAATGAGATAGAAGATAAGTATACACGCCTAAACCACTAGCAACTGCAGGGCTCCGAAGCGACCCATCCGTCTCCGGGCTTCAAAACATACCATTTATAGGTATATATATATATATATATATATATATATATATATTGTATTATATATATATATTGTATTATATAATACATTATCTTATAAAACTAGATAAAAAAATATATACTTTGTAAAACACGTTATTATGCCTTTTGAAGGCCTAACTTAAAAATGATGTCTCTCGTAGAAACATAATTTGCATGTAGAAGTTTCTATATCAAATAATAGTTAATTATCAGTATTTTAACGTGATATACTCAAAATTATAAAACAACGTTGCTACTTCGACTTTTTAACCCTTAAAAAATGGTAAAATTTTAAATTAAATTGTCCCCAGCGCCCCCTGTGGGTTAAAATCTAAAAAAATAATATGTGGATTTATTGCCACTTAATTAAGGCCTGAAAACCACAGCGGTCAATGGATGAAATTATTTTTTTTTTTGAATAAAATGTACCATTAAGATGTAGAAACAAGGTTAAAAAAATATATTCAATTCTGGCATCACAGACAAATGTCCAAAATTTGTTCGATTTTTACGCGAAACCATAGTTAAGAAGTAATAAATTAATAAATTAATTATTAGTTTTGCCACCTCTAGAATCAATACAAAATTATTTTTTTTTAATTGGTTAATTATTAAATAAAAACCGAATTGTTGCCAATCATCTCTGTGCAATCAGCACACCTTAGAATGTTTCTTGGTTCACCCTGTACCTATGTTATTTTTTCAATTGCCCAACTAACTATTAATAAAATAAGAACAGGGACGAGATACTTGATCCCCCCAAATGCAGAAAATCTACTCTCACTCATTCACAAGGTTCAGTTTGTCGTGTTGCCAACGAATAGGCAAGGTGAGTTTTTAGTTCTTCTGTAAGTTGCGCAAAAATTTAAATATCTACTTTGTATGATTAAAATCATGTTCTTTACCTATTAGACCAACCATAAAGAATATAAGTTTTATTAAATTCGACACTAACACCTTTTTATTTCACTAAAATTGTTTTTGCTCTAGACAATTTATTCTCCAAATAACAAATCTCTTGGTATGGCGTTTTTGTACACCCTGTATGTATAAGTTTGAGTAAAAATATTTAAAATAGTTTTTATGGAATTTTTTGACGGATACCTATTTTAAATAAAATTTGAATTTTGATACTTTAGTGCTATAAAAGATAATCTTTAATTGCCATTACTAATTATTAATTATTAACCTTGGTTGAAATATTACACTTACACACATTACTGCACAGTTAAAAATATTTAACATTTTGTAGATTTACACTGAAAGAACAGTTTATTTACAATTAATGATGTTGTTTAACAATAAATAAAGGATTTATTCGATAATGGCGGAATAAATATTTATTTTTTAAAAACAAATAATTTATTAGTATTACTTTAATATACTTTTTTTGAGGTAAATAAATATTTATTTATTATAAACAAATACTTTATCTGTGAGAAATAAAATTGCATTAAAAACAACCAAACCCTTATTTATTATAAATATGCCATTTTAATAAGTAGTTAATATTTTATTAAAAATTAACAAACAGATATTTTAAAAAAACAAATTGTTATTTAAAGTGACAAACATCCTATTTATCATAAATAAACTAAATTGATTATAAATAACCCGGGAAGTAATTATTAACATTAATATACCTATTTAATTTTAATTTTGAGTTATTTTTTATAAATTAGTTTATTTATAATTAAGAAATTTTATTATTAATAATTAATAATTAGCATATAACTGTATTTTTAAAAATATACTTTATAATTTTACAAGAGAGCATATATATAGTAAGATTTAATACCTATAGGTATTAAATATTACTGCAGGTTAAAAATACAGCCCCTTCAGAGTAAAACCGAATATAGGAAAACGTTTTGGGCGTGGCCTCGCCTCCCTCCAACGCGCGACACAGTAGCTAAGCAAATAGCCTGCATCGCTAATGAGATTTTTTGCATTATTATCATTTAATTTTAAAGGTCGTCTTACCTGCTCGACCTTTCGTCATGTCGTTTATCACACAAGCTACTGTGACGCGCGTTGGAGGGAGGCGAGGCCACGCCCAAAACGTTTCCCTATATTCGGTTTTACTCTGAACGGGCTGTATACTTACTATACACAGAAAAAACGCTAGCATAGCATGAATGGGTGAGCCATTAAACCAATGGGATCTTGTAATCCGTATTCCTGAATGACAGTTCCTATAATACCAATAGGTAGTTAGCACTTGGTTTATAATCGTTTACTGTTTTTAAATTAACAAAAAAAGTTATCCCTCCTAAATCTATTGATATTCATATTGATATTTATTTGTTAGACTGGTATACCATTCTATAGAATATTATTGCATTAAATACTAATTTGATTTATTTAATAACGTTACTATTGTGTGTATACTATGTATACATTTAACGCAATAAATTCTTTGACATTTAGGCAAAATATTTCCCTATTTTGGTTTAATAGTCATTAATTGAGCAAATAACAATTTAGATTGCTTCAATTTTAATGCATTCAATGACAGCGCTGTTCTTGGTACTTAATATGTTAGATTTTTTTCTCTGTAGTATAAAATAAACTTAAAAAATTATTATGGTTTATATTTGTAATTTTATATGTAAGTATATTGTTAAACCGAATATTGCAGTAATTTTCAAAATGCTTTTCTGTAAAATTATAAAAATGGCATTGTGAGATTGACGACTATACCTAATAGGTATGCTAAATTTATTGTAAATATATACAGGGTGTCTCAAAAGTCAAGGACAGCAGAAAAGGGGTAAATAGAGAATGGGATTCTAAGTCGAATGGAATTTGCCGTTTTTCGATCAGACGCACCATTAATTAGTTATTAATAAAATAAAGTAGCCAATCACAGGCGTGTTTTAGCAGACTGATTAGAGGTGGGACAACACAAACTTTTGTAAAAATTCCATAGCTATGAACATGTCATATGTGAAATGACCTTAAATTAATTTATTTACTGTCACTGTCAGTGTTTTGGTTTTTTAGGTTCAGTAGAAATGTTTATTTTTTTGTGTGGGACAAATAGGTACCTACCTATCTTTTTGTTATTTTTTTTAACTTGCGAATTATTAAATAAGTAAATACAAGGTTGATGGTGATATACTTTACTTTACTATTACTTTTTATTAAGTAAAAATAATTACTTTATTAATAATTAATTTTTACATTATTATTTAATTAGAGATATTTTTATCCCTGATGAATATGACATACATTGTAATGTCATTTTTGTTAAAAAAAACTTTAACAACTTTTTGAAATGCCTCGCGCTTATACTGTTGCCGAACGTGCAGACATGGTCCGTATTTATTACGAATATGCTCACAATGCTGCGGAAGCTGCACGCCAGTATCGAATACAATTTGAAGGTGTGCGTGTTCGGTTTCCGAATCATGCTTCAATTCTCCGAGCGGTTCAGGATTTTAATATGAATGGCAACGTTTTACCGGGTGCTGCTGAACGCGTTGGCCGACCACGAACAGCTCGCAGCCTTCATAATGAAGAACGCGTTCTTGAGGCCATTGCAGCTGATCCTGGAACTAGCACTCGCCAACTTGAACGTGGATTGGAGATCTCCCGCAGCACAGTTAACCGCATAACTAAGGACAACGCACTACATCCTTACCACGCTACCAAGGTACAACATCTGGAACTTGGAGATTACGAGATGAGAAGACAGTTTTGCAATCAAATTCTCAATATGCACCGTGAAGACCCTAACTTTCTGAGGCATGTATTGTGGACTGACGAATCACCCTTCACTCGTGAGGGGTGTTTTAATCCCCATAATGTGCATCAGTATGCGATTGAAAACCCACATTTTGAAAGGGTGCAAAGTTTCCAGCACAGGTGGAAAATTAATATGTGGGGCGGTATTATCGGAGATACCGTTATTTTATATCAATTACCAGAAACGCTAAACGTAAGTTAAAAAAATGATCAATTTATATTTTCATGAGTTGATCATACAATTTTTTGATTATTTATTAGGGAAACTCGTACTTGGCATTTTTGCAAGAGGTTCTTCCAGGGTTGCTCGAAGAAGTTGGAGAGCGTCCTCAGTACTTCCAGCATGATGGTGCACCGGCTCATTACTTCGGTCGTGTCCGGGATCACCTAAATGCTGAGTACCCACGACGCTGGTTTGGGAGAAACGGCCCGTTTCGTTGGCCCCCAAGATCACCGGACTTAACACCTCTGGATTTTTTCTTGTGGGGATACATGAAGGACGTCGTTTACAAAACCGTGCCCGAGGATCAGCTTGACACTCTGGAGCGGATTCGATTATCGCAAGCAGACATAACACCAGAAATGCTGGAGAACGTCAGAACGAATATCATTAAACGTTGTGAAATGTGCTTGCAGAGAAATGGAGGAACCTTTGAGCATCTCATGAGATAAAGGACCGAAGACTATTTAAAAAACGGCCCTTCTTAGGGCCACCAAGTTTCCCTAAAAAAAAAAAGAATGCCTTAAGTTACCCAGAGAGCCATACCCACATAACACAAAAATATATTGAAAATATTGAATGAATATTTTTGCTAAATGAACTAAATATTGAAGAAATATTAGTCATTATTATTTAAATGCTAAAAATACAAGAAAATTTAGTACACGTCTTAATAAAAAATATTTATAAAAAAATTTATTTTAGAAATAATCGATATAAATAAAAGTAAAATATTTAAACACAAAAATTATTTGAAAAAAAAGTTTATTTAAGAAATAATCGATATAAATAAAAGTAAAATATGTATACAAAAATTAATTGAAAAAAATCACGGAAATAAAAGAATTTTTTTTTTCCTACAGTCTTGGGTTTTCTGCTAATCATCATCATCTCTTACTTACTTTGTTTTCTATTATGAATTGCTGCCTAAAGATTCTCTGTTGAAATTCTACTTTTGAAATTCATTGAACAATCATATTTTACCTTCTTGCTTAGCATCAAGTTCATCCAGCATCTGAAGTACTAAAATTCAGATGTATTACAGTGAATGGCTAGCACGATTTTTGTTTTAGATACCCCAACACCTGCACGTCCAGTGCGCGTTATTTTAGAACACACTTCATCTGAAGGCTGCATAGAAATAATACTAGTATTATTTCTATGGAAGGCTGCTTTAACAATTAAATTCAACCTGCCTACGACGTCCTCGTCAGCGACAAATTTAAAGTAGCTAACATATAACATAAAATAAAAAACATTCATGTTAATGAGTAAAAGTAAAGTAAAACCTTGGTTCTCTGGGTAAAACTAACCTAAAATCTAAAACAGTGACAGTGACAATGTCAACCATATAATTAAGGTAATTATACACAACGATTTTATACAGAATTTCTAAGATTACGCTGCACATTATAGTCCTCCCACCTCTAATCAGTCTGCTAAAACACGCCTGTGATTGGCTACTTTATTTTATTAATAACTAATTAATGGTGCGTCTGATCGAAAAACGGCAAATTCCATTCGACTTAGAATCCCATTCTCTATTTACCCCTTTTCTGCTGTCCTTGACTTTTGAGACACCCTGTATACATACATATTTAATACAAATACAGTTCTGTCTTAATTATTTATTATTAATCATAAAATTTGTTAACCTGAATATTGTAAAATTATAAAAAATCTCTAAAATTATAAATCACTTTGTGAGGTTGACGACGATATGTTGATATAAAATGTGCTTCAGTTTGGGTGATTTTTTAAATAAATTTAAATATTTGTTTTTTTAAGATGATTTTATTAAGAAAGCGAAGTTTTATAAAATCCATATTTTAAAACTTGTAAATTATATTCATAGACCTATTATTTAAAAAACATAAATAAACTTAAAAACAGAAAGTATAGTATAATAATAATATATATAACCTTTAAAACTATATTCATAGCATCGTCACAGGCGATATCTGCTGATACTTTAAAAGAATCTACTCCATTATCTGAAACAATGTGTTAATAATAAATATAACCTGACTTTCTTTAAAGTTATCTGATTAATAATTAACAAGTGAATTTATAGTAAATATACTTTATTTATTATTAATGCATCCCATGGGATAGTCAACCACAGAAATAGAAGGTATTTCTGTGTAGTCAACACGTGGAAACATCTTGAAACAAACTGCGACAAAATTCAGCCAATACTTTAGGAGTTATTTAAACTAATGTATTATATTGAAATTAACATACTTTTCTCGTAACATTTACTATATTATTATAACACAATGTACAAAAAAATTATTATTTAACATTCTTATTTGTGTAGGACCTTTTAACACATTAATGATTGTTAAATCTTTTGAAATTTTAAGATTTTAATTTTTTTATTAAGTAACATATATCATTTATGTTATAAACACTAGGAAGTTTATGTAAATTTTTTATTTGACACGTATTATTTTTTAATTGCAATTTTATTTTTTATAAGTAATCCTTTCTACTATATTCGAGAAATTTGGCAAAAGCAATTTCTAGAGATGAGATCTCTCATCCGATTTCATTTTTATTACATATCGATACTGTTGTTTTTTTATTTATTTAAATGTATGGGTACCTGTTTGCGTGTTATGTCAACTCTTCCCATTAAAATGTCATTGGAAAATTAATTTGCATTAATTTAAATAAATATTGAACATCGTATTAAAATTAATAAAATTTTATTGATGGAGATATACGGGGTGTCCCAGAAATTTAGGATCACCTTGAAGGTCCCAAAAAATTGTAAAAAAATTCCCTGTATATTAAATGGTCTTGATTAGTTAAGTAATATACATATTGTATATATTATACAATATACAAATGAAACCAAGGTTTTACGCATAATAAACTGTACCTAATAATTGTTTATATTATAATAGACAAGATATTGCGTAAATTTATTTTTAAACATGACAGCTGGTAGCAAAATATAAAATACAATATGTAAATTTTTAAGTAAATTATTTTAAAAACATTGCGTACAAATTGGAACATATTAGAACGTGGGTATCTAACATATTTGGAAATATTCTCAAAAGCTTCCTAGAAGCTCCATAAGAAACCTTCTAAGAACATTCCAAAAACGTATTCTTAAAATGTTCTTAGGATGCTTTTTAGGAAGGTTTTAAGAAGCTTTTAAGAATCTAATTGCATCGTTAAAAGGGTATCTATAGAATGTTTTAAAAGTCCCTAAGAACATTCTTAGCAATAAGGGAAGGTTCTAAGAATATTCCATTATTCCGGGTAATATCTTCTTAGAAGATTCTTAAAATCATATATGCAAAGGATTCTTGGGTTTTTAACTTTTAAGTTAAATTAAATTACATCTTAAATTAAATTACTTTTCTGTTAGAACTAGGGTTCAAATGTTCTATTTTTATTTCAGATGAAACTCGCATGTCTATTGCTTGCGATCTGCATCTATGCGGTAGCATCCACTCCTGCCACAAGCCAGGATAAAAATAAGGAAGGAAGATTCCTGACGCAGCCGACTCTCGAAAAATGCGCTGGAAGTAAGTTTTCCGTACGAAATTTACACTCAAACACGGAGAGAAAAGTATAATGCTGATTACCATAATTATAATACCCTTTACTATAATTTATATTACTATTTGGCACAACTATCTTGTATATTGCCAGATACTATGCATATTTAGTAATTTTTAAATATCCATGTATGTTAAACCTTAAGGTAAAATATTATTATTCTCAACCAATTTTGTTTTTAATTCTTATTATAATTAGATTTTTTCCATTACTAATAAGTATAGTAAATTTTAACATATTATGTTGCCATTTTAAATATAAAATATTTTAAAATCGAATATTTTTATATGCTAACAATTAAAAATTGTAACATATTAATTGTACTTTTTAATATACAAAAATGTTATGAGAAAGAATTGAACCTACACCTCGCCAAAGTTTTTTGTTTTGAGTGCGTTCCATCAACTTCAAATACCGACAGACAGGTGTTTTGACCTATATTGGGTATCATCAGACACTGTCAAGCAACTTGTAGTAGTGGAACACACCCAAAACAAAGAAATACCTGAGCTTATATAACATGGTTGGTAAGCCAACAGAGGCGAGATGTAAGAACATCACGTGATCCACACCGTCTAACGACGCGTCGCGACGTGGCCTTTGCCGCAATCGGTACATACTTGGTTGCATAACCAAGTAGGTTCAATTCTTTCTTATTAAGTATTACTGCAGTAATGGGTCAAGAAAGTTTATTAAAGAAACTAAGAAAATTGAATGTTTAAAATGTCATGAGTTACTGTATTGTATTTAAATATTTACCTTAAACATAAAAGTATCTTTATTTTTACTATATTTTTTATTAATGTGTAATATATTCTAATAATAGATGTACACCTTACATTTGATTAAATCATATAGTAAATATTACTATTTGTAGATAGTAAAATCAATTTACTATACGAACATATTAAAAATTAAAATATATATTATACATTTATGATTTAGTAATATTGGTGTTGTAATCTTTACTAAAATTGTATAATAAAAAATAGTATTTTGTATTACAATCTTAATATTGTATTGACGAATATATAATATTGTTACCCTTAAAATTTGTTAAAGTAAATTTTACTATATTTTTTTTACCATCTAAAATTTACTATACATTTCTCTCCGGGTATCAAAGTTCATTATTATTTTGTTGTTTTAGGACCCAAACAATTTTTCTTCAAAGGCCACAACTACTTCTACAGCGAAAACGTAACAGCACTCGCCAAAAAACACGTCGATTGGCTGGATGCAAGAAACATATGCCGTCAATATTGCATGGATTTGGTATCCATGGAAACGCAGGAAGAAAACAAAATGATCGTCAATTTTATTCAGAAAAGTGAGTTTTTTATCTGGACCTACATTAAATAAACTAGATTTACATATCGTCCTGGGAAGGGTTTAAATCAAACGTGAAGCTGACATTTTTACAAAAAGAACAAGCTAATGTTGATAAAAATACATGGAAAAATGGCGAAGTTATGAATTTTTTAGTGGAAGACCAAAATTCAGCTTTTTGACGATTTTTATTTTATTTTGTTCTTTTATTTTGTTTTATGTTTATTCTTTAATGAAAACCAAAGTAAAGTGCATGATTGGAATTTTTTGAGTTTTTTACTTTTACATTATTCAAAATTTAAATTTGACATGAATTATTTAGTTAATAAAAAGTGTAAAATGAGTAAAAGTAGAGAGTTCGAGTGCGTAAATAACCCGCACAATCTGGGCGACGTAAGTGATGAGCACGGAGAACGTTTTCTGGGATGCAGCCATGATGGGTGATTACATTTGGTACCTCATACGAGAAACGGAATACGAAAGCAACAAAAGACAAAGGAGCCAGAATTTTTTTAAACCTATGCTTATTAAAACAAAATAAAACTTTCAATATCTTCAATGTTCAATATTTATTGTTCAATATTCAATATATAATTTAATTTCAATATTTAATAAAAATCAATTTTCAATATTAAATTTTATATAATTCAATAAAATGAAGAAAAAACGTAAAAATTCTCGAAAAACTGAATTTTGCTCTTACACTGAAAAATTCATAACTTCGCCATTTTTCCATGGATTTTTATCAACAGCAGCTTATTTTTTTCCTTTAAGTATAATCCATACGTAAAATAAATCAAACTGGACTTATCTTTTCGATTTCTTTCTTTACCAGAGAGATATGTAAATTTTCGACCTCGATTTTTGTAAAAAAAGGACTTTTTCAACTTCATAAAATCGCCAGTATCGAACTACTGAGCCGATGATGAGCCTTTGATTTAAGTGCTTCTTTGGTCAAATTCCTTGAAAAGAATTTGTGATTTTCGCATTTAGTGAGCCAAACTACACAAGAAAATCATAGTGAGACATGGTTGGCAAAATGGCTGTAAACTAGCCACGGTGGTCAAAACTAAAGTATAGGACGAACAAAAATGCCAACCAAAACTGATAGCATAATCTGATTATAGACTCCTTTGGTAACACAAAAATGTATTTATCAAAATCCCAGCTGATCCTTTATTAAAGTTTTGCATATTTCTTAGTATTTTAAAATTGTTTATGCCATTTCGATAAAATAATTTAGTACCGTTATCAAATGTTTTTAAAAATTTGGCAGATACATGACTGAAATATGGATAAATTACATTATAAATACAAAATAATGTAAAATACAGTTTGCAATATCTTATTTATTGTTTTAAGGTACCTAATACAAAACTAATAAATAACTAAAGATTCTTTGAAGCAAAATCGATTACTGCTTGCCTTAAATTTTCAGTAAAACTTTTTCTTGGATTTTACATGGAAACAGTATTTTTAAATTCTTCAGTCTCTGTACAAACATTCTTCTTACATCTAGCGATATCCCCTAGAAAGGAAGAGCATATCAAAACTTTAGTTCGTTCGTCCGTCCTCTTCCCTTAATAATTTTGTATGCCCTTTATATCTTGCCATTTTGCAGATAAAGCACATACATTCTAGGCTGCCGCGAAATTCTCTAGCATTTTATAAATTTTGAAAATTTGGCAATTGTGGCTATGCAAAAATACCGTTTTTACCATATTGAAGCAGGTAATTTTGAATCACTTAAGTTAAAGTGTTCGTTTGAAAAAGTCTGCAGTAATTTTGTATATTTTCTCAGAAACCCTAAACTTTGAATTTTTCGATTACCAAAAACGATTTTGTCTCCACAGCCAGCACATACCTTCTCTCGATTTTCTTCATGGCTCAACTTGAATTTCGGTTTAATTTTCATTTTAAAATACTATTTTTAACTTTATAAAGTATACATTAAATAAACAACTAAAGCAAAATGATAACGCAAGTGACGTATAGCAATTTTTTTCATAATTTACAAAATTTGCAAGTTGTAATTATTTCATAGACAAACTTCCAGTATTTTTTGTTATAAAAAATATTTAAGATATAAATCTTAGTTTTTTGTTGTTGTTTTGTTTTGAGTGGTAAAAAATAATAGGTGACTCAATAAATTAATACTGGGGAGTAAAGTAATTTAAATGATACAAAGTTTATTATTTTGCTTAATTTTATTAAAGTTGTACAGGTAGTTTTAGTACAATAATTGCAAAATAATATATAGAAATAGAAAAACAAAAAAGTTTGCAAAACTTTAAAATAGGATCAGCTGGGATTTTGATAAATACATGTTCGTGTTACCAAAAGAGTCTATAATCAAAATATGCTATCAGTTTTGGTTGGCATTTTTGTTCGTCCTATACTTAAGTTTTGACCACCGTGTAGCGATATTGCATTATTCCGAATATGATTTTAGATGATGTTCCTTACATCTGGACGTCCGGAAGATTATGCGACTTCAAGGGCTGCGAAGATCGTCCGGATTTGGAGCCAAAGAACATAAACGGCTGGTTTTGGTCGGCCAACCGTGACCAGATCCCGGCCACGAACAAAGTGGCCTCTGGATGGAACTACAACCCATGGTCCACGACCGGACACAAGAAGAAGCCGCAGCCCGATAACGCGGAGTTTGACGTAAACAACACCACTGAGCCCTGTTTGGCTGTCTTGAACAACGTCTACAAAGACGGTATCACATGGCATGATATCGCTTGTTACCACGAAAAACCTTACATTTGCGAGGATAATGACGATCTTTTGGACTATATCAAGGCGTCAAACCCCTTAGTTTAAGTTGTAAATAACTTTAATAAATTTTTGTTAGTTAACGTTTGGGTTATTTTCAAATCAAATTTCTTGTACAGTGTGGTCCACGTAAGGTGACCCATATACTTATCTCAGAAACTACTGGAGTCACAAAAAATTTGTAAGAAACAAATATTCACGAAGTAAAAAATATTTTTAAAATATTATATTTTCATTTATATAGGGTGTTCGGTTTTCCTTGGGACGATACCAACTTTCTTATTTTCAATGGAACACCCTGTATTTTTTTGCATTTTTGGATTCTTCCCACTCTTTTAGGTATACTTTGTAAATATATTAAATAAGAAAATGAGTAAAATTAAGATTTATTAAAATTTCTCTAAATGTAGACACTCGCTAAAAGTTAAAAATAATCAACTAAAAGTTATTATTTTTTATATTATGTAGTATCCATCTCTTTAATAATAAGTAAGCTATAAGTTAATTTATTTTTTGGAAAATATTATACAGGGTGTTTTCTTTGAATAATGAAAATTTAACTAAGGTAATTGGAAAAAAGCTACTAATTGTGAAAAATGCGAATATTTTTTTTTCTGTTAGGTTTAGGTACAGGACATATATATAAAATAAAAGGTGATTACTTATTCTATCCAATTATGCAAAAATATATAGGGTGTTCCATTGAAGAAAAACAAGATTTTAAACTTTTAAAATCGCTATTTTCAACGGGACATAGAAAACACCCTGTATAATATTTTCCAAAAAATATAATAATTTACTTATAGCTTACTTATTATTAAAGAGATGGATACTACATAATATAAAAAATAATAACTTTTAGTTGGTTATTTTTAACTTTTAGCGAGTGTCTACATTTAGAGAAATTTTAATAAATCTTAATTTTACTCAAAAAGTATTAACATTTTCTTATTTAATATATTTACAAAGTATACCTAAAAGAGTGGGAAGAATCCAAAAATGCAAAAAAATACAGGGTGTTCCATTGAAAATAAGAAAGTTGGTATCGTCCCAAGGAAAACCGAACACCCTGTATAAATGGAAATATAATATTTTAAAAATATTTTTTACTTCGTGAATATTTGTTTCTTAGAAATTTTTTGTGACTCCAGTAGTTTCTGAGATAAGTATATGGGTCACCTTACGTGGACCACCCTGTACATTTGCTGTCCAACAACTTTAATCAGTACCAAATCAACATAATAGTTTCTCCGCTCTGAACTATAAACAATTATACAGTCAAGTCAAGTGCATTTAAAACCTGATCTAAAAGTTTAAAAGCGCGAAGTAAACTGCCACCCCACCTGTCGAAGTCACGGAACCACCCACCTTAACAGGTGAACCTGAAATAAACCAATTACAAGGGAACAATGAGACATATTCAGATCCGTTTTTAATATTTGCACTTCGGTATTTTCATAAATAAGAATTCACCGAGCCTACGGGTGTGTTTATACCTTCCCAAGTGACAAATCCGTAGAAATCAACAAGAAAGAATAAAAGAGTTGAACACGGTTAACGAACCCCTACATTAAATATTCCAAAGATACCGAATGCACAGGCAGTATAGGAAGTGACAAGTAGTAGGTACTTAATAAACATAAATCATATGTAAGTAATCAAACCATTTTCTAATCTTTGCATTAAAGACCTTCTCGAGTATAAAAAAAATAAATAGTAGAAGCAGTAAAAATAAATACAAATGCAATTTATTAATTGTTAAATGAGAAAAGAAGACGTAAACACAATTTCTACCACAACAAGTAAATAAGGAATAGTCGTTTTCAATAAATAGTTCTTACTACTTAATACTTAAATTAAATAATTTTAGGGATTGCTTAGGCGAGTAATCAAAAACAATTCTAAAAAAACTTTAAAACAAACCCTATAATGACTGTTGGGGACAGAGACCCGGATGAAATATAAGACCAGCAAGGGTGTCCAAGTAACTTACTAATAATCCATGCCTCATTCATGATGCTTTTACTTAGTTTTGTACTAAAAATTTTTTTAAAATATGTTCTTTTTTTAAACAAATCCTAGTGTAAATAAAACCTTAAAAAGATTTTTAACAATCAAAAAAATATATTTTTAAAATGATTGAGCATTTTTATATAAGTTTTATATGTTAGTAAATTTGTGACCCAGGGGATCATTTTTTTTCTTTTCTAAGGGCTTATTTAAAAAATTCCAACTGCCCACGTTTAGGTGTTAAATAAACAAAATTTGGAAAAAAACAGGTTTGTAGATTAAGTTTCTGTTATTTAGTTTTTTATAAAAGTGTTTATAAAATATTTCATTTTCAAATAAGTTTTTTTCTTACTACCTCGACTCAAAATACGTTGTTTCGTCCCCGATTTCACGGCAGAAAGTTTACGTTTCTTGCATTGGTCAAGCTATACGCGCACACTCTAATAGCGGGAGTAAAAATTTTTTAGTCGCGTGCTTAACATTTAAATTTCGTACTGCCAACATGAGAAACACAAAAATATGACAGTTTTAAACCATAATTTTGCAATTATAACAACAAATAAACAATTTATGTTTTTACTTTTTTACTTTTTATGTTGTTTTAAGTGTTTAATGGTACTTTTATTTGTTATAAAGTAGTAATTTGTTAATTAAAATACAACCTTTTATTTTTACTGTATTGGCACCGCTGAATTACCATGAAAACGCTACAGTTTGATTGATTTTGAGTGTAAACGTCAGAATTAAATTAAACGTCAGATTTTAATTTTGACACAAATTTTTTTATATACATTTAATTTTTTCCCGTATTTTCTGCAGGGTAGTAAGAAAAATAGTATACACTACACGGGCAGAAAGTGTGAGAGTCCTGAACTGCGCGCCATGATGCCCTCGGCTTCGCCTCGGGCATCATGGCGCGCAGTGCAGGAATCTCACACTTTCTGCCCTTGTAGTGTAATATACTATTGTTACCCCGAATCTTAAATTCAACCATATGAATTGTTGCATCTAAATTCAAAATGTGTTATAACTAACAATTTGTTAGTAACAAACATACAGTATACTACTTGTATGAGTCGGTTAAAAAAAAAAACACAAAAATGTGTGAAAATGTTTTTATTTATTTTAATTATAATTTTTTTATAGTGCGAGGCATGGACCACATGGTCCATGGTGCGAGGTAAAGTCATCCATATTGAATCGGATGAAAAATTGAAGCTTGTCTATTTTTCATGGTGAAAATTACTAATCTAAAATTTGATATTCCTTACAGTTACGGCATATTGGCGGATGTGCGCAAGCGAAAACTAATTTCAAAAAGTCTACCCCTTCGAACTAAACATTGACAAGCTTTATTAAAAATTGGGAAAAAGTGAGGTTAATTCCGTCCGACAGTTGTAAGATGTTTAACATTTAAAACCACCCCAGCACAAAATATTGGTCTTATAGGTATATATATATACCTACTAACTAATAGCAAAATTAAGGTTAAATTTATTTTTTGAGTGTCCCAATATTTTGTAGTTCAATTCTTCATTCTTATTTACTTGCTGTTAAAATAGTTAAAAACGAATAACAATGTTTCAGCCACTAAAAAACAAAATTGTATTAAAAAAAAATCGAAAATCATTGTTTTAAAGAATATATATATATCCAGTTTCTTACATTACAATGTAACGATTACATTAAACTTACATTTACATAAAACTGCAGATTAACCTTTATCATATTTCCAAGCGTAAGAGTTACTGGTTTTTCCAATCTTGCCATCATAAAAACAAGTTTCCTTCTTAAATAAGGCGGATAATTTTTCCAATCCATTTGAAAAATCACTGGTATCAACTTTAGAAGCTTAAAAACAAATACCATTAAAAATGTTTTGTTATACATAATGGCACATTGTACACTCGAAAATTCCTTAGAAATATTTTCAATGTAAGTATAGAGTTATTAAACGCTTTAAAAAATAGTATATACAGGGTGAGTCATTAAACTTAATAATAAAAATTTAATGATTCAAGGGGGGAAATCAATCAGTATACTAAAATTGGTCCTCATATTACTGCAGATTCGTATCATTCGATTAAAAATAGGTAGATTTTGTCTAAAACATTTTTTCATTTTTGTAATGAAAAAAATCAATTTTGTTCGATTTTCTCCAATAATTTTTGAATAAAATACTTGAATTTATTTTTTAAATTCATTTATTTATTTCGTTTTAATATTCTGCTAACACTGCTCTGGGATATTCCCAAATCTCTAGATAATTCTCGTGTGCTTGCATGAGGATTAGCGGCCGTTGCTGCTAATAAATTAATTTCATCATTTCCACCTGTGACTGTTGCTCGACGAACTCTTTTTTTCGGTTGAACACTCCCGTTTGTATTAAACTGCTTGACTGTACGGTGAAATGAAGTACCTGACCGAATTTTATCCGGAAAACGCTGAGCGTAGATATTAACAGCATCATCAAGATTCCTGCCTTCTTCACCATAAATCAAAATCATTTCTATTTTTTCTTCCACTATTAAAAAATCCATTATGAATAACTGCTTAACGAAAGGAGGTCTTTTTGTTTGCAAATTAATCTTCGAACTAAATTGATTAAATAATGCTAAACTATGTATAAATAGTTTCTTTATACCTCAATAATAAGTATTATTTATAAATAAATACAATTTTTTTTTCCTCAATTAGGATAAAATTAATTAATTGACAAAATAATGTTTTTTTTTACCTTAAATGAGGTATTTTTATTAAAAATGGTACAATAATAATCCTTTAAATTAAAGGATTTAATGCGGGCAGGTAAAAAGTAACCATGGTGCGCAATTGATAATTATCACCGAATGAAATAATGTAGGTATAAAACTTAAACCAAAGGAAACTTAAATTTTAGTTAAAAAATCGCGGGTACTTAAAAAAATCAGATTTAATTTAATAAGATAATTATTATCAAAAAAGTGATATTTTTATAGAAAAATTATTGCAGGATCGTATAAGAAGAAAAATCGAAAAAAAAATGATTTTTTTTCATTACAGCGCCACCTATTACAAGTATGAAAAAATGTTTTAGACAAAATCTACCTATTTTTAGTCGAATGATCCGAATCTGCAATAAAAAATGGGGTGTTCCATTGGAAATGAGTATGAGAACTAATTTTAGTACTGATTGATTTCCCCCCTCGAATCATTTAATTTTTATTTTAAATTTTTTTTAGTAAAATGCACACTAACTGAGATATTTCAAAGTTAAATGACTTCCATTTTTTACTATTGGTTATTTCGTTACTTCTTTAAAACAAATATCAAATATTGATTTTAGACGGTTGTCCCATATTTATATGAAAAAAATGAAATAAAAAGTAACATTACGTCTTCACTAAAGGACTGACTGAACCAACACAAGCAAAATGGATCAAGAAGTATTAAACTTAATATTGTCCCAAAAACGATATATTCCAGTACGGTGTCAAGCTAAAAAATATTAAAATAATTATGATTATAAATGTTATTTTAACTTAAAAAAGTCGAATTTACTTTATACTAACTTAACTCAAATAATTTAAAAAACTTTAGTTTAAATTTCGTATTTATAGTATTTTTTTTATCTAATTGGTGTTTTTAAGAATAAACTAAAAAAAATTCTTACCAATAGTAAAGTATACAAAACTCCAGTCAAAATGCCCGTCAAAATTACGTATTGGATTAGATATGTTATAGAAAAAATATCCTCGATAAGTTTTGCACACCTAAACGTAAAATATTAATTAATTAATAGCAGAGGTCTAAAAATATTTAAACAGAATATATATATAAATTAAGAATTTCTTTATCTGATAGTCTATCACATCAGGTTTTCAAGACTGCGGCAACGTTGCAAATTTAGGGGTTTAGTTTGTAAATACGAAACCAAAATTGGTTGCATTGATTAAAACAAACTATAGCCAAAGATAATAATAATAATAATTATCTTTGACTATAGCTATAGCTATAAATGTATATATAGTTATAAATGTAATTATAATGTAATATTGGTTATGTTTAAATTATTGAAGGTTACATTGAACGGTTGTCTAGTTGGGTCAAGTTAAGTTGTCAAAATTCGTAGTTAAAAATGCAATTAATTTGGCTTTGGTGGTGCAAAGATGAGTAAAATCAAAAAGTAGTTAAATATAGGTGACTACGGCCCAGGATAGACAAAGTATTCCTAGCGGATAATAACACTAGTTTACAGCCATTTTGCCCACCATGTCTCACTATGATTTTCTTGTGTAGTTTGGCTCACTAAACGCGAAAATCACACTTAAAATTTTTTTCATGGAAGCATTTTCGAGATATGAATTTTTAATTATTTTTTTTTAATTTTCTGGGGTGTTTTGACGTTATAGAGTATACTTCGAGTTCTAATTGATCGATTTGACCAAACAAGCACTTAAATTAAAGGTAATTGAGCCCTCTACAACTTTCTCTTGTATTGTTTTGGTATCGGCTCAGTAGTTCGATACTTGTGATTTTATGAAGTTGAAAAAGTCCTTTTTTACAAAAATCGAGGTCGAAAATTTACATATCTTTCTGGGAAAGATAGAAATCGAAAGAAAAGTCCAGTTTGATTTATTTGAGTCGTATAGATTCAAAACCCGCCAAATCCATTTATTGAAAGTAAAGGACAGTAGATATGTTTGCAATACCGTAAAACGGGGTTACTTTGCACTTTGATGGGTAACTTTGCACCACTGCTGTAAAAGTATATATAAAAATATTATAATATATACTCTCTAAAAATGAAATAGTCAAAATTCTACTATTTGAATTAGTACCAGCATTTTTTACTAATAAAATAGTCGTTTTCACTTTTAAATAGTTATTTTTTACTATGTAAATAGTTAAAGTTTGACTAATTTAAGATTAGTCACCATATTTGACTATTTCTGACAGTTAAAAGTAACTAATTTCTTTAGTCGTTTACGCCCAACAACAAAGTATTATTTGAATTAAATGCATATACCTCTCCATGGTTAAATGACCCATAAAACAAATAAAGATGCAAAAAGTTTAGCTCAAAATAGCAACACAAATAATATATTAAACTTTAAAATATTATAAACAATATTTATTGACACATAAAATTAATTTTTATAAGAGCGGCTGACAGCCGAATGCGTTAAGAGGTTAGTTTGACAAACTTGTCAAGTGACAGACCTGAGTTCAATCCCAGGCTGGGTCAAAACTTTTTTTAAATTTAAATTTACTAATTTGACTATTTCATTCAGTGGAATTTGACTAATTATTAGTGACTGCTTTTTCACTATGACAATTAGTCAAATATGACTTATAATTAGTTATTTTTGACTAATTCATTTTAAGAGAGTATAATAATAATTTGTAAATTTTATTCATTTTAAGGTTTTGTTTTTGGAATCTTTTTTTAAAATAAACCCCTTTTAATATTGGTTTTAATTTAATAAAACTGGTGCAAAGTTACCCATCAAAGTGCAAAGTAACCCCGTTTTACGGTACATATTAATTATGTTGTTATGGAAACATGTCTTCTGTCCTTTATTTTGAATCTATACGACTCATTTTACGTATAGATTATACTTATAGGATAAAAATAAGCTGCTGTTTATAAAAATCCATGGATAAATGGTGAAGTCATGAATTTTTCAGAGGAAGAGCAAAATTCAGTTTTTCGAGAATTTGTACGTTTTTTCTTCATTTTATTGAATTATGTAAAATTTAATGTTGAGCATTGATTTTTATTTTAAACATTAAATATTTAAATTAAATTATATATTGAATATTGAACAATAAATATTAAACATTGAAGATATTGAAAGTTTTATTTTGTTGTAATAAGCATAGGTTTAAAAAAATCTGGCTCCTTCTTTGTTTTTTGTTGCTTTCGTATTCCGTTTCTCGTATGAGGGACCAAATGTAATCACCCATCATGGCTGCATCCCAGAAGCCGTGATACCGCCGCTCCATAGCCTTCATTTGCTGGTGAAAACGTTCTCCGTGCTCATCACTTACGTCGCCCAGATTGTTGGGGGTTATTTACGCACTCGAACTCTCTACTTCTTTTACTCATTTTATACTTTTTATTAACTAAATAAAATCATGATAATAATACCTTGTTGAAATATCAAAAAATAACTTCGCCATTTTTCCATGTATTTTTATCAACATTAGCTTGTTTTTTTTGTAAAAATGGAAGCATCGCAAAAAAAAAATTCAAACTGGAGTTATCTGTTTTATTGAAACAGATGTAAATTTTCGACCTCAATTTTTGCCTTAAAAACGAATTTTTTATGTTATTAAAATCGCTAGCGTCAAAATACTCCGATATCAAAAGTATGTAAAAGAAAGTTTTAGAGGGCTTAAATACATTCAATTTAAAATATTTTCAATTTCATTTTACCAACAAATAAAAAAAAATGAACTCTACCTGATGGATCTTTGTATTTCATTGATACATTTTACAATCCTCATGTCAATTATTTTTATTCTTTCTTCATTATTCCTTATAATGATATTCTTGTCCACTGCCCGTAGAGCTAATTTAACCACCTTTAATGGGACAACCACATGTAAAAGACACGTTATACCCAATGTATTTAAAGCTAAAAATAAAGCAATTATAAAATAAATTTAAGTTTAATGGGGTAGTTAAATTTTTTCTGACCTATACTTTTTATAGTTTTATTCAAGGCGTTTTGTAATTTTAAACATTTCTGTAAAATCGGAATTTCAATTGAGTTTACCGTTTTCGAGATATTTACAAAAAAAAATCTCCTAATTACGTCACTAGGCTATTGACAACGTTGCCAGCTTTTTCTATGGTTGCCAGTGTGTTTAGTTTAAGATTCTTACGATAGATGGCGCCACGTTATAATATTTTAGTTTTAAAACCACTTGATCTTTAATTTTAGTTGAGAAGAAGAAGAAGAATTGATTTTTTGACGTTTCTTTTTTTCGGGTTACGTTTTTTTTTAATTTAGATTATTGAAAATCAATGTTATTGTTATGTTATTTGTAATTGATATTAGATAAGTGATTTATTAATAACGGACTCCAAAGCAGAGGAATCTTGTGGAATGGTTGGTTACATTGAACATTGGAGCTTTTAAACAAATAAAGTAAGTACCTATAATTATAATCATATTTTGTCGTAAATGCATTTCATTAGTATAATGCCTAGTTCTTTATATTCTTTTAGATATATCTTGGACTCTAAAATATCAAACAGTAATATGATACCTCGTAATAAGGAAGATAGGTACTTAATGAATTTGGTGACCATCTTTCACTCAACTGACAGTGACAGTATTTGTACATAACCTCTTCGGGTATTTTCTGACATAACCGAATGAAATCATTAACAAGACAAATTAATTAGTAATTTTCAAGTTGAAAATTTCAACCAATAGAAATCTTAGAATGTTGGTCACATGGCGAGGTTTGTGACGTCATAAAAATTTATATTTTTTGTAAATATCTCGAAAACGGTAAACTCAATTGAAATTCTGATTTCACAGAAATGTTTAATATTACAAAACGCCTTAAATAAAAAGTATAGGTCAGAAAAAATTTAACTACCCCATTAGGTTCTAAAACTAACCAAGCCCAGGCATCATATTCCCAAAATACAAATACAGCTCCAAAACAAGTCTAACGAAATAATGCCCATCGGAATACGAATAATCGAAAGGTATGTGTATTCGAAATGGATTATAACGATACGTTGAAGTTCTGTTTAGGTATGGATTGAATGCTTGGTAAGTTCCTTGGAACCAGGCATTTAGATATAATGCAGCTTCTATGAATATAAATCCAATGCAAAAAGTCAACACGTATAAAACTGAGAACATTTTTGCTTTCTTGTGCAATTTCGCATGATAGTTTTCAATTTGTTGTCTAAAAATTTTAAATATATTTACATATATACATCACAAACAACACTATTGCTCTTATTGCGCTTTAAAACTATACAATAAAACTTTTAATAAAACCAAATGATCTTATAAGACGGAAAGAAATTTTGAATACAATTAATCCAGTAAGGTAGTATTACAATCAAATTTTTGATCAATATAGCGCCAATCCCAAATTAGACTAATATCAATAATTCATTCGATTGAATTATTTGCTAGGCTTAAATGTATCAAACCGTGATAAATAGCAGCAAATAAGTTTTATAAATCACTACAAAATTTAGAATAATTATAGTGACTATTTCCCTCGTCTTAATTTCCACCAATCACAAACGCGCAATTTTGAATTACAAATGGTTTCTAGGTGAAAAAACTGTGTGACAGCACCTGTCAGCAGTTTTTTCGAGTTTACCCGCGGCAAAACTTGCAATTGCAATTTATATTTTAATTGTTAACTGTTACTCATGAAATAGTCTTGTCAAATACCATTCGGGCATCTAATTTTTCCTGTGAAAAAAATCGAAAAAACACAATGCTAAGTAATATTTTTTAACAAAAAGCATTCGTGCAGGTGCAAAAATCCTCCTCTTCGACTCGGATTTTTGTCGCCACCAGCACTCATGCTTTTTGTTAAAATATCACTTAGCAACGTATTTTTTCGATTCTTTTCAAAAAAATTAAATGCCCTTATGATATTACTTACGAAAATTAAATTAAATTCCTCTACGATTTTATAGAATCCACATAATATTTTCTTAAATTTACCAATTCTTGGATTCAATTAAGCACTTTTTAGGTCAATTTAATCTATTCTTTTAATAGTAGTTATAAAAAATTTAGCAAAATTAAGAATAATTAGGATAAAGTTTATTAGATCATTTGATTGATTCGTGCAAAATTAATCTAAATAGTTGGTAAAAATTGTATTATTTTAATCAATTCAATATTTGATTATTGACTAGAATATTGATCTTCGTAGTAAGCTGTGATAGTGGGGTAGGTAAAGTATATATACTAAATTTTGTGTTTAATAAATATTCATTTATTTTAGCTTACAAACTTTCATAAAAAATAACTCAATAAAATAATAATCTATAGGTTCAAAATACAAAAAAAATAACTCAATAATAATAATAATATAATGTATAATTTTTAAAGTTTTAAAATATTTGCGTTTAAAACCTTAAAAAACAACTGTTTAAATTTAACTTAACGGCGTCAAATTAATCAAAGATGGTGGCTGGAGATATCCCACGTGGTGCGCACAACAGTTTTCGTTCGAATGCCAACGAAATCGAACAGAAATTCTTGTGTGGATTGTGATCACGATTTTAATATTATCCATGTCCCTGACGTCTACTTGACAGTGAAAATGCTTGGTAGGAACATACCTATATTACTCTTAATAACAAAAAACGTGGAAATTAATAAAATTTATTATACCTAGATATATCGCAAAAACTATGAGAGCGAAGTCAAAATAAACGGTTTTGGAATCTGCTGTGTTGAATAGACACGATCGTTCTTTCACAATTCACTACACCACCTGTCTCGAAGAGAAACTGCAAACTAAAAGGCGTTAAAAATAAAAAATTGGCATGTTTGCTAAATTTGTTGCTTATATTACAGATTTGGTCAAAATATTAGCTTGATTTTAGCTGACTTAATAATGCAGTCAAATATTGGATAATCGTATTAAAAATTTGATAGAATTAGTTTTATATTTGATTAATGTTAGTACACATTTCATAGGTCTTTTTCTAAAATTCAGTAAATTTTTGAAATAATTCAATCTAGACAGAATTATTTTAATTTAAACATGTATAGATATTAAGCAATTATTTTATTATTTTTATTCCAAATATATTTGAAATATGTTTAAATTAAAATAATCCTGTCTAGATGAAATTATTTATTAAACATTTACAAAATTTTAGAAAAATATCTATAAAATGTGTACTAACATTAATCAAATATAAATAAAACTAATTCTATCCAAGTTTTGATACTACTTACTAATACTAGTAAAAATAAAGTTAAATCCATTTAGTTTTTATTTAAATATTATTTGATAAAATTAATCCAAATAGGAATATAATAATAAAATCCAAGAGCTGATCTTATCTATCTTTTCTTTAAAAATTAAGCTTAACGTTACATAAAGCCAATCTTAATGTTTGATTGGTTTAAGAAAAACTTTTTCTGTGACCAATCTTAACTTTGCTGTTCCTAGAAAAAAATGTATTCGATTTAGCACTTAAACGATAATGTCTATCTTAGGATGTTAATTTTAATTTGATGATATTAATCATTTGCGAAATGTACATATTTATCATAAAAAACTTTAATTTGTCAGTTTTTTTCTTGATTTATTCTATTTTAGATTAAACTAATTCATTTTGGATAAATTTTGGCTTTTCTTAAATTAATAAATGGCTTTGAATTACTTTTTCATAACATTTCTTTTCGTTTAAAATAAAACTTTTTTATAATATTAATAAAATTTATGTAAATTTAACAACAAATTAATTCAATAAACTTTCATTGTAATAATGGTCATATTTTTAACCTACTGTTGGGTGTTGGGTAGTTTTTTTTTAATAATTGCAAGGCATTAAAACAAATTATTTATTATAACAAAAAATATGAACTCACTTTTTAAACAACAAGTCTGCTTCGTTTATAGAATAGAACTTAAATATTTCTTTTAGAAAATGTCGAAATTTTAATTTTCTTAGTGATCTTTTTGATATTTTTATCATGCTAAATTTTACCACACTTCACTCCCACAAGTGAAATCAATAAGATTAAAACACAGACTGTGGATTATAAAGTTATGTTCACCAAGGAGAGCGCTGGCTCTTTCCCCCTCTTTTCAAGGGAAATAACAAAAATGTTGTTACCATTGCAAAACAATAGTAAATATTAAAAAAGTGTAGGTACACTAACAATTAACTCTTAAAATTACAATTAGTGATAATACAGACACAAACAAAAAGAAAACTTTCTAAAACTGTTTTACCCTACCTTTCCTTAACTTGACTCTTGATATTTTTATTTAATTCGAATGTAGAGTAAAAACCCTTTATTTGCTCATAGCTATATTCCTTTGTATTTAAAGATTTTACCCTTTTGGTGAGTGAAACATTATTCAAATCAAATATTCTATAGTCACACTTCTGGTCAATCAAATCGACAAACTCCAAATATTTGCTTCTGAGCATTAGATGCCACAAGCATATTCGAATGCTGCTTATAACGTGTAGGGCCATAGGAGCTAGGTTATACATGGCTTCTTTGAAGTCAGTTTTCAGCAACTCTCGAAACTGTATATACTCCAATGTTGAAAGCAAAAAGGAAATGCACATATAGTGTGGAACGTATAAAACATAAAAAACTTTCTTCCAAAATTTTGATTTTGGCACTACCAAGTGAGTGTATTTAAAAAGCTTGTAGTGCCATTTGAAATAGTTACCAGGCATCAAATTTTCTAAGAAATCCATTTTATTAGATTGGCCCATTTCTTGAACGGTTTTGATACGACTATTGTAACGTGTACATTTGCAAATAAATTTATATAAAAAATAATATTTAAATTATGTGTTGTGATAATTTGGCAAAATAACCAATTTAAGTACATACTAATAATACATAATATTGGAACAAAATTGATGCCTACCTATATGATTTTACCATTTATAAAATGTATAATATAAGAGAAAAAATAAATTTAGTACACATGGCAAATTACAAAATTACATATAACAACCAGATTCTTAAAATGTAATACATGTGCAATTTGAATAAAAAATCATTTTTCCTTTAATTACACTAGTTTACAAAATCGAAATAAAATTCTGCCCACCATATCCCATTATATATTACAAGCCCTTAAATTGAAGGTATTTGAGCCCTCTAAAACTTTCTTTTACATACTTTTGATATCGGATAAGTATTTTGACGTTAGCGATTTTAATAACTTATAAAATTCGTTTTTATGGCAAAAATTGAGGTCGAAAAATTTACATATCGTCCTGGGAAGGGTTTAAATCAAACAGATAACTCCAGTTTAAATTTTTTTTCGTTAAGCTGACATTTTTACTTAAAAAAACAAGCTAATGTTGATAAAAATACATGGAAAAATGGCGAAGTTATGAATTTTTTAGTGGAAGACCAAAATTCAGCTTTTTGACAATTTTTATTATATTTTGTAATATATTTATTCTTTAATAAAAACCAAAGTAAACTGCATGATTGAAATTTTTTGAGTTTTTCACTTACTTTTTTCACCGAAAACATTATTCAAAATTTAAATTTGACATGGCTCCGCAAACGTGAATTCTTTTGTTTCTCGTGTTGGCATAGTGACATTTTACTGCTATTTTTTAATATTTCAACAAGGTATTTTTATCATTGTTTTATTTAGTTAATAAAAAGTGTAAAATGAGTAAAAGAAGTAGAGAGTTCGAGTGCGTAAATAACCCGGACAATCTGGGCGACGTAAGTGATGAGCACGGAGAACGTTTTCACCAGCAAATGAAGGCTATGGAGCGGCGGTATCACGGCTTCTGGGATGCAGCCATGATGGGTGATTAGATTTGGTCCCTCATACGAGAAACGGAATACGAAAGCAAAAAATGTTCGATATTTATTGTTCAATTTTCAAGATATACACTCACAGGCAAAATAATCGATCCACACAAATTTTCGATGAATTTCAATCGCAAATAACTTTTTAAAAATTACTAAAAAACACACATACGTTTGTAATATACAGTTTTAAACAAAAATATGTTTTTTACCATAAGTTTAAGACACTCTGTAGAGTGGCAAAACCGTATATTGTTCTAAATTAAGTTTTAATTATCAAGTCACACCTATTTTTATCAGTTCTGTTTTTGGTTCACCTTAATATATTTATTTTTGTGGAAAATATGGATTTTTTTAAAAAAACATTGCAATTTCCAATATTTTTCCTGTATGAAGAACTAAGGTTGCTATGGTCCATCCATAGCCTATGGAGGATGACAGTGACAGTTTTGTTAAATCATCCCATACTTGAACATGTCATATACAGCTTTCAAAAGCTATCAAATTGTTTTTTGTAAATTAATGTGTTAATTTTGAGGTGTCTTCTTACTTTTAAAAATGTCTCCGACTGATGTTCCCTTTGTACTTTACTTCTTGTGACGTTTAAAACACTTGGTACGTAATACTGTAACCGTCCAACCTGTATTAAATTAAGGGCTCTGGCAACATCAGACGGAGACATATCCATTTTTTAAAGTAAGAAGACACCTCAAAATTTAAACATTAATTTGCAAAAAACTATTTGATAGCTTTTGAAAGCCGTGTATGACATGTCAAAGTATGGGATGATTCAACAAAACTGTCACTGTCATTCTCCATAGCCTATGGATGGACCATAGCAACCTTAGTTCTTCATACAGAAAAATATTGGAAATTGCAATGTTTTTAAAAAAAATCCATATTTTCCACAAAAATAAATATATCGAGGTGAACCAAAAACAAAACTATTAAGAATAGATGTGACTTGATAAATAATTTAGAACAATATACGGTTTTGCCACTCTACAGAGTGTCTTAAACTTATGATAAAAAACATCTTTTTGTTTAAACCTGTATATTATAAACGAACGTCCATTTTTAAGTAATTTTTTAAAATGTGAGCGATTGTCCATTAATTTATCTACAATATTCTTTAATATTCGTTTAAATCCGACATAAAATAAAAAAGTTATTTGCCATTGAAATTCATCGAAAATTTGTGTGGATCGATTATTTTGCCGGTGAGGGTAATTAATTTCAATATTTAATGTTTAAAATAAAAATCAATGTTCAATATTAAATTTTATATAATTCAATAAAATGAAGAAAAAACGTAAAAATTCTCGAAAAACTAATTTTACTCTTCCACTGAAAAATTTATAACTTCGCCATTTATCAATGGATTTTTATCAACAGCAGCTTATTTTTTTCCTTTAAGTATCATCTATACTTAAAACAAATCAAACTGGACCTCGATTTTTGTAAAAAAAAGGACTTTTTCAACTTCATAAAATCGCCAGTATCGAACTACTGAGCCGATACCAAAACTATACAAGAAAAAGTTGTAGAGGGCTTTGGTAAATCGATCAATTATAACCCTTTTATGTTGCATGTAACCCGGTCTCTTATTATAACTTTTGGACTTGAAAATATGACAAATTAAATCAGTTGTGCTTAATTATTTTATTTTATCCAATTAGTTCCATAGCAACAATTTACCGAAAAAAATAATTAATCATACATTTTAAATTTAATTGCTATAGCAATATTATATATTAAAAATAGGCATTAGTGGGCTATTTCTAAATAATAAACACACCTTTGTCATTCCTGTTATTTTAGGTGTCTAACAAAGCTGAACTTGTGCCAAAATTATCGATATAATTTTTAAACAAAATAACTGTAATTCAATCCCCAATCTTTAAAAGAATATCATGGCTATTTGTAAATATCAATTATAAATTACTCATGTATAAGTATTGATTTTGACGCGATATTTTTAACAAACAATTGCAATTGTAAACACGTACAAAGGTGTTTTTGAATGATCTTCTTAAAATAAGTTATTTCGGTTAAGTATCGCGTATGTGGGCGCACTAAGCTCCACATAAACTATTTTCAGATTTACTTTAGTTCAACATTTTATTTAATAAATTTATTTGCAGTTCAATTCGGTAAAATTAGTATGTTTTAAATAAAAAAATATTGGTGAAAATTTTTTGTTATTAATTAATACACTCACAGGCAAAATAATCGATCCACACAAATTTTCGATGAATTTCAATCGCAAATAACTTGTTTATTTGATGTCCGATTTAAACGAATATTAAAGAATATTGTAGATAAATTAATGGGCAATCGCTCACATTTTAAAAAATTACTAAAAAATAGACGTACGTTTATAATATACAGGTTCAAACAAAAAGATGTTTTTTACCATAAGTTTAAGACACTCTGTAGAGTGGCAAAACCGTATATTGTTCTAAATTAAGTTTTAATTATCAAGTCACATCTTTTTTTAACAGTTTTGTTTTTGATTCACATTGATATATTTATTTTTGTGGAAAATATGGATTAAAAAAAAAACATTGCAATTTCCAATATTTTTCCTGTATAAAGAACTAAGGTTGCTATGGTCCATCAATATACAGCTTTCAAAATCTATCAAATTGTTTTTTGTAAATTAATGTGTTAATTTTGAGGTGTTCTTACTTTTAAAAATGTCTCCGACTGATATTGCTCTTTGTACTTTACTTGTGGATGGCTCTGGCAACATCAGTCGGAGACATATCCATTTTTTAAAGTAAGAAGACACCTCAAAATTTAAACATTAATTTGCAAAAAACAATTTGATAGCTTTTGAAAGCCGTGTATGACATGTCCAAGTATGGGATGATTCGACAAAACTGTCACTGTCATCCTCCATAGCCTATGGATGGATCATAGCAACCTTAGTTCTTCATACAGAAATAAAAAATATTGGAAATTGCAATGTTTTTTTTTTAAGTCTATATTTTCCACAAAAATAAATATATCGAGGTGAACCAAAAACAAAACTGTTAAGAATAGATGTGACTTGATAAATAAAACTTAATTTAGAACAATATACAGTTTTTCCACTCTACAGAGTGTCTTAAACTTATGGTAAAAAATATATTTTTGTTTAAACCTGTATATTATAAACGTACGTCTATTTCTTAGTAATTTTTTAAAATGTGAGCGATTGTCCATTAATTTATCTACAATATTCTTTAATATTCGTTTAAATCCGACATCAAATAAAAAAGTTATTTGCCATTGAAATTCATCGAAAATTTGTGTGGATCGATTATTTTTCCTGTGAGTGTATAACTTGAAGCACAGCGTAAATTTTTTTTTGCAACAGCAAACAAGTTAATAATTCATGAAAAAGTAATGATATATTTTTTTAATAAATATTCATTATAATTACATAGGTACAAAAAACATCTGTGTTACTTCCCTGGGATACCCTCAATTTACATATTTAACTAATTTGCAAAACCATACAAAGATTTCATAAGTTTGTAATAAAATGTTGCGAAACATGCATCAAAATAACGGCTTTCAAAGTAAAAGTGATTTTTTCTTTTTCAACAGATGGATTTTAAAAATTGCTGGATTGTGGTTACCTGAAAATAAAACCTGGTATGTTCAGCTTATTTACAAGATATATGCTTTGACTATATTCATATCAATTTACTGTTTCTTCGTGATGACCCAGTTTATATCTCTACTTGATACATATAGTGACTTGAACGATTTAATAAAGAACTTAAGCTTTTGTTTAACCGATTTATTGACCTCAGGAAAAGTTGTATTTTGGTATTTCAACATAAGAAAATTGCAAAGTATTATACAAAGATTGGATGACGATCTATTAAAGTATGAAAGGTGTGAAGATTTTGACCCGGAGGAGGTATTTTACAACTACAAAATGATCGGGGTTAAAGCAACAGGGACTTTTATGGGCCTTGGTATATTGACTTATTTCGCTTCGGTTGTACCTCCGATATTATCGGCTCTAAAAGTACTAATCACAAATGGTGAATTTGAACCTCAACCGCTAATATATTATGCCTGGACCCCTTTTAATTACGACACCCCTAAAATGTATTTGATAGCAATAATTTATCAGGGAATCTGCATGATGTCAAAACTTTACAATATTGTTGGGCTGGATACGTTCATAATGAACCTCATGAATTTCATTGCTTATCATTTTACTTTGATTCAACAAGCCTTTTTAACAATTACTGAAAGAAAGCTACAAAGGCGGGTTTATTTAAAAAATTTAACTCCTGAAGAACATAAAATTATGGACAAAGAGATGAAGGAAATGTGCAAACTAGTACAAAAAATATTAGGGTTAGTATCTATGTCACTTTGTTGTACCCCAATATGGCACTCATTTAACAATAAATCAAACACTTTATTTAAAAGATGTTATTTGGTAAAATGCTTTTTATTGTTTTTTAAAACATTCTTCATGAAGATTTATACAGTTTTTATATATACGTTTATAGCACTTTCTTTACTCTGATTAATGTATTTTAACCAACTTTTGTTGGTATAAAAAATAGGTTTTCATTTTAAGGTGTAGTGTTCAAATTGTAAGAATGGCCTTTTACCTTGTCACCGTACTTTTAAATAAAGTGTCTTTTGGACCTCATTAGTGTCGGGTACATGAGTTTCACACCGCATGGCTACCGGGCACTGATGAGGTCCAAAAGACCCTTGGATGTGATATGTTAGATTAAAACAACCTTATTGTACGTCAATTTAAACACTTTTTTTCTAGGATTTGTGAGGAATTAGAAGAAATCCAACGCTACCTTATATTTTTCCAAACAATGGCAACTTTGTTCATTCTTTGTACCTGTCTATATCTTGTCTTATCGGTAAAAAAAACTATCAGAAAAAAGTCGCAAAATTATCGAATAAATTGTTTTTTAGAGACCCTTATTTAGTAAAGAATTTTTCGCAGAGTCATTTTACTTATTATCAATTGGAATTCAATTTTTTCTTTTCTGTTGGTTCGGAAACGAAGTCACCTTAAAAGTATTATACACAGGGTATGTATATAATGATTATTGAAATATATTTTTTTAGGCCGATCAATTGTCCATGTAAACAATTCAAAGATAGTATGATTTTAACTTTGCTTATCCTGAAAAAACCGATTTATTTCACCATTGGCAATTTTGGAGCTTTAACTCTTTCAACTTTTGTGAATGTAAGAAACATTTTTTTAAAGGGTGCCCAAAATTGTTTTTATATTTTTTTAGATTGCCAAGACATCCTATTCGTTTTGTGCATTAATTCAACAAAAAAGTGAATGATTTAATGTTTTAATGTTTAAAAACTTGTAGTTTTAGTTGACAGTAGGCACTATTTAAAACTTTACTTATACACCAAATACAATCTCGTGATTATAAAGCCTTTTTTTTAATAAATGAATACATGATTTGCAGTACTGCATGAGGTTCATTATTAACGTATCCAGCCCAACAATATTGTAAAGTTTTGACATCATCCTGGTAAATTATTTCAATCAAATACATTTTAGGGGTGTCATAATTAAAAGGGGTCCAGGCGTAATATATGAGCGGTTGAGGTTCAAATTCATCATTTGTGATGAGTACTTTTAGAGTCGATAATATCGGAGGTACAAACGTAGCGAAAAAAGTCAATAAACCAAGGCCCAAAAAAGTCCCTGTTGCTTTAACCCCGAAAATTTTGTAGCTGTAAAATATCTCCTCCGGGTCAAAACCTTCACACCTTTCGAACTTTAATTGATCTTCCTCCAATCTTCGTATAATACTTTGCAATTTTCTCATGTTGAAATACCAAAATACAACTTTTCCTAAAGTCAATAAATCGGTTAAACAAAAGCTTAAGTTCTTTATTAAATCGTTCAAGTCACTATATGTATCAAGTAGAGATATAAACTGGGTCATCACGATAAAACAGTAAACTGATATGAATATAGTTAAAGCATAAATCTTGTAAATAAGCTGAACATACCAGGTGTTATTTTCAGGTAACCACATCCAGCAATTTTTAAAATCCATCTGTTGAAAAAGAAAAAATCACTTTTACTTTGAAAGCCGTTATTTTTATGCATGTTTCGCAACATTTTATTATAAACTTATGAAATCTTTGGGTGGTTTTGCAAATTAGTTAAATATGTAAATTGAGGGTATCCCAGGGAAGTATCACAGATGTTTTTTGCATTAATTCAATACAATCACTGCAAATTATGTATTATTTTATTAAAAAAAGGCTTTATAAGTCAACTAGTATGCCCAAAAAACTTTTTTAGATTGTCAAGATATCCTTTTTATTTTTGCATTAATTCAATAAAAAAAGTGAATGATTTAATATTTTAATGTTTAAAAACTAGTTGTTTTAGTTGACTAATTAAATTGTTACTCCTGCACCAAATACAATCACTGCAAATTAAGTTTTCTTTTATTTATTTAAACCCAAACATTAACTTTTTTATTGTAAAAAATATTATTTAAATGTAGGTTTATTTCTACATCATTTTTATTTGTATACGAGTATACAGGCCCTGTATTACAGGGTTTCCCTATTTATTAGATGTTACAAGTATTTAGCAGAGGATGAAGAACAATTTTGAGATACGAATAAGGGACAACAATTTAGTAAATAGACCAATGAATCTTATTTATTTATCAGGTATAATAAATATAAGAAACAAAAATACTTAATAATAATATTTAAATTCATAATTAATCATATTTATTTTGAACAAACTGAATTTTTCATAATTTAACATTAAATTTTTTTATAATTTACTTCAATATTGAAACAAGTATCCAGAATTTTGGATAAAGCAAAAACTTCTCTTTTTTGCCTTTAACCCATACAGATGTTAAACTTAAAAATGGAAATGGAAACATTTCATTTTATATACCATTAAAAAATTGGAAAAGGGGCATTTTTAAATCCGGCAACATATTATAATATATGTGGCATGTAACAATACTTTGCCAATTTTCCGAAAAAACTGGCCAAAATTGAAAAAAAATCCATGGAACATAAATTTTTAATATATTCGGACCACTTAAGTCAATTTTATCAATACAAGTCCGCCATTTTGAATTAAAGAAAAATATCATCAAATTTGGAATTGGTGACTAAAAAAAATATTTTTTTGTAATGGTTATTTTAACCTAAACTAATAATGATTATTATGATTTAAAATCTGTATAACTTGAACATAATTAAATATGTTAATTATATTTGTATTTTATTTATTTTACACAAAAAAGTGTTACTTTACCTATAACTTTGTATTGTTTTACACAAATATATTATATATAGTACCTATGTCTTCATTTAATTATTTTAATTTGTTATTTTAACAATATATTTAAATTAATTTTTACATTATTAAATGTTTATTTTTATTTATTTTAATAAAATATTTAAATTAATATAAGAATATTGGTTTTTGGGCAAAAAATAACACATGTAATTATGTAATAATAATGATTTATTATACTATAACATAATTTTCAAAAAAGGCCAGCAATGAAGCATTGGAATTCACTACAATTGCACAGCCGAGTCCTTTTTTTGTATTCCAAAATAAAATACAAATACATGCTATAGGGTAGGTTAGATTAGCACTTGTTTGGGAGTTATTTAAACTAATGTATTATATTCATATCATTATGTATCAAGTTTGATAAGCGCCATTTTGTACACGAATTTAATTTAGGCACTAGCGAGCTGCGAGCGAGTGCTTAAATTAATGAGTGTATAGAAAAGTTTATAAATGAGGTGCATACCATACTTTTTCGGCGAAAAATACTTATTATTATCTTAAAATGATTTAAATCAAAAAATTTTATAGAGCGCCATCTATGAAACAATAGGGGAATCTGTGTGTCACCGTCAAATGTCAAATTTTTGTATTTTATAAACACAGATTATAAAGGTTCTAAATGCATTTCTTGAAAATTGACAGTTTTTCACAGTGAATGTAAAGAAAATGTTTTATGAGCACTTTACAGTGGATTCATGGGCGCCGCTACATAGGGGCAGGGGGCCCCCCCCTGGAAATTCATACCCAGAAATTCCGGTACTCCATAATTTGTATAATATTATAAATAACCATAATACCTAATAGCTAGGCGTGTTGCAAAACGAAAAATAAGACGTGTTACACACAAAAATTGCCTGTTGTTACTACTCTATGTCATGCTATAGCATAACATCGATATGTATTTCCTAAAAAAGTCGCTACAGTGCAACCACATTTTTTTATGTTTTAAGTTTTTGTTATTGTTATAACTTATTTTTAAAATATTACTATTTAATTTTTTTGTTATAGGTATTTTAATTTATCATAATTTGTATAGCGTATACATAAGAGGGCTGTACTACTAGAGGAGATTCCTCGGCGATACAATTTTTTTATATTTATATATTTACCAAAAAACTGTGATGTATTTTTTTGCAATATGTACCAAAATAAATAAATAGGTAAATATACATATAAAGATGATATTTTATTTGACTTAAGTTTAATGTGAACTTCTACAGTACAACTTGATTATAAATAACATCTATCAAAATTGTAAAAAACTTTAAGGCCCCCCCCTAGACGAATTCCTTCCGGCGCCCATGAGTGGATTCCGTGCCCGAATTTAAGTTATAGTTTACTGCCGGCGAAATTAAAAGGTCAGTACAATGTTCATATAAACTTTTCAAATATTTAATACTTTTGTATTTTTGTATTGAGATAATAAAATAATTTTCACATTTAGTATTATTTTACAAGAAAGGCACTTTATTTTAACGATTGTATGACATTTAACAATAGTCAACTAACTTAAAACTAACTTCAGCCCGTGACTAAAAACCTGTTGCTAACTTCAGCCCGTGACTAAAGCGCCATAAAGCGACAACTTGTATTTAAAAGGTCACTTAGTGTAATGGAAACATGTACGATAAAGGGCGTTTTAAAGGTGGGAGTAGAAAAAATATTTTATTTTACATACCTTGGTTTAATATGATTCTATCTGCCATTATCTCAAAAATTAAATTTTTGCATAAAAAGGTTCTATGCACAATATAGAAATCTTTTTATGCAAAAATCACATTTTCGAGAAAAAATAAAATATATTTAAGATATAAGAAAGCCGCACTTCTATTTAAAAACTCATTATAAACATACAAAAAATTGTAGGCAAATAAATCCTGTAGAGGCAATTTTTGTTTGATTTTTTTAATGGCCGCAGAAAAAATAAAGGACCAAAAAAAGCTGCCCCCTAAAATAAATAAAAGAACACATATTTTGCAGTGATTGTATTTGGTGTATGAGTAACATTTTAATTAGTGCCTGGGTCAACTAAAAGTACCTATACGGTTTTAAACATTAAATCATTGACTTTTTTGTTGAATTAATGCAAAAATGAGTAGGATTTCTTGACAATCTAAAAAAGTTTTACAATTTTTTTGGGGCCTACATTTATATCGACCTAGTTGACATATAAAGCCTTTTTTAAATAAATGAATACACAATTTGCAGTTATTGTATTTGGTGTATGAGTAACATTTTAATTAGTGCCTACTAGGGTGAGCCAAAAAAACTAACCTATTGAATTTATGGGTTAAAATGAACCTATATACCGAGAAAAAAATGTCCCTGCAAGGCAGGATTTTCAGCTCAATTTTAAAAGGTGTCGGTGACCATTTAAAGTTTCCCATTTAAATAACACGTAAAAAATCTTCTTTCATTAAAAATACCATAACTTTTGAACCGTTTACGATAAAAATTTTTACGTCGCGGATTCTTGTAGAGCATAAAATTTCCTGAAAAAATCTACCCCCGGATTATTTTTTTCAATTAAAAAATTCGTATATTTGAAAGCTTTGAAAAGTGAAAAAAATCAAAATATTCAGTTTTAGTGATTTTTAACACTTTTCAAAGCTTTCAAACATACGAATTTTTGAATTGAAAAAAATAATCCTGGGATAGATTCTTTGGGAAATTGTATGCTCTACAAGAATCCGCGACCTAAAATTTTTTATCGTAAACAGTTCAAAAGTTATGGTATTTTTAATGAAAGAAGATTTTTTACGTGTTATTTAAAAGGGAAACTTTAAATGCTCACCGACACCTTTTAAAATTGAGCTAAAAATCCTGCCTTGCAGGGAAATTTTTTTCTCGGTACATAGGTTCATTTTAACCCATAAATTGAAAAGTTTAGTTTTTTTGTCTCACCCTAGTGCCTACTGTCAACTAAAACTAAAAGTTTTTAAACATTAAAACCTTAAAACATTAAATCATTCACTTTTTTGTTGAATTAATGCAAAAAATAAATAGGATGTCTTGACAATCTAAAAAAATGTTACAATTTTTTTGGGGCCTACATTTATATCGACCTAGTTTACATATAAAGCCTTTTTTTATAAAAGAATACATAATTTGCAGTTATTGTATTTGGTGTATAAGTAACATTTTAATTAGTGCCTGAGTCAACTAAAACTACACGTTTTTAAACATTAAAACATTAAATCATCCACTTTTTGGTTGAATTAATGCAAAAAATGAATAGGATGTCTTGGCAACCTAAAAAAATATGAAATCAATTTTTGGCACCCTTAATAAAAAATGTTTCTTACATTCACAAAAGTTGAAAGAGTCAAAGCTCCAAAATTGCCAATGGTGAAATAAATCGGTTTTTTCAGGATAAGCAAAGTTAAGATCATACTATCTTTAAATTGTTTACTCATTGCAATCCAATTCGACCTCCAAATAAATATGGACAATTGATCGGCCTAAAAAATATATTTCAAATAATCATTAGATACCATGTGTATAATACTTTTAAGGTGACTTCGTTTCCGAACCAACAGAAAAGAAAAAACTGAATTCCCATTGCTATTAAATAAAATGCCTCTCCGAAAAATTCATCACTAAACAAGGGTTTCTAAAAAAATCATTACATGTTTTTTTTTACTAGTTTTTTTACCGATGAGACTAGATATAGACAGGTACAAAGAATAAACAAAGTTGCCATTGTTTGAAAAAATATAAGGTAGCGTTGGATGTTTTCTAATTCCTTACAAATCCTAGAAAAAAAGTGTTTAAGTTGACAGTACAATAAGGTAGTTTTAGTCTAACATATCACATGCAAGGGTCTTTTTGGACCTTATCAGTGCCCGGTAGCCATGCGGTGTGAAACTCATGTACCCGACACTAATGAGGTCCAAGAGACACTTTATTTAAAAGCACAGTGACAAGGTAAAAGGCCATTCTTACAATTTGGACACTACACCTTAAAATGAAAACCTATTTTTTATGCAAACAAAAGTTGGTTGAAATACATTAATCAGAGTAAAAAAAGTTCTATAAACGTATATAAAAACTGTATAAATCTTCATGAAGAATGTTTTAAAAAACAATAAAAAGCATTTTACCAAATAACATATTTTAAATAAAGTGTTTGATTTATTGTTAAATGAGTGCCATATTGGGGTACAACAAAGTGACATAGATACTAACCCTAATATTTTTTGTACTTGTTTGCACATTTCCTTCATCTCTTTGTCCATAATTTTATGTTCTTCAGGAGTTAAATTTTGTAAAGAAATCCGCCTTTGTAGCTTTCTTTGAGTAATTGTTAAAAAGGCTTGTTGAATCAAAGTAAAATGATAAGCAATGAAATTCATGAGGTTCATTATTAACGTATCCAGCCCAACGACATTTTGAACTTTTGAAATCAAGGAGGTAGCCTGGTAAATTTGTGCTATCAAATACATTTTAGGGGTGTAATAATTAAAATGGGTCCAGGCGGAATATAGGAGCGGTTGAGGTTCAAATTCATCATTCGTGATTAGTACTTTTAGAGTCGATAATATCGGAGGTACAACCGAAGCGAAAAAAGTCAATAAACCAAGGCCCAAAAAAGTCCCTGTTGCTTTAACCCCGAAAATTTTGTAGCTGTAAAATATCTCCTCCGGGTCAAAATCTTCACACCTTTCGTACTTTAATTGATCTTCCTGCAATCTTTGTATAATCCTTTGCAATTTTCTTATGTTGAAATACCAAAATACAACTTTTCCTGTGGCCAATAAATCGGTTAAACAAAAGCTTAAGTTCTTTATTAAATCGTTTAAGTCACTATATGTATAAAGTAGAGATATATATAAACTCGGTCATTACGAAAACACAGTAATTTGATATGAATATGGTTAAAGCATATATCTTGTAAATTAGCTGAACATACAAGGTTTTATTTTCAGGTAACCACAATCCAGCAATTCTTAAAATCCATCTGTTGAAAAAGAAAAAATCACTTTTACTTTGAAAGCCGTTATTTTGATGCATGTTTCCCAACATTTTATTATAAACTTATGAAAACTTTGTGTGTTTTTGCAAATTAGTTAAATATGTAAATTGAGGTTATCCCAGGGAAGTATCACAGATGTTTTTATGTACCTTGTAATTATAATAATAATTACCCTCTTAAATATGCCTACACGATAATTATCGCTTGATACAGCGATAATTGTCTACTAGGAATCGATAATTCCATTGTATCTACGTATCCATGGCATTTAAAAAAAATAACGTCAGTTTTTATTTTAATGTGACAGTTATTTAAAATTTCACGTTTTGGTAAAGAATCATTTGAATCAATTAATGAAAATGTGAAAAATAGTGTACCAAAAAATACTGCAAACAACAAAAAATATTTGAAAATGTTATTAATTGATTTAATTAGTTTATTCGTGAAATTATCTAAACAAATCACACTCGTGCATAAAAATAATCAGATAATTTTGCATTCAAGCAAATTGTCTTTTAAAAAATGCATTTGGTCATTTTCATATTTAGAGGAAAAAACCCTCCACCTTCGGTATTTACCCCCGAATATTTATTAAAAATAGTATATTATATTATGTATCAAGTTTGATAAACGCCATTTTATACACGAATTTAATTTAGGAACGAGCGAGCTTGCGAGCGAGTGCTTAAATTAATGAGTGTATAGAAAAGTTTATAAACGAGGTGCTTTTTCTACGACAAATACTTATTATTATCTTAAAATGATTTAAATCAAAAATTTGTATAGAGCGCCATCTATGAAACAATAGGGGAAACTGTGTGTCACCGTCAAATGTCACATTTTTTTACTTTATAAACACAATTATAAAGGTTATAAATCGAAATGTATTTCTTGAAAATTAACAGTTTTTCACAGTGAAAGTAAAGAAAATGTTTTATGAGCACTTTACAGTGGAGTCCTGGCCTGAATTTAAGTTATAGTTTACTGCCGGCGAAATTAAAAGGTCAGTACAATGTTCATATAAACTTTTCAAATATTGGCGTAGAGAAACTATTTAATACTTTTTTATTTTTGTATTGAGATAATAAAATAATTTTCACATTTAGACTAATGATTTAGTATTATTTTACAAGAAAGGCAATTTATATTAACGATTGTATGACATTTGACAACTGTCAACTAACTTAAAACTAACTTCAGCCCGTGACTAAAAACCTGTTGCTAACTTCAGCCCGTGACTAAAGCGCCATAAAGCCACAACTTGTCAATGTGTATTTAAAAGGTCACTTAGTGTAATGGAAACATGTACGATAAAGGGCGTTTTAAAGGTGGGAGTAGAAAAAATATTTTATTTTACATATCGCTACCTTGGTTTAATATGATTCTATCTGCCATTATCTCAAAAATGAAATTTTTGCATAAAAAGGTTTTATGTACAATATAGAAATCTTTTTATGCAAAAATCACATTTTCGAGAAAATGGCTGATAAAACCAAGGTATCGATATGTAAAATAAAATATATTTAAGATCTAAGAAAGCCGCACTTCTATTTAAAAACTCATAATAAACATACAAAACATTGTAATCAAATAAATCATGTAGTGGCAATTTTTATTTGATTTTTTTAATGGCTACAGAAAAAATAAAGGCCCAAAAAATTGGCTGCAAATAAATCATGTAGTGGCAATTTTTGTTTGATTTTTTTAATGGCCGCAGAAAAAGTAAAGGCCTAAAAAAATGGCTGCCCCTTAAAATAAATAAAAGAACACATGTTTTGCAGTAAGTGTATTTGGTGTATGAGTAACATTTTAATTAGTGCCTGGGTCAACTAAAAGTATACGGTTTTAAACATTAAATCATTTACTTTTTTGTTAAATTAATGCAAAAAATAAAAAGGATATCTTGACAATCTAAAACAGTAAAACATTAAATCATTCACTTTTTTGTTGAATTAATGCAAACAATGAATAGGATGTCTTGGCAATCTAAAAAATATAAAAACAATTTTGGGCATCCTTTAAAAAAATGTTTCTTACATTCATAAAAGTTGAAAGAGTCAAAGCTCCAAAATTGCCAATGGAAAAATAAATAGGTTTTTTCAGGATAAGCAAAGTTAAAATCATACTATCTTTGAATTGTTTACTCATTGCAATCCAATTCGACCTCCAAATAAACATGGACAATTGATCGGCCTAAAAAAATATATTTCAATAATCATTATACATACCCTGTGTATAATACTTTTAAGGTGACTTCGTTTCCGAACCAACAGAAAAGAAAAAACTGAGTTCCCATTGATATTAAGTAAAATGCCTCTCCGAAAAATTCGTCACTAAACAAAGGTTTCTAAAAAAAAATCATTACATGTTTTTTCGATTTTTTTACTAGTTTTTCTACCGATGAGACTAGATATAGACAGGTACAAAGAATGAACAAAGTTGCCATTGTTTGAAAAAATATAAGGTAGCGTTGGATGTTTTCTAATTCCTTACAAATCCTAGAAAAAAAGTGTTTAAGTTGACAGTACAATAAGGTAGTTTTAGTCTAACATATCACATGCAAGGGTCTTTTTGGACCTCATCAGTGCCCGGTAGCCATGCGGTGTGAAACTCATGTACCCGACACTAATGAGGTCCAAAAGACACTTTATTTAAAAGCACGGTGACAAGGTAAAAGGCCATTCTTACAATTTGGACACTACACCTTAAAATGAAAACCTATTTTTTATGCAAACAAATGTTGGTTGAAATACATTAATCAGAGTAAAAAAAAGTTCTATAAACGTATATAAAAACTGTATAAATCTTCATGAAGAATGTTTTAAAAAAAAATAAAAAGCGTTTTACCAAATAACATATTTTAAATAAAGTGTTTAATTTATTGTTAAATGAGTGCCATATTGGGGTACAACAAAGTGACATAGATACTAACCCTAATATTTTTTGTACTTGTTTGCACATTTCCTTCATCTCTTTGTCCATAATTTTATGTTCTTCAGGAGTTAAATTTTGTAAAGAAATCCGCCTTTGTAGCTTTCTTTGAGTAATTGTTAAAAAGGCTTGTTGAATCAAAGTAAAATGATAAGCAATGAAATTCATGAGGTTCATTATTAACGTATCCAGCCCAACGACATTTTGAACTTTTGAAATCAAGGAGGTAGCCTGGTAAATTTGTGCTATCAAATACATTTTAGGGGTGTCATAATTGAAAGGGGTCCAGGCGTAATATACGAGCGGTTGAGGTTTAAATTCATCATTTGTGATTAGTACTTTTAGAGTCGATAATATCGGAGGTACACACGAAGCGAAAAAAGTCAATAAACCAAAGCCCAAAAATGTCCCTGTTGCTTTAACCCCGAAAATTTTGTAGCTGTAAAATATCTCCTCCGGGTCAAAATCTTCACACCTTTCGTACTTTAATTGATCTTCCTCCAATCTTTGTATAATCCTTTGCAATTTTCTTATGTTGAAATACCAAAATACAACTTTTCCTGTGGCCAATAAATCGGTTAAACAAAAGCTTAAGTTCTTTATTAAATCGTTTAAGTCACTATACGTATAAAGTAGAGATATAAACTCGGTCATTACGAAAAAACAGTACATTGATATGAATATAGTTAAAGCATATATCTTGTAAATAAGCTGAACATACCAGGTTTTATTCTCAGGTAACCACAATCCAGCAATTTTTAAAATCCATCTGTTGAAAAAGAAAAAATCACTTTTACTTTGAAAGCCGTTATTTTGATGCATGTTTCCTAACATTTTATTATAAACTTATGAGAACTTTGTGTGTTTTTGCAAATTAGTTAAATATGTAAATTGAGGTTATCCCAGGGAAGTATCACAGATGTTTTTATGTACCTTGTAATTATAATAATAATTACCCTCTTAAATATGCCTACACGATAATTATCGCTTGATACAGCGATAATTGTCTACTAGGAATCGATAATTCCATTGTATCTACGTATCCATGGCATTTAAAAAAAAATAACGTCAGTTTTTATTTTAATGTGACAGTTATTTAAAATTTCACGTTTTGGTAAAGAATCATTTGAATCAATTAATGAAAATGTGAAAAATAGTGTACCAAAAAATACTGCAAACAACAAAAAATATTTGAAAATGTTATTAATTGATTTAATTAGTTTATTCGTGAAATTATCTAAACAAATTACACTCGTGCATAAAAATAATCAGATAATTTTGCATTCAAGCAAATTGTCTTTTAAAAAATGCATTTGGTCATTTTCATATTTAGAGGAAAAAACCCTCCACCTTCGGTATTTACCCCCGAATATTTATTAAAAATAGTATATTATGTATCAAGTTTGATAAACGCCATTTTATACACGAATTTAATTTAGGAACGAGCGAGCTTGCGAGCGAGTGCTTAAATTAATGAGTGTATAGAAAAGTTTATAAACGAGGTGCTTTTTCTACGACAAATACTTATTATTATCTTAAAATGATTTAAATCAAAAATTTGTATAGAGCGCCATCTATGAAACAATAGGGGAAACTGTGTGTCACCGTCAAATGTCACATTTTTTTACTTTATAAACACAATTATAAAGGTTATAAATCGAAATGTATTTCTTGAAAATTGACAGTTTTTCACAGTGAAAGTAAAGAAAATGTTTTATGAGCACTTTACAGTGGAGTCCTGGCCTAAATTTAAGTTATAGTTTACTGCCGGCGAAATTAAAAGGTCAGTACAATGTTCATATAAACTTTTCAAATATTGGCGTAGAGAAACTATTTAATACTTTTTTATTTTTGTATTGAGATAATAAAATAATTTTCACATTTAGACTAATGATTTAGTATTATTTTACACGAAAGGCACTTTATTTTAACGATTCTATGACATTTGACAACTGTCAACTAACTTAAAACTAACTTCATCCCGTGATTAAAGCGCCATAAAGTCACAACTTGTCAATGTGTATTTAAAAGGTCACTTAGTGTCATGGAAACATGTACGATAAAGGGCGTTTTAAAGGTGGAAGTAGAAAAACTATATTATTATACTATGTACAAAAAATATTATTTAATATTCCTAAATCTTTTGAAATTTTAAGATTTTAATTATTATAGTTTTTGTATTAAGCAAAATATATCATTTATGTTATAAACACTAGGAAGTTTATGTAAATTTTTACATGTTTTATTTAACATATATATATATACATTTTAACACAAATTTTATAAATTTTTAACTGTGTAATTGTTTATAAAAAGAAATTGTGCAACATGCCATTGTAGCATAATTTTCTATAAATGTGCTACGTTATCCAAAATAGTTGGATTTTTTTTCTAATTGGTTTGTTTAAGTCAATTTTCTATAATTTGTTGGAAACAGTAAAAAAATTTAATTTAACCATTTGCACGATATTGTCAAGAAAAGAGTTGAAATCTGTTGTTAAAAATATTTCGAAAATAAATGTTTCCCTTTTGTAACAATTTGTAAATATAGTTTAACTTTGAGTTAGAATATACATTTTACAATATTGGACAATTACAATTACAAATTTACCTTAATTAAATGATCATTCAATAGTCTAAACATTGCTACAATAGTGTGTAAAATTTAATTCAATTATACAGAGTGGTCCCAGAGATTCTATTTTTTCAATTTTACCATGCTCTAAAGTTTGACAAAATTATTAACTTTAATAACATTACTAAAAAATAAAATTTCAAAACAATTTTTTTACTGTGACATATGGGTCATGCCTACTACACAATTATGTGATTATTTTCAAAATCGGTGATTTCGTAAAAATTTCTGGTCCCACTTGACGTGGCTTGACTCAGTTTTAGTTAGTGCACTGAAAAAAAACAATGGTTATCTTAATCGAATATTCTGATTAGTATAGGCACAGTCATATATACTGTTATGTTAAACATGTTTATATTTTAACAGTTTTATTGTCACTTTAACTATATTTTTGTTGTTGCACAAAACAATAATTTATTTAGTTGTAATAATCATATGCAAATACCTTATAACCCTCTATATGGTTAAATATACTATACGTATGATATGTACAAACTTTCTGTATAGTAAAAACTACAACGACATATTGTTAATAATGTGTGACAACATTATATTGTTATTGTAACCAGATAATCTTATAATTTTAACCATCTAGTGTAGTACTAACAGTTTAGCCGTACATGATGGTTGTAATAGCCTAATCAAATATCTAACTGTACTAAATTTTTATAACAAAATGATAGGAGTACATATAACAAAACTAATTTTTCGTATATTGTTATTACAACCATAACTTATAATTAAATGAACCATATTTTGCATAACAAATCTATATTGTTAGGGATTACAATATATTTTCTTAGAGTGTGCTAGGAAGTGTATCATTGTGATGTTAGTACCACATTTCTGGTGAGTAATTATTGAATATTATTTTTGCGAACAGGTAGGTATTTGCAAAATTGTGCAGGGGCTGGGATAAATCAATAATGTGCTACATTATTGATCAGCTTACTATTTATTTTAGTTTGTAATTCGTGTTTATTTTATGTTTTCAGTTTATATTAACTTAATTCTATCCTTACAACATTTTTGTGTTGGTCGCTGAATATATATTTAATCTATCGACATTTGTACTATTATAAGTGGAGACGCACTACATGTTGTATTATATCTCAATATTATTAGAATTAGCTATACGAATTTTATTTTTCAGTTTGTAGTTTATTTTTTGTTATGTTTATTTTATGCCGTTGGTGTCAGTTTATTTTAAGTTTTAGGTATTCTATTTTCAATATTTTTTGTATAAGTAGCTGAATACAGGTATCTAAATTAATAATTTATTTTCATTTTTCTTTTTACCACCCTCGCATCCCAAGAATTATTAAAAATTTTAAATAAATTGGAGAAATTATTATTAAACAATGTTGTGTTATTATGTACCACAATTTGTGAAATTTCACCACAAAATATTATATTAAAAAGGTCTCTAAAATATTCATTTACTCACACAAATTATATGAGCCGATTAGATTAAAATATGTTCAAATGTCAAATAAATTATGTAAGTTTTAAATATAATAAGTACATATAACTAAAAATATAATAGGTATACCTACGTATAACTACAATTATTTGCTAAAATTTGCACAAATTGTTCCTGTCACTTTTTTAGCACCAATTTGTTGAACAAATTTATACAATTACACTATAGTTTACAGCCATTTTGCTTAACTAAATAAAACCATTAATAAAAATACCTCGTTGAAATATCAAAAAATATTAGTAAAATGTCACTATGCTAACACGAGAAACAAAAGAATTCACGTCATGTCAAATTTAAATTTTGAATAATGTTTTCGGTGAAAAAAGTACGTAAAAAACTAAAAAAATTCCCCACTTAAATTAGGTTTTCATTAAAGAATAAACATATTACAAAATAAAAGAAAAAAAATAAAATAAAAATCGTCAAAAAGCTGAATTTTGTTCTTCCACTAAAAAAATCATAACTTCGCCATTTTTCCATGTATTTTTATCAATATTAGCTTGTTTTTTTTGTAAAAATGTCAGCTTCACGAAAAAAAATTCAAACTGGAGTTATCTGTTTGATTTAAACCTTTCCCAGGACGATATGTAAATTTTCGACCTAAATTTTTGCCATAAAAACGAATTTTTTAAGTTATTAAAATCGCTAGCATCAAAATACTTATCCGGTATAAAAAGTATGTAAAAGAAAGTTTTAGAGGGCTTAAATACCTTCAATTTAAGGGCTTGTTTGACCAAATCGATCAATTAGATTTCAAGCTACTCAAAAACGTCAAAACACCTCCGAAAATTGAAAAAAAACTACACTATATTTTTACTCAAAATTTTTATTACTACGGACGCACAGTGTTTCAATTCTCGAAAATATCGACAAAACCTCAATAATTGACATTTTTTTTCAGCTAAATTTTGAGTTAGATGGGTAGTTAATACCTGTTTCCATCCTGTATTAAAAAAATTATATAAGCTATTTTATAAAAATATGTTTTATTAAGATTTTAAAAAGAACCTCTTACAGGTTTTTAATTAATTTTGACAATTTTTAGATAAAAATGGCCGCCATCAGCGACCCCAAAAACCCCTGTATGGTGATTTTCAATTTATTCCGTCAATTTTTTGACTTATATGTCCGCCATTTTGGATCTACCATTTTGAATTTAGGAATTATGATTCCAGATTCGTTATTTTGCCGAAACACTGTGGGACGCTATAATTTCCGAGAAACGTGGAATGGTTGTTTAATAATAATAATAATAAACTTTATTTATGGTAGTTTTAGTTATTTTTAGTTATTTTAGTTATTTTTAGTTATTTTTTGTTATTTTTAGTTATTTTTAGTTATTGAACACTCTTTTGCTGGAAGTACCTACTTTATAAATTTAGTTGCTTAAAAATTGCATGTGAAAAACATGACAACAACAAAATATATTAAAAGGTGAATATTTTGATTTCAAAACATGTTTTCAAGGTGAAATAAAAATATATCGGGTTGAAAGATTCAAAAATCGAAATTGATAAAAAAGCGTAAGATTGCGATACGCCTACTACGATTTTAAAGCCAACGGTGGGAACCGACGCCTTGCATCGCGACGCTTAGTGTGTGTACTTCAGCGATCGTGTAAAAAGCGGCAACGATTTTTAACAGGTACGTTTTTTTGATTTTGAGGTGAAAATTTTATTTGTTTAACTATAGATTGCATGGTGAATATATTTTTTTATTAAATTAATTTTTGGTATTCCACAAAATAAATGTTTTAACGGTATATGAAACTACTTTTTAATATATATAGTTTTTACGCTTTTGGCAGTTTATAATCCTGGTAACAGTTATAATTTCATAAACGCGTAAATTTAGACGTAAACGAATTCTTGGCACTATTTTAGTTTGGTTTAAAAAAAACAGTGTTTCAACATTTGCATATTAATTTTCAAAAATAAACGAAAAACATTGTAAATCAAATAAAATTGGATCATTTCGAGTTTTCACTTTTAAATAATAACTTATTTTACCAAAAGATGAAAAATAAAAACCAAATTATATTTTTTTTGTTTTGGCTCACACTTGCTTGGAATTGAGACGTTATACATACTGTGACACATACTTACATAACTATGATTTTAAACATTGTTTACATACATGGTGTTATTTAATTAATGTAATATATTAAAATACTGAATTCCTTTTGACATAAGATGTAACGGAAAAATATTTAATTTTTATATATATTTTTATAACATAAGTGGTTCTGCACTAATACAAGAATTTTAAGAAATCATAAATTTTGAATATTAGGGCTTCACAGAAGATAGCTTCACGGAGGTTAGGATTTCGTATGTTTTTTTTAAACATACCTTTGTATATTTGAAATAAGTTATTGTATCTTTTGACAAATTAATATTTTTAAAAATACAGTTGTACTATGCTCCAGACCTCAAAGTCCCACCACGTGACCACGTACGGAACGCAGTCTTTTGAAAATTTGGCATTTAAGGCTTTTCAGGTTAGGTATCTGTCAAAGTATAGTCAATGAAAGAAATAATATTTTGTGTTACCGCTTATGTTTAAGCGTTAAAAGTTAATAAATCTTTATAGCATCACAATAACAATGGTTGGTTTAGGAATTTAGAAATATAAATACTGCCTTTAATGAAGTAATAAGTGTAAGGTGCAATATAAGTGATATTTTTGTGCATTGGGTCTACATTTCTCCATAAAATAGTTTTAACTAAACAGCATTTATTAAAAAAAATCTAACCTCTATTATGAAATAAGAATATCTGTATCAAAGGTAGGTTAATGTATAAGAACAAAAAATATCATCTAATTTTGTATTTTAAGGTTAGAAAAATCTATTTTGGCCAAAATAAATAAGTGTATTATTTGAAAGAGTGTGTTAATATGGTCATAAATAAATATAGGTATACTAAATAATTGTTGAATATAGTTCAAATTAAATTGAAGCTTTTATACTTCTAACGACAAAACTTGTGCATACTTACTTTAAGTTGGATTATAAGAAAACAAACAATTTTTAGAGAAACTTGCAATGTGAAAATATTTAATACTCCCATGACATGTGATTTATTAAAATTTTTAAAGTTATAATGATTTTTTGATGTAGATCAAATTCAGTCGAAGCTTTTTAACTATTTGTATTGACAAAACTTTATGTAGGCAGATATTTGGACCAAATGCACAAAAATATTACTTATTTGGCACCATACACTTTAGAATTTCATTAAATGCAGTATTTATATTCTTAAATTCTTAAACCATCCATTGTTATTCTAATGTTATAAAGATTTATACATTTTTAACGCCTAAACATAATATTATTTCTTTCGTTGACTATACTTTGACAGATACATAACCTGAAATGCCTTAAATGCCAAATTTTCAAAAGACTGCGTTCCGTACGTGGTCACGTGGTGGGACTTTGAGGTGTGGAGCATAGTACATACGTAAAATATTTATAACAAAGATCTACTTACTGAGATATTACACTTCACGGTGGATAGGTTTTTAAATAGCAAATTAACGAACTTAAACTCTTCAATTATAAAACAGCAACACTCTCATCTGCATATAAATTCTAACTGACCTGAATCACATGCATCTATAATGTGGTAAACAGAGATTTTTGCTTATTTAAAATGATTAAACCGCCATCCGTTGCATAAAATTTAAAGCAAAAACAGATTCACGGAGGATAGAATCAATTTTTATAACACCTACATAAATGGTTATAAAAATTATTTCTTTTAATTTTTAATAATATTTTATATTTGATTCGATTGCTTTGGATGTGTTTAATTTACTTAGTGAAGTGATATTTTTAGTATGCTTTTACTACTTTGAAAATAGTCACGGAGGATAGTTTTTGTTTAAATTTACCTTCATTAAAATTTAAATAAAAATGGAAATCCTAAATAGAACTAACTTTTTTAATGCATAATATTATTTAAAAGATAGTTTTAATCTAAAAAAAACTCTGTTGACAGATGTTACAAGAATGTATTATGCCACAAATCTCAACTAACCCTTGTGCATAAGGCTATTAGTCAGAGTGAGACTAAGCAACTTGTATTCAACGAAATCTTTTAATAGAATTCATCGTGTATCCACCAACATTCCTCTAACACTGACGATATTTATTAAAAAGATGTATATGCTTAATTCTAGTGTTACATTAGGTGCCATGCCAACAAGGTTTTTGCACGCACTAACAAAATCATCGATGCCAAGAATATAAAAATTTTGCAACATTAACGATAAATTTCATATTTGATATAAATAGATAACTGGCTGGTTGTGTTTCAAAAGTGTTTTATCCCGGCGAATCCACCATTTTTACTATAAAACTGAAACTAAAAAACTAACTATTTTTGTTATGAAATTTATGTTTGTGTTACAATGGGTGATACTCAAAAAAATGTACTTAAAAATGTGTAATATTATTTAACTTAAATTTAAAATTGTAATAGCTATAAAAAAATGTACCTTTTTTATTAAATTTTCAGTGTCTTATTGGGACAAAAATCTACGATTTGTCAAAGTAATGAGATTATTTTTATTTACAGAATAAACTTTTTTTACTGTTAATAAAATTCTCATTTACTATAATGAAGCAGCAATGTTGTGCTTTTATAAAAAAAAATGTTCATCCAACAAAGTACTAGTTGTTATCATATTGTCAAGGCAATAAGAAATACTTTATGTTTATATTAAATCTTTGTCGAACTTAAAATGTTCTTGTTAAATCTATAGTTGTGTGTGAATTGCGCTTACATAAAGTTGTTATACTAAAATTTGTTCATTTTACTATGGCATATTTGTCTTTTTTTAATTACTATTGTTGTAATTCAAATTAATTTTAATTCAGTTAGAAAATCTTTGTTAATAGCTTAACAATAACAAAAATATTTTATTGCTATAAAAAGACTTCTTTAATATTTACTATTGTTTTGCAATGGTAAAAATTTTTTTGTTATTTCCCTTAAAAAGAGGGGGAAAGGGCCAGCGCTCTTCTTGGTGAACATAACTTTATAATCCACAGTCTGTGTAATAATCTTATTGATTTCACTTGTGCGAGTGAAGAGTGGTAAAATCTAGCATGATAAAAATATCAAAAAGATCACTAAGAAAATTAAAATTTCGACGTTTTCTAAAAGAAATATTTAAGGTATATTCTATAAACGAAGCAGACTTGTTGTTTAAAGAGTTTATTTTTATTTTCATATAGACCTAGAATATGAGTTAATTTTTTTTGTTATAATAAATAATTTGTTTTAATGCCTTGCAGTTAGGTTGAAAATAGTTTATTGAATTAACAATTAATTTGTTGTTAAATTTACATAAATTTTATTAATATTATAAAAATAAGTTTTATTTTAAACGAAAAGGGATTTGTAAAATTTTCAAAATTTCTATGAATAATACCATTAGGGTTTCATTAATACTACAAAACGTTTTTGTAAACGGTATAAAACTGTTTTTTAAATATAATAATAACTATATTTATCAATGCGTTTCTGCATCAACAAAAGTAATTGTTGGGCGAATCTTTACTTTATTTTGACAAACTACTTTTTTATATTTATTAAAATAATAGTAATAATTACACTAATCATGATATTCTAAACATGTTTTATACATATGGCGAGTGCGGAAAAGTTTTAGAAAGAACAATAAAAACTTTTATCTACGCCAGTGAGATAAGAACTTCTTATCCCACTCATTTTGAGTGAGATAAGAAGTTCATTAACGCACGCGTTTTTCTCTGCTTTTAACCAATCAAATAAAAAAGTCAAAATGTCGAAATGTCAAAATAACCCTAAATTAAGTCTTAGACAAAAATAATTACCGTTTATTTTTTCATTTAGAGGCGTAGATAAAATTTTTTACAATATACGTGTGATAACGCTTTATTAACGTACTTTTGCGATTGCCCAACTCGTGCTACGCACTCGTTGGGCAAATTTCGCATGCGTACAATTGGCGTCCCCGAAATGTGAACGGCAAAATTTAATCGTGTAATATGGGCTTTGCATCAGTGTCGTCGGTAGTTGTCAAATTTGATAATAGTTGTCAATTGCAATATTAAAAATGCCACCCCACTTAACCGAGGCTCAGAGGTCCAGGGCAATAGCCAAATTAGAAGAAAATTGGTCTTTAAGTGAAGTAGCTGCAGATTTAAATGTCAGTAAAAGCTGCATATTTTATATCAAAAAACATTGGCAAGAACAACAAAGATTAAGAAGACCTATCAGGCAAGGTGTAGGAAAAATCTCCAACGAAAATGAAGACAATGCTCTTGTCGCACATATTAGGCAAAATCCTTTCAATAGCGCAGTTAAGGCCCGAGAAGATATACAATTTCCAGGATCTCTTCGAACAGCTCAAAAAAGATTGAAACAAGCTGGTTTAAAAAACTGTGCTGCTGCTCATAAGGTTTTTTTAACTGAAGAAAATAAGCGCAGGAGAGTCCAGTTCGCCAATGACTATTTAAATTATGGAGAAGATTTTTGGAATAATGTTATATTTTCGGATGAAAAAACGTTCCAATCTTGCAATAATGGAAGGCTGCGTGTATATCGTCCAAGAAACGCAAGATTTGAGGAGAACTATACATTAAAAACCTCAAATAGTGGACGCTTTTCCATAAATGTTTGGGCGTGGATAAGCATCCATGGTCCGGGAGTATGTTGGGAAATTGATGGTAGATTAACGGCTGAGCACTATACCAGGATTTTGGACAACGTTATGCTACCTTCAGTTAGACATGTGTTTCCAGAAAACTTTATATTTCAACATGTAAGAAAACTGAATAGTATTCAAAAACGATTCTAATAAATATTATATTACAGGACAATGCACCAGTTCACACAGCTCGCGTGGTTACAGAGTGGGTAAACAACAACCACATAACTGTTTTGCCATGGCCAGCTAGAAGCCCTGACTTAAACCCCATTGAAAACGTGTGGGGTTTTAAAGTTAAAAATATATATCAACGGGACTTTAGGCCAGCAAACCGAGATGAACTATGGAGTGCTGTTGAAAATTCTTGGGATGAGCTTGCTGATCCATACGACATGCGTGAGCTAATAATGTCCATGCCAAGAAGGTTGCAAAGGGTTGTGGCAGCTAATGGCTCTGCAATTAAGTATTAAAATAGCTTAGCAGCACAGTTTTTTAAGCCAGCTTGTTTCAATCTTTTTTGAGCTGTTCGAAGAGATCCTGGAAATTGTGTATCTTCTCGGGCCTTAAATGCGCTATTGAAAGGATTTTGCCTAATAAGTGCGACAAGAGCATTGTCTTCATTTTCGTTGGAGATTTTACCTACACCTTGCCTGATAGGTCTTCTCAATCTTTGTTGTTTTTGCCAACGTTTTTTGATATAAAATATGCAGCTTTTACTGACATTTAAATCTGCCGCTATTTCACTTAAAAACCAATTTTCTTGAGCAATATGTTAATTTAGTTATGTTATTTTTATTGTGTATTTACCTACTTGTTAATTTATATTGTTGTATAAAACCAAATTAAAGTTAATTTATTTGTTATATTGTTTATATTATTGTTTGTTAAAATATTATTAAAAAAATAGAACGATTTAGGATATTGTTCTTATTCTTAGTATTCTCCCTTCTATATGTAACACCACTGGCCGAAGCCAGGAATGAACGAATAAATTTTATGAAAAAAATCCATGACAACAAAAAATCGTTCACATTTCGGAGACGCCAATTGTACGTTAATAAGGCTCTTATCCCACTTATATCGTAAATAACTATTATTGAGAGGAATCCCAATTTAACCCCACTCAGAAAGTTAGACAAGCGATTTCGGAATTGTCCGTCTTGCGACGTATCAATAATACGAGGTGTGTTCAGAAAATTTCGGGAATTTTCGTTTTTTGAAACAAATATTTATTTATTCGTCTACATTAATGTTGTCGCCTTCAAAATAGTCCCCATTGGATATTATGACCATGTGCCAGCTCTTCTTCCAATACTCGAAACACTTCTAAAACTCGATCTTTGGGATAGCCTTTAGAAATTGTTCCAGTGTTGTTTACGACACATACGAGGTGTGTTCAGAAAATAACGGGAATTGTTAAATTTCGCGGATTCAGAGGGTCCGGTTGTCATAAAATTTTCTTTATTATGTTGGTATACATGACCCCGAAGTATGATAAAAACTTTAGCTGTTTTCATTGTTTACTTTGTCTGTGGCAGCCGCTAAGGTTAGACGTGTTTTATGAACTCGGCGATTTTTCGTTCGTTAAAAGAAATGGATCAAAGAATTTGTATCCAATTTTGCTTAAAAAATGAAATAAATTCTGTGAAATGTTAACAAAGGCCTATAGTGAGTCTGCTATAAGTAAAACAATAGTTTACAAGTGGTATAAGATTTTCCAAGATGGCCGTGAAGACGTTGAACGCCCCGAACGCACAAGCGCATTAACAACCGATAAAAACATGAAAAAAGTGGAAGAAATGAAATGTTGGTATATCGATTAGCTCATCCCATGAAATGTTTTCGAATGTTTTGGGTATGAAACGCGTGGCAGTAAAATTTGTTCTAAAATTGTTAAATTTTGAACAAAATTTTTGACCAAAAACAGTACTGTAATGATGCCCCAGCCTCCATATTCGCCAGACATGCCTCTGTCTGACTTTTTTCTATTCCCAAAAATAAAGAGAACCTTAAAGGGCCGTCGTTTTGCAAGCATAGATGACATTAAAAGCGCATCGCTGAAAGAACTAAAGGCTATCCCAAAGATCGAGTTTTAGAAGTGTTTCGAATATTGGAAGAAGAGCTGGCACATGTGCATAATATCCAGTGGGGACTATTTTGAAGGCGACAACATTAATGTAGACGAATAAATAAATATTTCTTTCAAAAAACGAAAATTCCCGATATTTTCTGAACACACCTCGTAATGTCATTATAAACTCTTAAATTTGATGGGGGTCCCATGTCTAATAACTGAGATATGAGTGTCACTTACTAAGACCATCCATCTGCAGTAGTGTTACTTAAACCTGTAAATAATTTTGACATTATATAGACAACAAAAATAATGTAAATTTACTTGGGTTTAAGCCAAATAATATTTTTAAAATTAAAACATAAACAAAATTATTAAATGTTTTTACATGTTAACAAAAACTTTTTGTCGAATGAATAGCTTTTTGATTGTGCTAATGCTTGAAGTCAAGCAACAAGTTTTTTTTTGCTTTATACGTTTACTTAAAATAGTGTGTCTTTCGTACTAAAAATTTATTGCTTTAATATATCGTTTATTTTTACTGGAAACTATTTTTATAGTAAAATAGTTTTTGATATTCAGTATTATAAAGCAAAAATAAATAAGTGGACTGTTAGAAAATTGAAAAGGTTACAAAAATGTTTAGCACATTGTTTTTCGCTCTTCCTACCTAGTAAGAACATATTTTTGCAACACCCACAAGTAGATATTACTAATTTATTTTATTGTTTTTTTATGCAGGTAGTTTAGAAACGATTAACTAATTAAGATGGCAACACAACCGAGATTGGTCAATAAACAGTTCAACTCCCCCATTGGTCTCTACTCAGATCAAAATGTAAGGGAAGTACTAGACAGGGAGACACAGATCCTTTCGAATGGGGCAGTTGGGTAAGTAGAAAACATTGCTAAAAACAAAATTAATTGAGAAAATAATATCGGGACATAATTTTGTAATTTTCACGTTTTCACCTTTGTTAAAATATTTTAAATAGTTTTTCAATGCCATTTATTTATTGTATTCAATTGTAGAACTGACAACTGTCAATCAACTTTAGCCCGTGACTAAAATGCCATAAGTCAAGGTGTTTTGGCTCCCCTGTGTTAAGCAAAAAAATCATTTTGTCGACCAGTTTTATTTTTAATTTAAAGTTTTTAAAACAATACAGAGTATTGAATCATGTTGACATACAAAATATAAATTCAGAGTAAAACTTTTTAGTACAGGTGTAGTTACTTCAAAAGAAACATAAACAGTTAATTATGGAATGAAAACATTTATATTTTGGTAGATAGAGTTAATTATCTCGGTCAGAGAATCGGCAAACAGCTGTAGGCGAAATAGTGGCCACTCACTCAATTTAAAAATATTCGTTTTCTAGACGGTGCATTAGGCAGATGATCGTTTTAGAATTGGCAAAGGAACTTTTTACTTAATCATAAAACTTGCCTGCAACCGTTAAAATATTTTCAGGTACACATAATGATTCATACGTTCCGATGACTAACGATTCCACACTTTTATTTATATTTATTTTTTAAGTGATAAATAAATAATATTTTAATCAGATTTTTTTCTGATTCACTTGACATTAGTAATAATGGTTTAAAATATTTAATTTTTGGTAATAAGTTTAAACAAATTAAAATTAAAAGTTAATTAATTAATAAACTTTTTTTTATTATAATTATTATTATTATGATTGCTCGATTTTTATTTTTTTATTTAAAATTATGATAATTTTTTCTGTATAATTACAAAAAACATATTTGTTTTTAAAGTAAATAGATCTTGGATAAAGAAATAAAAATATATAAATGTATGTTAATTAATTTACTTATTTTTTTATAGAGTGAATTTTTACAATCCAAACGCTGGTAAAGCAGCAAATCTTCAAAACTCAGCAGTCTTAAGAATGTTGGAAGAAGAAGAAAACCGTCAACGAAATGGTCATCATCCGAGTAAGTGAAACAATCTCTAATTTCAAAATTTTGAATTAAAAATGTTGAAGAATTTTATTTGAAAAACTGATTTTTATTTCAAAATTACTCGGGATTCTGCGAAAACGCAGAAAAAAACTATGGAAATGGCTCTAAATGGCCCACTTTTAAAAAACTTGGGTGTGTTTTTAACAATTTTATTTTAATAATAAATAATATAACAAACAAAACTTACATTTTTACACAGTGCACTGTCAAACACATAATTAGGTTAGAAAGTGCCTACAGTAACTGTCACGCACAGATCCTAAAGGTTGTGTCACGCAAGAAGACTTAAGGTAGGAGATAAAACTATTGGATGATCAAAAATACAGATTTTCAAAATTAAAAATTTTTAAATATTTTTTTTGAAGAGCAGGGTAAGGAGAAATTAAAAAGTTAAATGAAGTTTTTTCATATGAGTTATTGATGCTAAGATATTCGATATTGAAAATTTAAGATATTAGTTTTCAAATTTTAACAAGTAATTGTAGACATTGTAGACAAGTCAGTTGAAAACAACATATCACAAAATGAGATAGCAGTCAATTTCTACAAAATAATAGGACCACTCAAGTTAGGACCTAAATTGATTTGTTTTTAATAACAAATATATTAGTAACAACAACTCACATGAAAAAACTTTATTTGGCTTTTTGGTTTCTCCTTACAAGCTCTTCATATTAGACCTTACAAAAATATTTAACAATTTTTGATTTTAAAAAATCTACAATTGTATTTTTTGGCGGACTCTGTATAACCAAATAGAAGTTTCTCATCGTGAATGGTATTTATACAACAAGCAGAAGAAATTATGAGGAGTGACTTTTCTCCGAAAAATTGAAAATAAATATTTTTACAAGTATACTTACAGTTAATTTTTTTTTATCTGGACTCTTGTTTTTTGTTAGGTTGGTGGCTTATGCCAGTTTGAGTATTTAAAAATGGTACTTCTGCTAAAGAATACTTTGACACTGTCAAATTGACAATAATATTTATTATTGATAATTTACTTGTCAATTATAAATAAAAAGATAATTATGCCAAAAATAATAGCAACGAATTCGAATGTAAAAGCCCTTTTGAGGGCAAAACTTCATTTTGATGAAATTATACCAAATGCCAGAATGGAAGAAAAAGTACATCGCCTTATGGAAATTTTGGGAGTAAAAAAGTAACGAATTTGGTTTTATAAATATTACATCACACATTATTTTCACATTATTCACCATTGGACAACATTTACATTCACAAAAAATTTTAATTTCTTTTATATAAATTCTTTTCAAAGCGAAGATTATTATCCGCTAGGAATACTTTCTCTTCTGAGCCGTAAAGCAACCTATATTTAACCACTTTTTTATATGATTTTACTCAACCAAGCACCACCAAAGCCAAATTAATTGCATTTTTACGAATTACGAATTTCGACAACTCAACTTGACAACTGCACAATGTAACCTACAATAATTTATACATAACCACAATTAGATTTATAACTAGCTTAGTTTGTTTTAATCAATGCGACCAATTTGACAACTATTTACCAACCAAAACCCTAAATTTGCAACGTTGCCGCAGTCCAGATAAAAAAAAATAACTTTAAGTGCCAAGAGTTAAAAACTAAAAATATTAATCAATTAGAAACTTTAATTTTTATTTTATTTACCTTTAAAGTACACACGCTAAACCTTAATATCTTAAAACCTAATTGTGAGTTTGACAATTTAATAGTTTTATCTCCTTCCTTAAGTCTTCTTGCGTGACAGCACATTTACAATAGGATCTGTCACATATCTAAAAATGTGGGTGACAGTAGACACTTTCTAACCTAATTAACGTAAGATTCGTTCGTTATATTATTTATTATTAAAATAAAAGTGTTTTAAAAAGTTTTTTAAAAGTGGGCCATTTAGAGCCATTTTCATACTTTTTTACCCAAAATTTAAATTATTGTACCTACAAAGTAGGTACAAACATAAAAACGTTAAAATGACGAATATATTTAATAATATTATGGCCAATTTAGTGAAAACTATAGTGTTTTTATTTGCAATGCCAGTCTGTGCTCGAATTTGGATCCAAGGCCTAAAAAAACTATGTTATAGATAAAATATGCTATATTTAAACTACCTATCATTTTGAAATCTTTGTCGGGCATACAACTTTGGTTTTTAATTAAATTTCATGGTAAGTGTGTCTAAAAATATTTAGTTTTAATTGGCGAAATTGGCAGTCATAATCAAGGAATCCTTGTAACGAAAATAAGTGTTTTCGCGTGGTTTACCGTCATTTTAAAGTTTTGATGAGCAACGAAGCGATGCAAAAATCACAGATAAACGTTCCCAGGTCACGAATACGCGCCGAGATCCTTGCGGGAAAGCTCAGTCTGGCCTCCGAAGGAGTACGAAGTTAAAAACAAAATTCAAGGTGTCTTTAAAGACACCGTCGTTCCAGGTAAACGCTAGTGCGCAAGTCCGCCTCTCACAGCCAGCCAATCGGCGTGCAAACGCGCGAAAAAACACTGCACTGTGCTTCTTTGTTCTTAGTTGTCGTATTGCTATTTATGTGTTCTGTGACAAAATTTTTGACACCTGTTCCACACCGATATACGCGCACAATTACACCTTTATTCGTGGTTAGTGTACCTAAAGTTATTTGGATATTTTTAGTTTTGTACGGTGCATATTTTAAATTACCTCAGTTACGTGTGAGATTTGGCAAAAACTAAGTATCTTGTTGAAAAAAGGAAAAATTGGACACACAATTTTAACTATTTTGTTTAGACTTTTAATATACAAAATTAAACTTTTATTCATATTGTTGTCCAACACAATGATTGTCATGATAATCTCAGAAATTATACTTCTTGAGATAAAGTCATCACAATATTTTACTTGAATATACACCTGCACGTTTAGTGTTACTAAATTTCTGCATGTTCATCATTTATGTAACAAAATTTCATCCCATCAAAGACAATTCACGCGTTTTAACATTTAAAATTGTATTGGTTTAAAAATTTCTTAACTAAAAATTTTAGGTTTACTTTATAAATTTAAAATATTTTTAACTATCATGTACCTACCTATTGAAAGACAAAATTTCTGTATTAAACAATATTTTTTCCAATCAACTTTTAATATACAAATACAAAAATTCTCACATTAAATTTAAATGTTAGTTTTAAATTTTTTAGTGGTAATTTTTGGGTTACCTAGTATGTAGTTTGGCTCACTAAACGCGAAAATCAAATTAAATTTACATAGTAACTGTTGATAAATTTTGATAAATTTTTATTCCAAAAATTACCACTTTAAAATTTAAAACTTACATTTAAATGTAATGTGAGAATTCTTGTAGTAAAAATTTATCGATTCTTATTTAAATGCCTTTGTAGAATAAAATACATTGAAATAAAACTTTTAAAAATCAATATTTTTAAGCTTAAAGTTTTACAGTTAAATTTTATATTAAAAATATTTTTTGTATATCAATTGATTTAAGTTTAAAAAAAATTTTGTATTTTTATTATTATTATTATTATTATCTAATAAATGCTAAAACGGCGTGCCATACATGTCGTTTCAAAAATTTCTTATAAATTATTACAACGTAAGGTGTATTAAAAACTTATTTTAGTATCTTGGTAAACAGCCAACAATAATGATATAATTGTAATGATTTATGTATAACCTTCGTTGTATGTAGGTAATATTTAATGTTTTTAACGTCATTGAGACTTTTTCATAAAGAACCTCCTTTCGTCATTTTCTTCTAGAAACATAACTTATCATGGTGGTCAAAACTAAAGCCAATGCCAACCAAAATCTGATTATAGACTCTTTTGGTAACACAAAAATGTATTTATCAAAATCCCAGCTGATCCTTTATTAAAGTTTTACATATTTCTTAGTATTTTAAAATTGTTTATGCCATTTCGATAAAATCCTCTAGTACCATTATCAAATGTTTTTAAAAATTTGGCAGATACATGACTGAAATATGGATAAATTACATTATAAATACAAAATAATGTTAAATACAGTTTGCAATATCTTATTTATTGTTTTAAGGTACCTAATACAAAACTAACAAATAACTAAAGATTCTTTGAAGCAAAATCGATTACTGCTTGCCTTAAATTTTCAGTAAAACTTTTTCTTGGGTTTTACATGGAATTGTTTTTAACATGGAAACAGTATTTTTAAATTCTTCAGTCTTTGTACAAACATGCTTCTTACATCTAGCGATATCCCCTAGAAAGGAAGAGCATATCAAAACTTTAGTTCGTTCGTCCGTCCTCTTCCCTTAATAATTTTGTATGCCCTTTATATCTTGCCATTTTGCAGATAAAGCACATACATTCTTGGCTACCGCGAAATTCTCTAGCAATTTCTAGATTTTGAAAATTTGGCAATTGTGGCTATGCAAAAATACCGTTTTTACCATATTGAAGTAGGTAATTTTGAATCACTTAATTTATAGTGTTCGTTTGAAAAAGTCTGCAGTAATTTTTATATTTTCTCAGAAACCCCAGAATTTTTCGATTACCAAAAACAATTTTGTCTCGACAGCCAGCACATACCTTCTTTCGATTTTCTTCATGGCTTAACTTGAATTTCGGTTTAATTTTCATTTTAAAATACTATTTTTAACTTTATAAAGTATACATTAAATAAACAACTAAAGCAAAATGTCACTTGCGTTATAACGCAATTTTTTTCATAACCACCTTATTTATTGTTTTGCAAAATTTGCAAGTTGTAATTATTTCATAGACAAACTTCCAGTATTTTTTGTTATAAAAAATATTTAAGATATAAATCTTCGTTTTTTTTGTTATGTTTTGTTTTGAGTGATAAAAAATAATAGGTGACTCAATAAATTAATACTGGGGAGTAAAGTAATTTAAATGATACAAAGTTTATTATTTTGCTTAATTTTATTAAAATTGTACAGGTGGTTTTGGTACAATAATTGCAAAATAATATATAGAAATAGAAAAACAAAAAACTTTAAAATAGGATCAGCTAGGATTTTGATAAATACATGCTAGTGTTACCAAAAGGGTCTATAATCAAATTATGCTATCAGTTTTGGTTGGCATTTTTGGTCGTCCTATACTAAGTTTTGACCACCGTGTTAATTAAACAGTGCATTCTTTATAGAAAAATAACACTTTTTTGTTTAATAAACATATATCAAAAAATGCCCCCTAACGGAGCTACGCCCCCCTAAATAGGAGCTTAAGAGCATCATTTTTTTAAAACTATTCCTAGAGGGTTGAACATGAAGACCTGAATTTTTGGCACTTTGGTAATTTTGACATTCTGAATCTCGATCTATAATCAAAACTGTTAAAATTTAATCATAGGCGTAATATTTGAGGGGGCAAATTTACAAAAACATCCCCAACTTTTTGCAGAGTGAGTATTTTAATGTTTTGTTATAAAATTATGAAAATGTATAGTTTTTCACGAAAAATAGGTACTCTTGCCTTGAATCGCTCAGATGCACCATTTTCAAGAAAATTGCAATTTAAATTACTATGCTTAGCATAATTTCTAATATTTTCATTAAAAAGCTTTGGGACAAAAGTGACGTTTGGGTTATTTGCTGACTTTACATTTATTTTTATAGTTTAGATAATATTTTTTGGCTCGATTTTTGTTATTTTTTATTATGGAGAGATTTTCCAAATTTTAAGACAAAATTTTAACGAAAATATGAGATGTGTATGCTATAGCATATGCATATATGCAGAGTAATTTATAAATGCATTTTTCTCGAAAATGGTGCATCTGAGCGATTCAAATCAGGACTACCTATTTTTCGTAAAAAACTATCGGTTTTCATAATTTCATAAAAAAAAATTAAAATATTATCTCGGAAAAAAGTTGGGGCTATTTTTATAAGTTTTCCACCCCAAATGTTACGCCTATGATTAAATTTTAACAGTTTTGATCTTAGATCTTGATTCAGCATCTAAAAATTACCAAAGTGCCAAAATTTCATTTTTTCATGTTTAACGCTCTAGGAATAGTTAAAAAAAAACTATTCTCTTAGGCTCCTATTCAGGGGGCCGTAGCTCCGTTAGGGGGCATTTTTTGATACATGTTTATTTAACAAAAAAGTGTTTTCTATGAAGAATGCACTGTTTAAGTTTGGCCCTCTAATTTCGGGACACCCTGTATAATAACTTATGTATAATTCTACAGGTGTTAAGAGAGTAGCTTGGCCTCCTCCAGAAGATAGCAGTGAATACACCGAACAGGCTGCCGTACAGACACAGGTAACAAAAATTACCTAACCTCAATGCTTGGTAAATTACTTACTAATAGTGTGCACGTATAGACCTAAATTAGATTATTATTATTATTGAGCTCCTTATTTTTTTTTTGAAACCAAGTATACTTTTTGTTAACGGCCCCTTTGTTTTTGTCAGGGTGGAGCCCAATACCCCACTCAGTCACCTGGCTTGCAGAATAATCACGCATCTAACCAGGCGGCATCCCCCCAGCCGGCATACCGCCCGTTGCACGTTCAAACAGGGGGAGTCTCCCCATCCGTCCAATCTGCCCCTTCCCCCCTACCAAACCTAAGCCCCGCAGGTTTCAGACCCGCAACCCCCTCCAAACAGTGGGCCCCCGTTCAATCTCCCGTCGGAACACCCACCAAATCCCCCCAGTTTCAACCCCAATATCATCCCCCTCAACAACAATACCAACCACCCCAACAACAATATCAACCCCCTCAACAACAATATCAACCCCCTCAACCCCAATATCAACCGCCTCAACAACAATATCAACCCCCTCTACAACAATATCAACCCCATCAACAATATCAACCCCCTCAACAACAATATCAACCCCCTCAACAATATCAACCCCCTCAACAACAATATCAACCTCCTCCACAACAATATCAACCCCCTCAACAACAATATCAACCCCCTCAACAACAATACCAGCCTCCTCAGCAACAATACCAACCCCCCTCTCAACCCCAGCAGCAATACCAACCTCCGACTCAAATTTTTAACCAATCGGCTCCCGTGCAACAGGCCATTCAACCATCTGTTCAGGTACGAATTAGTTACATGGTGTGACTTTGCTTGTAGACTGCTTTCACGCATCCGACCTAATATTTAAAAAAACTGTTTAACAATTTAACCTAAAAAAACGTACAAAATGCACGGTTGGCAAGAATAGAATAGAATAAACGAGTGTTTTTGAGAATAAAGCCGGAAAATGTTAAAAAATATCGAAAAAAAAACCGTGTTGTTGTTAATCCGAATGAAGAAATAAATTGCATACAGTCTCTGTAAATATAAATTGTACCTATTAGATACAATAAATACACATTTTAGTAGTGATTAACGTGTAAACATTTCAATTCAGTAAAAATCGTAAGAAAGTCTCAACTCAACGGTAAAATACCATTATATTATGTATTATATATATATAATATTATGTTGCCATGAATTCGTAGGTATATTTTGTTGTTTAAAATGCAGTTGTCGGCGTTTTTTAGAGAACTCAAACATAAAAATGGTTGATTTTAAGGTTATGTTTGTGCAAAAATTATTTTTACTAATTTCTTAAAAATGTCCAAACTTAAATATAAATTATATTAGGTAAAGTTATCATTAGTTAATTCTGCACCAACAAATATACTTACGGAATTGGACCCTTCGGCAAAACATGAAAATGCAACGATTTAGTTCTTGAATTTTATTTACAATTAAAAACACAATAATTCACCATGATCCCTTTGATAAAATACACACTCTAACGAACTATATAAGCATTTAAGCGTTGAGTTTCTTAATCAATGATATAAGGAATAATCAATCGAAATTTAGTTTTTTCCTTGCAACGTAAAACAAAAATAACGTGCGCGATTTAGCTGTGCAATTGAACAAAATTTGTCGAGTAAGACTTCTGCCTTCCTTCTATTTATTTAAAAATGATGTATAATCTGTCCTTTAAATGTATTATTAACAAATTTTGTTTAAGAAATTCAAAAATGAACTCAAAAGTTAAAATGTTTTAAAAGGAAATTTTTAATTGAGAAAACAAGAATAATACAGGGTGTTATGTAATTAATGTAATATATTAAATACTGAATACCTTTTGACATAAGGTGTAACGGAAAAATATTTAAAAAATATTTTCCCAAAGATAAAGAATACATATGCATTAGAAGTTTTTTATATTTTTTGTGATACGCCACTGGTTATACAATTGTGTTCTGTGAGTACATAGATACCAACCAACAAAGTAGCTGCGCGTTGCCAGTTGTAAAAAATTGTTACTAAAAATTTTTCTTGCAAAAAATAAATAAAAACTCAATAAATACAAAAGTGTTATGCCCTTAAAGCTCTAATACCCTTCTGTATTTATTTACTCATCCAGCTATTAGCTTCAGCAATGATTAGAAAATTAAGTACCTATTTTAAAATCTCCATGACCACGAAATTAATTTTTTCATCGGTTAAACTTTAAACATTCAATTTGTGTAAATAAATCCAAAATCACTTTCCTTAGTTGAGATATTTACAATTTGAGCACATAACCTAAATTTTGAAGGAAATGCACAATGTCATAAAAGTTGCCAGATTTTGTTTCAATTTACCTTCATTACAAAAATGACGTAATAAACAATTAATAAAAACCCCAAATTTGCATTGTTGATTTTGTCATATTTGTGGTTAAGCTAAATTTAACCCTTTAAGGGCCGGTTTTTCAATCGTTGGTTAAGTTTAACTTACGGTTAACTTTCTTAGATACTATTATGTTAACAATAGTATCTAAGGAAATTAACCGTAAGATAAAGTTAACCAACGATTGAAAAACCGGCCCTAAATCTGGCAACTTTTTTTTACAGAATCTGAAAACGCTGGTTAATACCAACCATAACATAATAAATTAAATTAGGCAACCAGATTAAAGTTCCTAGTTTTGGTAATAGGTATCCCTGATAGCACACTTTATTCTAAGAATGTTTTTTAAACCTCCCAGTGAGAATATTCTTAGGATTATGCTATATTTCTTCTAAAGAACATGCTTAAAAGACATATAGCATGATCCTAAGAATATTATTACTGGCCTTTAGGCAGGTTCTTAGAAGGTGCAAAGTTTTAGTGGTAAAAATTAGTCTACTCTAAACATATGCTTAGAATGTTAAGAAAGTAATTGCTATATAAAGTTCATTTAGAAATATTCCTGTCAAGCATATTTAGTTCAGTTACCTATATAATAGTATAATATACCATAAACAACGTATAAAGGTATAACTTCTGGTTTAGAGGTCAAATTGTTTATTTAATATTGTTAAATAAATATATATTAATATGACTACAAATACATTTCACTGTTATATTATGACAGTGATGCGTATTTGTCGTCTCATGAAGAATTTTACGAATGTATAATACAACATATTAGAACGTGGGTATCTGACATATTTGGAAATATTCTCAAAAGCTTCCTAGAAGCTCCATAAGAAACCTTCTAAGAACATTCCAAAAACGTATTCTTAAAATGTTCTTAGGAACATTCTTAGCAATAAGGGAAGGTTCTAAGAATATTCCATTATTCATATTATTTATATCTTCTTAGAAAATTCTTAAAATCAAATTTTGCTATCAGGGATAACGTTTCTTATTAATTATTTTAGTCTGGTGCTTCTTTATGGGCCCATTTTAATATATTACATTAATTACAGAACACCCTCTATATAAATAAATATTCTTGCCAACAAATAATACATAAACTTAAAGAAAAACATAAAATAAAATCTTTCAAAGGATGTCTTCTGCAAGTAATAAGGTTTACATTTTTACTTTCCAAAGGGCTAGCAAATGGGCTATAAAAATCAAAAGAAACTAACAAAATATGTTAAACAGGCACCAGCTCAACAACAGCAGCATCAACAACAATTTCAACAACAGCAGCAGCAGCAACAGCAGCAAAGAGCTGTAGCTCCTACTCCAGCTGCACTTGCCAAGCAAGCTCCTCCACCAACAACAATCCAATTGCGTCCTCAGGCGCCAGTCAGTCAGGCACCGGCCCCCTTGATCACTTCTCAACCAGCCACGGCGACCTTAAAAGGTAGTCTTTTGTTTTTTTATAGTTTACAACGTCACAAATACTTAAGACGAGTTCCATTTAGATTTTGGTCAGTTTTTAGTAAAATTTACTTTTTAGTTGCTAAAAAAATAATCATGATATTTAAACTTCAAAAAAATGCAGGTTTAAAAATTAATTATTAATTTAAATATAAAATAATAAATAGTAAAGTTCATTTAATGACGAACAATTGAATAAAATCTTTTTTGTAAAAATTCATAATTTTTTTTAACACAAATAAAAATTGATAATTAAAAACAATAAAAATATGGAATATTCTAAAATGGAATTCGTCTTGGGACTATTTGCATGGTTTAAATTTATCCCGTCGACATATTTAATTTTTTGTGTCCAATAACTTTTTTAGGGTAAATTACCCTAGGGTGCACTAATTCAAAAAATGACATAATTAGCAAAGTAGCTGCGCGTTGCCAGTTATAAAAAAAATTTACCAAAAATTTTTTTTGCAAGAAAACTCAATAAATACAAAAGTTTTATGCCCTTAAAGCTATATTTATTTACTCATCCAGCTATTAGCTTAAGCAATGATTAGAAAATTTAGTACCTATTTTAAAAACTCCATAACCACAAAATTAATTTTTTCATCGGATTTTTCCTTTCTCTCTACTCATATGAAATTAGGACAAGTTCACAGGTTAAACTTTAAACATTCAATTTGTGCAAATAAATCCAAAAGCACTTCCCTTAGTTAAGATATTTATAATTTGAGCACATAACCTAACATTTGAAAGAATTGCACTAGATTCTGTCATAAAAGTTGCCAGATTTTGTTTGAATTTACCTTCATTACAAAAATGACATAATCAACAATTAAAAAAACTCCAAATTAACAATTTGCATTGTTGATTTTGTCATTTTTGTAATTAAACTAAATTTAAACAAAATTTGGCTTTTTTGACAGAATCTGGTAACGCTGGTTATTACCAACCTAACGTAATAAATTAAATTAGGCAACCAGATTTTTTGGTAGGATAAAGGTTATAAATATATTTTTTTTTGTTTTTTGCATAATTTTCAAGATAAAATTAAATTCGTTTTTCCGCCGATTTTTATTTTTTTTCCTAAAAATTAAACAAGATAGAAAAAAAATGTAGGAGACAAAAAAGTTATATTTGTAACTAAATTAAATTTCATTTCATTTAATTAAGCCATTTTCCTATTACTAAAAACCTGAAAAGTTTTATTAAATTCAGCCAATGAGTTTTACATTTTTTTGAAAAAATAAATATTTTGAATAACCATGTATCTCGAAAACGAAGCTTTTAAAACATCTTTCTTATTATTTTTTTTGAAAAAAACTTTTTTTCCAATATATTGAAAACAAAAACAAGTGCACCCAAATTACCCTAAAAAAGTTGTTGGCCAACATGAAATTTTAATATAATTTTTTTATATAAAATTAAAAGTATGATATTCATATTTTTAAACACTCAGGTTTATATATAACATAGCTTTTTAATGCCGTGCCACTTTAAGCAATTTATACGCATGTACATAATTTACATTTTTTTTATTTTATTCTAATTTTATACTTCCGGTATTTACAACATTTTATGCGAGAAAACAGTGCTTATATCCAGTTAATACGTATTCAAAATTACTAGCTTTACGTTATTTAAAGTATTTGAATTTTCACAGGTAAGTAAATCCTGTGAATATTCGCAGCAATGGCTAACACACAAAATGTAACAAAATAAATAAATAAATAAATAAATACAAAATACAATCCTAAAAATTACACACCAGGACTTTATAAAGTTTAAAAACTTTCTGTAAGCTAAAATAGCACACAATGTGCTATTTTTGGGACACCCTGTATAATTATACTTCTTCAATTTATTTATAATTTCTCAGATTTTTTAAATGTAGAATATTTTAGATTCATATTTTATGTATTAACTGCTTTGGAACAAAAAACTTGAAGTAACACAAAAGAAAATTTAATAAATAAACATAATTAACCCCCTAAAATTGTTACCTATTCCACCCACGCTTTGCTTAGGCTGTATTCATGGCACCCTGTAAAAATACTAATTTTGCAGGTGGCAAATACCTCAGGGGCGACCTGAAATGGCCACCAGAGAATGTAAAGCAAAAAATGGAAGAGGAAAGACTAAATGCAGAAGAACTTAGATTGGGATCCACATATGAACCCAGTACTTATCTTTTTATTTTAATTTTCTTCAACTAACACATAAGCTTTTACTACTAATACAAGTTTATGAGCATGCAACTGTATTTTTGCTTACGCACCAGCTGTAAAAAAAGAAAAATATTTTTTTATATACCTTTGATATCGATTTACAAACAAGGCGAACAAAAATTAATGAATGAATTTTTGGTAATGTTTTTGCATTCGACTAAAAATAGGTAGATTTTGTGTAAAACATTTTATCATATTTGTAACAGATGGCCCTGTAATGAAAAATAAATCAATTTTGTTCGATTTTTCTTTTGTATACGATTCTCCAATAATTTTTGAATAAAATAATTTATTTTATCCACGACTACCTTATAATATATACTTTATATATGAGTTTTCTAAAGCAAAATGATAGTCATATTTCACAGAGTGAATAATAGCAGTGAATAATCATTATTCACTGGTCTAGAGTTCCTATAGGACACACGATATAGATTGTATCTGGCAAGCACTTATAAGTTCGTCTAGGCAATTATAGCCAGGCACTTTAAATATCTAACTTTATACCAATCATAAAAGTCCTGTTAAAGTATTACTTTAATATGTTTTTTTAATGCAATTGAATAAAAATTTAACATTAAGTAGACTATTTCAAGTAAGTAAGCCATTGACATGACATGACAAGCTTAGCATAAATTGCTGTCAATTTGAAACGTCATAACTTCGATTCAGCACACGATTTTTGTTACAAATTATTATTAATCTTAAATTATACATAAAAAATCAAAGCGTGAAAGATAAAAAGATGTTACGCACTCAACAAAACATCACAGAAGTCACTTTTCGAAATACGAATAGAGTAATTGCATCAAAAATGAAAATCCCTAAAAACCTTTTTAATGTAATCTAGAGGTAAAAACACATTGCAAAAATATTTTTTTATATTCCAAAACTTCAACCCGGCCCCAAAATATCAAATTAAAAAAAAGGTACTTTTCAAACGTTCCGAACTCCCGCCAAATTGCATGACGTCATAAGCTCCAACTGTCAGAAATCAAGATGTCAACAAATAATAAACACCGATAAAGTTTATGTTTAACATGGAAAACGCGAAACCAAAAATTGGTTGTAAATATTGTTTTGTGCCTTGTTGTACAAATACAACCTGGAAAACTCCTGGGAAAGTTGTCCCTTCAATTATCAAAAGCAAAGTTTATGACCCTACACTGAGAGTAGTTACGGCTCAGCCGTATTTTCTTGGGTTTATTAATATTTAACATACCTATTCAAACCATATACCTAGTAAACGACATTTTATTTTACTTACATTAAAATGATCCTTAAAATGATCAATAAAATGTTGACTGCGGTGACGATGTTTTGATATCGCGCCGAGCTATTTTAATCCACTTTATCCTTATTTTCCCTTTTGGCACGGTGATAAACCTTTTCCCAGGAGTTTTCCAGGTTGTATTTATACAAGGCACAAAACAATATTCACAATCAATTTTTGGTTTCGCGTTTTCCATGTTAAACTTTATCGGTGTTTATTATTTGTTGACATCTTGATTTCTGACAGTTGGAGCTTATGACGTCATGCAATTTGGCGGGAGTTCGGAACGTTTGAAAAGTACCTTTTTTTCAATTTGATATTTTGGACCCGGGTTGAACTTTTGGAATATAAAAAAATATTTTCGCAATGTGTTTTTACCTCTAGATTACAATAAAAAGGTTTTTAGGGATTTTCATTTTTGATGCAATTTCTCTATTACCTAAAAAATCACATTCATTGGAAATAAAATACTGCATAATCTATAAATAATAGAATTATCAAGTAGGTAGTAAGCCATGTAATCAACTGACAACTAATAATTATTTGAAACGTCAAATTTTAACGACGCGGTGGTGCAATAATAATTCCTGTTAAAATTATAAATTGCTTTCAAAAATACGTTAACAATGGAAATTGATAGTGAAGAAGATATATTGTGTACTCCACCGGAGATAACAGAAGCTGCAAAAGTCACTTCCCTGAATTTGTTGCCTGAGAAATCCCAAAATTTGTACGTATCTGTGTATACAACACCTTTATGGACTGGAGAGCGACCAAGAAAATTAATTCATTCTCAAAGTCTGTTTTACTGGTATATTTTATATATATATATATATATATATTACAATTAATATAAATAAATAGTTTTAAAAATAGTCACAGGCATCTTTAATTTTTGGTTTTGTTAATGTCAAATAGGTTATAATAAATATAAATTTTTTTGCATTAAATTCCGTTAAAAGTCAATAGTAGTCGTGGACAAAGCATAGTATTCTACTCACATATAATGAGCTATTATTCACTCAGGTTAATTATGCCACTCGCTACGCTCGTGACATAAACTTAACCTTCGTGAATAATAGCCCTCATTATATGCTCGTATAATAATATACTATTATTTTTTAAATTATAATTAAAGTAGTTCCTCAAAATGGTGGCGTTCGACTTCAATGCATTTATTAATTCGCATTTCGTTTTAACATTCTGCTAACACTGCTCTGGGATATTCCCAAATCTCTAGATAATTCTCGTGTGCTTGCTTCAGGATTAGCGGCCGTTGCTGCTAATACAATAATTTCATTATTTCCACCTGTGACTGTTGCTCGACGAACTCTTTTTTTCGGATGAACACTACCGTTTGTAGTAAACTGCTTGACTGTAAGGTGAAATGAAGTACGTGATCGAATTTTATCCGGAAAACGCTGAGCGTAGATATTAACAGCATCATCAAGATTCCTGCCTTCTTCACCATAAATCAAAATCATTTCTATTTTTTCTTCCACTGTTAAAAAATCCATTATGAATATCTGCTTAACGTAAGAAGGTATTTTTGTTTACAAACTAATCTTCGAACTAAATTGATTAAATAATGCTAAACTATAAATAGTTTCTTTATACCTCAATAATAATTATTATTTATAACTTAATACCATTTTTTATACCTCAATTAGGGTTAAATGAATTAATTGACAAAATAATGTTTTTTTTCCTTATATGAGGTATTTTTATTAAAAATAGTACAATAATCCTTTAAATTAAAGGATTTAATGCTGGCAGGTAAAAAGTGACCATGGTGCGCAATTGATAATTATCACCGAATGAAATAATGTATAAAACTTAAACCAAAGGAAACTTAAATATTCGTTAAAAAATCGTGGGTACTTAAAAAAATTAATTTAATAAGATAATTATTACCAAAAAAGTGATATTTTTTTAGAAAAATTATTGCAGAATCGTATACAGAAGAAAAATCGAACAAAATTGATTTTTTTCATTACAGCGCCATGTATTGCAAATTTTAAAGTTACCCCCTATAAGGAGGAGAGTATGAGGACCAATTTTAGTACTGATTGATTTCCCCCCTCGAATCATTTAATTTTTATTTTAAACATTTTTTCGTAAAATTCATACTACCTGAGATGTTTCAAAGTTTCAAGTATAAAAATGTTCGATTTTAAGGTTATGTTTGTACAACAATTATTTTTTGTTAGATTTCTAAAAAATGTGAATATGTAAAGTAATCATTAGTTATTTCTGCAAAGCATGAAAATGCAACGATTTGGTTCTTGAATATTATTTACAATTAAAAACCCAATAATTCACCATGATCACAAAACAAAATTTGAGTTGAATATTTCAATTTAGTTTCCAAAAATTACATGATTGACGAATAGACATTTAAAAAAAAAACTAACTTTTTTAAAAGGTCCCAAAAGAAAACTTTTGTATGTTTTGTACCAGTACTTTTACTCAAACTAGAACTTTTATTTACACTAGTAAAGTTTTTTTTTTTTATTTGGACTCGTGTTTTTTTTATTAAGTTGGTAGCTTATGCCAGTTTAATTTACGAGTATTTTTAGTATTTTTAGTATTTAAAAAATGGTACTTCTGCTGAAGACCTTATAATTAAATACTCTGACACTGTCAAATTGACAGTAATATTTATTATTGATAATTTATTTGTTAATTATTATATTATATCGATATAAAAAGATAACTATGCCAAAAATAAAAGTAAAATTTCTTTTAAGGGCAAAACTTCATTTTGCCTTATGGAAATTTTTGGATTAAAAAGTAACGTTTTGGGTTTTACAAATATTAAATCACACATTATTTTTAGATAAGCAAATCAGCAATTTAATATAAAATTAAATTCTCTACAAAAAAGGTCAGATTGAAAATTTTCGTCAGACGAGCCGTTTCCGAGCAAATTTGTTTTTCTTCGATTTTAATCGTGAATAACTTTTGAAGAATTAAATTTAGGCAAAAATGTTAAGAGACCTTTTTTGTAGAACATTAAATTTCCTTTAAGAATCCGACGTGAGCTTTTTTAAATATTCATTGATTCATTAGTTACAAAATTTCAAAGTAAAAAGGGCAAATCGAAAAAACACATCGATTTATTGAGCTCAATTACTCGGAAACGGCTCGTGTGACGAAAATTTTCAATTTGACCTTTTTTGTAGAGAATTTAATTTTATATAAAAATAAGTGAAAAGGAAATTTTTTTCACTTTAATGTTTTGACAGTTCTAACGTAAAACAAATTATGACTAAAAATCAAAAATAGCGATGATAGACCTCTTAAAATTAATATTAAGGGCTCAAATTTTCACGAAATTTTTTTTTGTCATTCTAAATGACATTCAAGATATATTTTCAAAAAAAAAATAGTCAATTTTTCTGGCCCAGTCTAATATACATATAATTACAACTATTAACGCACAGTGGCTTTAAGTCCAATGATTGGACAACATTCACGTGTGTTCACAAAAAATTTTAATTTTTTTTATATGAATTCGTCAAAGCGAAGATTATTATCCGCTAGGAATACTTTGTTTCTCCTGGGCCGTAGTCACCTATATTTAACTACTTTTTTATACAATTTTACTTATCTACGCACCACCAAAGCCAAATTAATAGCGTTTTTAATATTAGTACTTAATGCCGCTATTTTTAAGTCGACTAACACTAAGTGTTATGAAATTGCAGGTGGTAAGCATCTGAGGGGGGACCTGAAATGGCCCCCAGAAGACGTCAAAAAACTGATGGAAGAAGAGAAAAAGCATTTGGAGGAAATCGCTATGGGGCCCGCTTGCAAGCCGCACAAAAACATCAAAGACTACAGCGGTTTCTACGCGCAACACCAGCTTAACGATACCTACCCTAGATACGTGGTACCTCCCGGTACCCAGTACTTCAGGCCCTTGTAAATAAATTACTAATCGAAGATATTTAGTTGTTGCTTTATATACTTAACTTCATTGCTATGAAATTTTCTCGTTTTGTCATTGTCATTGTCATTACGCTAATCGCTGATGACAAAGGCATAATTTTTAGTTTGTAAGGTGCTAAGTTTGTGATAATGCTGAACTGATTTATTGTAGTTCTTCTTGTAAACTAACACGATTTGGAATTATAAAAAGATGTACATAACTTTTTTGTAAGCCAAGGCTTTATTTATTTATTTATTTGTTCAAATAAAAACGACGCATTGCGATGGCCGCTTTTGCAAACTTGTATATCGAATCGAGCTTAATTGCTATATGCAACAATTTATTCTAATTTATATTTATATACAAAATTCCTAATAAATGGGTTGAACACCTAAATAAATCGTATTATTTCCCACATAAAATGTTGTATACCTACATACAGGTTTAAAGTGGCAGGCGTTAACAAAACACGGAAAAATAATTGACAATTTTTTTTTTAACAAATATTAGAAATATTCCCCAACACCAAGTAATAACATAACATAAGTGCAAGTATTTTAAGAAATCATACATTTTGAATATTAGAGCTTCACGGAGGTTAGGATTTCGTATGTTTTTTTAAAACTAGTTGAAATAAGCTTATTTCAAATATACAAAGGGATATCCCTTTGTATATTTGAAATAAGTTATTGTATCTTTTGACACCTTAATATTTTTTAAAAATACAATTATACATACATAAAATATTTATAAAAAAATCTACTTACTGAGATATTACACTTCACGGTGGATAGGTTTTTAAATATCAAATTAATGAACTTAAACTTTTGAATTATAAAACAGCAACACTCTCATCTGCATATAAGTTCTAACTGACCTTCAGGAATCACATGCATCTATAATTTCGTAAACAGAGGTTTTTGCTTATTTAAAATGATTAAAGTGCCATCCGTTGCATAAAATTTAAAGCAAAAAAACAGATTCACGGAGGATAGAATAAATTTTTGTAACACCTACATAAATGGGTATACAAATTATTTCTTTTCATTTTTAATAATATTTTATATTTGATTCGATTGCTTTGGATGTGTTTAAGTGTGTGTTTAGTGAACTGATATTTTTAGTATACTCTTACTACCTCAGATATTTGAAAACATATATGTTAACCTAGAAAGAGTAACAGTCACGGAGGATAGGTTTTAGACTTTTAAAACATTGTAAAAATAATTAATTGCGGTTAGAAATCTGGAACCTGAGCTGTAATATCTACTTAACGATTACAAAACACGTGTGTTACATAACTTTTTAAATTTTACTTCTCTCTGCCAACATAATAATATCGTTAATGATAATGACAATATTCTTGATTTGTGTTTATCTGATCTTAACTGTAGTGTCTCTAGGGAAACTTCATCTATGGTATCTGAGGACAAATATCATCCATCTCTTTCTTTTAGTATTATAACAGATTTTGATAAATTTCAAAATTTTCCTACCAACGCTAATAACAAGAATTATAATTTCAAGGGAGCCAATTTATTTGAACTGTATGAGGCTTTATTAAGTACTGATTGGAATTTCCTTAATTACTATAATAATATTAACTCTGCCTGTGAAGCTTTTTATACTCAACTTTATTCGCTTTTTGATCAATTCGTACCCAAATTTACAAAATGTAAACGTAAATATCCAAAATGGTACACAACCGAAATAATCAGCAACATAAAAATTAAAGAAAGGTGTTACAGGAATTTTAAAAAACATAAAAATGAGGTTTTTTTAAACGAATTAAAACAGGTTAGAAAACTTCTCAAATCTCAAATTTCTAAATCATACCGTCAATATATTCAACATACGGAAGACAACATTATTTTAGAACCCAAAAATTTCTGGTCATTTATGCGCGAAAAACGTGGTAAAACCAGAATACCAGCCAATGTCTTTTTAAACGATATACAATATGAAACTCCTCAAGATGTTGTTAATGGCTTTGCTGATTATTTTGGTAGTGTTTATTCTGTCAGTGATGACAATACTGCTTTGACTCCTGAGTTTACATTTAATTCAGATATAAATATTACTGCATTTTCTGAGGAGCTTATATTACGGAGTATGTCTAAACTAAAAAACAATTATTCATGTGGTGTTGACCTCATCCCAAACTTCTTAATAAAAGATTGCTCGTTAATATTTGCATATCCTCTCTTAATATTGTTCAATATGATATTGTCAACGTCTACTTTTCCAGATTTATGGAAAATAACCAGAGTTTGCCCTATTTTAAAATCAGGTAATCCTAGCGATATTAAAAACTATAGACCTATAGCTATTCTGTCTAATTTTGCGAAAGTCTTTGAATCTTCCCTGTATACCTGCATCTACAATGAGGTAAGTAAACTAATTTCCACGCAGCAGCATGGATTTATGAATAAACGCTCGACTGTATCCAACTTAGCTGAATTCACGCAATTTGTTTCAGAACAACTTGACAAAAAACTTCAAGTAGATGCTGTATACACTGATTTTTCTAAGGCCTTTGACAGGGTCGATCACCAAATTTTGCTTAAGAAGTTACACTTTTTTGGTTTTAGTCACTCCCTCATTAATTTGTTTTATTCATATTTGTGTGAGCGCAAATTATCTGTTTCATATAATGGCTACAACTCCGATTATTTCTATGCGAGCAGTGGAGTACCACAAGGCTCTAACTTGGGTCCGCTTTTGTTCATTTTATTTATTAATGACTTGTCATTACAACTTAATTGTAATCATCTACTGTTTGCTGATGACCTAAAAATATTTACCAGTATTTCCAGTTATACAGATTGCGAACTCTTTCAGGATCAGTTAAGCATTATTTTAAGATGGTGCAAAGTTAACAAACTCGACCTAAACATTTCTAAATGCAAAATCTGTACCTTTAGTCTTAAAAATACGCACTTCATATTTAATTACAATTTAGATAATACTATTCTTCCTCGCTGTCATGAAATTCGTGACCTTGGTGTACTCTTTGATAATAAGCTTTCTTTTACATCCCACATTAATAATACTGTGCAATCTGCTTTAAAGCTCCTGGGTTTTATAAGTCGGAATTCTACCAATTTTTGTAACATCACAGCACTAAAATCAATGTATTTTTATCTTGTTAGAACAAAGCTCGAATATTGCTCACTTATTTGGTACCCGTATTATAACGTACATATTAACTCAATTGAAAAAGTACAAAGAAGATTCCTTAAACTTCTCTCCTACAGAGTTGATCATATTTATCCTGCTAGAGGAACTGACCATAACATCCTCTTAACGCGTTTTAATTTTGATACCCTACATGTTAGACGAATAGTGACAAGTTTAAAATTTCTGTGGAAACTTTTTCATTACCAAATTGATTCTTGTCATTTATTGAGTCTCTTAAATATTTTAGTGCCACGTTTGGAATCTCGTGGAAGTAAAACATTTTATTGTAGTTCCTCAAGAACTAACGTGCTTTTGAAATCTCCTGTTCATGTTATGTGTAGTAATTATAATTGTATAGGTAACCAGTGCGATTTCTTTAATTCAAACATTAAGGAAATTACGTCCAGAGCTCATGATTTTTTTTTTCTCGGTCAAAATAATTTGGAATTTTAATTTTTATTTAATTTATATTATTCATGATATTATTTTTTATTATATGTTTTTTTTAACAAAATATTAAGTTCATTTTATATCTTTTTTCTTTTATAATTTTTTTTTATATAATGTTACATGTTGTGTATACACAACATGTAACATTATATAAAAAAAAATTATAAAAGAAAAAAGATATAAAATGAACTTAATATTTTGTTAAAAAAAACATATAATAAAAAATAATATCATGAATAATATAAATTAAATAAAAATTAAAATTCCAAATTATTTTGACCGAGAAAAAAAAAATCATGAGCTCTGGACGTAATTTCCTTAATGTTTGAATTAAAGAAATCGCACTGGTTACCTATACAATTATAATTACTACACATAACATGAACAGGAGATTTCAAAAGCACGTTAGTTCTTGAGGAACTATAATAAAATTACAGGACAAAGTATACTTTGTCCTGTAATTGGAATATGTATTCTGTTGGGCAATAAATTATTATTATTATTATTATTATTATTAATTATGAAAGATCAAACCACAATAAAAGTGTAGGTCAAACTCATTTAGTTTTATTAAATATCACTGGGTAACACCATCGGTAGTACAAGTTTAAAAGACATTTTATAAGAAAATGATAAATACACCCTGTAGGTAAAAACAATTGTATTTGCTCTAAAGCAAGAACAGACACAGTGTATGAAACTATTTTTTTTATATTTTTGGTTTAAATTGTTTTTATCATTTGTAATATTTCTTTGACAAATAATTAAAAATATGCTCTGAAACAATTTTTTTTTTGAAAATAAAATGCACAGGGTAAAAAAATCTGGACTACAACTGCAACAGTTAAATTTTATAATTTGATTTATTAAAATAACAGTTTTTAAAATTTGTGTACCTATATTTTTCAATATAAACTATTTAAAAAACAAAGTGTATAAGGCATGCCGATTTTTTTTCATTGGGTTTAATTTAACCTTTTAGGATTCTTGCCCCATTTCCAGCAAGGGTGTAGCCAGGATTTTGTTCAGGGGGCAGGCAAGGGTAAACTATATGCATGCCACAAAAAGTTTCGAGACTCCACCTCCCACCCATTTTCTAGCACAATTTTTTTGGACATGCATGAGTATAGCTCCCTCTTTTGATTAAAAAAGTTTATTCTCAAGCCATAATTTATGTATATCAAGCATTAACCAACATATGTTATCCTCTAATTTTTTTATATTCTAGTCACAAATTTTAAATGTCTTTTTTCCCTCTCGATGTCTTCGGCATCACTGCATTTATTTTTCAAAACATTTGCCTAAATGCCTAAAAAGGTGTTATTGGTACTTGTAAAAGAATAGGTAAAAGAGAATTGCCTTTTAGAAACTGGTCTATAACTAAATTATAACTTTTATAAATATAATATAATTAATTAATATTTTACAAGAACAAACACTTCAAAACATACACAATTGGGTTATGTTACATAACCCAATTGTGTATGTTTTATATTGCGGCAATCCTCTTCAAACCAAGTTTTTGTCAATAACTAGGTTTAGTCAGTTATAATAGTATATTATGTATCAAGTTTTATAAATGCCATTTTAGTTACGAGTTTAATTAAGCACGAGCGAAGCTTGCGAGCGAGTGTTTAATAAAAACGAGTGTCTAGAGAAGTTTATAAACGAGTTGCATACTATACTTTATTTACGACGACTACAAAACAGAATTTAAAGCCAATTTTATTTGTTAAAATTTTGACATCTGTCAACTGTCACCCGAATTTAACCTCACTTTTTCCCAATTTAAATTATAATAAATAATAATAATAAAGCTAACTTCAGCCCGTGACGTAAAATGTCGAAAAGCCACTGTAAATAAAACGCCATAAAGTTACAGCTCGTCAATGTAGGAGTAGATAAATGTATTTATGTGTATATTTAATAATACATTTTAAAAATGTATTCCTCTTATAATGTAATAAAGACATATTTAAGTATATGTAAGATAACCTACAAATCTTTAATGTCATTTAAAATTTGCTATGTTGCCAAATTGGTTCAACTTAAATCAGTGGATATGCGTAAATCAGTTGATATAAATAAATCAACGTTTCTGCATAAGGCCCTTTTTGTGTTTGGTTTTTGGAGTTGGGGAATATTTCTTATATTTGTATGAAAAAATGTTAATTTTTCAGGGGACGAAGGTGCCTTAGACAAGACAAAGTGGGTGTTTTTCCCTAACGCCGATGAGGAGAATAAGAGGCGCGTTGCTTTGGCCAAAGGACGTCTTTTGAGACCGCAACGCATCCAACGAGATTATACGAGTTTGTTCGAAAAGAACGAGGTAAAACATGTTATTCCGAAATATCGTCCACCACCCGGTTCGGAAAATGCTGGCGCCACTGAACTATAAAAGAAGTAATGGGTCTAAAAACAATTCGGCCGAAAAATAGAAGGATTTTAATGCTTTAAAAATTTAACATTTGTTTCAGGATTTGTGCTTTCATAACTAATTTTTGTTTTTAGGATTGGTGATTGTCGAGTTTTATTTGAGGCCTGTCAGAGCAAAGTCAACAATCTCCCGTCAGACTAAAACTGAGTAAATTGAGATAATCGATTTTGGTATTTTAAATTCTAGATTTGTAATTTTATTTATATATTATATTGAAATATTGTCGTTGTAAGTCTAGTAGCAAACTACAAGGTCTCTAGGTTGCATAGTATAGGTGAAATCTATAATTATAAATTGGAGATTGCTGACTTTGATATGAATTGCTGGAGATTGCTCATTTTGTTGTAAACGAGATTTAGAAAAATAAACAAAAAAATAATTGTATTTTTTTCCTTTAATGGTTATAAAATTTAACTATACAATCAATGTGGGAAAATTCTGAACTGGACCACATAAATCTGGAGTTTCTTCTAAATCTGGGACCAGGTTGCCTCGTGCAAAAAAGTTTTTATAGTACAACAACTCATCATCTTCTTCCCACTTTGCCCCGTAATGTTTTACTTGCAATGTTTTGATATTATCAGCCTTTTCTTGCTTTACCTTTACCTCTTAAGAGGTAATAATTATTATTAATTATTATGGTATAATAGCACAAAATAAACAAGATAACTTTTTTTATAATTTTTAAAACAATAAAACGTATATATACCTATTTTAAATATATTTTTAAGTGCAATTTACTGCAATAGAACTTAACAGTATGTACCAGTAAAAAAACACAAAATTAAATCTCTAAAATACGTTATAACATCAAATGTTAGGATATCAGGTGACACAAATTACTAATTTCTAATGGTGGAATTGGAGATTGTATACTTTGCTGCAAATCTATCAGTGGAGATTGTCGACTTTGCACTAAATGTCATTTTTAAAATAGGATTTTAGGCAGGATTTAGCTCCTTTTGCAGCACATGAACTTTCTCATCTTATAGATAATTAGTTGAAGTACAGTCTCCGCCAAAAATCTAATTTTTGACCAAAAGTGGAGATTGTCGGTTTTGCTATGGCAGGCCTCATTTGTAGTACTATACTTTTAGTACAATATATTGTGACTGAAAAAAGTAATCGATTTTCTAAAACCCGCGAATGGAGCCCACATTAGGAGTGTTTGTAATTAATGTAATTTATTAAAATACCGAATACCTTTTGACATAAGGTGTAACGGAATAGTTATTTGTTTTACAAGTGTTGAAAAGCGACTTTTTCATGCAAGTGTTTAAGTTGCTCACGAGGCCTTCAGGCCGAGTGTTTATTAACATGAGCTTGAAGAAAGCTTTTCTCACAAGTGAAACACAATGTTTTTTCTACGACCCTTTTATTTTTTATTATATTCAAATACAAAACAAAATAACCTAAAAACGTGTTTGACAGCTGTTAAAATTCTTTTAATTTTTAAGGTATAAGTTACTTAAAATCAATAAACTTACCTTCTCAATTTAAATAAAGGTACTAAAAAGTAGAATTTATTATACAAACACAATTAATTGTGTTCTAAATGATATTTAGACATACATATATAAATACAATACAAATTTTGAAACGAATGTCAATTTCTTTTCACACAGACCTGTCACTTTTCATACAGAAATGTCACTTTACATTCGTGTTTTGCCTTGCCAATGAAAAGATTCATTTTCTTAGCAACGATGCCAATACGAAATGTGACTTTTACATAGTGGTCGTAGAAAAAAATATTTAAAAAAATATTTTCTCTACGACTACTTAAGAATAGTAACATTCTAGTGTAATTTTTGATCATAGAAAGGATGTTTTTCTGCAATACTGTGCGAGAATATTCCTACTCTTGTTTAAGAATGGTCACAAGTAACGACATCTCCTGGCTGTTTACTAAACGTAAAAAATTTAAAAATATTTAAATATTACTGTATTATTTATTAATTAAAAAATAATGGCAGTTGTATAATTAAGGTTTAGGCACAAAAAATTAGTTTTATTTATTGTTTTTCAAATATACAAATTAAAATTATAATAAATTTGATATTAAAATGATAAACCAGTTACCTACTATACCGGCTTTGAAGTTTTGACAGATTCAAAAAGTTTAAAAAAAGACCTTTAATACGTAGAAAAAGAATAGATGTTGACATGTTACAATGTTATTTTTTTTGTTAGTTAGTGTAAATAACTATTTTTAATTATAATAAAGATTTAGGCATACCATTTGTTTAAATTTATTATAATTTACATTATAAAATTGTGACGGCACAAAATGGTTTGACAATACAAAAAATTTAAATGTCAAAAACTGCTTGGTTTCTTTTCTCTGTTTAAAAAGCGTTACTATTCTTACGTAGTCGTAGAGAAAATAATGTCTGAAACACGTTTGGAATAGCATATTCCACTCTCGTAAAACCGTCACACTCGCCTTCGGCTCGTGTGTCAAATTTTTACTCGAGCGGAATATGCTGTATTCCAAACTTGTTACAGAATGTACTATTCCCAAAGATAAAGAAAAAATATTCATTAGAAGTTTTTATATTTTTTGTGATACGCCACTGGATACACACCAACCAACAAAGAAGCTGCGCGTTGCCAGTTGTAAAAAAAATTTATTGCAAAAAATAAATAAAAACTCAATAAATACAAGTTTTATGCCCTTAAAGCTCTAATACCCTTCTGTTAGCTTAAGCAATGATTAGAAAATTAGGTACCTATTTTAAAAACTCCAAAATTAATTTTTTCATCGTTTTTTTTTCTTTCTGTTTACAAGTTTGTAGGTTAAACTTTAAACATTCAATTGTATAAATAAATCCAAAAGCACTTCCCTTAATTAAGATATTTACAATTTGGGCCCATAACCTAAAATTTGAAAGAAATGCACCAGATTATCTCATAAAGTTGCCAGATTTTGTTTGTCATTACAAAAATGACATAATCAACAATTAATAAAACGACAAATTAACAATTTGCATTGTTGATTTTGCCATTTTTGTAATTAAGCAAAATTTTAACAAAATCTGGCAACTTTTTTTGACAGAATCTGGAAACGCTGGTTGTTACCAACCACATCATAATAAATTAAATTAGGCAACCAGATTAGCCAAAAGTTCCTAGTCGATCATTGGCATACTTTTTGGTAGGATAAGGGTTATTATAAATTTTTGCTTTTGAATTTGTACTCCTTGTGTAGGCTCCATGGATACGTCACTGGTAAAAACCATAAAACGGTTAATTTTTTTCGGCCGCAATAGTACATGTATGTAAAATATTAATGTTCAAAAATAAATAAATATATTAATACTTAACAATTTATTTTTAATAAGTGCCAAAAAATAACAATCTGGTATTTACATTTACATATTGTACAAAGAACATTTAACATTTTTTTTTAATATATGACATTTTTTGCAGACAATTTCTCTAATAATTGACAACAATTAATAATTAAATAAATCAACATAATATTTTGCGGTATTAAATTATTTATACCGTGCAATTCACTCTACTTTTTAAATTTTATATTGTTAATAAATGTTTTAAAAATGAGTGAAACTATCCCTGATCCTGTATTAGAGTTGGTATAAATAATTCCATCTCCCAATAATATTAAACCCAAAAATACACAGTGACTTCTCAGTAAAGTATATTAAAATATGCTATGTGATTGTTTTTAACATCTTTTAAATAAGATCTGCAAGAATGCGTATGTAAATAATAAATGGTTAAACCAAAGAAAAACCTTCAGTCTGTTGAATGGCCTGCATGAGTTTGTATTTCAAACGTTCTTTGGTATTGTATTTGGGCAAATCGAGAAGATTGAAACACGTGTGAGCCACCGGCAAGAATTTTTCGTCGTTTGTTGGCTGAATAATAATCTAAAATAACTTTAATCAGAAACTTTTTTCAGAATTTTTTCAAATTTTTTTACCCAACCAAAAAAAAGTTATAAATTGTCATTTATTTTTGTTTTACTAAAAACTGACATTTTCTGCAAATTCTCTGAAATTTTTAGTGGCAATAGAAAAAAATAGAATACGAAAAAACGCCACTGGAAATTTCAGAGAATTTGCAGAAAATGTCAATGTTTTTAAAAGCCTGTTGTTTGTCAAAAAATAAACCATATAATTAATAATTAATTGTACTTTTAAAAAAATAATCATATATTATATCACGAGAACTATGAATTTAATCGGTTAAACTAGGCTCAGTAGTTTTTTGTTTGGTTTTTCTTGGAAAATGTTGAATGCAAAATAATTTAATAAAATCACGAGACCGCGTAGCGGTCGAGGGGTTTTATTTTTAATTATTTTGCATGAAACTATTTTCCAAAAAGAAAAATCAAATAAAAAACTTACTGAGCATAGTTTGACAGATTAAATTTATAGGTTGAGTGATATACGTCTAGATTATTTCTTGAATTAAAGGAAACTATTTGACAATTCATAAAATCTGACGTATGTGTCAAAACTTATAAATATTTTTTTAAAGAAAATTCCATTAATTTAAGGTATGTAATAAGTAATAATTTATATTTCGTTAACTAGATAACTTATTTTTTATTGTTTTTTTTTAATGTTTGTTATAGTGGTATTAATATCTCATGGCGGGTGACCTTGGGCGCGCAAACGTCACAAATCCGTCAAATCGCGCTATTACTCGCCGTCCTAAAAACATACTACCCCAGGGTTGGCAATGCTAGCATCAGCTGATATTTATTGACATTTAAACATATTTATAGGATAGAAATTCTATTATATTTGTTATATCATATTTGTCATATCATATTTTTTATAACTAATATTATATTTGTTCTATTATTATATTTGTTATATTTGTTCTATTATTATATTTGTTATACGAAATGAATAACGGAAAAAAAGAAGTCATTCACATCCAAGGGCGGCAGATCGTCTACAACGTTCTCCAATATTTGAAACGCGAGTTGAAACGTGAAGTCCAATTTTCTTGAAAGAAAGAATAAAAAAAATTATAGAAGAAAAATGTTGCATATTTTTAAAATATGTAAGCCTTTTGTCTGAAATAAAGCACATTTAGAAGTTTTAGAACTTATACATAATATGATATATACTTGTATTAGCAGTAAATCAACATATTTTGCCATACACAAGAAAAATATGAAATAAAAACCTTTAGGTACATTTTTACAGCAAAATTCGGATTCTACACAGATTCTATTCTTTTTTTTTACTGAAATCCATTATATAATTTACAGATCATTGCTCAACATTTGAAGACCTTGCTGCAAAATGGGGGTAACTTTTACAAAAGTGACTTTTACACCCTTACAACTGTGAACTAGACTATTCTGCATTGTTTAATGCAAATATGACTCAAAAATAACTTTTATGGAGTTAGCTCCTTTTTGCAGCGTGGTCTTCAATTGCAGTCATTATCTAATGTTACAATATATTTCATAAAATAAAGAAAAAAACGCTTTACTATATTAGTTGACAGATGACAGATTTGGGAAGCATCCATAGACATTTAAGTTAACTTAAAGGTCTATGGAAGTGGCGGATGTTTTTAGTTTCCATTTATTTATTAAATTGAATGGCGTCTGTCAGCGTCTCTCAAGGTCACCCGCCATGAGATATTAATACCACTATAAAACTTGTAAATAACACCATAAAATCGTAAACAAAAATCCAATATGGAGGCTAAAATTTAATCGCTGTTAAAAAGGTCTAGTGATTTAATCGCTTATTTAAACGAAATTTATTCGAAAATTCAAGGCTTTTGATTGGTTCATATTATAATGAGGGAAATAATCAGAACTATCTTAAATTTTTTTCTAACTTTTTCGAAAAACATTGAATTTTACAATGATTACACTTTCAATTTCATTTATTATTATTTTTTAAATTTTAAGGGTCTCTCTACATCCCCAAAAATCCTCAAATTGGCATTATGAAAAATAACATGAGTTATTTTTTGTTAATTGAAAAATAAAAAGGAAACGAAAAAATGCCACTGGAAATTTCGGAGAATTTTCAGAAAATGTCAATGTTTTTAAAATCCTGTTGTTTGTCCAGAAATAAACCAAATGACATTTTTTTTAAATTTTTTGTTTTTAATTGTACCTACTTTTAAAAAAATAATCAGAACTTTCTTAAATTTTTTTCTAACTTTTTCGAAAAACATTGAATTTTACAATTATTACACTTTCAATTTAATTTATTATTATTTTTTCAAACTTTGAGGTTCTCTCTACAACCCCAAAAATTCCCAGATTGGCATTATGAAAAATAACATGAGTTATTTTTGTTAATTGAAAAATAAAAAGGAAACGAAAAAACGCCACTGGAAATTTCGGAGAATTTTCAAAAAATAAACCAAATAACAATTTTTTTTAATTTTTTTGTTTTTAATTGTACTTTTAAAAAAATAATCAGAACAATCTTAAATTTTTTTCTAACTTTTTCGAAAAACATTGAATTTTACAATGGTTACACTTTCAATTTCATTAACTCTTATTATTATTTTTTCAAACTTTGAGGTTCTCTCTACATCCCCAAAAATCCTCAGATTGGCATTATGAAAAATAAGATGAGTTATTTTTTTTTTAATTAAAAAAGGAAAACGAAAAAACGCCACTGGAAATTTTGGAGAATTTTCAAAAATTGTCAATGTTTTTAAAAGCCTGTTGTTTGTCCAGAAATAAACCAAATAACAATTTTTTTAAATTTTTTTTGTTTTAAAATGTAATTTTAAAAAACTATCTTATATTTTTTTTTTAACTTTTTCGAAAAACATTGAATTTTACAATGATTAAACTTTCAATTTCATTTATTATTATTTTTTCAAACTTTGAGGTTCTCTCTACTTCCTCAAAAATCCTTAGAGTGGGATTATGAAAAATAAGCTGAGTTATTTTTTTTTTTTAATTGAAACCAAATAATTTTTTTTTATCATTATTTTTTAAATGTACTTTTGCAAAAAACAACATTAAAAATGGTATTGTCAAGAAATTACAAAAAAATCATAACTTTTTCAATTGGGTAAAAAAAATTGAAAAAATTCAGAAAAATGTCAAAAGGTCAAAAGTAGTAAATTTGGTATGGAAACCCCATATATGTATACTTTAATAAAATGCTAATTTAACTTACCTTAATAGCTTTCATGCCTTGTATAGGTATCCGGTCACTGCCTGTTAAATAAAGTAGGAATTTCTTTTTGTCTGGCAGAGACATATCGTGTATCACCTCCCAAAACCAACGTATTGTCTGATCAGACGAAGTGTAGCCATTTTTATATTCCGCCACTTCTTCCAGGGCATGCCAATCGTAATTTTCGTTTCCAACCACCACAGCCATCAGCTCTTGGGAGTGGAAAAGTTGCAAAACGCGCCCCCCGCAAACCTAAAAGTTTTAATTATTTAAATTTATCTCCACAGGTTTGTTTGTTCCATTAAAATCGCTCTTGAGTCATTCCAAATAAAAACACCAAATGGGGTGCGCTGCTTGATTTTTTATTTTGATAAAAAAAATTGAGGATGATCTTTTAGGTATCAAATATGAAAATCCGTTGCCGTATTAATTTTTGGATTCTTTACTTTTAATCGGCACCCTTTAGAAATCTGAAATCGTGACAATTTCTTACTCTCTTATAGTGGGCCAGAACTTTTTTCTGTGACAAATACTGAAATGATTTTAATTTTGTTTTACTGTTCAGTAAGTGTGTTTTCGATATAAATTATTATAATCCAATTAGTTAATCTCATAAAAGAATGGTAAACCACTAAAGATTCATGATAATTTGCCAATTTTTGTGATTTTTGTCTGGCTCCTGTGCCTATTCTGCTAAATCTAGACAGTTGCTTTTTTCAGGTATTAAGTACTTATACAATAGAAAACGTAACTATTATTTTCAGTTTCTAGACTATCATTTTCTTTATTAAAAAAATCATTGAAACTTGATAATTCTTAAAATTAGTCAATTTTGCCCTCAAAAATCATTATGTCGAGGAAAAAATAAAAATCTGAAACTTTCAGGAAATGTAGTCCCCACCTTCATCTTTTTAGTCCAGTTAGTCTTGTTTTGTTATTTTTATTCCTTTAAAAGTTATTTTAATTTTTTTTAATGCCCGTTTAAGTTATAATATTGTTAGTTTTATTTATAATTTAAAATTTAGATGGCTTTCATGTTTGGTGGAGAAGTGTCAGAACTGTCAAAAATATTTCATAAATATTATTTGTGCGTATTTCTTTGGTAAATTTTGTATATAACATAAAATGTCACATTATGTTATATACAAAACTTTTTAAAATCACCAAAGGAATACCACAAATAATAATTATGAAATATTTTTGACATTTCTCATATATTTGGTAGTTATGTTATATTTTATGTATATATTAAATACATTCGTATAATGAAGTATTTAATTGGCTAATTGGTGTTTAAAGAAGAAGAATGAAAAAAATATATTCAAGATCCTTATGGTTTACATCGTAAAGTATAATAAGTGAAATTAATAAAAAGTTAATTTAAATGTATAAAAAATTCGTTAAGCAGTTTTTTGTCGGTTTCTTTCACAATTTAAACCAAGTTAGTCTTGTTCTATTATTTTGATCCCTTTAGTAAGGCACTGAATAGTTAAAAGTTATATGTATGTTAGTGTTTGAAAAAAATTTACACAATCTGTAAATACTTCTTTAAATTTCAGTTTTTAGGTAACTGGTTAAAATAAAACATGTTATAATAAAGGGGTTTATTTAGAATATTTTTTGGACCTAATTTTGTTTTATATTCTTGTTAATTAGGTCATAACTAAAATTTTAAGAGCAAAATAAAAAAAATTTGACGGTTAATTTTGTTTTAATTGGATGTTTATTAAAAATTTGTATGCACACTTTCAATTCTCCAATTAAAACTTGCGATTTTATTTAAATATTATCATAACTTTTTAAATCAGATTAAAGATTAGTTAATTTCCTAAAAAAAGGTCTATACATTTTTTATATCTTTTACTGTTTTGTTGTAATACACGTTTAAAATTTTAATTTAATGTTAAATGTAGTATACATTTATTAAACAATAATTCTAAGGGTGCAACATTTTATTTAGGGCCGATTTATTCATTTTTGATTTATTTGAATAATTTCTTTGGATACTAGATATTGCCAAGATATGAAAGTTATCGGCCCGATAAACTTTACTAAAGATGAATAAACCGGTCCATGAATTTCTTCGTAACTTTTACTACAATTTTTCATTTTTGTTTATAAAAAACACTTTAAAAAACTAAACAAAAATTATAGAATACGTATACTGAAAATGACAATTCAAACATCAAATAAATTTTTAATAGATCTAAGTTTCATGGCAACCTTTAAGGATATTAATTAAGGGAACATAAATGTATACGTCAAAGGTTAGATTAAAAGTTTGAACGTTTATTGCAACAAAACAGTAAAATATATAAAAAAAATTGTAAAAAACCTTTTTTTAGTTATGCAAATATTAAATATTTAAATTAAATCGCTAGTGTTAATTGGATAATTGAAAGAGTGCATAATATTTTTAATAAACAGCCAATTAAAACAATTCAAACCGTCAAATTTTTTTTATTTTGCTCTTAAAATTTTAGTTATGACCTAATTAACAAGAATATAAAAAAATTAGGTTTCACAGAAAGTCCAAAAATCACCTCTCAGAACAGCACCGTATATTACTACATCTTACCTATATAACATATGTTATTATATAGGTAATTATGCAATAAACTTGGCTTATAACAACAGCAAAAATGTTAATAAATACTTTTCTATGTGTTTTATTTTACGATAACCAAATACAACCTCTATGAATTATTTCGGATATTTATTTTTATCTCCGTAGGTACCTACCATTTCTCTACTAAAAGTCTTAAAAAGTCTTATTAACTCTTCCAGAAGACTCCCAAATCTTGCTATTAGTCTGACTTAATAAGACTTATTCAGACTTTTTCCGAATCAATAAGTCTTATTCTGACTTTTTCCGACTTAATAAGTATTATTCAGACTTTTTCAGAGGAAGTAAGACTTTCTCAGAGAAAAATTTCCACAAGGGTTGACTCTCTTACCTTCATAAAGCCTTCATGAAACGCCTTGTAAGGCTCCTTTACGCTCTCGTTGAAAATAAAGTCCACATACAGATCCACGTACTCTTTTTTGTTGTCCAAGGTTACAGGGATATTCGCTCCGTTAGGTTTGAGCGGGATGGTAACCGTTTCGCCGAAAATTTCCCGACCGATCTCGAACGTCAAATCGAACACTTCGGCAAAGTCCGGCTTGTCGTACTCGAGCAGCTGATTGAGCGAGTCGGCCATGGTGGGAGATAAGCCCTTCAAATCGGCCAATCCGATCGGTTCTTCGAGCAGTTTTTTGTAGAGGGCCAGCGGGAACGGAATGTCGATGATGATGAAGTTGTAGATGGCCAGACCGCATATCATTCCTTAAAATGAATTGAAAGATTCTGCGAAGATTCATTTAACCAAAACTAAGTTTTGGAAGAATGATACGTTTACCTTTTGAGTAAGTACAAATAGAAAACATTAAAAAATAAGAATTTTCAAATTATCTACATAGAACTTTTACGAAAAAAATCTATGTATAAATGACAAAGGTATAACAGTTTATGTACAAGTAGCAGAGGAAATCCTGGTTTGAGTTTTTACCGGTTTTCCAATAGCAGTCATACAATTTTTGTTCTTTTACCTTAAATTTTAATGTTGGCAGTTTAATAGTTTTATATTTTTGATCGTTTAGTGTTATTTTTTCGGTTACATAACATAAGACGGGAACCTCTTAATGTTTGACTTATTGTGTTATCTGATACAATACATAAAAGAAAACATTTTTATCAACCTAAGAAATTGACATATACGCATCTGGTTTTCGCAACGCCATCTGGTGGTGTTCGATAGCAATATTGGACTATACAATGTTTGTAAACAATACATTTAAAGCATACGAACTGCACATCATTTTTAAATAAATAAATATTTTTTCACAAAAGAAATGAAGGCAGAAGTCTTACTCGTCAAATAAAAACTGCAAAACTTTGGTTAAGTACTAGATTTCGATTTATTATTCCTTATATCATTTTTAAGAAATCTAACAAAAAATAATTCTTGTACAAACATAACCTTTAAATCAAACATTTTTATATTTGAGTCCTTTAAAAAACGCCGATTGATTTTTATTGAATTGAAATGTTTACAATTTTTCAAATCAAATCAAAATTTGAACAAAACAAACGTCGGTTATTAATATATTAACGAAAAAAAACTTTTTTAAAAGTAAAAAAATAAACAAAAAGTTGAATATTGCTACTTGTACACAAACGGTCATAACTCACGGTGTCCCTGAACGAAGTTCAAGTCACATAAAAATGACGCAAAAAACTGATTGCAGTTTCTTGTTCGGGACCCTTTAGTGAATTAAAAATGATATTTACCAAAATCCTATCTGATCCTTTTTTCGCAATTTTTTCAAAATTTATGATTTTTTTTTTTAATTTTTTTTATTTCAAAGTCTACCTTTCAAAGAGTACACATTTGTACACCGATTTTTATAAAATTAGAGTATATTATTGAGGAGACTTAAAGAATACTTTTTAATAATGTTCACATCATTTGATATATACAGGGTGGACCAAAAATCGCTTAATTTTAATAAAGCAAAAGCGTAAATTCATGATTTTGGCATAACAAGCAAAACAGATGTATCCCCATTTTTTTTTTAGATTTTATGTTTATTAGGTTACAAAATGGCATTCTTATTAACCTTTTATTAAAAAAATAGATTTTTAATAAAATTAAATAAAATAACGCTTAGAGAATATTTAAAATGTTGTTTAATTTAGGCTTTTTAGAAGTTTTCAATTTTGAATGAAAAACTGGTTAAAGTTTTTTGATCGGCACTCTTTGGAGATTTAAAAACGGTATTTACCAAAATTCTAACTGCTTTTCTTTAAATTTGTTAAAAAAACATTTTTTTTTAATTATTTGTTTATAGCAAAGTTTACCTTTGCCAGAGTACAGATTTGTACACCGATTTTTATTGATTGCAGTTTCTTGTTCGGGACCCTTTGGTAACTTTAAAATGATATTTAACAAAATCCTAGCTGCTCCTCTTTTCGAATTTTTTTGAAAATTCTTAATTTTTTTTTTAAATTTTTGTTTATCTTACCTTTGACAGAGTACACTTTGTACACCAATTTTTATAATATTGGAGTATATTGTTAACGAGACTTGGAGAATACTGTTTTCATACTGAGCACATCATTAGATTTATACAGGATTAGCCAAAAATCACGTTTTTATATAGTAAAAAGCATAATGCACAAAACAGATTTATCTCCAAAAAAATTTATTTTATTTAATTTTATTCAAAATCAATTTTTCTTATAAAGTCTTGATAAGAATCCCATTTTTTAGCCTGATAAACATAAAAATATCTAAAAAAACATGGGACCAGGTTGCCTCGTGCAAAAAAGTTTTTATAGTACAACAACTCATCATCTTCTTCCCACTTTGCCCCGTAATGTTTTACTTGCAATGTTTTAACATTATCAGCCTTTTCTTGCTTTACCTTTACAAGATAACTTTTTTATAATTCTTAAAACAATAAAACGTATATATACCTATTTTAAATATATTTTTAAGTGCAATAGAACTTAACAGTATGTACCAGTAAAAAAACACAAAATTAAATCTATAAAATAAGTTATAACATCAAATGTTAGGATATCAGGTGACACAAATTACTAATTTCTAATGGTGGAATTGGAGATTGTATACTTTGCTGCAAATCTATCAGTGGAGATTGTCGACTTTGCACTAAATGTCATTTTTTAAATAGGATTTTGGGCAGGATTTAGCTCCTTTTGCAGCACATAAACTTTATCATCTTATAGATAATTAGTTGTACAGTCTCCGCCAAAAATCTAATTTTTGACCAAAAGTGGTGATTGTCTTTTTTGATATGATAGGCCTCAGTTCTCTTTTAATTTTTTTTTCATAGTTGCATTAATTTTATATACCAGATTTTAAAGAATAGTTTGACGAAGTTTCCCAAAAATATTGTCAGATATTTCCTATATAAAAAATGAAATGCTAAGCTTTGTAGCTAGAGCTAGATTTAAAAAACGGTTTTTTTCGTTTCATTTTCATTTCATTTTTTTCAAATCCGCTACAATAAAGCATATTCTGTCAATATATAACATTATTAGTATTTTTCAATATGAAATGTATATTAATATTAAAGTAAAATTTAGAATATGTTACATCTATTATTGAAAATTTTGACAGAGACTAAAAATTTTTATTTCTTATTAAAAATTTAAAACTTCCAACAAAAAAACAAAAAAAACGGATCGTTTTTTTTAAGTCACATCTGTAATTGTAGCAAATTTTATTTTAAAACCCAAAATTAAAGTAAACGCGTTCTTACCGATCAGAAAAAAAACTCCGGCGTCCTCGAAAGAGTTCTCCGAAAACCAGATCGCCCTCGTCTCCGCGTACTCCTTGAACATGCCGTACTTCGGGTCCAAAATGTCGCGCAGCAGCAGCATGAAGAACTCCTTCTTGACGCCGCCCGCGTCCTCCGCCTCCTCGCCGTGAAACTTGACCTTCAGCGGCTTCTTGAAGTCGCCCGGTTCGACGCCGCGCAGCTCGTTGAGCGCGTCGCGCACTATGTGCTCCCTGCTCACGTTCAGCACGAGGAACTGCGTGATCGAGTGCACGGCCGCCGGCGAGAACAGCATGGCGAGCACGGCCTGCTGCGCGGCGTTCTCCATCGCGCGGTGCATCTGGATGGACTGGTCGGTCTCGAGGAGCAGGGTCTTGGCCTGCGCGTCGAACAGGAACGGGTAGTTGCACAGGTACAGCTTCCCTGTCTGGGGATTCGATAATCGATAAGTCTACTTTACCCTGGTGGAAATAATTCTACAACATTCTACAACATTTAACGCGAAAGCTACAACTTTCTACGCGACTTTGCTACAACATTTAATGATTTTCTACAACTTTCTACAAGACACTACTACTATATTTTAAATAACGTAGAAAATTGTTCAAAGTTGTAGCTTTTGCTACAATTTTCTACAAGATATTACGCGGATTGGGACATTATTGTTATATTTCGTAGAAAGTTGTAGCTTACTAATATCATAGTATGCTACAACTTTGAACAATTTTCTACAAGATATTACGCGGATTGGGACATTATTGTTATATTTTGTAGAAAATTGTTAAAAGTTGTAGCATAGTAATATATTAGTAAGCTACAACTTTGAACAATTTTCTACAAGATTTTACGCGGATTGGGACATTATTGTTATATTTCGTAGAAAATTGTTCAAAGTTGTAGTTTACTAATATATTACTATGCTACAACTTTTAACAATTTTCTACGAAATATAACAATAATCTCCCAATCCGCGTAATATCTTGTAGAAAATTTTAGACGTACGAAATTTGTTTAAATTGTTTTTTTAAAAATTGTTGCTTGTGCAATTTAAAACTATTATTTTATATTATTTTAACTTTGCTAAATCTAAGTGTTTATAATTTATTTTTTTAAAAGAAAAGATAAAATTAAAAATACTTACTTTGTAGCGCAACATTTGCTTTTTTGGTGGGTGATACTTCTTATAATTAATGATTTATAAGAAAACATTATTAACTTTAATAGCAATCTATTGTAGTCGCTGATGTCGTCTACATTGACTACAATATTGTTTTTTGTATATTATATTATATTATTATATTGTACATATTATGTTATATTAAATTTACCATCGATAATTTTTTAAGTCCCTTTATTACCTCACTATGTGAATCAAATTTTGCAGCAATGACTAAAGGAGGTGGTTTGATTTTCTTTGGGTTTTGGCCGGGCTGAGTCTGGAATGTTAGGAATTACATTTCTTCCAGATTGGCTGGTTCCTGACTATCATTACTTTCCATGGGTTGGGCTTCTGGTTGATCATTAAATTTTGGAATTACATTTTCAATTGTTAAACCTTCATTTTTATTACTTATAACTAGTTCAGGTTTCTTAATATTGCCTTTATTCACTCTCTTAAAAGGAATTGTTTTATTTGTGATTTGGAAATTTTGTTAATTATTTTCTGGATTGTTTTTATCATTAGCGGTGTTTCCATTTAAAGAAGTTATACTATTGCTTGCAGACAGGCCTTCGTCTGCCTTTCTTTTTATATTTTTATCATTTAATTCTATTGGTGTTGTCATATTAGTATCGGATTGGTCAGTTAGCTCTTCGAAATCGTCTGAATTTATTATTGAATTTTTAAATAAACGTAATTTCTCGAACTTATTATCTTTTCTAGCTTGAATTCTCTGCTTATGCTTCAGGCCCTGTTCAATCGTTTTTCTGTATATTTTCTTGTTTTTATCTTTTTTTATTAATTTGGGAAATTAATCAACTGACAATGGAAACTTCTGTCAGCTGGCAACACTGACTTTTCTGGTTTTTCTGCTTTGTTGCACTTTTTTAGCTAATTTAATGATATTTTGTGCTAACCTTATATGTTACAGGCTTCTTGCTTCAATATCAATATATTATCGTCTATTTATCAATATAATTCTCTATAATTCTTTATTTATCGCAACAGGACAAAATATTCTGACGCCTTTCAACTTCAGAAAGTAAAAAATGATGTACCTATATAGACCAGTGCAGAAGCCTTTAAAAATGGTAAAAAGAGAAAAAAATTACAGTAGGATGAAACCCATTGGAAAAGGAGGGGAATATAATAAAAATTAAAATAAAAATAAATTACGGGCGATCTGAGTTCGGGAAGTGGGAGGGGGGGGGGTTTAAGGGTAAAAAATGGTTTATCTCGATTTCCGGCAAAACTACAAGTCCTATGGAAAAAAGTTAAATGTCAAAGTTGTAGGTAATAAAAAGATCTACAACTTTTGTATTTACAATTTTTTCACATAACCTCAAAATTTATGTGAAAAATTCAAAAAACCAAGTTTTTGGTTTTTTATTTTTATCTTTTTCAAAAAAAAAATTTTTTCCACGAAATTTGGTAAAAACTTACCTTTTTATGTCCCAAATACACTGTAATTTATTTGATTTGAAATATTTATTATTTCGCCTTATTTTGACTTAATATCAAAAAAGCACCCTAATTTTCAATCGAAAATTCTCGCGTCAAAATATCAGCTTTTTTCAAAAAGTCGGTGTGCTTTTTGTTCGATGAACTCTCTACTTTCTGATGGTGTAAAAAAAAATATACATTACTATGGTAAATGTTCCCAGAAAATACAAATAATATTATAATGAATAACGTAATCAGAATGAAGTATCTAAATTCAATAGTATGATTTACATGTATTTTTATATTTTGTGAGATTTTCTGACATAAATGTTATTAGAATTTAATAAGTAAACTTTTTAACTAAAAAAAATTGCAACAATCCCATTTTTTTGATGAAATTGTACATAATGATTAAAATAAATTTACGAATTCGAGTTTTTTTCGTTATTCATTATAATATTTTTTGCATTTTCTGAGAACATTTACCATAGTAATGTATATTTTTTTTACACCATCAGAAAGTAGAGATTTCAACGAACAAAAAGCACACCGACTTTTTAAAAAAAGCTGATATTTTGACGCGAGAATTTTCGATTGAAAATTAGGGTGCTTTTTTGATATTAAGTCAAAATAAGGCGAAATAATAAATATTTCAAATCAAATAAATTACAGTGTATTTGGGACATAAAAAGGTAAGTTTTCACCAAATTTCGTGGAAAAAAATTTTTTTTTGAAAAAGATAAAAATAAAAAACCAAAAACTTGGTTTTTTGAATTTTTACATAAATTTTGAGGTTATGTAAAAAAATTGTAATTACAAAAGTTGTAGATCCTTTTATTACCTACAACTTTGCCATTTAACTTTTTTCCATAGGACTTGTAGTTTTGCCGGAAATCGAGATAAACCATTTTTTACCCTTAAAACCCCCCCCTCCCACTTCCCGAAGTCAGATTGCCCGTAATTTATTTTTCCTTTCATTTTTATTATATTCTTCTCCTTTTCCAATGGGTTTCATCCTACTGTTATTTTTTTTGGTTTCAAAAATTATCGACCCTGGTCTAATAGTTTTACGTTGAATGTTGTTGAGATTTGTTTTGAGTTACAACTTTCTACAACAACAAAAAGTTGTAAAAAATTGTAGTTATCGCGTTGAAGGTTGTAGAATGTTGTAGAAATTTGTTATGAGTTGAATGTTGTAAAAATTTGTAATAAGTTACAACTCTTTACAACAACGAAAAGTTGTAAAAATTTGTAGAAAATTGTAGTTATCACGTTGAAGGTTGTAGAATGTTGTAGAATTATTTCCGTTGAATGTTGTAGAAATTTGTTATAAGATACAACTCCCTACAACAACAAAAAGTTGTAAAAAATTGTAGAAAATTGTAGTTTTCGCGTTAAATGTTGTAGAATGTTGTAGAATAATTTCCGTTGAATGTTGTAGAAATTTGTTATAAATTACAACTCTTTACAACAACAAAAAGTTGTAAAAATTTGTAGAAAATTGTAGTTTTCGCGTTAAATGTTGTAGAATGTTGTAGAATTATTTTCGTTGAATGTTGTAAAAATTTGTAATAAGTTACAACTCTTTACAACAACGAAAAGTTGTAAAAATTTGTAGAAAATTGTAGTTATCACGTTGAAGGTTGTAGAATGTTGTAGAATTATTGTTGTAAAATGTTGTAAAAATTTGTAATAAATTACAACTCTTTACAACTCTCTACAACAATACAAAAAGTTGTAAAAAATTGTAGAAAATTGTAGTTTTCGCGTTAAATGTTGTAGAATGTTGTAGAATCATTTCCACCAGGGTAGACTGTACCAAATTGGGGGGGACCCAAAGATAATACACCCCATAGATTGGAAACTCTCCCACCACTGCCCTCTAGAGCTACAATACCTGAACTATATCTATTTTTAAATTGCAGACATCTGTACAAACGCTATTTGCAAATGTCAATGTCAATCATAACACTATGATAGTTTTACAAACTTTTTTTTCCTAACATTAAGTACTCCAGCTTAGTTTAACTAATTTTGGGCCGCTGATTTCAAAAATGTCATTAGTTTTTCTCTAGGACGCACTGTGGGCCCAATGCCCAATCTAGGTTGCAATAATTCAATTTTTTTTCTATTTACTTAAAACTTTAAAAATAATTAAACTTTGAAACTGACCAATGCTGGTAATAAATTATATAATTTATTTTTTCATTTTCCAGTGTTGCCAAATTAGTATTTTTGGAAATTAATTTATATAATACAGGGTTATCTTCAACTAGTGTAACAAACCATGCCAACGTGATCTACGGTTCAAAATAAGTCGATTTAATCCAAATTACCTATATACTAAGTTGCTTCGTTTAGTCGTTAGGGGTCTTTAAAGTTTTGAAAAATAACTATTTTTTTAAAAACGTATTAATGAATTTTGAATATTTTTGGAATATAAGTTTTAACTGCCAATTAACGTCGTTTGGTGGTACACTCAGTTATCTTTAAAAATTAAAATAATCAGAAAAGCAAAGTTAGGTACTAATTTTCGCTTGTATTTTTTTACTGTTGATGTAATGGTTACCAATTTGCTAACAAATAAAAAGCTCACTTTGTTTAAAACTTTTTTGTCTGAAAATTATTGTACATTATAAATCTAGAGATTCCTTTTCTGAAAATAGGTCAATTTGACTCAACGCAGTTGCTTCGTTTAGCAGATAAAAGTGAAATACAGAATATTGAAATGTTTTTTAAATTTTAAAGGTCTCTAGCGTTCAATTATTGTACATTACAAATCTAGAGATTCCTTTTCTGAAAATAGGTCAATTTGACTCAACGCAGTTGCTTCGTTTACCAGATAAAAAATGAAATAGGTACAGAGTGTTGAAATGTTTTTTAAATTTTAAAGGTCTCTAGCGGCCAAACGAAGCAACAAATTTCCCATTCAACAGCGTATACTTGATGTAAACGAATTTATAGTATAGGATGTGTCAAAATTTGATATAGATAAATGGTCTTTTCGGTCACTTCCGGTTTCACCGGAAATGGGTCCAGGTTCAAAAAATTAAATAGAAGCCCCTTATATATTTACATTCCCGGATTCTTAACATAATTCTGGACTTAAATGTGATTTTTTAATGAGTTTTGAGCAATTTTTAACAATGCATCTAGGCCACCATGATGTATATTAAAAACGGATAAAAAGAATAAGTAGGCGTAAAAACTTTTAACAAATATTTAACGCCATGTATATAATTTGCTCATTGCCCAATACATGCGATAAACAACTTAAGATGCATATTAATTGTTAATATTTTCTTTTCTCAGAGGTTTACATTTTTGACTGTGATAAGTTTCGCGATTTTTTGCGATTTTTTTGGTTAACAGTTTTTAGTAGTCTACATCTTTGTCTAATAAAAAATATATATTTTGGCTTGGCATTCGTTGGCCTTCCTATTTTTTTACTCTGCAAAACTTATAAAATTAAATATTCATGTTACTTACCTTATCAGTTCTTGCCAAAAACAAAAAAAAAAACAAGAATTTTCTATAATTTTATGTACCCAACACAACTAATTGACAGGTCTAATATCAGTTATGAAATGTTTAAGGCGACTTTTGCTTTTCACGGCCCTCTAAGCTATAAAAAAAAATCGCAAAAATCGTACTTTTAATTAAAACGATTGCATTAAAAATAGACTTTCTTTTAAAGATCTGACTTTGGGCATTTATAAAAAAGTCTTCGTAGAGTATTTTCAAAAAGCAATTATGTTTTTACAAGTTTGAATATGTTTTTAATAAAACAATAGTGGCAAATTATACATTTTCAATAATGACTTATTGCAACCTAGTTTGGGCATAGGGCCCACAGTGGGACGTCTAGGATTTAAAATAATTTCGTAATAAAATTCTCTGCTCAATCACCTCAAAATGTAAGTTTTTTTTTTAAATTATTTTGGCTTAAATTTATCTTGAATGTACTAAAGTAATTGGTATACGTCAAATAGATCATATTTATCTTAACAATATGACATTTTAAATACTAAAACTAAAATTTTAATGTATTTTATGTAAAAAAACAACCATTATTTGACATTTTTTGTCGTTTATTTATTATAATTATTAAATTGAAAGGGCAACAAAGTAAACAAGTTTCAGTATTTTTTATCCAAATTAAGCCCTCAAAATTTAATGTATTCTACCTTAAATTTATTAAATCGTATCAAATATCAAATTGGATTATAGTATTATTGTGCTTAATCCTCTTCATCGTCGTAAATCTTTTGCTGCAAATTCCAGAAAATGTCTCCTAGCAATGAATCCAACGTTATACCCATAGATATCTACCAATGCTCTAGATTTGCAGTTACTTGGTGAAATCTTTCTCCATGTTCATCAGTTAGGCAAATTTATCAGGATGAAAAAAAAAGAAAATGTATTTTAAATTACATATTAACGCTAATTCTTTGCAAAACGGAAAGCATTTTTTCAATGAATTGGCGTTAATTTTAGGGCCGATGTGAACCAAGAACATTTTCAATGACAGCTTTAACACTGCCATATGCGACAAGCTTGAGAGCATTTTTGAATGCTTGATCTTTCATTAAACGTCGTATATCAGGTCCACTTAATATTTCTGCAAAATTAAAGTAGTAGGTATATCTCATAAAATTTTGTAATGAAATATTGCGTTGGTTTTTCTTGGGCGTAAGGGTACCGCAACAAAAACAAAACAAATTTACAACGACGACATAAATGTTCGTCTCCTTTCTCTTTCTCTGCCACTTCCATTATCACTTCCATTTCCTGCTCTTTTTTCATTTTTGGTTCTTAAAATTACTTTCAAGTAAAAATACAATTTAAAGTTAAATTTTAAATGTCAATAATTAATAGATGCACTTTAGTGTGCTTGAACGATAAAGTAGATAAAGTCGCCTTTATACTTCAATTCGATATTAAATTTTGATAAGACTTAATAAATAAGATTCGAGATTAAATTTTTGGGTACTTTAGGCATGATGTGAATAAAAACATATCAAATAATAGTCGAAGGGTAATGCTTATACCGAAACCCATTTACTTTGTTGCCTTTTCAATTTAATTAGTAATTAAAAAAACGACAGAAAAATTTCAAAAAATGATACTTTTTACCAAAAAAACATTATAATTTTAGTTTTGGTATTTAATAAAGCACTTCTCTGCAGAAAAGTGCTTTATTCAATATCCCTTATAAAATACTACTAAAGTATATGGCTACAAAGAAACAAACAAAATTTCTATTTGACATTTATCTACCGATGACTTTGTATGGAGTCCCTGTATATTTTTGACAAAAAACGCCAAAAATATACTGAACATCCAAAATAGATTAAAGGCAAAATAATTTAATAAATAATCAAAATATTAACAAAAAACTTACATTTTGAGATAATTGGGCAGAGCATTTTATTACGCAATTATTTCGAATCCTAGACGTCCTGGAGCAAAACGAGTGGCATTTTTGAAATCAGCAGCCCAAAATTAGGTAATATAGGTGGGAGTACTCAATGTTAGTAAATCGAACTATCATAGTGTAATTATTGATGTCGATCATAATTTTTGAATTATTAAATACATTTTTTCGCCTTAAAAGTGATAAAACGTGATAATGGTTGTGAAATGTATGGTTGTTGGGTGCGGAAATGTAACCAATTTGTAAGTATTGACTATCCTCCCGTCCTAAGCCAAAAAGAGTCATCTCATTATTAAATTTTTATCTACGCAAAAAAGACGCATTTTAACTATACATACATTTTTAAGTACTAAATCTCCTAAAAATTTCTAATTAAATTAAACGTATCTTATGAAAAAAAATAAAGCGCTATAATTTATAAAGTAATAATGTGAAGTTGCGTCTGTTTGGCTAAGCACGGCAGTATCGATAAAACATATTCATTTATACCGATTATGTATTTAATATGTACAAATAGATGTATGTATTTTATTTTATATTATTAGTGCAATAAATAAATCTTATATTCATATTTGTTTTATTTAAAATACAGCAGTAAATACAATATATAAAGGCACCCTTCTAAGCATCAACATTCAAATATGGCGCCAATATGTTACAGAAATCTACTTCAGTTTTTGGCATTGCTAAGGGTATTGTAGACCTAGATGGCGTTAATTTACTTTAGCCTTTTGCCGCTAGCGCTACTAGCGCTGCGCTAGTGCAGTTTCCAATCTATGGGGTGTATTATCTTTGGGGGGACCCCTTATAGGTGTAAAATTGAAAATAATATAATCCCTTGAATTAATTATTATTTCTAAAGTAACACCTTGAAATGAATTATATTTATTTTTACACTAGTAGGTTCCTAAAACTTGGTCTTTACTAAGGTTGTCAGGTTTAGAAGTTACAGGACTGTCGTATGTTTAAAAATATTTAAAATCTACTATCCTTTTTTTTTACTTTTGATGTCGAAAATTTGGCACCTCAAAAACTCTTATGAGCTCTTAATATTAATAGCAATTTTTTATTTTCACATCAGTGTATGAAAAAAAAATTATATCTCACTAACAAATGAATATACAAGGTGTCCCTAAACTTAGTGGCATAAATTTAGGAGCAGATTAAGCAAGTCAAAATAAGACGAAAATCTGAATAAATATTTTTCCCAATTACGTAGGTATGTTTAAAAGATACAGGGTGATAAAGTGTTACTTATCATATTAGTTTTTTTAATATAACTTCTAATATGGTAGACTTGCAAAGGTGATATTTTGCGAACAGTCACTTACTAGCAAAACATATATTCACACATAATTACAATTGTTTGAGTGAACACAGTGTCGTAGAAACAGGGGTTGCTTAATCATATTGTCCCATACAAACTTTGATGTTAGGTTTTTATACCATTTGATGCAATCTTTCGATTACTCAGTTCGGCTACTATTAAAAAGGTATACCTCTCAAACTTCAATAAAATAAACCGTTTTCGAGATATTCGAGATTACAATAATTGTTATATCGCATTAAAGGACTAAAAGGTATATGAAATTTATGAAAAAACTACAATTTTTTTATGTGACGGTCAGGGCAAATGTATGTGATAAAAAATAAATTTTTTATCACATACCTTTTAATTCTTTTAAATAATGCGATATAACAATTATTGTAATCTCGAATATCTGGAAACGGTTTATTTTATCAAAGTTTGAGAAGTATACCTTACTAATGGTAGCCGAACTGTGTAATCGAAAAATTGCATCAAATGTTGCAAAAACCTAACCTCAAAGTTTGTATGGGACAATAAGCTTAAAGCAACCCCCGTTTCTACGACACTGTGTTCAATCAAACAATTGTAATTATGTGTGAATATGTGTTTTAGTAGTAAGTTACTGTTCGCAAAATATCACCTTTCCAAGACTACCATAGTAGAAGTTATATTAAAAAAACTGGAATGATAAGTAACACTTTATCACCCTGTATCTTGGAAACATAAGTAATTAGGAAAAATATTTATTTAGGTTTTCGTCTTATTTTTACTTGCTCAATCTTTTCCTAAATTTATGCCAATAAGTTTAGGGTCACCTTGTATAGCTAAAAAGGTATGTTGTTTTTTTGTGAAAGTTATAAAAAAAATTGTATACTTATACCGATTATAACATTTTTATAATACCTACCGTGAAAAATATGTTGGGTAATTATTAATATTAATTTAAAACTAAATTTTTATCAAGTGATTTTTTAATTTTAATCAATGATTTAAAAAAGTTTCTAAAATCTAATTTTTTTTATTATTTTGTTAAATAAAATAATAAAGGAATTCCTATAAAATAATAAAATAATAAAGGAATTCCTATATTCATATACAAAGTAATATATTACAGTTGCGGACGGTGGTTTATTTGTTTATAAAGTAATGCCAATATAATATTATTATAGTCAAGTTATTTTTAGTTTTTTTTAAAAAAAGCTTATAATTTAATAAAAAAAATCAAAAAAAATAATTTTTTGTTGATTTTTTTTATTTTTTAATAAAAATTATGGAATTTTGGTTTTTTTTTTAATCAAGATTTTTTCTAACCCTGCACGGTGTGCCTGAACGAAGTTTAAATTACATAAAAATGCCGCCAAAAACTGATTGAGGTTTCTTGTTCGACCCTTTGGTGACTTAAAAATGATATTTACCAAAATCATAGCTGCTCCTCTTTTTGAAATTTTATGATATTCTTTTAAATTTTTGTTTATTTCAAAGTCTACCTTTGACAGAGTACACATTTGTACACCGATTTTTATAAAATTAGAGTATATTATTGAGGAGACTTAAAGAATACTTTTTAATACTGTTCACATCATTTGATATATACAGGGTGAGCCAAAAATCGCTTATTTTTAAGCGTAAATTTATGATTTTGGCATAACACGCAAAAAAGATTTATCCCCATTTTTTTAAAGATTTTTCTACGTTTATGAGGTTACAAAATGGCATTCCTATTAATCTTTTATAAAAAAATAGATTTTTAATAAAATTAAACAAAATAACGCTTAGAGACTATTTAAAATGCTGTTTAATTTAGGCTTTTTAGTAATTTTCAATTTTGAACGAAATACTGGTTAAAGTTTTTTTATCGACACTCTTTGGAGATTTAAAAACGATATTTACCAAAATTCTAACTGCTTTTTTTTAAATTTGTTAAAAAATCTTTTTTTTTTAATTATTTGTTTATCGCAAAGTCTACCTTTGCCAGAGTACACATTTGTACACCCATTTTTATTGATTGCAGTTTCTTGTTCGGGACCCTTTGGTAACTTTAAAATGATATTTACCAAAATCCTAGCTGCTCCTCTTTTCGAATTATTTTGAAATTTCTTATTTTTTTTTTAAATTTTTGTTTATTTCAAAGTCTACCTTTGACAGAGTACACATTTGTACACCGATTTTTATAATATTGGAGTATATTGTTAACGAGACTTGGAGAATACTGTTTTCATACTGAGCACATCATTAGATTTATACAGGGTTGGGTTGATAAACAAAAATTTAAAATGAATTTTCGAAAAGAGGAGCAGCTAGGATTTTGGTAAATATCATTTTTAAGTCACCAAAGGGTCCCGAACAAGAAACTGCAATCAGTTTCTGGCGGCATTTTTATGTGACTTATACTTCGTTCAGGCACACCGTGCTTGACGTTAAGTAATTGGGTCATTATATTTTTTAGCCCCATCTACCTTTAAGCAGTAAATCTATTTTCCAAGTGACACAATAAATGCACATAAAACATGGCTTTAATTTAAAAAAATTAGTTTACTACCAAATAAATGCCGTGACGAAAGATAACCTTCAAAAACACAAGCTGCTTGTTTGTAACGCGCAAAATAACAATAATAATAATAAATTTATTGTCATCAAAAGGTATTACATGACATGTCAAAAATAATAATTTATAGCGATACCATTGCCCGCAGCCTTGTGCCACAGTTATTTTATATATACTTATTTGTTATTTTATTTTAGTTTTAGAATTCTGTTTCATATAAAACATATGAAATATATCCAAGTTTTCACTATTGCAATATGATGGGGACATGGGGTTGCTAACTTTCAACCTTAATTAAGACATATGTTAGGGACAAGTGACAAATGGCAGAGAGACTTAATAGTATAATGACCCAATTACATGTCGATATTTAAAATATCTTTATGTTTTTATTTATTAAAATAAGCTTTTAACCGTTTTCCCTTTATTGTCAGAAATGGTATTTCAATATATTCATTTTTAAACATGTATTCCGGTAAGAGACATTTAAAAAATTTATATATATATTAATAATAATTATTACATTACATTTGGACCATTTAGAGCTTTTATTTAAAGTTAAAAAGTGAATATTTTAGTATTATTAATAATTATAAAATATGCAAAATGAAATATTTTTGGTTAAAAAATAACACTTAAAAAACTTACCCCCTGATCATTGAGCCACATTATATAGTCGACCCGCACATCCAAAACATCCGCTAGCTCGTTCAAATGAAAAGCCTCGCACGGAACTTTATGGTTGTCCACAGAATGGTTTAGTCTGTTTAAAAATGCCAAAATATCCAACATTGTTACAAGGCTTGGGTCGTAAAACGCTGTCTAAATAAACAACAAATAAATAACCAAACACAAATAAGTTGATTTTCTAGTTACCTTTCCTTCGGGTATGTCTTGCGAATGCAGTATGAACATGGCGACGGTTTTGAAAATGTTAACCAGCTTCTCGAAATAGTCGTCGCTCATCATCAGCCACCAGGTTCCCACCACCCTAGTTGCCGGCGGTTTCAACTTAAGTAAGGCGTTCGCGAACGGTTTTTGCAGGATAGAGTGATTTTTGGGGTTATTGAACTCGTGGTACAATGGCAAGGTGAGGTAGAGTCTAAGGCTTTCCACGTCGGGCGGAGACGGGCTCAGTTGGTTTAAAAGTTCCGTGATTTGACAAAATATCTAAAAAATCGTGTCCCTGAAATGCCCGTACAAAATAATACCACAAATTTAATTTTTTTTATCTGGACTGCGGCAACGTTGCAAATTTAGGGTTTTGGTTAGTAAATACAGTTGTCAAGTTGGTCGCATTGATTAAAACAAACTAAGCTAGTTATAAATCTAGTTGTGGTTATGTATAAATTAATGTAGGTTACATTGTGCAGTTATCAAGTTGTCGAAATTCGTAGTTAAAAATGCAATTAATTTGGCTTTGGTTGTGCTTGGATGAGTAAAATCATATAAAAAAGTAGTTAAATATAGGTTGCTTTGCGGCCCAGAAGAAAAAGTATTCCTAGCGGATAATAATCTTCGCTTTGAAAAGAATTTATATAAAAGAAATTGAAATTTTTTGTGAACGTAAATGTTGTCCAATGGTGAATAATGTGAAAATAATGCGTGATGTAATATTTATAAAACCAAATTCGTTACTTTTTTACTCCAAAAATGTCCATAAGGCGATGTACTTTTTCTTCCATTGTGGCATTTGGCATAATTTCATCAAAATGAAGTTTTGCCCTCAAAAGGGCTTTTACATTCGAATTCGTTGCTATTATTTTTGGCATAATTATCTTTTTATTTATAATTGACAAGTAAATTATTAATAATAAATATTATTGTCAATTTGACAGTGTCAAAGTATTTAATTAAATTCTTTAGCAGAAGTACCATTTTTAAATACTAAAAATACCAAGTCAAACTGGCATAAGCCACCAACCTAACAAAAAAACACGAGTCCAGATAAAAAAAATGAACTGTAATACCAAACAAAGTTCTTTTTTTATCTGGACTGCGGCAACGTCGCAAATTTAGGGGTTTGGTTGATAAACACGGAACAAAAATTGGTTGCATTCACAGACCTGTAGGTCTGTGGTTTCATTGATTAAAACAAACTAAACTAGTTATAAATATAATTATAATGTAATTGTGGTTATGTTTAAATTATTGTAGGTTACATTGAACGGTTGTCAAGTTGAGTGTTGCGTAGATGAGTAAAATCGTATAAAAAAGTAGTTAAATATAGGTGACTACGGCCCAGGAGAGACAAAGTATTTATAGCGGATAATAATTTTCGCTTTGAAAAGAATTTATATAAAAGAAATTAAAATTGTATGTGAACACACGTGAATGTTGTCCAATCATTGGACTCCATTGGTGAATAGGTATTTTGTTAAAGCCACTGGAAGTTAATACTTGTAGTGGCTTAATAATAATTATAATTATATATTAGGGTGTTTATTATAATTATATATTAGGGTGTTTAAAAAAAACAACAATTATTTTTTTCCAATGGTGTTAAGAAATTAATAGTACATTAAAAAACAAAAATTTTGGCGCCTATTTGAGCCCTTAATTTTAATATTAAGGTTTGCCTTAATTCATTTGTTGTTTTTCCATTTCAATTTTTTTTAATTTTGAATTCCTATAACTTTGGAATGTTTTGTTTTCGCAACACCCAAGCGAGAGGATTTATAGGAAATTTCACGCTCCACAAAAAACATCTGAAGGTCAAAGTTCTTCAGATCAACCGTTTCAAAGATATCAGCGATCAAAAATAACAGTAATCAAAAATTTCAAATATTTTCCAATAAAACCACAAAAAAATATCATATGCCTTATTTATATTATTTTTTATGTAAAATCACTTTAATTCTGTTAACCTGACACTGTGAACTTTTTGTTGCTAATTAATTCAATAAGTAACTCACAAAAAGCACAAATATATAAATTAAACACACGGGTTTGACAGCTGATTATCAAAAGTTATTCTTTTGTTACGATGATAACAGCCGAGTGGTGGCGCTACTAGCGATACTTCTTTAGCGTATTTGACAGTGTCAGAGTATTTAATTAAGGTCTTCAGCAGAAATACCATTTTTTAAATACTAAAAATACTAAATCACTGGCATAAGCTACCAACTTAATAAAAAAACACGAGTCCAAATAAAAAAAAATGAACTGTAGATAAGCCTTCTACTTACCAAGTCTTTAATGCTCTCATTTTCTATTCTAGCTATTACATCAAATGTCTTTTGGGCTAGGTCCATGTCGACGCCATGATGTTTGCTGGTGCAGTAATAATGCTTGTCGTTTGAAAGTAAAAATGAGGCGTTTAAACAATTTTGACTTCTGAACACAATTTCCAAATAAGTTAGAATATCTTGATCGACCGGTTTGTCATTTGGAATGTCCAGCATTTCTTTTATTGAAGAATAGTTTAAGGCTAAAAATTATATCATTGGTCCACATTTTTTTATACAGGGTGATTGAAGAATGAGATCATAGGAGGGGGTAAATAACCAAACAATTCCTACAAGTAATATATTACAGGATACAAAATCATTTTAATTGTCCTATCTTATTTTTCAATCACCCTGTATAAAAAATGTAGACCAACGTTAACCTTTTATTTTTGAAACGGCTTTAAAAAATTGTTATATGTTGTTTTATATAAATAATTTAAAAAAACAATGTAAAACAATGAAAATAATGCAATTGGTTTTGTACCTAAAATAACTGTAGTTTAATTCTTACAAAAAGGTCAAATTAGATTTGCTATGATTCCACGCTCGGTAAACAATATAGAGTAATGTAGACAGTTATCGGACACTTTATAGTTATTGGACAATTAACATTAATACTGTAAAAACAAGAGTTCTATAAATAGTTACCTTAAAGTCAAATCATTAGATAACGCTGTATACAATTATAACTATCTCAGTCGGTAATAATATGGAACTACTTTATTTTGGGTCCAATATAGGACAAAAAAGTTCGCACGTTACTTTGGTGGTAAGATTTTTGTTTTTTTGTTAAGAGCAGGGCTGTGTTTAAATAACAATAAAAACTATTTCTAAAAAGTGTACAGATCAGTGTGTGGTATAAATGTGTTCCTCATGGTTTAAACATTGTCACTTTAATGCGTTTTAATTTTAATTCTGAAAATAAACAGTAAAATGGCCAGTGTCCAATTAGTGGTTGGTAAAAAATGTAAATTTCTATTATTGGACATATGTCCAATATCATACTCTATTTGTATCCCGGACCTTTACCAAGCCAATTCTTATGTAAAATTGTCCCCTGAATCTGAAAAGACCGTCAAAAACTATAAAAGTTAAGCAGTTTTTGAGATATAGTGAATTCCATATTATATGTAAAATTGATTATATTTCAAAAACTGTTCTACTTTTATTATTCTTGACGACATTTTCGGATTCAGCGAATAATATTTAACAGGAATTGACTGCTAAATGTCCTGGATACAAATTGCCGTTGACTAGAATTATTAGTGGCTGCTTTTTCGCTATGACATTTTTGACTAATTCATTTTTAGAAAGTAAGTAATATAGTGATTTCTTCGTCACAGGATATCCTGCAGAATAACAGTGATTTAAATAAAGTGCATGATAGAGAACATAAAAAACTAATGGCAACAAAATTAATAAATTTGGAAAATAGTTTTAACATACCACCCGAAAAAATATTAGATATATATAAATCATCCTGTTCCGGCCTAAACATTATAAATGCCTCACAAAATAGAGATACCACACTGCAACAAACTATTTCAGAAGTCAGACCAAGGAATTAGTAGTTACCTTCAGAATCCAGAAAAGGGATGGGGAATCCGAGAAAGAAATATATGAATTATATGATATTTACAAAAACGAAATAAAAAAATTACCTAAAAGATCAATTTATCTTTAAAAAATATTTAACAATTTATGTTATTTGATGTAAAGTTGTTATGTTTATATAAAAACTGTATGTCCAATAACTATGGTCCATGTGTCCAATTACTATATAAAATGTCCAATTACTATACTTTTTAGCATGTTTTTATAAAACTTTTATTAAAAATTAAAATATTCTTATTTTTAGGTAAACGTAAATAATGTTTAACAAACAAACTATCCTTTTTATATATTTATAAGAAAAAAACTAAAATCTTTAAAACAACGGCATACCTATATAAATTTTAAATAAATAATATTCCTTAAGTGTCCAATAACTATGTGGTTTACCCCACAATCCACATAACAAGGTCTGTTCGATCTTTATTCGCGCATGTTAAAAATCACGAAATTAGGCAACCTAGTATACATTCATACTTTAGTGGCCATTTTCATTGTTTACAATTTCATTGTTTGCAATTATTGTGCTGTTTATGCGGATTTGTAATAGTTGTTTGGTTTTATTCTTTATTTGTGTTTGCCGTTCCTACCCCTAACCCGCTCAAGCCATTCAGTTGGCTTCTGGGACTTCTTAGGAAGTAAGGGTGGAACTAAAAGAGCACTTTTGTATATAAACTTTTGTATATTATTGTGTATTATAGTGTATTAAGAACCAGATACAACTATTTTTACTTTCTAAAAATACATTATTAATGTCAATAATTAATTTTTGAAATTCATTGATTAAAATACTCTTGTCAAATATCAGTTTACTTTAAAACTAAATGTAACTATTTAAATGTAATAATTAATTTCTGAAATTCATTGATTAAAAAACTCTTGTCAAATTTCAGTTTAGTTTTTAGTTTTTTAGTTTTTTAGTTTTTTCTAAATATTTTTATATAAATACTCTTGTCAAATATCAGTTTACTTTAAAACTAAATGTAACTATTTAAATGTAATAATTAATTTCTGAAATTCATTGATTAAAAAACTCTTGTCAAATTTCAGTTTAGTTTTTAGTTTTTTAGTTTTTTAGTTTTTTAGTTTTTTCTAAATATTTTTATTTCCTAAATAATAATTTAAAAAAAGATGTATCCTTTTGTCAAATATTTTAATGTTAAAAAACATTTGCAGTTTCTTTAAAACTTAAAAAAACTCCTTCCATGCCTGTGTTATACAGAATTACTAAACTGATCGAAAAAAGTTAAGCATATTTTTGAACAAAGTTGAAATCAAACTGAATAGCGACTGATACCTATAATGCGTTTTTTCGACTTCGTTCTTTTTTGTCTAAGATTCTTTTATTTTTACGTTTTTATTACCAAAAAATAAAATAAAGTATACAGGGCGTATAAAATTGAATCGTTAAATTTATGTTTTGGTCAAAATATCTTAATATGCTAAACTTTATTCGATTAGTTTATTTTGGGTAATTTAAATTAACGGCGGCAAATAAATCAAATATGGCGGTAGTCGTATGTGCGCATAACAGTACCTTGTTGTGTGGATTGTGGTTTACCCTACTAAGTTTAGACTCTCTTCTAACAAAGCTTGGTACTCACTTAAAATCTGTTCGTTCTCCAAAATCCCTCGGCAGTCGTACGGCGCGACGTTCTCGTCGTGCGGCGTGACGGTGACGAAGCAGTGGTCGCCGCCCGTGAAGATCCTGTGCACCACCACGCTGCTCGCGCTCGCGTCGGGCACGACGGGCGCGCCGCCCGGCGACACCCACGGCCCGAGGACCACCTGCGGCGTGAGCGCGCTCGAGGGCTTGCGCAGCCCGAGCTGCCCCGCGCCGCCGATGCCGAAGCTGTAGACGCGGCCGCGCGACGGCACCAGCGCCAGGCTGTGCTGCCTGCCGCAGCACACCTGCGTTATCACGGACCCCATCAGCTCGACCACCTGCAACAAGGCTCCTTTTTTAATCGCAAAGAATGATGCGAGGGTTGGGAAAATTTCACTTTTTGCTTGTACTATGCTCCACACCTCAAAGTCCCACCACGTGACCACGTACGGAACGCAGTCTTTTGAAAATTTGGCATTTAAGGCTTTTCAGGTTATGTATCTGTCAAAGTATAATCAACGAAAGATATGTATAATATTATGTTTAGGCGTTAAAAATGTATAAATCTTTATAATATTACAATAACAATGGATGGTTTAAGAATTTAAGAATATAATTACTGCATTTAATGAATTTTTATAGTGTATGGTGCCAAATAAGTTATATTTTTATGCATTTGGTCCAAATATCTGGTTTTCTTCATTAAATAATTTTAACTAAACAGCATTTATTTAAAAAAATCTAGCTTCTCTATTATGGAATAAGAATATCTGTATATACGTATATGGTACGTTAATATATTATATCAAAAATATCATCTAATTTTGTAATTTTAAGGTTAGAAATATTTATTTTGACCAAAATATATAAGTATTTTGGATTATTTAAAAGACTGTATAATATGGTATTTAAACATGTGGTAGTTTTTCTTATCCAGCTTAAAGTGTACCTACATAAAGTTTTGTCAATACAAATAGTTAAAAAGCTTCGACTGAATTTGATCTACATCAAAAAATCATTATAACTTAAAATTTAATAAATCACATGTCATGGGAATATTAAATATTTTCACATCGCAAGTTTTGTCGTTTCAATTTAATTTGAACTATATTCAACATTTATTTAGTAGGGGAAGGTGGGGGAATTCTGCGCATCTAAGCAAAATCTCTAGTATCTTTGTTAAGTTTAAATGTGAAATTTTGCAATTAATACCAGCGATAGTCTACTATGTTTACTATGTGTATATAATGCGCAATTTATAGAAAAAAATTGTTTGGTATGCAAAAACTTCATTTTTTTAAATAATGCATTTTCGCAAAATTACCCACCTATCAGGGTAATTTTGCGCATCATAGGGGGAAAATTTTCGCTGTATAGAGAAAGATTTGTAGGTATTAAATAAACCGTTTATTTCTATAATATTATTATATTAAAACATAAAACTAAAACAAAACTATTTTCTCTATGAAACAAACAAAACAAACAAGATCAAAAATAAATAACTAAAAATAAAATTTTTGTTCTTAGAAATAAGAGGGTCTACATGCAGCAGTTGTCACATATGTAGTTTTAGGGGTTGTTTTTTACGCTACACTCCGCGTGTGCCCAAATGGAACTGTTTATGATGAACAATCAAGGCTCCTGTAAAAGCAGCGCAAAATTACCTCAATTTTTCAGCGTAAAATTACCCCCATTGCAAGAAAAATATTGTGATACTAAAAAACATTCCAAAAGTTAACCTGAACAATTTAAACATACACCAGGTTACGAGGAAAGATCATATAAAGTTGTGTTATAAACATTTAAGCGATTGGACAGAAATTTAAACTTAACTCGTAGCGAAAACGACATGGATTTCTTAGATCAACGTACATGTATCACAGTTAGCTAGTGACCATGGTCACTAGCTAAAAGCTACAAGCTTAATTGCGGTACACTTTAGTCCCCGTATACCCAAAGCAACGTTTCCAAGTTTGCAACATTCAAAAAATGTATTATTTACTTCATATCTGGAAGAATTGTTTATGCGTAAAATTACCCACCGCGCAAAATTCCCCCACCTTCCCCTATACCTATATTTATTTATGACCATATTAACACACTCTTTCAAATAATCCACTTATTTATTTTGGTCAAAATAGATTTTGCTAACCTTAAAATATAAAATTAGATGATATTTTTTGTTCAAATACATTAACCTACCTTTGATACAGATATTCTTATTTCATAATAGAGAAGTTGGATTTTTTTTAATAAATGCTGTTTAGTTAAAACTATTTTATGGAGAAATGTAGACCCAATGCACAAAAATATCACTTATATTGCACCTTACACTTTGGAATTTCATTAAATGCAGTATTTATATTCCTAAATTCTTAAACCAACTATTGTTATTGTGATACTATAAAGATTTATTAACTTTTAACGCTTAAACATAAGCGGTAGCACTATAAATATTATTTCTTTCATTGACTATACTTTGACAGATACATAACCTGAAAAGCCTTAAATGCCAAATTTTCAAAAGACTGCGTTCCGTACGTGCGTACGTGGTCACGTGGTGGAACTTTGAGGTGTGGAGCATAGTACATTTGTTGGTGCAGAATTAACTAATGATAAGTTTACCTAATATAATTTATATTTAAGTTTGGACATTTTTAAGAAATTAGAAAAAAATAATTTTTGCACAAACATAACCTTAAAATCAAGCATTTTTATGTTTGAGATTTCTAAAAAACGCCGACAACTGCATTTTAAACAACAAAATATACCTACGAATTCATGGCAACATAATATTATAAAGGGTGTCCCATTAAGACCGCCTATTTTAAAATTTAAAAAAATGCCATGTTTATTTAAAAAGTTAAAATATTTTTATTGCATTAAAGAGACATGAGGCATGGAGGTTAAATATGGAACACAATATCCGATAAATGGCCGCCTCGTTACTGACGGCACAGGTTGATTCTTTTGACACAAAATTTTCGATTACATTTTGGCATAGTGCCGGCACAATTTCATTAATGACCCGTCGAATCTCATGTTTTAGTTTAGGAACTGTTCTTGGGTTATTAGCATAAACCTTTTCCTTCAAAAAACCCCTAAGAAATAAATCTAACGGCGTCAAATCGCACGATCGTCCTGGCCACATCACATCCTCGCGGTGCGAGATAACTCTGCCTTCAAATTTTGTCCTTAATAATTCCATGGTTTCGTTGCTGTATATAAATATTGTGTCAACCGAATCTTGTACGCATGAAAATACAGGTCTTTGGCCAAAATTCGCTGTAAACTGCTTCGACAGAGTCTCAATTGCTGGAAAGGTGGCGAATCAAGGCGAAAGAATTATGTTCAACACTTTCACTAACTGCTGCAACATTTTCAGCAGACCGAGCTGCACGAACACGGACATGTCTCTTTTTGGTTTGAACTGACCCAATATTTTCAAATTGCTTGATTAATCGGACCACAGTACGACGAGAAGGTGCGTTATGGTGACCGAAAAATCCACGATATCTTCAAACCGTTTCCGAAAACTTTTCACCATTTCGATAGTAGATTTTTACAATTTCTATGCGTTGTGCGTCCGTGTATATATCCATGACTTAACCTCAATGCTCACACATGACCACTGTCCAACAACAACGCTGTACGATTGACACTAAATTTAAAATAGGCGGTCTTAATGGGACACCCTTTATATAATACATAATAAAATGGTATTTTACCGTTTAGTGGAGACTTTCTTAATCAACGCTTTTAATAATGCTAAATGCTGTTTAAATTTAGACGACTTATATGTTTGACGATTTTTACTGAATTGAAATGTTAATCACTACTAAAATGTGTATTTATTGTATCTAATAGGTACAATTTATACTTACAGAGACTGTATGAAATTTATTTCTTCATTCAGATTAACACTGTTTATTGGAAAACCGGTAAAAACTCAACCCAGGATTTCCTCTTGAAATACACCGAACAACACAAAAAATCGAGCCACGGTTTTTTTATATATATTTTAACATTTCCGGCTTTATTCTCAAAAACACTCGTTTGTAACATAAGCGTTTGACAGCTGATTATTAAAAGTTGTACTTTCGTTACGATGATAACAGCCGAGTGGTGGCGCTACTAGCGATACTTCTTTAGCGTATTAAGGCAAAAAAAAATAATAATATTATTTTGATAAAGTACACTTACTTGTCTGGGCAGTATTTCGTTGGTTTTGGTCCCATGCCCCAGTTGCCCGTACATCCCCGAGCCGCAAGTGAAAACTCCTCCATCCGACGTCAAGAACATCGAGAACTCCTCCCCGCAAGCGATAAACCTGACCCTTATGTTCCTCAAGGTCCTCAGCTGCTGCGGAAACTTCTTGTTTTCCACATCGTTTATGCCCAGCTGGCCTTTCGTGTTTTTGCCCCAACCGAAAACGGCGCCCGACTTGGAAATGACCAGCGTGTGATTCCCGCCGCAGGTGATGAACGAAATCGGAACTCCCTGCAGAGTCGCCACCGCAGTGGGGATCGTCACCAGCGGCGATATCGCACCTTGGCCCAGCTGGCCGAAATTATTGGCGCCCCATGTTAATATATCCCCGTCTGAAAATTCCAAAAAATGTAAATAGTATACTATTTATAGTCCGCGCGTTATAACTTGGCGAAGCTCGACGCATGTGGGCGTGGCCGTTGGCACTTGTTTAATGCCTACCAGCGGCGTCGAAGATTAAGATAATATTTTGAAGAGTGAAATAAATAAAATAATTTGTAATTATTATTATATTTTTATCCTGGTATGAATAAAACATTTATTGGTATATCATCTGAATATAGATTATTTAAAAATGGTTCTCCATGATCATCCAACACTATTTATCCCGATAAAGATATCTTCCATAGATATCTTTTTATCCAATCCTCTTGCAAAGCAAATTCTTCTTCCGCAGTTTTTTTTGCATCGTCAATTTAAAAATGACATTTCTCCGAGCCATATTGTTCTTAACTGTTGCCCAAATGAGCTCGATAGGAGGTGGTAACCTCAACTCAGTGTGTCCATTAGGGTGTTTCATTTAAAACGAAACTTTTTTTTTCTTGCTGACACATGAAAATTTTGTTTTTTAGGTTGAAAAAAAAATTCCCTGAAAATTTGAGCCCTTAACTTTTATTCTAAGTACTTGTATTTTTAATCATTTTTACTTTAATCACCATAATTTTCTGCATAGTATTCACGGTTTTTGAAAGGCCCTGCATCAATTTTGTTTTTGATTTATTTACGTTGATTGTAGTAGATCCAAAAGTCGTTTTTTCACTTTTTCTCACATATTTTTGAGAAAATCTAGCGAATGACTGGTTTTACCGAAAAAGTGCAAATAAAAAAGTTGTAGGATATTTAATTTTTGACAAAAAAGGTTCTTACGTTCATATCACTAAAATGCTTTGTTTAAGAGATATAAGCAATTCAATAACCAAAAACAAAGAAAAAATAGGTTTTATTAAAATGTATGTAATTTAATTCAACAACTATATATTGCTTATATCTCTTAAACAAAGCACTTTAGTGATATGAACGTGAAAACCTTTTTTGTCAAAAATTAAATTTTCTACAACTTTTTTATTTGAACTTTTTTGGTAAAACCAGTCATTCGCTCGATTTTCTTAAAAATATGTGAAAAGAGTGAAAAAACGACTTTTGGAGCTACTACATTCAACGTAAATAAATCAAAAACAAAATTGATGCAGGGCCTTTTAAAAACCGTGAATAAATACTATGCAGAAAATTCTGGTGATAAAAATTATAATTCAAAACCCGGCCAAAATATAGAAAATTAAAGTAAAAATGATTAAAAATACATGCTTGTTACATGGAAAAACTACAAAATTAAAAAGAAAAACAAAATTTTCATGGGTCAGCAAGAAAAAAAAAATTTTCGTTATAATGAAACACCCTAGTGTCCAAGCTCTTGCAGCAAAACATTGTACTTATTTTATTTAAATTAATTAATTAAAAATTAGTTTGTGTCATGCAGAATGACTTAAAAAATATATTCCAACATTTATATGTGCAAAATATTGGTTTTTCATTCGCACTCACAATTTTATTTTTGTAACTTAGACCCTTTGGGAATACCACTCTTGAATTCTGTAAAGCTTGTCCAATAGTCCCCAATAAAGCATTTCAGGATGGCCAGAGGATGTCTTACTTAGGACCTTCTGGGGACCGACGATTTGGTAACATCGGATGTCGCTGGTACGTCCTGGGGAAGGTTCAGGACCTGATTCAGACGTACTCAGGACTCACTAATGTCTGATACAAGATATACTCAGGACGTTTCCAGTACTTCTTTGTGCTATCTGGGTGTATATAATATCGCGAATTTCGTTTGCTTCACATAGCGGAACGTCAGTGACTGATGAAGTTCTTCGACGCTTCTTGCCAGGACTCCTGAAAATTGCTTTGGAACTTGTTGGTTGAGTATCAGCGGTTGTTCCTTCTTTAACTATTCTTTCAATTGTTCGCACTGATACACCAGTAGCACAACTAACTTTGATTTTACAGCAGTCAGATTCTCTTCCTCAGTTTTATTATTTTTAAAGTCATTAAAACATGGGAAATAATTTCTCAAGCTTGACTTCCAAGAACTTTATTTTGTGTATTTTTCGTTTCCGTCATTACTTCTTTACTTGACAATATTGCCTCTTAGATTATTTTTGGTAAAGTTTCATTTTGGTTATATAAGTATTTAGGTATGTTTATATAATTAAAATTATACTGCTTTGTCACCTTTACTTAAAAATTATTATTATTAAAGATTATACCACTTTGTTACCTTCACTTTTTTAATTTAATATATTTTTAAAACTGGTTTATCAATAATTTTGCGATGCAATGAAATTTGAGTACACTTTCTATACAACAAATTGGACAAATAGCCGAAAAAAATTAAAAGTACTTAAATATTGAATACGCCCCACTGCTTTGCCAAACACGTGTTAAACTGAACTGGAAGGGCGGTACCATTAGGAAATTACGTCAACTGAGCATGGGGCGTTCTCGCCAAGTTATAACGCGCGGACTGTACTATTTAGTAACATTTGAATGCGCAGAAGATTGTTGGGCATGTTACAGGGCTCCCACGGCTAAATTACAAATTTTATTTAGGAATTTTAGGAGAAATAAAGTATGGAAATGAATTTATTTAATTAAATAAAAACATCTCATAACTACTTAAAAAAATTAATACTTCTTTTGTAACAATAAGTTATATTGACTAGTTTTTTAGCCAAATCGCTCGACGAGTTTTTTTTAAATAAAATTAGTGAGGTAAAATTACTACTTTTGTATATATCTGAGGTACATATATATACAAGTATAAATTTCACCACACTTTTAATTTTATTTTAAAAAATGCGTCGATAGATTTGGTTAATGTGTTTTGTCAATTTGGGAAAATAAAGATTATTATTATTACTATAATGCCAAAATCAAATGATGTTATCTTTATATTTTAAGAAAAAACATGTTAATCGTTTGGTTAATAACTAACAGTAATTAAATCGATAAGGTTAAGAATAGTACAAGTCCAAAAGTAAAATTTTTGATAAAATATTTCAAAAAATCAGTTTTAAAGTTCTAAATGCATTTTTGTTAAAATATTTTAACTATTTTATGAAATATAATATTCATTTGATTTGATTATATTGGTTAATAAGGATACTTCCGTGCTTGTTTTTAAGTTTTTATTGCGACTAGTTTCGCAATAAAAACTTAAAAACAAGCACGGAAGTATCCTTATTAACCAATATAATCAAATCAAATCAAATTAACCTTGCTAAAAATGGACTACAAAAACCTTAGAAAAAAAATAATATTCATATTCTGTAAAATAATTTATATCTTCTAACAAAAATGTATTTTAAACTTTAAAATTGATTTTAGAAAATAAATTGTCAAAATTAATTATTTGACTTGTACTGTTTTTATTCTTACCGATTCAATTGTAATGTGGATCTTAATACTTAAAAATCTCATAACAAAATATGAAGTTTGCAAAATACAGCAAAACATTCTTTAGATTGTTTACTATTTTAGCTGTCATTTAAAAGAAAATTAAAAATCCTTTTGTTTGGTATATAACACGGTATATTTTTGACTAAAAAACGAATTATCGCTAAAAATTACAATTTTGTAGAAGTTGTTTTTTAAGAAAAAATTTAGTTGTAATATTATATCATTTTAAAAAGAATTTAATAAAATAGAACCTAAATATATATATTTTTAAATTACTTTAAAAAAATTTTTTTAGCACCACCTTAATTAAACTCAGTCAGGTTGGCCTATTTAAATTTAATTTTTAGGATTTTAGGAGTTTTAGGAGATTGATGGCAGTTTTCAGGATTTAAGGAATTTTAGGAATTTTATGAGTTTTAGGAGGTGTGGGAGCCCTGATGTTGAGACCTACTATTGCTAAGGGCCACCGAATGCCTCTGTCCGCACGCTATCTGCAAGACAACGTGTTTGGCGAGGCTCTTGATGATCCTGGGGGCGGGCTGGATGTTCTCGCCGATCTGCTGTCCCAGCTGGCCGTGGTAGTCCGAGCCCCAGGTGAGCACCTGACCCCACCGGTTCAAGGCCATTGAGTGCGTGGCCCCGCACGCTATGTGCACGATGGTGTGCGCCTCCAGGTTCGACACCGGCTCTGCAAACATAGTCGGTTTACGGTAACTATAAATTTACTTCCAAGTTAACTTTAAAGTATTTTTTACGGTTAACCACAACGGTTTTATAACGGAATAGATACGAAAAATTACCGAATTTGGGGAATGGTTCATTTCGTTATTTTACCCAGGGTTGGGTATCTACCTTAGAACAAGGTATCTACCTACATTTTTGTTTTCGACATGTAGAAAACCTTTTTCGACGTTTTCGACGGTAGAAAACGTAAAAAAGTAGAATACTGTCAAATATCAAAAAATGTGAGGTTATGCAAGTTTGTTGTTTATTATGATTTGTTAAATGTTGTGAAAAATCAGACACCTACCATAAATTTGAAGTTATTTGGAGTTTTTTAACATTATTATGATGGGAAAAAAGGGCCACGTTTGGTTGGGAGACCCCAACATAATTTTTGGCATGAGGGCAAATTTTTATCAATTATAGAGAAGTGGAAGGAGAAGGTCGAATAAGGTAATTTACGTAGGTAGAAAACCCTATAGGTTTTCGACGCAAGTCGAAAACAAGTTTTCTACCCTTTTCTACCAAGGTAAATTACCTAAGGTTTTCTACTGACCCAACCCTGATTTTACCTACATTATAACCTTTTTGATCTACTTAGAGAAAAACGTAATAAAAACAATATAAATACCACAAATTAACGTAAAAGTAACGCAATAATTACTAGCCCTTGTGGAAATTTTTCTCTGAAAAAGTTTTAATAAATAAAAGTAAGAGTTTTTAAAGTCTTTCTTTCTCTTAAAAAGTGAATAGTACTTATTAAGTCGGAAAAAGTCTGAATAAGTCTTAGTAAGTTTTATGATTTTTACTGAATTGAAATGTTTACAATTTTCACGTAAATCATTACTAAAATGTGTATTTATTGTATCTAAAGGCTTTGTTATCTATGGTATCTAATAGGTACAATTTATACAGGGCGAGTCATTTAACTTGAAATTTTGAAATATCTCAGTTAGTATGCCATCTTATACAAATATGAAAAAATGTTATTGAAATATCCAAAAACTAATGCTGCTTAAATGTCACGTAGTCCACTCTGTATGTTTATCCTAATACTGATGATTTAGCATGTAAGCACTCCGACCTATATTTTTATGAAACCAACTTACTTAACCATTGAACATAGTCGGTGTAAGAACTTTAAATAAAAGTATTGATAATACTTAAAGTGTTTTAATTAAATAATCGTCCAATTACCCTAATAAATGTTTTAGACAAAATCTACCTATTTTTAGTCCAATCATCCGAATCTGCAATGAAAAATAGTATTAAGCATGCAATTTATTTCTTCATTCGGATTTCCACTGTTTATTGACAACCCAGGATTTACTCTCGAAAAACACTCAACAACACAACAAATCGTATAATTTGTACTATATTGTTATCAACACTACAGTAATTGATTATGGCCTAGGCACTTAAATGGTAATTTGAACAACAAGAATATAAAGTGACACTTTGTTGCCTTGAGGATGAAATGTTATACGTAATTCGGCTTTTTGTGCTTTGCACAATTTAAGTTTAGCAAAAAAGACACTTCTTGGCCTAACTATTTTTAGATATTGCGCCATTTTCGGGATACCTCGTAGAAAAAATATTATAATTTAACTATATATATAACGCCCTTTAGCTTGTAAAAATTAATAAATATTTTGTTAATTCAAAAATGTTTAAATATTTGTTTAATAGGGTGGAGCGAAATTTTTTTTCCTTAGCCTGGGGGTGGAATTTGTAGCCAATAAAAAAAGAAAATTTTTGAAAAAAAAAATTTTACTCAACGTCTTGAGGTGCCCACTGATTTTTTTCGCTCCACCCTAATGTTTAAGCTGGTTTAACATAAAATGAAAAACAAAGTACAGTCGCAAAAATTAATAGTATACATTTTTTTTTAATATTATAAAAAATTTAATTTTAAATATGGACCTTATTTTAGGACTAAAGTTTATAATTATGTAATTGTGTTTTACATTACATTCATAAAAACTTTTTATTACATATAATCTTAACAATATTAAAAAATAACATTACTATTTTCTGTGACTGTACCTACTTCTTATGCTCCATACCTAAAAATCCCACCTTGACATTTTTATACAAATAATTAAGGTTATCTATCTGTCACCTAAATTTTGTTTTTTTTTTCTGAAAATAATACTTAAATGTATTTTTTGTGCATAAATGTCTTAATTTAAAACACAAATATACATAATAGTATATTATGTATCAAGTTTGATAAACGCCATTTTATACACGAATTTAATTTAGGAACGAGCGAGCTTGCGAGCGAGTGCTTAAGTTAATAAGTGTATAACAAGTTTATAAACGAGGTGCATACTATACTTTTTCTACGACAAATACTTATTATATTATTATTATATTATCTTAAAATGATTTAAATAAAAAAATTGTATAGAGCGCCATCTATGAAACAACAGGGGAAACTGTCAAATGTCACATTTTTACATTTTATAATCACAATTATAAAGGTTATAAATCGAAATGTATCTTGAAAATTGACAGTTTTTCACAGTGAAAGTAAAGGAAATGTTTTATGAGGACTTTACAGTAGAGTCCGTGCCCGAATTTAAGTTATAATTTACTGCCGGCGAAATTAAAAGGTCAGTACAATGTTCATATAAACTTTTCAAATATTAGCCTTGAGAAACTATTTAATATTTTTGTATTTTTGTATTGAGATAATAAAATAATTTTCACATTTAGTATTATTTTACAAGAAAGGCACTTTATTTTAACGATTGTATGACATTTGACAACTGTCAACTAACTTAAAACTAACTTCAGTCCGTGACTAAAAACCTGTTGCTAACTTCAGCCCGTGACTAAAGCGCCGTAAAGCCGCAACTTGTCAATGTGTATTTAAAAGGTCACTTAGTGTCATGGAAACATGTACGATAAAGTGCGTTTTAAAGGTGGGAGAGGAAAAATAATATTATTTTTAAAAGAGGAGGAAGAGCGTTAAACTGACAGATAGATAACCTCAATTATTTGTAGGTATTCAAAAATCCCACTTCGACATTTTAACTGATTATGTGGAGAATAGTACCAATCATCTATGCATAGTACAGTAAAAATGATTAACACAATTTGACTTGAACATAAAAATGTTAGTAAAGATACTAAATGTTATGATATATAATGGTCTTACTTATAAAAATTAAATTAGTAATCAAGCAAACACATAAAGAGAAAAAGCTAGAAGATATATCTGCCATCCAAAAGTAAGAATGGCCAACTGCATTTTGATCAAAACTGAACAAAGGGAAAAATATTGTCCCACCTACTTCAGTTTGCTTTTTTGTAATTGTTTATGGGGTAAATGAAGGTCAGTTTAAACATTGGAAGAAAAAAAATAAACGGTATTTTCGCTCTTGATGTTGTTATTATTTGAAAAGTCATGGTCATGGTCATTTTTTTTATCTTAAGCTCAAGTTCAAATTTCAGTTAGCCTACTTTTGGAGGGCAGATATAGAGTGTCATATAATGAATAAAGTAAACAAAACTAAAAAATAATTTTGTAGAAATCCAAATCAATTGCCAAAACTAATTAAGTATAATTTGTATCATCAAAACTTAAATTACCTAAACTGTTTTTAAAATGTCAAATTAAGATAGACATAACTGTCTTAAAAATTCCCACTTAATCTAGATATCATCTTAAGCTAGCTATAGCTATAACTGTCTTAAGAATGTGAACTCAAGTTAGCTACAGAATGTCATTTTAAGGTAACATAACTGTCTTAAGAATCTCAACTGTTATAACATAGTTTATAAATTGTTAATTTGGTTTTGTGTATGAATATGGACTGTATCAGTAAGGTTCTTATTTTTATTTTACACATTAAATGTCACTCTGTACACAACACATATAAATGCACCAAGGCAAATGTTACATACGAAATAAAGACATACGTGGCCTTTTCCTTGGCTGGTCATGACCCAGCTGACCATAATCATTGTTACCACAAGAGTAAACTTTTCCTTCCTTTGTTAAAAAGAGAGTATGATTGTCACCTAAAGCAGCTTCAATTACAGTCCCAGCCAGATGCCATTCTAGGGTTCGGGGCGTCAAAATGTGTTCGTCTTCGATACCCCCCAACCCTAGTTCTCCATTTATTGTACTTCCCCAGGCATACATTTTGTCACTGAATTTCTACCTCGCACACTATAATTGCTGACATGCTTGCCTGCATTTAACTAAAACTGTACAAAATCAGATGATAAAGTCCAATTAACTTTTAACATTATTAATCACTATTTAAACGAGTTCAAATTTATGGATATAAGTGTTTTTATATTTCCAAATGCATTGGTAAATACAGTCGATTTTGTTGTTTGTTTATTCGACGTTTTATAGCCACCAGATGATTGGTTGAAGTTTGATGATAAAGGTTTCTTAAGGTTAGGATTTTTAGTCACTGTCAGTTAGCGTTGGTGACGGTTTACACAGTGTTGCCAAGCTGTACAAAATTGCCTGCTTCGAATAATTTGCATTCGCCAAATATAATTTATTTAGCTAAAAACACGTAAACCAAACATTTTAAACAATATCATAATTTTTTTTATTCGGAATTTATGTTAATACACGTTGGTATTCTTAATATTTCTAACTGGTACTCCTGTTCAAGCCCTTAAATTTAAATATTTTGACGTTTGTCATTTAACTGTCACCAAAAGTGCAACTTTTTTGTGACAGAAAATCTTTGCGCGTTTATTTGCGAGATCCGCGGATTTATGGGAGTTAATTGACGGTAAGTATACCTACCCATAGATTAATAACCTTTAGGTACTATATAGTATATGCATATGCAGCAAACCCCTTAAAACAATATTGAATACCAAAAATCTGTCACTTTAACGCTAATTTCGTCATATTTTTATGAAATAATACAATACAATACAATATAAATCACAGATTATAAGGGTGATATAATTTTTTTATTTATAACTGTCAGATATATAACCCCAATTATTAAAACAATATATTGTATAACAATGTATTGTATTAACATGTAACAATGTATTGTATTATAATAATATAAAAAAATAGAAAAAGCAATCCCATTAAAAATAAACAAATTTTTAACATGACCGTCGCATACTTTTTTTCATGTGATTTCACCATATACCTATAATTATAGGAACTGCACAATTAACTTTCGCCATTTGCAATAATAAAATATTTTAATTCACACATGCAGTACCATCTAGCGGCAAATAGACGACCTAAAAGTCCATCTATAGACCATATACGGTCATGTGAAGAAAACGTCGGGACAACGTTCAGTTATTATTTTTAGCCTAAACATTAACAATAATGGCTATAGCTATATATTTAAGACAATTTTATAACACAAAAAACCCAACATTTGTTCAATAAGTACCATATTCTTTGGATACTTAAAACTTGAATTAAATTTTTAGAATATCGCAAATATTGGATTTTGCTCGAGGGAGATACGACGGTCCTGTGAAACTGGAGTTTTAAAACCAAAATTAAAAAATAAATTCATAGGATATTGAACTTTTGGTATTATAAATCAATAAAAAATATGCCTGTCTAGTAAAATGTAAAAAAAAATGATGGCTAATATAAAGGTTTTAGTTTTAATACCCTAGGGACATGCTATATTAAAAGTCACTGAAAATCACCCTTTTATTTTAATAATTTTTATGTCCATAGATAATTTTTTTATTTTTATTAGTGCTCATTCATAATGGACGTAACCATAAGATGCCCGTAAGAAATACGTAAAACGTAAAGTTGAATATTAACAAAACCAGTGTGCCTGTTTATAATGAATAGCCGTAACTTTTACGTTTTACGTTCGAACATAAGATCTTATGGGTGACCGTAAAAAATACGTAAAGTTGAAATCATCTCAACTTTACGGGTTTCTTATGTGTGAATTTTAGTAACTTTCATGATTTCACTAGAACATTGTTGGTAGCAATCAGGGTAGTAGCTATGCAAACAGATGACAGATCTTTTTTAAGTGTATTCTGGTGTATCCACAGAACAAAAAATCTAAAGAACCATTCCTTATCCTAAAGTTTTAGTTCGAGTATTATTCGACGAAATTCGCCCTTTTTTTCTTCTCTTTGCCAACGTATATATCGCTATTACACTAAGGTTATGATAACACTGATAGTTTTAACTTAATTTATATTTATAATTATATTGTCTTAAAACTTTTAAGTTTTAAGACATAATAATTAGACGAAATCTGTCAATGCTGCCATTTTAGTGCACTTGGACATGCGCGCCTTATTAATATATACATAAGGCATACGTTCATTATAAACACAACTCATCGTTACGTACAAATTATGGTGATATTATGTTTACGTTTACGTTTACGTTTACGGGCATCTTATGGTTACGTCCATTATGAATGAGCACTTATACTTACATAATTTTTTAGGGGGTTTTAAAATATATTTTAAAGTATATTTTTAGTTATTATTATTATTTATTACACTATGATAGTTCGATTTACTAACATTGAATAAGTATATTACCTAATTTTAAGCTGATGATTTCAAAAATGCCACTCGTTTTGCTCCAGGACGTCTACACAGCAAACGGAAAATTATAGAAGTGTATAGGATGACTTCGCGTTTGAAAATCAAATCTTAAAGTTTTATCATAACTGTATTGAATCGTGCTTTGTTTTTATATTTTTCGGCTCTATACCTATGCACGACTATATTTAAAGTCAAACTCAATGGTGTCTTACAAGATACATTATTTTGATTTTCTATATTCAACAGAGAGGTAGAAACTCGACCCTGTCGAATGGTGCAGTCATTTATGTCTCTAGAAATTATTAAAAAAGGGTTCAGTCCAATGGTGCAGCAACTTCGGAACTTGTTAAACTTCGACAGGTAAAATAATTATACAGTACTAATATTTTATAAAAAAACCCATTACCTGCAATAATTGTATTATATAAGTTCGTTATTAGATAAGTTTGAAATCATTTCTGAAGAAGCTACTGTGTTAGCGAAACAATCCGATTGAATCGTCAAATACAATTTAAATAAATTCGTGAAACTCAAAAACAGTGTTTGTTTTTTATCCAGTTATATATTATTGGAGTACTTAATGTAAGGAAAAAAAAGTAAAATTATCATGGTGTAATTTTTCTTATACTTACATAATTTTTAGGGGGTTTTAAAATAAAAGTAAATTTTTAGTTATTATTATTATTTATTATTAATAAAGACCAAGTATATACATGTGGGTATATAATTATGAACTAAACATAAATCTACGACAAAAAATCATATAAATAAATCGCTTAATATAAAAAAATTACGCATGATGTAAAGACTGCACATGATGCCTTCTCAATGAAGATTTATCGGTGAACGTTTTATCACAATCCCCGCATTTAAACGTTTTCCCGGTGTGCGTAACCAGGTGCCTGCTCAACCCGGAAGCATGACAAAACACCTTGGGACACAGCGAACAGTAGTGCAGCTGGATATCGGAGGGGTTGTTCATGTGGGTGCGCAGGTGCACTTTCAGCGGCTCCTTCTGCGTGAATCCCCGCGGGCAGTGCGGGCAACTGTACGGCTTCTGGCCGGTGTGCGTCATCAGGTGCCTGAAGAGGATCTCCTTTTGCGCGAAGCTCTTCTGGCACACCTCGCATTGGAACGGCCGTTCGCCGGTGTGGATGCGCTCGTGGCGCACCAAGGCCGACCTGGTCGGGAACCACTTTTCGCATATGCCGCAACTGAAGCCTCTTTGTTGCATGTGAACCGAGGCATGGCGTCTAAAAAGTAAAATCATCATCAAGTTTGTTACTTGAAAAAGGACAACTTTGGTTATACCGCATTTTCATTTGAAACACTCGAGTGAACCCGAGTGAATCCCATCGCCCCTCCCCAGATGCATGTAATCAGATTGTCTACGTAGGCGACGGCTCAGTCATATACAACAGAAAGATAAATGGGAAACTGAAATAGGAACTACCGGTTGGATGTTTATCGCCATCCCTGGACTGAACTCAGGACTAAAACTGTCTATTGTCAAAATTTATTTTGGTTTTTCGCCAAGAGATGACACTTCTTAACCAAAAATTTTATTTTCAATATTTGAGGCCTGTCATAGCAAAACCGACAATCTCCACTTTTGGTCAAAAATTAGATTTTTGGCGGAGACTGTACTTCAACTAATTATCTATAGGACAATATAATTCATTAATATTAGAACCAATAAAATGCCAGTATTCCATAGTGACGTATTTTATCACAGCGGCAATATTTTTTATCATCTTGTTTACACGTTACTATGAATTTTGACGTTTTTTTGATTTGACATTTGTTGTCATTTAAATTCTGTTTTTGATATGTATCAATAAAATAATGAATTATAAACTCTAAAAGATCGATGGGTTGGTGTAAACGATAATGAAATTAAGGTAAGTTTGAATAAATAAGGTTTATTAAAGTCTTTTTATATTTTAAAGCACATTTTAATTTCAAATGTCAAACAAAAAATTCGTTAAATCCTAAAATTCATTATATTTTCTTACTAAATATAACTCGTGGTATGATTAATTATCGATGATATTTACTCATTAAAACCGAAGCAGCACATTTCACTCGTCCTGCGGACTCGTGAAATCTGCAGCTCGGTTTCAATTCGAAAATATCATCGATGATAATCATACCACTTGTTATATTATGGGTGATGATAAAATTTATGAGCTGCAAAAGGAGCTAAATCCTGCCTAAAATCCTATTTTAAAAATGACATTTAGCGCAAAGTCGACAATCTCCACTGATAGATTTGCAGCAAAGTATACAATCTCCAATTCCACCATTAGAAATTAGTAATTTGTGTCACCTAATATCCTAACATTTGAGGTTATAACGTATTTTATTATAGATTTAATGTTGTGTTTTTTTACTGGTACATACTGTTAAGTTCTATTGCAGTAAATGGCACTTAAAAATATATTTAAAATAGGTATATATACGTTTTATTGTTTTAAGAATTATAAAAAAAGTTATCTTGTTTATTTTGTGCTATTATAGCATAATAAGACGTAAAGGTAAAGCAAGAAAAGGCTGATAATGTCAAAACATTACAAGTAAAACATTACAGGGCAAAGTGGGAAGAAGATGATAAGTTGTTGTACTATACAAACTTTTTTGCACAAGGCAACCTGGTCCCAGATTTAAAAGAAACTCAGAATTTATGTGGTCCAATTCAGAATTTACCCACACTGATTTTCTAGTTAAATTTTATACCCATTAAAGGAATAAAAAAACAATTATTTTTCTAAATCTCCTTAAACATTTACAACAAAATGAGCAATCTCCAGCAATTCATATCAAAGTCAGCAATCTCCAATTTATAATTATAGATTTCACCTATGCTATGCATCCTGAAGACCTTGTAGTTGGCTACTAGACTAACAACAACAATATTTCAATATAATATATAAAAAAAATTACAAATCTAGAATTTAAAATACCAAAATCAATTATCTCAATTTACTCAGTTTTAGTCTGATGGGAGATTGTTGACTTTGCTCTGACAGGCCTCATTTGCTATTACATAATTTTTTATTAATATTTGGTATTGTTTTTTAAAAAAAGCTTTTTATTTAAAAATATGTGGGTAGATATTTCGTTACGTTGGCAACATATACATATACATTGTTGGCCATAATTTTTGCAACCACTGTAAAAAAAATCCAACTTCAATACGCCTTTATTATTATTTATGAAATTTTGGATAAAAATACTTCAACTTATCTACAAGGTGTCCCTAAACTTATTGGCAAAAATTTAGGAAAAGATTAAGCAAGTCAAAATAAGACGAAAACCTAAATAAATATTTTTCCTAATTACTTATGTTTCCAAGATACAGGGTGATAAAGTGTTACCTATCATATCAGTTTTTTTAATATAACTTCTACTATGGTAGTCTTGGAAACGTAATATTTTGCGAACAGTCACTTACTACCAAAACACATATTCACACATAATTACAATTGTTCGAGTGAACAGTGTCGTAGAAACGGGGGTTGCTTTAAGCTTATTGTCCCATACAAACTTTGAGGTTAGGTTTTTATAACATTTGATACAATTTTTCGATTACACAGTTCGTCTACCATTAAAAAGGTGTACCTCTCAAACTTCGATAAAATAAAGCGTTTCCGAGATATTTGAGATTACAATAATTGTTATATCGCATTATTTAAAAGGATTAAAAGGTATATGATAACAAATTTTATTTTTTTATTGAAAAAACTAAAAAGGGCATTCCATGAGCCTCGGGACTTTTTGCCCTGACCGTCACATTAAAAAAATTGTAATATTTTTTAATTTGCCAAGAATATGTATTTTACTTGAATGTTTTTCTGAAAATTTATCATATTTTGAATGTGCCAAGCATGATTTAAAAAAAAAATTTACAAACTTATAAAATGTACTATTTCTCATAAATTTAATTTTAAAAGGTTACAATTCAAAATTTCTTAGATTTTATAATAGCACCAATGAGAAAAAGTACATTGACCTATGAAGTTTTTAGCTTATAGTATGTATTTAAAAAACAAACAAAATAAAAAGTAGATGTTTTTTATTTAAATAAAATAATTATTCGAAACTGTTTATCTAATTACTTAATTTTAATAATTTTGAATATTTAACAGTTTTTAACAATAATTTTAAAATTGTTTAAAATCTTTAAAAAAATATTTTTTAGAATTTTAAATCCCTCTAAATTTTGTGTTCAGAAGTGCCATCTCTCAGCAAAAAACCAAAGTAAATTTTGACCATTGACAGTTTAGTTCAGTTCAGTGCAGGGATGTCGGTAAACACATAACCAATTGTTACTATGGCAGTTTTCCATATATCTTTCTGTTGTACATACAGGGTGTCCCAGAACTCGCGCCACAGAGAAAAAGGGGGCGTGCCGATAGCAATGGAGATGCCAAATTTAAAAATAAAAAATTTCTAGGTAATAGTGTAATCGAATGAGAGCAAAAAAGCGGCAGCCAATACTGAGAGCTCTCGCCTAGGTTAAACGTAAGAGCTTTAAAAATTGCTAAAAGACGATAGAACATTGTTGTATTAAAAACATTTAAAAATCTTTTGGCCAACTGTATTTACTAAGTTGTCAAAAGCTTTCAAAAATGAGGTTATTAAATTATATAATTATATAATTATATAATATTAATCTATGACTTATACTTCAGAGCGCCAATGTTTTAAAATAACGATTAAGAAAGGGCTGGGAAAAAACTCGCGTTGTCTCCCTGGCGTTGCGCCCACACTAAATAAATAAATAATTATCATTTCAGTATAATCATCTAAGGAAAACATTATTTATAATAACTTAATTTATAACCTAATATAATATTAATGACAGGAGTTTGACAGCAGTGTCACAATGAATTGGATTCCAGTGGACCAAATATTTTACATATTTTTTATTATCAACAATGCAACCTAAGTATCCTAGCAATTTAAAGAATTCCCTATGGCCATCTATTGGGATTGGCTATCGTTTTTTATTCTTATCTCGCTTATCCTTTGCGTTAGACAATTTTAATTTTCAAATATGTGTTTCACGTTACTTTCGGCACGTTCCGGTTTTCTATGTGGCGTGAGTTCTGGGACACCCTGTATATGGATTCAGTTTTGTTTTGGATTTGCTAGTGTGTATTTCAAGCGTTTTAATAAAAAATTAATTTCTTTTATTTAAAATTATAAGTTAAAATGTCCAACACATTGCAAAAGAAAATTGACATGATAAGCTGGTATTTAGTCAGCAATTCTCTATAGAGAATTGCTGACTAAATACCAGCTTATCATGTCAATTTTCTTTTGCAATGTGTTGGACATTTTAACGTATACGTCAAACAAGAGACCTATTCGCAGGAACGCTCTATTCTTTCAATTAGAACAATAACAAAAGTTCATCAAAGGTTTAAATCAGCGGTTCTTAACCTTTTTGGCTGGCGACCCACAATTCAAAAATATTAGAAGCTCGCGACCCGATAAAAAATAAAATCATCAATTTTCTACTTTTTCTTAATTTAAATTAAGGATGCAGTGATTACGGCGCGCTTTTTCAAAAAGTCCCGCGACCCATCTCGATCTGGCCCGCGACCCAAATTTGGGTCGCGACCCGAGGTTAAGAAACGATGGTTTAAATTTATTTATTTATTTATTTACATTTATTTTAAGACGTTTGATTTTTAGTTTTGTTTAAAAGAATTGATTAATTTATTTTAATTTGTTTTCAAGAGAATTATTTTATTTTAGTTTTTAAAGAGGAAAACACTTAAATGCAAAACAAATAATGATTTTACACCTTTAATTAATAATTTACTGTTACATTTTAAGTATCTGAATTATTTTTAAAAGTAAATTAACGTAATAATGCGTAATTCGTTTAAATAATCCAGGGCAAACTTCGACTATCACCCAACGCCGGTGAAGGGTCCACTACTGAATTGCGAAACCCGTCTGCCACTCTTAAAAATTATTCTCCCACTTTTAAAACCCTTAAGCGGCCTGTCTATAGGAAATATGGAAATACGGTATGTTAAACAAATAATGTAAATATTCAACAAACCAAAACGAAAGTGTTTAAAGTACTTTTGGATCAGTTACACTTCGCTTCTGAGGGGGTTTAAAGTGTTGAAAAAAAACGGAAAAATTGGGGGAAAATTCTTTTTTTGAGAAAATTTTTTTTACACAATTGAAATTGGACATAATTTTAATTTAAAAAATAACGTTAGGTACAGAAAAAAAAGTAAACATTGAATTAAATTAAATTAATTTAAGAAAATAAACGCATACGTTAAATATACTGTCGGTTGGGTCTTTTTTGCAAAAAGGAGTCCATTGAAAATATCCAATTACAAAATAATGAATGATAAATCACAAAATTATAATTTTATTATCGAAGTGTCAAATAAAAGGAAAGTTATGGTAATACCCGGTGGAATTATATAAAATTTTTAGAAAAATTTACTTTTGCATTTTTTCGTATTACCCTTTGAATAAAATGAAAAAATGCAAATTTCCGGAAATTTTAAAACCCCACCTGTGGCAAACAAAAACTTTGGGAAATTTTTAATTACCCTTTTATAAATAAAAACTCACCTGAGCTGTATCCTCCTCGCGAACGACTTTGGGCAGTCCGGGCACTTGAAAATCTTGATCTCGCCGTCGTCGTTGAACTGCGGCTGGTCCTGCTGGTCCTCCGGCATGGGCGGCGGCTCGAGCGGCGGCGCGTCCGCGTCCTCCTCCGTCATCAGCTCCATCACGATCACCGAGCCGTCTTCCGTCGTAACCTCGACCTGCGTCGACTTACCCGCCGTCTGGTTCACCTTCAGCTGCAGCGGCCCGTTCAGGTTGATGCCTGCACAGCAAACGGAAAATTATAGAAGTGTATAGGATGACTCTGCGTTTGAATATTAAATCTTAAAGTTTTATCAGAACTGTATTGAATCGTGCTTTGTTTTTATATTTTTCGGCTCTATACCTATGCACGACTATATTTAAAGTCAAACTCAATGGTGTCTTACAAGATACATTATTTTGATTTTCTATATTCAACAGAGAGGTAGAAACTCGACCCTGTCGAATGGTGCAGTCATTTATGTCTCTAGAACTTATTAAAAAGGGTTCAGTCCAATGGTGCATCAACTTCGGATTCTTATTCTCTTTAAAGACATAGAAACTCAAGCTTTTCGAATTTTACTGGCAATGATTTTCGTTAATGTCCCCGAGAATTATACAAAAACAGCGCAATGCAATATCGCAACGGTTTCGACTTCTCTTTACTCTACCAAGTTATAGAAACTGGAGTCTCACTAATACTGTTCTAGTCAATATTTCTGAGAGTATAAAAAGAGGGTGTAATATTGCAAGAAGTTTTGATCTTTTGATGGATGCAAGTAGTTTGAATTTTCTTATTTCTGCATATGATTTTGTTGAAAATAGTTTCTTTCTTTGGTTCCTTTGTCTGATTTTTATTTACCGTAACAATTCAGGTATGTAAAGTACAGAGGATATGATGTTAAGTATATTTATGTATTATATAAAGTACCTATATTTGTATTAAAAATTTCAGAGGTTATGTTGAAAAAATGATCGATATGCTATTAAACTTTAATAATTTAGTAATGAGGTCTGTCGGTAGACCCTGCACTATCTCCACTGGTATATGTTAGTACAGCAATATTTAAATCTGGTTGATGAAAAAGTACACACCAGTGCAGGTTATTGTAGCATCTACGCCAAGTGAGCACGAGATTTTCACGCAACGAAAATTAACAGTAGATTGTTTTACAAGCAAAGAAAAGTGAGAGTTTTCCGGCGAGTAAAAGAGGTTGTTAATAAACTCGCGTGCAAAATAATCGATCCACACAAATTTTCGATGAATTTCAATCGCAAATAACTTTTTTTTTGATGTCGGAGTTAAACGAATATTAAAAAATATTGTAGATAAATTAATGGACAATCGCTCACATTTTAAAAAAATACTAAAAAATTCACGTACGTTTATAATATACAGGTTTAAACAAAAATATGTTTTTTACCATAAGTTTAAGACACTCTGTAGAGTGGCAAAACCGTATATTGTTCTAAATTAAGTTTTATTTATCAAGTCACATCTATTCTTAAAAGTTTTGTTTTTGGTTCACCTCGATATATTTATTTTTGTGGAAAATATGGATTTTTTTAAAAAACATTGCAATTTCCAATATTTTTCCTGTATGAAGAACTAAGGTTGCTATGGTCCATCCATAGGCTATGGAGAATGACAGTGACAGTTTTGTTGAATCATCCCATACTTGGACATGTCATACACGGCTTTCAAAAGCTATTAAATTGTTTTTTGCAAATTAATGTTTAAATTTTTAGGTGTCTTCTTACTTTAAAAAATGGATATGGCTCCGACTGATGTTGCGAGAGCTATTAATTTAATCCAGGATGGACGGTCACTAAATAACGTGGCAAGTGTTTTAAACGTCACAAGAAGTAAAGTACAAAGGACAACATCAGTCGGAGACATTTTTAAAAGTAAGAAGACACCTCAAAATTAACACATTAATTTACAAAAAACAATTTGATAGCTTTTGAAAGCCGTGTATGACATGTCCAAGTATGGGATGATTCAACAAAACTGTCACTGTCATTCTCCATAGGTTATGGATGGACCATAGCAACCTTAGTTCTTTTTACAGGAAAAATATTGAAAATTGCAATGTTTTTTAAAAAAATCCTTATATTCCACAAAAATAAATATATCGAGGTGAACCAAAAACAAAACTGTTAAGAATAGATGTGACTTGATAATTAAAACTTAATTTACTTAATCTACAGAGTGTCTTAAACTTATGGTAAAGATTGTTTATGTTTAAACTTGTATATTATAAACGTACGTCTATTTTTAGTAATTTTTTAAAATGTGAGCGATTGTCCATTAATTTATCTACAATATCCTTTAATATTCGTTTAAATCCGAAATCAAACAAAAAAGTTATTTACGATTGAAATTCATCGAAAATTTGTGTGGATCGATTATTTTGCACGTGAGTGTATTTGTTACCTTTTTGGAACTCAATAATTGTTCCCCACTTTAGTCGTAACTTGGTATTGAAAGAAAGTAATATAAAGAGACCGGCGACTGTCGCAAAACGTAACGAATGGGGTAGTTAAATTTTTTCTGACCTATACTTTTTATGGTTTTATTCAAGGCGTTTTGTAATTTTAAACATTTCTGTGAAATCGGAATTTCAATTGAGTTTACCGTTTTCGAGATATTTACAAAAAATATAAATTTTTATGACGTCACAAACCTCGCCATGTGACCAACATTCTAAGATTTCTATTGGTTGAAAATTACCCTGTTGTCAAGTTGTCTTGTTAATGATTTCATTCGGTTATGTCAGAAAATACCCGAAGAGGTTATGTACAAATACTGTCACTGTCAGTTGAGTGAAAGAAGAAGAAGAAGAGGAGGTTAAAGAAAATTCTGAAATTAAAAGTTTTATTGATAGGTTTACACATTGAAACACCGTGTGAAACCTAATAAAATGTAATAAATAGGTACCTAATAACTTTCTAAAGCAGAGTTTAATATATTTCATAGAAAAAAGTGTCAAAATAAAGCTGAAAATGAATTAAATAAATTTACAAAAAATAACAATAAATGTATGTTAACAATGGTATTTATGATATTTGTGTATAGTTTTTATAAAACTTGCATCCCTGATGATGAGCATCAAAACCTTTTGTAAGATTAAAAAAATGTATGACAAACTTTTGGACGGTTTGAAGATACTACGCTCTAGAGTACATTTTTGGTCACCAAATTCATTAAGTACCTATCTTCCTTATTACGAGGTATCATATTACTGTTTGATATTTTAGAGTCCAAGATATATCTAAAAGAATATAAATTATACTAATGAAATGCATTTACGACAAAATATGATTATAATTATAGGTACTTACTTTATTTGTTTAAAAGCTCCAATGTTCAATGTAACCAACCATTCCACAAGATTCCTCTGCTTTGGAGTCCGTTATTAATAAATCAGTTATCTAATATCAATTACAAATAACATAACAATAACATTGATTTTCAATAATCTAAATTTAAAAAAAACATAACCCGAAAAAAAGAAAAGTCAAAAAAGCAATTCTTCTTCTTCTCAACTAAAATTATAGATCAAGTGGTTTTAAAACTAAAATATTATAACGTGGCGCCATCTATCGTAAGAATCTTAAACTAAACACACTGGCAACCATAGAAAAAGCTGGCAACGTTGTCAATAGCCTAGTGACGTAATTAGGAGATTTTTTTTTGTAAATATCTCGAAAACGGTAAACTCAATTGAAATTTCGATTTCACAGAAATGTTTAAAATTACAAAACGCCTTGAATAAAACCATAAAAAGTATAGGTCAGAAAAAATTTAACTACCCCATTCTTAAATTGTTGCTGTTCTGAGAGGTGATTTTTGGACTTTCTGTGAAACCTAATTTATTTTTATATTCTTGTTAATTAGATCATAACTAAAATTTTAAGAGCAAAATAAAAAAATTTTGACGGTTTGAATTGTTTTAATTGGCTGTTTATTAAAAATATTATGCACTCTTTCAATTATCCAATTAAAACTAGCGATTTAATTTAAATATTTAATATTTGCATAACTAAAAAAAAGGTTTTTACAATTTTTTTTATATATTTTACTGTTTTGTTGCAATAAATGTTCAAACTTTTAATCTAACCTTTGACGAATACATTTATGTTCCCTTAATTAATATATCCTTAAAGGTTGCCATGATCTATTAAAAATTTATTTGACGTTTGAATTGTCATTTTCAGTATACGTATTGTATAATTTTTGTTTAGTTTTTTAAAGTGTTTTTTTATAAACAAAAATGAAAAATTGTAGTAAAAGTTACGAAGAAATTCATGAAATTTAACTAAGGACCGGTTTATTCATCTTTAGTAAAGTTTATCGGGCCGATAACTTTCATGTCTTGGCAATATCTAGTATCCAAAGAAATTATTCGTCAAATAAATCAAAAATGAATAAATCGGCCCTAAATAAAATGTGGCACCCTTAGAATTATTGTTTAATAAATGTATACTATACATTTAACCTTAAATTAAAACTTTAAACGTGTATTACAACAAAACAGTAAAAGATATAAAAAATGTATAGACCTTTTTTAAGGAAATTAACTAATCTTTAATCTGATTTAAAAAGTTATGATAATATTTAAATAAAATCGCAAGTTTTAATTGGAGAATTGAAAGTGTGCATACATATTTTTAATAAACATCCAATTAAAACAATTAATTTAATTTGCTCTTAAAATTTTAGTTATGACCTAATTAACAAGAATGTAAAAAAAAATTAGGTTTCACAGAAAGTCCAAAAATCACCTCTCAGAACAGCACCGTGTTGGGTTTGTACGCACCTGGTTGATTGGCGAGGGTGGCTTTCACGGCGTCGGCGATGGCGTCCATGTTGGGGTCGTCCAAGGAGTCGGTGCTCTCCATGATGTAGATGTTCTCCCCCTCTTCCGTCTCGACGAGTTCCGTCTTCATCTGCGCGCTCTTCAGCGTGCAAGCCTCCTTGTCCGTCTCCGACGACAGGGTGATGTTTTCCGCTTCCTGCTCGTTGTCGTCGTTATCGGCTTGAATATACTTTACTATGGTGCTCTGCACGAGGTCCTGCTCGGCGCTGGTCGACTGCATCGGCTCTTGCTCCTCGTGGATCTCCGTGATTTCTTCCTGCTCTTCGCACGGGTCCTCGTCTTGGTCCGGTTCGTTGTACTCTTGCAGTTCGAGCACGTGCTGGCGCAGTTTCATGTCGGAGTTCTCGCATTTTTTGCGGAAGTTGTACGACTTTTCCAGCTGGTATTTGCACGGGTGGCATATTTTGTCCGGCAGCCCGTCGCCCTCGAAAACCTTCGATAACAAAAATTTAGGTTAAATTAACCTATTGTAAATGACCGATAGAATCCAATAAAAAATAAGTAATTGGTTTGAAATGTGTTCTGACGCTATGAATCATTCCAGTTGCATTCCTATTGGTAAGTTATTGGCTAAATCCAATAGAAATGCACCTGGAATGAATTGGTAATTCATAAAGCCAAACCCATTCAAACCAATTTATTTTTTTAAATTTGGATTAAAAATACCAGTTGATTTTTCATTAAAAAATAATTAAGATCCCAGAAGAATAACCGGGTGAAAACCAAAATTCATTTTTCACAGAAGAGACAAACAAATTATTATAACTGAGTAACTTTATTTCTTTATTATTTTTTTGAATTAGTGAGATATGTATTGATACATATAACTTACTAACACAAAAAAAAGTAATAAAAATAAATAAAATTACTCGGTTATAATCATTTTTTTGTCTTTCAATCAATATTATTTATGTCAATTTTTTTTTATTTTGTCCGCTGTAACCACCATTCTCACGCCATCGTCCCTAAACCTTAAACATATAAACCTTTTTTTAAGTCATAAGTACAGGATGATCCCCTATAATGTCGCCCCCTTTAACTTTTTTTATTTTAAGTGTCCGAAAAAATTTTAAAGTGTGGTACGTAGGTACTAAAAAATACTTTTTTTCTACGTATAAAGAAAATTGGAAAATTGATCAGTATACAGGGAAAAACAAAAAGTTTATTTTTTTTCAATGGATCACCTATATATGTATTTATTTTTCAATTCCTTGTAAAATTCTAAGCATATTTCATATACCATACCATATACCTAAATTCAACCGTTTCTGAAATATTTAAAATATTTTTAAGATAGGAAATAAGTTGAAATAGTTTGTCTTTCTCTGTCTGAGTAGGCCATTTTTACTTATTTAACAAGACATATTGACATAATGTCACTATAATAATGGGGTAGTTAAATTTTTTCTGACCTATACTTTTTATGGTTTTATTCAAGGCGTTTTGTAATTTTAAACATTTCTGTGAAATCGGAATTTCAATTGAGTTTACCGTTTTCGAGATATTTACAAAACAAAATCTCCTAATTACGTCACTAGGCTATTGACAACGTTGCCAGCTTTTTCTATGGTTGCCAGTGTGTTTAGTTTACGATAGATGGCGCCACGTTATAATATTTTAGTTGAGAAGAAGAATTGATTTTTTGACGTTTCTTTTTTTCGGGTTGTTTTTTTTTAAATTTAGATTATTGAAAATCAATGTTATTGTTATGTTATTTGTAATTGATATTAGATAAGTGATTTATTAATAACGGACTCCAAAGCAGAGAAATCTTGTGGAATGGTTGGTTACATTGAACATTGGAGCTTTTAAACAAAAAAAGTAAGTACCTATAATTATAATCATATTTTGTCGTAAATGCATTTCATTGGTATAATGCCTAGTTCTTTATATTCTTTTAGATATATTATTATTTTTTGTAAATTTATTTCATTCATTTTCAGCTTTATTTTGCCACTTTTTTCTATGAAATAAATTAAACACTGCTTTAGACAGTTATTAGGTACCTATTTATTACATTTTATTATGTTTCACACGGTGTTTCAATGTGTAAACCTATCAATAAAACTTTTAATTTCAGAATTTTCTTTAACCTTCTCTTCTTCTTTCACTCAACTGACAGTGACAGTATTTGTACATAACCTCTTCGGGTATTTTCTGACATAACCGAATGAAATCATTAACAAGACAACTTGACAACAGGGTAATTTTCAACCAATAGAAATCTTAGAATGTTGATCACATGACGGGGTTTGTGACGTCATAAAAATTTATATTTTTTGTAAATATCTCGAAAACGGTAAACTTAATTGAAATTCTGATTTCACAGAAATGTTTAATATTACAAAACGCATTGAATAAAACCATAAAAAGTATAGGTCAGAAAAAATTTAACTACCCCATTTATTTTCAATAAAAATTTTGGTATACTGAGGCTTCTTGATTTCTAACAGTTTAAAAAAACATTTAATGATAACATTTCGAATGCGAATATTTCAGAAACAGGTGAATTTAGGATATGGTTTGTTATATGAATTATGCTCAGAATTTTACTAAGAATCGAAAAATAAATTCATATATAGGGTGATCCTGTATATTGATCAATTTTTAATTTTTTTTAATACATAGAAAAAAAGTATTTTTTAGTACCTACATAACCACAATTTTAAATTTTTTGGGACACTTAAAATAAAAAAGTTAAAGGGGGGCGACATAATAGGGGATCACCCTGTACAATTGTATTTTTTAAAAATATTAAGGTGTCAAAATATACAATAATTTATTTTAAATATACAAAGGGATGTTTAAAAAAAACATACGAAATCCTAACCTCCGTGAAGCTATCTTCTGTGAAGCTCTAAATTCGATTTTTTTTACAGTTTCTCAAAACCGAAATCGTTGGGACCCGTATTTTTTTTTGCTTAAATTTGTTTTGTTCACCCGTAAGAAATTTTTGAAAAATGGACGGAAACAGAAACGATTTTTTCCTTTTTACGAGTGACATTTTTTTTTTAAATCTTTTTAATTATTAAAAATTAAGTGAATTTAATTTTTTTTTAAATTGTTTTTTCTAAAAAACGCATAATAATTGAGGTCATAATTTTGACCATTGCCACATTTTTTTTTACATCATATTTTTTTTGTTTGAAGTTGATAATATGAACTATTATATATTATATAATATAAGTCCCAAGTTGGCTAAATCCCTAGATAAAATACCAAATTTTTGCGATGAACCACGAATTTACTAGAAAATGGAGAGTTGATCATATTATCAACTTCAAACAAAAAAAATATAAAGTTAATAAAAAATGTGGCAAGGGTCAAAATATATGTTTTATAATTTAATTAGAAAATATGAGAAATTTGCATAAAAAGCAAATAATTTATTAGAAAAATCCGAGGAAAAATCTTTATTTTATTTTCAAACAAAAAGTAAAAACTCTTTGAAGTACTTTATTTAAAACATAGGAAATTGGCCAAATAAATATAGTACCTAAAAGAACAGTGCATATATTTCATCTTGCTTAAATAATCAAAAAATACAAAAAACTATCATAAAAAGCAGTAAATTTGCCAGAATCTTAAATCATTTTATTGATTAAATTAAAACATTAAAAAAGGATTAAGTAATTATATCCAATACAGAGAAGAATATAAAGTATAGAAAAAAATCATCATTTTTGTATTTACTTTTAATCCCCTGTATAGTTAAGGAAATGTAAAGGGTGATTTTTTAAGCGTGTCCGAACTTCTGACAAGTGTCGCTGTCAAACAAACTGTCAATTTTCATGCATCTAGAAACTAAGTTACTCAGTATAGTCTGACAAATCATCATGGAACGTTTAACGCTTGCAAATTGTCGAAATTTACCATCAAAACCATTGTTTTGTGCGCCAAACTTATCGTGCTCTTCGTGAATTTTATGGTATACATACGCTCAATCGAGCGATGTATTCGCCGAATCATCAAGAAATTTCGAAAGAATTTCACGCTGTTAGATATTAAAATAAAGACAAGAACAAAAACAGTGCTTTCCAAGAAAATATCATCGCTGTTGCCGACAGTGATGAGAAAGACCCAAATTTGTGAATTCGTCGACGTTCGCAGAAAGTTGGGCTTTGTTATTGGACTACGTGGGAAATTTTGAGGAAATATTTTTATTTTCTTTGTGGTAATGTTAAATCTTTGGTAAATGTAAATAAACCAGCAACTATTCAAGACTTGGAAGCTAACATAACTCGGACAATTGCGTAAATAAGACCTAAATTGCTTGATAAAATGGTCGGAAATTGGATTAATAGAATTCGCTTTGTTACAAGTAGCCGCGGAGGACATTTGTCCGAAATTATTTTTAAACAATAATGTCATTGAATGTTATTTCATATAAAATAAATATTTTTAAGATATTTAATTTGGTTGTTATTTAATTTGAATTTAAAGTTCGGACACTCTAAAAAAATCACCCTTTATTAAGTAAATGATTTAACCCCAATTTTTTAATAAGATATCTATCTATATAGATATCCACCATTAAATTGTCTCCCAATCTTTCGTAAGATCTGGGACAGGCTAAAGTATTTTTTTTTTTAGAAAATTGTAGTTGCTGGTATGTTGAATAGGTACAAATAATAAAAAAGTTCTTGTTTTCAAATAAAAAAATATGGTTTCTTTTTTGTATCTCTGGGGTAATTTTTAAGAATTTTAACACATAACTTTACCAAACTAATCATCAACAGCTAAAAAATTTGATTATAATGAAGTGCATAGGGAATGGTGTTCTGTGATTTTAATTATTTCATAAAAAAGTAACCTAGCTTTTATTACAGAAAACTAACAACAAAATAAGAATAAAAATAGCTACCTCGAGTGCAACACAGGCCATAATTCGAAGGGTGAGTGGGACAGCCTCCTCATTCGTGAAAATCGAAATAAGCTCATCCTCCTTGGTCATACACAAACGACATAATTCGTTTAAATCTATAATATCTTCTCCCGAATTGTCCTCCAATTTTTTCCTGCTGTATGTTTTCATTATTACGGATAAATTAGTAATCTATTTTAAACAGACGCTCACTACTTTATCTGTTCTGTCAAAATGGCCGATTTCTGAATGACGCTTTCTTTAGTTCGAGAAGGCGCGCGCAGATTTCCTTGTTATCGAGTAAAAGTTTGTTAGCGGTACCTGCACTGGGTACACTAGTGCAAGTAATTTGATATAATTTTGGGTATACCGGTTTTTTTTGCGTGAATACTATGATTAATAAACATAGCCTTATATGGTTAATGATTAATGTATTTTCGAGTTTGATGTGCGTCTCACAATATTAACCATACTACCCCGTATTAGTGCACACTAAATACTTCCTTCAAAAAAATTATCTGATCGGCAACATTGTAAAATAACCTTAAAATATTTTGACTTTTAACATAACCCCTAAATATGAATAGTTTAAAAGGTTTATTAAGAGTGGGTCGATGTAGGACGTTAAGATGTTTAGGCACAAACATACAAATTAGAAACAAAATAAAGGAAAATATATGTAGCCGTAATATAGCGAAAAACAATGTAAATTGTAGATTTTTGTCTTCTAGTATTGAGACAACGGTGGATACTTTGGTGTTTGAAAAAGCTTGTGAGGAAACCTTAGAATCCCTCTCAGATTATTTCGAAGAAGTTATCGAAAATTGTGATTATTTACAGAAAGCTGATGTATCGTACAGTGTATGTAAACATTATATTTTATTTTAACAATCATAGCAATATTTATTATAGAGTGGCGTTTTAACTGTTAATTTAGGAGATAAACATGGAACTTACGTAATAAATAGGCAATCCCCAAACAAACAAATTTGGCTTAGCTCACCAACTTCAGGTCCAAAAAGATATGACTACGAGGATGAGGGTAAATGCTGGATATACAAGCGAGATGGAAAAACTTTACACCAGTTGTTACAAGATGAGATTTCCAAAGTTGTGGATGTAGATTTTTCCAGGTGTGATTATGCCAAATTATGATAATAAAAGACATCATTTTAACTATTGTAATATTTATTCATTGTGAAGGTAAATAAAAGAAAACATTAAAACAAAGTTTTATTATACAGACAGTCATTGTTTTGAACTTAAAAATTATTGTAAAAAACTAAAATAAATTAAACTTTATTATTGTTGTCTTGATCCAATCGTTAACTACTTTTTATTATCTACAGAAAAGTTTTAATTTACTTTAAGCAATGTAGATGGAAGAGTTAAAATTTAGGTAGTTAACTTAGGTACCTATGTCTTTGAATACTTTAAATGTATCTTTAATAAAAAAAGTTTGTGTTTGTAAAACCTAACTTTTAATTAACGTACTCAAAATTAAAAGGACTTTTTTTTTAGCTTAAGAGGAATAAAATTAAATCTCTCATGACCTACAAAGGGTAAATCGTGAGATTTACTTGTTGTAGGTTACATTTGAAACCAGGTCAATAAGGCATGATTAAAATTTTTTGACTAAATTTCAAACATGTCTTGTTCCACTGGCTTGGAGACCCAAGAGCCCAAACCGCTTTTCTTAAATGCCTCGTACAAACTTATTTTTGCTACCTGAAATATTGAAAATACAAAATTAATTTTTGAATTAATCAGCAGCATAACATAACATCAAAATGTCTATGGGAGGAAGGAAGGGTACGGAAATCTATAAAGAGCACTACGTTTTTTTATATTGTACATTTCTCAGAAAATGTTATTCTTCACAAAAGTTTTTGCTGGATTTCAAATCCCCCAAAAAAACGCAACACATCATTTTTAGTGTCTATGGTTCATTTGCAATTTTGATTTTTCTGAAAATTTTGGACTGATAAAAATTTTTGTTTATTAATTATTTAATATTTGATTTATTTTTAATACAAAAACTCTCACATTACATTGAAATGTAAGTTTTAAATTTTAAAATGTATAGACTATCATTTAACCTATAACTTTTTAGAATAAAATATTAAAACTACAATTTAAAAAATAAACAATAATTTAAACTTTTACATTTGCATTTCATATTTAAAATATTTTTTGATTATCTATTGTTTTGAGTTCACAAAAATTTAACTTTTGAAACTGTTTTGGTAGAAAATGTTTTAAATGTGTTTATATTTTAAATGTCTCAACACTATTTTTAAATATTAAAAAATTTAACTTTACGGCCATTCCACGCGTAACGGAGGGGACAGTTGCAAGTTTTTATTTACAAAATAATATTGTTATATTATATTGATAATGTACAATTTTTATAAATAGTTCAAAACAAAAGCTGTTTAAAAAGGTTTTTATTTGGCAAAAGTAGGTATCGTGGTGGTATGTTTAATTCCTTAAAAAAAATTTATATTCAAAAACAGTACTAGTAGTTTTTTGAATAAAAAAATTAATTTTTAAGGAATTAAATGGTCAACGACGATATCACAAATTTTCAGAAAAATCAAAATTGGGAAATGAAAAATGTGTTTCAATTCCCGAAAATATCGGCAAAACCTAAAAATTTACATTTTTTTTTCAGGTAAATTTTGAGTTAGATGGGTAGTTAATACCTGTCTCTATCCTGTATTGAAAAAAATATATATAAAATACGTATATTTTGTCTTGTACATCAGTTTAAACTTGATGCTTTCAGTTAAAGCTACTTTACACGCGATCGTTGCGGAACATTGTTTATTGTTTAAAAGTGAAAACTTGTGTTTGGTGTGTCCGATTGTTATGCGGTTTGATGAAGGGTGATCTTCAAGGTATGTAAAATTAGATATGTATTTGTTTTTCGTAGATTTTGCTAGTACAACGGGTTATTGTAAACGACAAGATCGGTCTGTTAAAATCGCAAACTTTGAATCGAGCTTTTAGAACAATGGAGCTACAAAAATTGTAATGAATTGTAAGGCATCAGTTCAAGATCCGTTGAATAGCTTAGAGTTTGTCTATCAAGCCATCAATAAATTATCTGCCCCAACTCGCCCCCGGCTCTTTAAAACTACATGTTCTTGGGCGCTCAGGCACGGTTGTGGTAAAAAACCTCGCGATTTTATGTCGCGCGCGTATCTGTGTTTTTGTTTTACAAAATATAAGATTTTTTTTTATTTCTGGGCTGTGTTCATGACGTTTACTCGATTCACTCGGATTTAACTCAAAACGTTTATTACAACAGTGGTGTCTAGACTTTCACTTGCGTAAATCGTTCGTGACTACTAAGATATTTAACACCGATTTTACATATTAGGTGCGTTAAACCAACTCCGCATGCGCATTGTAGTGTGTTAATGTCAAATTTGAATTGTGGTTATTTGTGTTGTGTTTATAAAAAGATGTTTTATTTAAAAAGAACCTCTCACGGGTTTTTAATTAAAATGTCCACCATTTTTAATTTTGGAATTCTGATTCCAGATTCATTATCAGCGACCCCAAAAACCCCTGCATGGTGATTTTCAATTTATTCCGTCAATTTTTTGACAAATATGTCCGCCATTTTGGATCTATCATTTTGAATTTTGGAATTCTGGTTCCAAGTTCGTTATCAGCTACCCCAAAAACCCCTGCATGGCGATTTTCAATTTATTTCGTCAATTTTTTGACAAATATGTCAGCCATTTTGGATCTACCATTTTGAATTTTGAAATTCTGATTCCAGATTCGTTATCAGCTACCCCAAAAACCCCTGCATGGTGATTTTCAATTTATTCCGTCAATTTTTTGACAAATATGTCCGCTATTTTGGATCTATCATTTTGAATTTTGGAATTCTGGTTCCAGATTCGTTATCAGCGACCCCAAAAACCCCTGTATGGTGATTTTCAATTTATTCTGTCAATTTTTTGACAAATATGTCCGCCATTTTGAATTTTGGAATTCTGATTCCAGATTCTATATCAGCGACCCCAAAAACCTCTATAAACGGATTTTTAGGAAAATCCGACTACTCCTTGATATTTTACCGAAAATTTTGAGAATTGAAACACTGTGCGCCCCTGGAATTAATGAACAAAATCAAACTGTTTTACAGTCCCAACAAAACAACAAAAAAATGCTAAAACATAACATAAAAAAGAAACGAATGCAATTTGACAACTGCTCTATATGTTATTGGTTTAAATTTCTAAAGACTCATTTAAATGATAGTTGATAAATTTTTAATCCGAAAATTACCACTTTCAAATTTAAAGCTAACATTTAAATGCAATCTAAGAATTTTTGTATTTAAAATGAATAGACTATCATTTAACCAATAATTTTGTAGAATAAAATATTAAAGCTAAAATTAAAAAAAAACCAATAATTTAAACTTTTACATTTGCATTTCATATTTAAAATATTTTTTGATTATCTATTGCTTTGAGTAAAAAAAATTAAACTTTTGAAACTATTTTGGTAGAAAATGTTTTATCTGTGTTTTAAGAAAAAAAATAGAGATGGGAATCGGAAAGTTTCAATTTTAAGGAAACTTTCCGTTTTGGAAAGTTTCCAATTGGGAATTTATTTTCATTTTGAAAGTTTCTTTTAAGCTACCGGAAACATTCCTTGGAAACTTTCCTTGTTTTTTTCATTTAAATGTCAATTGTTTAACCGCTGATTTTCGTTAAGGCCATGATACAAGGCCAAGAAACTTTGAATAAGAATTTAATTTGTGTTAATTTAAAGCAGAAGCAGAAGTATAAATAATGTAAGTTATGTTACATAACCTCAATGAAGCCGGATTATTCAGCATCAACACAAAAAACTTTTTTTAAAAAAGGTAAACAAAATAAATACAATAAAAAAAGTTAAAATCATTCTTACTGTCTGTCCACTCTAAGTTGGCTGAACTAAGGAATTTTGTAGTTTAGATATTAAAGAATTGTCGTACTGTGTGCTTTTAAAACAGATTTTATATTATAAATAATACTGGTATATAATAATATTATGTACTAGTATTATTTATAATATAAAATCTGTTTTAAAAGCACACAGTACGACAATTCTTTAATATCTAAACTACAAAATTCCTTAGTTCCGCCAACTTAGAGTGGACAGACAGTACATTTTTGTTGTTTATTTATAGGCATAGCACAATGCCAAGAGAAAAATCTAGTGTTTGGAATTATTACAAAATAGTGCAAAAAAAACAAAAAAGACCATGCTCAAAGCAAGTTCTGTAAGAAAATCTATGTCGTTAATACAACCAAAAATTTGACAAAAAGTTAATGTGTTATATATTTTTGCAAATCCCTGGCATAAAAAAATATTTTTGCAAAAAAAATTTTTTTTTTGAAACTTTCGGAAAATTTCGGGAATTTTCGATGGAAAGTTTCCGGGAATTTTCGTCAAATGGGAATTTTCCCATCTCTAAAAAATACATCAAACGACGATAAAAAATGTATTTTTTCGAAAAATTGAAAAGTAAACAATATTATTTCCAAACAAATTTTGCAAAAAATTCTAACCATTATTTTTTAATAAAAATAATTTCTTAAAAATAATGTACAGTCCCTTGGCCACAAAAAATGCTGAAATATAACTAATGCAGTTTGACAATAGCGCCATATAAAACGCATGAAACTGGAATGGAAAAATATGAAAACGCGACTTACGTGGTAGTTTTTGGCGGATTCCTTCGTTTCGCAGTAGGTGGCGGGGCAGTCTTTCAGATCCGTGATCGTGCTCAACCGGCCCACCAGATTCTTGAACTTGTGCACGAACCGCTGCTTGCACACGTTCGGATGACCCGTTTCCGGCTTGCCGGTGGTCGTCGCGATCACTTCCGGCGCGGGATCGCCCGCCCGCCACAGCACCGCGAAACTCGGCGCCTTCGAAGGCTGCCGGATCTCCTTGAACGACAGCAGCAGCATGCCCGGCCTGTTCAGCAGGTACGGCGGGGGAAGCCCCTGCAGCGTGTTCTCGATTCTGCCGCAGATGGCTCTGAAAGTTTCCGATAAATATGTTTATCCGAAATCGGCAGTAAAGTAGTCAACAATCGGCAGTAAAGTAAAAGAAATCGGCAGTAAAGTAGAACTTTAGATTTAAAACAAGTATTGTATGCAATTCATTATACATTTTAAGATGTGTCTACTGCTCCTCAGCAAATGTTGTTTAATAAAAATAATTAGATTATTTCCCTCATTATAATATGAACCAATCAAAAGCCTTGAATTTTCGAATAAATTTCGTTTAAATAAGCGATTAAATCACTAGAACTATTTAATAGCGATTAAATTTTAGCCTCCATATTGGATTTTTGTTTACGATTTTATGGTGTTAGTTTTAACAAACATTTTTTAAAAAACAATAAAAAATAAGTTATCTAGTTTACGAAATATCAATTATTACTTATTACATACCTTAAATTAATGGAATTTTCTTTAAAAAAATATTTATAAATTTTGACACATACGTCAGATTTTATGAATTGTCAAATAGTTTCCTTTAATTCGAGAAATAATCTAGACGTATATCACTCAACCTATAAATTTAATCTGTGAAACTATGCTCAGTAAGTTTTTTATTTGATTTTTCTTTTTGGAAAATAGTTTCATGCAAAATAATTAAAAATAAAACCCCTCGACCGCTACGCGGTCTCGTGATTTTATTAAATCATTTTGCATTCAACATTTTCCAAGAAAAACTAAACAAAAAACTACTGAGCCTAGTTTAACCAATTAAATTCATAGTTCTCGTGATATAATATATGATTAAAAAATTGCCGCGGCGGTCAAATATATAATAACCGTCGCAACAAACAGTATACGTAGACACTTCCTACATTCAAATGACATTTGATTTAATCATCAATATTAATTATTAGTATTATTAAATTTGATTTCGGATAAAATTTAATATGCACCTCTGCATTAAAGTCATTTTTTATCACTCACGTGGTTATTTGCCTCGGCAAATAATTTCCTCATTCGTGATAAAAATACGACTTTACTGCCTTGATACATAAATAACTATTATAGGTAGTCTACTGCGCCGCCGGCGTGGTTTTAAAAATTGGTTTTAAAATTTTATTGCAGCACCGCTGAGTTTTTATTAAATTCATAATTTCAGTTAATTTTTATACTCTATTAAATTGCTAATATAGTACTATAGTAATAGGGTAAAGTAGACAGTTATCAGACACTTTATAGTTATTGGTCGATTAACATTAATACTAATACTAATAATTCTATAAATAGTTACCTTAAAGTCAAATCATTAGATGACGCTGTATACAATTATAACTATCTCAGTCGGTAATAATATAGAACTACTTTATTTTGGGACTAAAAAGTTAGCACGTTACTTTGGTGGTAAGATTTTTGTTTTTTTTGCTAAGAGCAGGGATGTGTTTAAATTACAACAAAAAATATTTCTGAAAACTGTAAAGATCAGTGAGTGGTATAAATGTGTTCCTCATGGTTTAAACATTGTCACTTTAATGCGTTTTAATTTTAATTCTGAAAACAAACAGTAGAATGGCTAGTGTCCAATTACTGGTTGGTAAAAAATCTAAATTTCTATTACTGGACATATGTCCAATATCATACTCTTTTTATATCCCGGGCATTTACCAGCCAATTATTATGTAAAATTGTCCCCTAAATACAAAAAGACCGTCAAAAACTATAAAAGTCAAGCAGTTTTTGAGATATGGTTAATTCCATATTATATGTAAAATTGATTATATTTCAAAAACTGTACTACTTTTATAACTTTTGGCAACATTTTCGGATTCAGCGAATAATATTTCATAGGAATAGACTGCTAAATGTCCTGGATACAAATTGCTGTTGACGAGAATTATTAGTGGCTGCTTTTTCGCTATGACATTTTTGTCTAATTCATTTTTAGAGAGTAAGTAATATAGTGATTTCTTCGTCACAGGACATCTTGCAGAATAACAGTGATTTAAATACAGTGCATGATGGAGAACATAAAAAACTAATGGCAACAAAATTAATAAATTCGGGAAATAGTTTTAACATACCACCCGAAAAAATATTAGATATATATAAATCATCCTGTTCCGGCCTAAACATTATAAATGCTTCACAAACTAGAGATACCACACTTAATGATATTTGCAACAAACTATTTCAGAAGTTAGACCAAGGAATTAGTAGTTACCTTCAGAATCCAGAAAAGGGATGAGGAATCCGAGAAAGAAATTTATGAAGTATATGATATTAATAATAAAAAATTACCTAAAACAGCAATTTATCTTTAAAAATTATTTAACAATTTATGTTATTTGATGTAAAGTTGTCATGTTTATATAAAAATTGTATGTCCAATAACTATGGTCCATGTGTCCAATTACTATACTTTTTTGCATGTTTTTATAAAACTATTATTAAAATTCAAATATTCTTATTTTTAAGTAAACGTAAATAAAAACAAACTATCCTTTTTACATATTTATAAGAAAAAACTAAAATCTTTAAAACAACGGCATATATAAATTTTAAATAAATAATATTCCTTAAGTGTCCAATAACTATGTGGTTTACCCTGTTATTTATTTAACTTTAAAACATATGATATAAAAAGTATAATAGTAATAGTTACCTACCTGAACAAGTGGGTTTCTTTTAATAAACTTCCTAAGATTACGTTACTAAAGTATACTGGTTCAATAAAATGCGATAAAAGGGCCCCTTGTACGCCTAGGACATTCCATTTACATAATTTATCGGAACATGACATGGTCAGCAACCTTTCCCCCTAAAATATGCAAATAAACTGATAAAAATCACATATTAAGAATATTAACAATTCTCAATAGGGAAGTATGCGCAAGTCAAATTCTGTTTTTTTAATTCTTTAATTTTACAATCTTGTAATTTTATATTCTTTTTTTTATGCACTGCGCGTCAAAATTAACGCATAACAAGTAAAAAACATCCAACTCTAAAACGCCTTTACCAATCTCTATGAAATTTTGTATAAAAATACTTTAACTTATATCTCAGTTTACGTGTTCAAGGGTTTACCGAGAAAATATCGTTGAAGCCCTTTTATTTAATAATAAAAAACGCTCGAAAAAAATCTTTTATACGCTAAAGAAGTATCGCTAGTAGCGCCACCGGCGGTTTTCCAAAAAACAGTGTTAATCCGAATGAAGAAATAAATGTCATACAGTCTCTGTAAATATAAATTGTATCTATTAGATACAATAAATACAAATTTTAGTAATGATTAACGTGAAAAGTGTAAACATTTCAATTCAGTAATAATAGTCAAACAAATAAGTCATCTAAATTTAAACAGCATTTAGCATTATTAAAAGCGTTGATTAAGAATTCTTTAAAGTCTCCACTCAACGGTAAAATACCATTATATTATGTATTATATATAATATTATTTTGCCATGAATTCGTAGGTATATTTTGTTCTTTAAAATGCAGTTGTCGGGGTTTTTAGAGAACTCAAATATAAAAATGGTTGATTTTAAGGTTGTTTGTGCAAAAATTAATAATAATAATAATAATAATAAACTTTATTGGAAATCCAAAAGGCTAACGACTTTCGTCTTCCTGCCCAATTACAATTTTGTATATAACAAATACTATATTTTAATTTATGTTCTATACTTTACAAAAAAAAAAAAAAAATGTTATAATTAAATATATTGTTAATATCTTCATTATTCTTCTGTCAATTCCCTGAGTGAGTCATACAACGATTTCTCTGGGTATTTTCTCCTTGGTGTTGTCTCGAGTTGTGTTTTAAGAATCAAAGGTTCCATCACATTAAGGTTTTCGGGTTTGTTGGCAAATTTTTTCGCTAGGTATTCCAATCTTTCTTGTATGGGTTGTATTCCAGTGATATGGTAAAGGGCTTCATTGGATGGGTTAAATAAGGAATTTTGAGGATGTCTGATTTTTGTAATTTTCCTTATGCTTGTGCGCTCGCCTATCTCTATGTTTGTTAGGGTGGGTTTTCTGCAATTTATAAAAAGAACTGATCCATATTCCAGCACTGGGCGACAGATTAGTTTATAAATGTTGGTTGCCACAGCAATATTTATTCCCTGGTCTTTATAAGTTAAGCTTCTAAAGTGCTTGGCCCTGTTTATAATACATGTCTTGGTGTGGCTTGTGTGTTGTTTGAAGTTTAACTTGGAGTCTATCAAAATTCCCAGGTAACGACATGATGTTGAAGGTTCTACTGTACTTTGCATAATATTTATTGTGGGCGAATTTTCTTTTATTTTGTGATGGAACAGTAGTAGGCGTGATTTTGACGGACTTGGTAGGATTCTCCATTTAGACATCCATGACGATACCTGATTGGTTAGTTCTTGTAGTTTCACAGTTGCTTCAGTTGTCGTTTTTCCATGCGTTATCAAAACTGTGTCGTCAGCATATTGGAGAATATAGCTCTGTCTGTTTATGTTTAAGTGGTCCAAATTGTACATGTCATAACAAAATAAATTGTACAAGAACGGTGATAATGGTGAGCCTTGTGGCACTCCTTGTTCTGGTGAAAAGGTGGGGGATAGTATATTGCCAATTTTTACTTGTATTTTCCTTTGTGTGAGAAATTCTTTTATTATCCATACCAAATAATTCGGGCTTTCCAATTTCACCAATTTTTTCAGCAACCCATCGTGCCATACGGAATCGAAGGCTTTACAAATATCCATAAACAGCGCAGTTGATTTATTTCCCTCTATACTCTTCTGTTGTACATTTGATGTTAAAACAATTAGTGGGTGAGTAGTGGAAGTTTGTCTCTTGAATCCAAATTGGTATATTGGGATTTTATGTCCAATGGCCTGTTCTAATCTATTTTTAATAATTTTTTCAAAAGTTTTTCCGACAACTGGCAATAAGGTGATGGGCCGGTAGTTGCCTGGGACAGTGTGATCCAAGTTCGGTTTAGGAATGGTAATTATTCTTCCTTTCTTCCATTCTTCCGGAAAATAACTATTATGCAGGCAGAAGTTATAAATTTTTATTATTTGGTCATGGATTTCCTGGTCAAATTGCTTTAAAACCATTCTAGGAATTTGATCATGTCCTGGTGCCGTATTCTTCCCGTTCAAACTCTCGAAATATTCGTCTTCAGTTACATTTTCTATATTTTCATTTAAGTTTCTTTGAGTAAAGTTATCTCTTACCCAGTTATGTGTATTATTTTTATAATTTCCATCAAAACTTACATTTTCCGTAAACTTAAAATTTTTTTCAAATTGTCTTGCAAAGGCATCAGCAATTTCTTGCTCTGTTTGTAAGATTTTATTGTCTTCTTTTATATAGTGAATGTGGTTATATTTTTTATATCGAGAGAGTTTCTTTATTTCACCCCAGTATGACCGACCCTTTGCTACGTTGATATTTTGGCATGCTTCTAGATATTTATCTGCCCTATATTGTAGAATTAATGTATGTATATCCTTATTTAATTCGTTGTATTTTCTTTTAAGTATAGGGTCGTAATTAATTTTTATCTCTCTATATAGTTGTTTCTTTATTTTAATTAGTTTTATGATGAATGGTGGTAATGTATGTGCAAAGAAGCTTGTTTTTAAAATAGGAGTATGTTTTAGAGTAATTTTGGTGATATTTTTTAGAAAGGAGTCAATTGTTTGAGGAGAAATATTCTCATGTAGGTTCATTGTCTGGATGATTTCATTATTTATAGCTTCTATATTACTTTTTTTAAAATTATATTTGATGTTTTCTGGAATGGTTTGTGGATTTTTTTCTATATCAAAGTTAAATTGAATGGCAAGATGATCGGATCCTAAATCAGGTATTAGTTCTACTTCTGTGATATTGTTAATGATGTTTTTTGTACAGAGCAAAATGTCTGGAGTAGTGTCACTATTATTTGGCATTATAAAAGTAGGAGGGGTGTGGATTTGGGTGAAATCTGAATTGTTTAAAAAGTTTTGTATTTGTTTTTTTCTTTTATTTGTAACATTAAAATCTCCTATGATGATTGCATATTTGTACTGTGATGCTTTCGTAAATAAATTTTCCTCTATTAATCTATTACTATGGTGCATGTAAACCAAAAAAAAGTGTATTTTGTCGGTTTTGTAAGGAATAGTAAAATGTAACACATCATTGTAGGGGTTGTTAAAGTGTGGAGGATTTGATTTACCTATTTTAAGCCTGCGATCACCTTGAACCAAAGCACCCCCTCTTGTATTATTGTTGAGTATGTTGCCATGTTTATATATGGTTGTCCAATCCCTATATTGCATGGAACGATCTTCGTTTGTTTTTGTCTCTACAAACATGCTGCATTGAATATTATTTTGTTCAATATAGTGGTTAATTAAATGTTTTTTTGTAATGTAGCTGTTGATGTTTGAATAAATAAATTTAATTGTTGTTGACATGAATTTGGATTCCATCATTGGGTTCTGTTGGGGAGTGACTGTTTTCTTCATCTAAATCGAACATCAAAATGTACAGGCGATTTCCCACAAATGTTGGCACAGTGTTTATATTAAAACCGTCTATAAAACGTTTTTGTAATCTAGAAATTAGTTCTTGCCTGTCTGTATTTGTTGGTTTATTTATTTTTTTTATGTACGTATTGATAATATAATCATGAATTGTCACCGCCGAATGAATTTTATGATTTTTTGTAATTTTCTTGTCTATTTCACTTGTAGTTTTGTTTAAGGAACGAATTTTAATGTTTGGAATACCTTCAATAGGTTTCATGGGGCGTTTTGGACATTTAATTGACCAAGCAACATGCTCTGTAGACCTACAAGCTGTACATGATGGGGGTAAATTGGTTTTGCATTCCCTATCTTTATGATTTCCGGCGCATTTCGAGCATTTTGCCTCTGTGTTACAATTTTCAGTTGTATGGGAAAATTGGGAACATTTTGCACATGGTATTGGTAGCGGTTCAGGAGGATGACTTGGGTATGCTGGATAGTAACGAAATTTGTAGTAAATCCCTTCGTTAATTATCTTTTCATATGCTTTAATCTCTCCTGTAATGATTCTTATGTATAAGGAGGGTTTGTTTGTTTTTTTAGAGATTATTCTTTTACAATACCTGTGTTCGATTCCGTTATCTTTTAAAACAACACTTATTTCTTTTTCTTCAATATCTATGTCAACATTCGATATCACTGCCGAGAAGGATTGGTTATGTATTTTTTTTGAAGTTGTTTGTTGTGGGGTATTATTGGATAATTCGTATGTGTTAATAAAACCACAATCTTTCAATATTTTAAGGGTAGCTAAGGTGTTTTGTTTGTTATTGTTTGATTTGATAATAAATCCTTTTTGTGTTTTTAAGATTATTTCCTTTGAGTTTTTAAAGTAGGTTGCCCATTTGTCCGCCAGTTGGATTCTTGTTAGTTCATCTGGAGCAGTTATATAGAAAACGTTTTCATAGGTTTTTCTAAATATAGCTTGCATTTTCGGTGAAAGTGATGAGTTACTTGTTGTAGGATTGTTGTTTGTTTCTGCTGTTTGACGTGTATGAGTAGCTTTATAACTTGTGTTTGAATCTGATTGTGTGTGGTATGCTTGGTTTTTTGTACGAGCGTTTTTATCACTTGTTGTTTTTGTATACTTTTTGTTTTTGTTTACTCCTATAATTTCGGCGATCTCGTTTTCTGTGTATTCAGTGGTATCTGAGTCGTTATTTTTTTTTCGTTTTTTCTTATTATAGGCCGGTATGGTAAATTCTCCCTCTGCATTTTCATCATGATTTTCATCATCCACTTCCATTATGTGACACCTTACACTATTTGAGTTTAAGTTTCACGGCTAAATTTAGTTTTATTTTTTTTTATTTTTTTTTTTTTTAACGATGCGTACACGAACAAGGTCAAAAAAAAAACTGCAAAAATTATTTTTTACTAATTTATATTTAAGTTTGGACATTTTTAAGAAAAAAAAAAAAAAAAAAAAAAATTATTTTTTACTAATTTCTTAAAAATGTCCAAACTTAAATATAAATTATATTAGGTAAAGTTATCATTAGTTCATTCTGCACCAACAAATGTACTTACCAAATTGGATCCTTTGGCAAAACATGAAAATGCAACGATTTAGTTCTTGGATTTTATTTACAATTAAAAACACAATAATTCACCATGATCCCTTAGATAAAATACACACTAACGTAACTATATAAGCATTTAAGCGTTGAGTTTCTTAATCAATCATATAAAGAATAATCAATCGAAATCGAGTACTAAACCAGTTTTTTAGTTTTTTCCTTGCAACGTAAAACACAAATAACGTGCGCGATTTAGCTGTGCAATTGAACAAAATTTGTCGGGTAAGACTTCTGCCTTCCTTTCTTTTGCGAAAAAACTACCTATTTATTTAAAAAATGCTGTACAGTTCGTATGCTTTAAATGTATTGTTGACAATTCTTAAATTCACTCAATGCTTTTGTACACCAGCAAGATAATCAAAAACGGGTCATTTTTACCGACTTTGAAGCGCTGTATAATCGTTAATGTTCGTTTGATTTGTACAAAATTTTCAGGGTATACTAACAAAAATACGGTGTTTAACAGCATATTTTTTATTTACTTAAAAAAATTCCCTAAAAGTTATTTTTTCGAACGTTTTTTATTGTTGAATAAAAGGAATTTTGATTGACCTATATGTTTTCATGATAAAAATTAAATTAAAAAAAATATTACATTATTTTAGTGGTAAATGAAAAAAAATATTGCTTAACGACTCTTGTAATGTCAAATTTATGTTCCGCATGAAATTTCGTGCTCAATTTTTTAATAAAACTGAGTATTTCCGCTGCAATACCGAAAAATCGGCAAAATTGATGGCGAGTTAAACTTTGATCTTTAATAACTTTTTAACCAATCGGTCTAGCAAAAAATCATAGGAAACCTTTTTTGTAGAGCGTTTAATTCTCTACAAAAATATTCCTATGACTTTGGTTGGTAAAAAATCAGAAGAAAGAAAACAAATTTTTACCATGTTAAATCGAAAAGTGCGATATGGAGAATTAAGATATTAAAATTAATAGCTCAAATTTTCAAAAATTTGGCTTCTAAAAAAAACCCTAGTAGAGATAATTTTAATAATGGAAAGTTGCGGACAGGATTTGCAGGGTTGAAAACCAAGAAATTAAATTATATTTATCACTATAATAACATTCTAAACATACCTGTATGACTCCATCCCACGTCTGACTAGTGTTCCCTTTGATCGGAATAGTTCCCTCTCCCGACTCGATTTTCGTCCTCAACAGTCCCCTGGAACTTCTGTTGGGGTGCTTATCGACGGCGGAATTTTCCTCGTGCGGGCTGAATATCCTCGCGTCGCCGCAAGGGGCCGTGCTAATGTACAAATGGAACTTGATGCCGGGCTTCAGCTTGTACCCGCAACCTTCCGGTCGCAGGGCGAATATGGACTTTTCGGCTTCTTCTAAAGTTTTGCAAAGTTATAGTTATTTTAAAGCCTGTTATAAATTCTTTGTAATTCTTTTGGGTAAATTAATAAAAAAAATTAAAAGTCTTGCTATTTTAAAAATAAAGGTTAAAAAACATAGGGTAAAGTAGACAGTTATCGGACACTTTATAGTTATTGGACAATTAACATTTATACTGTAAAAACAAGAGTTCTGTTACCTTAAATAGTTACCTTAAAAGAAAAAGTTTATAAAAAGTTTGTTTATGAAGTATACCTTTAAACTTATTGTATACACACTATACACAATAAAAGCATGTTGCATTATACAAAAAAAAACACAACAAAATAATAATTACATTCAGTGTTAAGAGTGCGTGTATATAAAAGAACTTTTTTTATAGAATTTAACATGTAGACTGCGAATAGTATCGTGAGCAAATGCATGTGTATTAATTTCACCTTATAAGATACGAATGTCAGATTAAGAAAAACTATCATTAGTCTGATTCAAATTGATATAATCATGATGGATTAGGGTTTTATCGAAAGGGGATAACTTTTTGTTATTAAATTGTTAAGGAAAAAGTATTGTGCTACTTGTAGTTATAATTATATATTTTTCTACGAAGTTTTCTTACAAAAAAGCTCACTAAAGATAGGCTAACTATTAATTGTTTGGGTGGAGGTATAGTATAAGTATTAGAAATAAGCCAAATAACGTGAGTATAATTTAAATTTAAGACTTAAACTGAATCCAAAACCTCGCGGGAATTTCTTTGCCATCTAATCCTCTTTCAGCTTCAGAAATCCTTAATTACAGCTAATGCAATTTCACGGTGGATATAATTAAAAAAAAAGAAAAGAACAAAAGGGTAAAATAGACAGTTATCGGATACTTTATAGTTATTGGATAGTAACCTTAAAGTCAAATCATTAGATGGCGCTGTATACAATTATAACGGTCGGTCGGTTACTTTATTTTGGATCAATATAGGACAAAAAAGTTTGCACATTACTTTGGTGGTAAGATTTTTGTTTTTTTGTTAAGGGCAAGGATGCGTTTAAATTACAATACAAAATATTTCTAAAAAGTGTAAAGATCAGTGTGTGGTATAAATGTGTTCCTCATGGTTTAAACATTGTCACTTCAATGCGTTTTAATTTTAATTCTGAAAACAAACAGTAAAATGGCCAATGTCCAATTACTGGTTGGTAAAAAACTGTAAATTTCTATTATTGGACATATTATGTCCAATATCATACTCTATTTATATCCCGGGCATTTTTCAGCCAATCCTTATGTACAATTGTCCCCTGAATCCAAAAAAACCGTCAAAAACTATGAAAGTTGAGCAGTTTTCGAGATATAGTCAATTCTATATTATATGTAAAATTGATTATATTTCAAAAACTGTTCTACTTTTATAACTTTTGACGACATTTTCGGATTCAGCGAATAATATTTCATATGAATTGACTGCTGTCCTAGATACAAATTGCTGTTGACGAGAATTATTAGTGCTTTTTCGCTATTGACTAATTCATTTTTAGAGACTAAGTAATATAGTGATTTCTTCGTCACAGGACATCTTGCAGAATAACAGTGATTTAAATACAGTGCATGATAGAGAACATAAAAAACTAATGGCAACAAAATTAATAAATTCGGAAAATACTTTTAACAAACCACCCGAAAAAATATTAGAACAAAAACTAATTACAAACCCTCCAAAACAAAATTATCAAAATTATATTAAACCCATTTTAACCAACACCAAAGAACTCTATGAAAACTTAAAAATACATAACATAAAATCTCTAATAAGGATAAACAGCGTAAAACTAATTTATGGAATTAAACATAATCTTATTAGTGGTAATATTAACCTAGTCAGGAATTGTGATATTCATAAATATAATACAAGAAAAAAACAGCTGTACTACCTTACTGCTTGTACCACAAATGTTACTCAAAAAAGAATAACATATAAAGCACTACAATGGTTTAATGAATTACCTGGTGAAATTAAGGAACTGACCAACTTAGATAAATTTACAAAGGCTGTGAAGCAATATTATATAGACTCTAAAATGTGATATTTAAATGTAATATAGATTAAATTATACCTACCATATTTATCCACTTTATATTTATATATTATAGTTAATCTTGTATTTATGTTTATATGTATAGTTATTTGTAATATCTGCTTATGTAATGCATTCCTGTGATGGATTTGTGTAATCTTTTTGGGAAATAAATAAAAAAAAAGATATATAAATCATCTTGTTCCGGCCTAAACGTTATAAATGCTTCACAAACTAGAGATAACACACTGAATGATATTTGCAACAAACTATTTCAGAAGTCAGACCAAGGAATTAGTAGTTACCTTCAGAATCCAGAAAAGGGATGAGGAATGCGAGAAAGAAATATATGAATTATATGATATTTACAAAAACGAAATAAAAAAATTACCTAAAACAGCAAGTTATCTTTAAAAAATATTTAACAATTTATGTTATTTGATGTAAAGTTGTTATGTTTATTGGAGTGGTCCAAAAAAATTCCCTCCAAAGCGCAGCTTAATATCTCAATTCTCCACTAAGCTTAATGAATTTTTATTTTCCCATTTAAATAACGAGGAAAAATTTCTTTTTTTAATTTCTCATCAATGATTCTTGTAGAAAATTTAATTTTCTACAAAAAAGTCCTGAATAAGTTTTTTCGTAATCCTAACGGGTAAAAAGTTATTAAGCTTCAAATACTTCCTACTTAGTAAATTTGAAGTAAGATCATTTCAAAGCAACTTTTTGAAGATATTGACATTATTTAATATAGATAATTTTTATTAATTTAAAATAATTTTCTATATTAAATAATGTCAATATCTTCAAAAAGTTGCTTTGAAACGATCTTCCTTCAAATTTACTAAGTAGCAAGTATTTGAAGCTTAATAACTTTTTACCCGTTAGGATTACGAAAAAACTTATTCAGGACTTTTTTGTAGAAAATTAAATTTTCTTCTAAGAATCATTGATGAGAAATTAAAAAAAGAAATTTTTCCTCGTTTTACCGGATAAAAACGAAAAAAAAAATTTTTTACGTGTTATTTAAATGGGAAAATAAATATTCTTTGAGCTTAGTGGAGAATTGAGATATTAAGCTGCGCTTTGGAGTAATTTTTTTTTATACCTAAAAGAAGGTTTTGAGTTGATAAGCAAAAAAAAAATATTTTTTTGGACCACTCTAATGTTTATATAAATATTGTATGTGTCCAATTACTATATTATATAAAATGTCCAATTACTATACTTTTTTGCATGTTGTTATAAAACTATTATTAAAAATTCAAATATATTTATTTTGAAGTAAACGTAAATAAAGTTTAAACAAACAAAGTATCCTTTTTATATATTTATAAGAAAAAAAACTAAAACACCTCATAAAGAACAAGAAGAAAAATTACCTGGATTGAGCAATTTCTCGAGTTCCGCGTAGAAGAAGCTGACCAGACATCTGCGGCTGAGAATTTCGGCGTGCATGTCATTTATCGACAGTCCCATCATGCTAATGTACTCGCCCGAGACGCACTTGGTGCCCGTCGCGACGGCGATGACGCTGGCCGTCGTCAAGTCGTCATCGCGCGTCATCACTATACCAGCTAAGACTTTCCTTTTGGAGTGGTTCATGTCGTTTTCCATGAGAGCGGCAAATTTGTCGTTTATCATTCTAAGAAAAATAAGTTCCTTGGAAATTTTGCTATTTTTATTACTTTATTACTACACTCACAGGCAAAATAATCGATCCACACAAATTTTCGATGAATTTCAATCGCAAATAACTTTTTTATTTGTTTTCGGATTTAAACAAAAATTAAAGAATATTGTAGATACATTAATGGAGAATCGCTCACATTTTAAAAATTACTAAAAAATACAAGTACGTTTATAATAAACAGGTTTAAACAAAAATATGTTTTTTACTATAAGTTTAAGACACTCTATAGAGTGGCAAAACCGTATATTGTTCTAAATTAAGTTTTAATTATCAAGTCACTTCTATTTTTAACAGTTTCCCTTTGTACTTTACATCAGTCGGAGACATATCCATTTTTTAAAGTAAGACACCTCAAAATTTAAACAATAATAATAATAATAATAAATGAACTTTATTGCAAAAAAAAGTTAGTACAATTTCTTACAAATGGCCATTGACCGAGGTCCTTCAGCCGGTGAACATATCCTGAATATATGTAACAAAAAAAAAAAAAAAAAAAAAACAGTATATAATCGTGAAATTGAAATTAATTAATTAGTATGTTATCTCGTGTTTGTTTAAGATGTTCCCATATGGTCTTCTCTGGGTGCTTGAACTTCCTGTTGCCCTGTACCTCCAAACACAACTCGCTCAGAATGTTGTAGTTAGCGTCCTTGCTAATAAAGTTTGTAGATAATTTGGTAAATCTTTCCATAATTGGTAAGATATTGTAGGTAGCATACAAAAGGTCGTTGGGAGGGTTGTGTAGAGAATTGGTTGGATGTCTCATTTTGGAGATTTTTCGGAGTGATGAGGTTTCCCCGGTTTTAATTTTGCTTAAGGCTGGTTTCCGGGCATTATTAAGTAAGATGCATCCATATTCCAGGATTGGTCTGCATATTAAGGTGTATATTCTTTTTTTTGTTTCATCATTGATGCCTTTTTTGTTGTATGTAAGTCCTCTAAAGTGGCTGGCCCTTGTTAGTGTTTTCTTCTTTGACAGGGAAGAGTGAAGATTAAAGTTTACTTTATTATCCAGTGTGATTCCCAAGTATTTTACGTTAGATTTTGGCTCTATTATGTCATTGTACATCTTAATTGTTATATTAGGGTTAATCTTGTTTTGGTGGAAGTGTATTAGTTGAGACTTTAGTGGATTTGGTTTTAGTCTCCATTTGTTAAACCATGCCAAGATTTGATTTGACAGAACTTGGAGTTGGTCAGAAGCAGTTTTTTGATTTTTACTATGGCAAATTATCGCGGTGTCATCTGCGTATTGAAGTACATATTTATCTTGGTCAAAGAGCATGGGATCTTCATTGTAGATGTCGGCACAATAAAGGTTATAGAGCAGAGGGGAGAGAGGGGAACCCTGGGGCAGTCCTTGTTTGGCTATGAAGTTTCTTGAGGTTTTATTGTTTATTGATACCTGCAGACTCCGGTTATCTAAAAATTTCATAAGTATTTTTAGGATGTTGTTTGGGCAATTTAGCTGGTGCAGTTTGTATAATAACCCTTTATGCCAGACGCTATCAAATGCCTTGCTGATGTCTAGGAACAGTGCCGTGGTTTTTCTTCCCATCAAATGTGAAGTTTGTATATTATTAATAAGTATTGTCAGAGGATGAATGGTTGACTTATTCTTCTGGAACCCAAACTGATAGCGAGGAATCGTGTGTCCTATTGCTTCTGTAATTCTGTTGCATAAAATGTTTTCGAAATTTTTGGCCAAGTTTGTCAGGAGAGTTATAGGTCTGTAGTTTTTTACTTGGGATTTATCGGTGTTGGGTTTTGGAATGTTTATAATAATGCCAGTTTTCCACTTTTCTGGAAAATATTGGTTGTTTAAGCAATAATTATATATTCTCAGAATTTCCAAGTGTGTTTCGTAGTCTAGTTGTCTTAGTAGTTTCTTGGTAATCCAGTCGTAGCCTGGAGCTGTGTTTTTTCCTTTATAAAGGATATTAAAATATTCCTCCTCTGTAACGCTTTCAGCTGTCAAAGGAAGGTCTTCTTCTTTGAAGTTGGCATACCATTGCGAGACCTCATTATAGTGGGCTACACAGAAATTTGCATCAGTACTTTCTTTATAGGTCTGCAAAGAGTTCAAGTTTTTCGTTAGTTGTTTCGTATGTTCTGCCGTTGTCCACCAGGGGTGTATTAAACTGGTTCGAAGTGCCCTTATACTTAGTTAGTTTACTAATTTCTTTCCAGTAAGTTCTTCCATAGTTTTCTTGGATTTTTTCACAAGCTTCTATCCATTTATGTTGTCGGTATTGATGAATTAATTTTTGAATGTTCTTGTTAAAAGTATTTATTTCTGTTTTTAATAGCGGATCTCCCAGATTTTTGTATTCTCTATAAAGTTTTCGTTTCCTTTTTATTAATTTTAGGATAAAGGGTGGTAATTTTTGGGTGTAAAATTTGATTTCTTTTTTGGGAGTATTTTCCTTAACTGCATTTTTTAGAGTTTCAAGAAAGTTGTCTATGTGGAGCCTGTCCATATTTGGTTTGGATGTTAAAAAGTTGGCCATATTACTGTTGACAATTTCTATATTGGTTTTATCAAATAGCCATATTTCGGGGGTGTGGTAAGGATGTTGTGTAATGTTGTTTATTTCTATAAGAAATCCCAGATGGTCAGAACACAGATCAGGAACAAGGCTTATTTTGTCAATGTTATTTTTTAAATTTTCAGAATAGAGGATGATATCTGGTGTACTATCAGTATTATTGGCCATGAGAAAGGTGGGGGCTGTAGAGTGTTGTACAAAGTTGGTATTATTTGTAAATGTTGATAATTGTTTCTTTTTTTGTCTGTTTACGTTAAAATCTCCAACAATCAAGGAGTATTTGTACAGGGAAGCTTTTGTAAAAATAGTTTCCTCTATTCTGGAATGAGGGTGTATATATACTAAAAAGACATGCAGATGATCATTGAAGTATGGAAGAGTAAAATGTATTACCTCATTCAAAGGGTTGTTTATTCTTGGGGCATTTGCCTTGCCTAATTTTATGGATGGATGCATTTGTACAAGACTCCCTCCTCGTGTTTTGTTGTGTATTTTTTTCCCTTTTGTAATACTTGGTTCCAGTCCCTATATTGGGTACTGAGGTTCTGGGAGATCTTAGCTTCTACAAACATTGTACACTGGATATTGTTTTGTTGTATGTAGTTATCAATATTAAGTTTTCGTTTTGAGTAGCTGTTTATATTATTGTATAGAATTTTAACTGACATATTGAGTTATATTTTCCTCCGTGGATGGTTTTGTGGGGGATTCGGAGTTGGGTTTTTCCAGGTCAAACATTAGGATATACATTCGGGTTCCAGAAAATACTGCCTGGGTGTCAATCTTGAAGTTATTTACAAACATTTTCCTTAGTTTTTGAATAAGTTCCTCCCTTTTTTCCTCATTGTTTTTTTCATCGTTTAGAGTGTTGATGTATGTGTTTATTATGTGATCGTGGATGGTAATTGAAGAGTGAATCCTTGATTTTTTAATTTCCTCTGGTAGTTCTCTAGATTTTTGGTTAATTGGTTTAATTGGCATGTTAGGAATACCTGGTATAGGAGTTGTTGGTCGCTTGGGGCATTTAAATGACCATGCTTGATGATCAATAGCATTACAGGCAGTACATTTAGGTTCAAGATTTGTAGTGCATTTGTTAGTTGCGTGGTCTCCAGAGCATTTGTTGCAGGTTGTTTTTTCTTGGCAATTTTCAGTAGTATGGTTAAATGAGTTGCATTTGATGCAAGGTTTGGGAGCAGCTGGGGGTGGGGTGCTAGGATAGACTGGGTAGTGACAGCTCTTGTAGAAAAATCCATCTTGAAGCAGGGATTTAAATGTTATTTCACTAGCTGTTATTATTCTTATAAGTGTGGTGGGTTTGTTGGTGGCTTTTGAAATAATTCTTTTGCAATATCGATGTGGTTTTTCTTCTTCTTTGAGATGATTGCTGATGTCAATGTCACTTATTTCTGTCTCTACTCTGCTTATAACTACAGAAAACGACGGGGCGCTGATCTGCCTAGATGGACTTGTGTTCGGTGCAGTTTCCTTAAAATCTTTAATTATTGAGTGTGTCTTCAGGTTTTCCAACGATTTTACTATAATTTTCTTATCGGTGTCTGTTTTGAGGAGAAATCCATGTTTTGTTTTGATTATGACGTCTTTCGTTTTAGGGAATTCGATTTCCCATGTATCAGCCATGAATAACCGAGTCGTATCAATGTTGGTAGGACTGATAAAGTACATAAGTTTAAATTTTTTGTGCAAAATAGCATTCATGTTGTCACTGTAGTTTATGTTTTTTTGTGGATGTTGGTTTTTGTTTTGATTGGAATTGTGTGCAGTGTTGTTGTTTTTTGTGGGTTCGTTTTTGTTATTTCCGAGGTCTTTCGTCACGCGTTTTTTATGAGGTTGAAGTTTTGGTTCTCCATTATTATCGAATCCTATTAATTCAATATCGGGGCTATCAGGATCTCTACCTCGTTTGTGTCTATCCTTAACAGGTTCGAACGTCCCCCCATCACCATTATCTTCATTTTCATCCATTTTTTAAAACAAAAAGCACTATATAAACTTGGTAATATTGCGAGCGATGTGCACCTTGCCGCTTCAATATACACTGTGAATTTAAACATTAATTTGCAAAAACAATTTGATAGCTTTTGAAAACCGTGTATGACATGTCAAAGTATGGGATGATTCTCCATAGCCTATGGATGGACCATAGCAACCTTAGTTCTTCATAAAGGAAAAATATTGGAAATTGCAATGTTTTTTTTTTAAATCCATATTTGCCACAAAAATAAATATATCGAGGTGAACCAAAAACAAAACTGTTAAGAATAGATGTGACTTCATAAATAAAAGTTAATTTAGAACAATATACGGTTTTGCCACTCTACAGAGTGTCTTAAACTTATGGTAAAAAACATCTTTTTGTTTAAACCTGTATATTATAAATGTACGTCAATTTTTTAGTAATTTTTTAAAATGTGAGCGATTGTCTATTAATTTATCTACAATATTCTTTAATATTCGTTTAAATCCGACATCAAATAAAAAAGTTATTTGCGATTGAAATTCATCGAAAATTTGTGTGGATCGATTATTTTGCCTGTGAGTGTATTACACTTTCGCATAGGCATACACTATGCACGGGTGTTTTAAACTACACTAGTTTACAGCCATTTTGCCCACCATGCCTCACTATTATTTTCTTGTGTAGTTTGGCCAACTAAACGCGAAAATCACACTTAATTTTTTTTTCATGGAAGCGTTTTCGAGATAAGAATTTTCAATTGTTTTTTTTTAATTTTCTGACGTTTTAGAGTATACTTCGAGTTCTAATTAATCGATTTAACCAAACAAGCACTTAAATCAAAGGTAATTAAGCCCTCTACAACTGTCTCTTGTGTAGTTTTGGTATCAGCTCAGTAGTTCGATACTGGCGATTTTATGAAGTTAAAAAAGTCCTTTTTTTACAAAAATCGTGGTGGAAAATTTACATATCTTTCTGGGAAAGATAGAAATCGAAAAGATGAGTCCAGTTTGATTTATTTTACGCATAGATTATACTTAAGCTACTTATAAGCTGCTGTTGATAAAAATCCATGGATAAATGTCGAAGTTATGAATTTTTCAGTCGAAGACCAAAATTCAGTTTTTCGGGAATTTTTACGATTTTTCTTCATTTTATTGAATTATATAAAATTTAATATTGAAATTAAATTATATATTGAATATTAAACAATAAATATTGAACATTGAGGTTATTGAAAGTTTTATTTTGTTGTAATAGGCATAGGTTAAAAAAAAATCTGGCTCCTTATTTGTTTTTTGTTGCTTTCGTATTCCATTTCTCGTACGAGGGACCAAATGTAATCACCCATCATGGCTGCATCCCAGAAGCCGTGATACCGCCGCTCCATAGCCTTCATTTGCTGGTGAAAACGTTCTCCGTGCTAATCACTTACGTCGCCCAGATTGTCCGGGTTATTTACGCACTCGAACTCTCTACTTCTTTTACTTATTTTACACTTTTTATTAACTAAATAAAACCATGATAAAAATACCTTCTTGAAATATCAAAAATAGCAGTAAAATGTCACTATGCCAACACGAGAAACAAAAGAATTCACGTTTGCGGAGTCTTGTTAAATTTAAATTTTGAATAATGTTTTCGGTGAAAAAAGTACGTAAAAAACTCAAAAAATTCCAATCATGCACTTTAATTAGGTTTTCATTAAAGAATAAACATATTACAAAATAAAAGAAAAAAATAATATAAAAATCGTCAAAAAGCTGAATTTTGGTCTTCCACTAAAAAATTCATAACTTCGCCATTTTCCATGTATTTTTATCAACATAAAATTAAAATGGAGTTATCTGATGGATTTAAACCTTTCCCAGGACGATATGTAAATTTTCGACCTCAATTTTTGCCATAAACACAATTTTTTTAAGTTATTAAAATCGCTAGCGTCAAAATACTTAACCGATATCAAAAGTATGTAAAAGAAAGTTTTAGAGAGCTCAAATACCTTCAATTTAAGGGCTTGTTTGACCAATCGATCAATTAGATTTCAAACTATACTAAAAAACGTCAAAACACCCCCAAAAACTGAAAAAACAAATATTGAAAATTCATATTTCAAAAACGCTTCCATAAAAAAAAAATTGAGTGTGATTTTCGTGTTTAGTGGGTCAAAATACATGGAAAAAATTATAATGGGATATGGTGGGCAGATTTTTTTTTCGATTTTGTAAACTAGTGTTATTCTCAAGCCACGCACGGGTGTTTAATACCAGGTTATTTATTAACTTTGTGTTATATTTGTTTGACTTAATAACTATTTAAAATATGCCGGGGTGTGTTGTAGCAGACATTAAATATTTTCGATTTCCAAAAAATAAAGATCTGGCAGCACCCCTAGTAGCAATTCCGGAAAAGTCTTGGCCCAGCATGGGTCAAGATACTTTGGACAGATTTTTTCTCAAGAATTGTACAAGAATTGTTCCAGATTCTTGGCCAAGATTATTGGGCAAGACTTGAGCCAGACTGTGGCCAGAATTTGACAAGAATTTGATCAGAAATCTGAGGCCATCTATTGCTAAACTTTGGGACTATCCTATAGAGTAGAGGTTCTCATTCTACAATATCATTCACAATAATGTATACTAGTCGAGAAGTGAGTTCTCTGTAGAAAATGAGTATAGTTTTTTGTTTATGTGAAAATACGAATAAGAGCTTATTGGATTCGTCTTCTAGCTGAGAAAAAAATTGATTTTTTGAAAAATAAAAATTGTTATTTCTAAAAATCAAAAATTAAAAAAAAAGTGTGCGTCAGCTCTGACGCATAACTAGAGTTTACTCTTTATGAACATGAAAGATTATAAAATACATGTTTATTTTTACGGGCACCTGGTTTTTTTTTAACATAGAAAATTAAAAACTTTAACTCTTTCAAAATTTGTTTCGTTTTTAATTCTATTGTTTACCAGATTTATGGATAAAACCCGAATTTACTGGAAAGAAATCGTGGAAAATTAATGTTTTTAGTAACATTCTTAACTTTTGAATTTCAACAAAATTTTGTATTGACCAAAAATCTTGAATTGAATGTTTCTATTTAACGTGTAATCGTGTAAAAATTCTTGGCCAAGAATCTGGTCAAATTCTGGTCACAGACTTGTCCAAGTCTGCCACCAGTCTGGATAAAGAATTTTGATCAAGAGTCTTGGTCAAGAATTGTCCAATTCTTTACAAAGTGCTTCTTCTCCAAGTATCTTGACAAAGAATCTTGTCCTATTCCATTGCTACTAGGGACAGTGGATGAATGCATGCAAGAGAAAGGATAAAATGAAAATAAAAAACGGTAAGTAAAGGCAATTTTTGGTATACCCAATTTTGTGTTAGGTACTTACAGTAATTTTTCACCCTAACCACATATTTTTTTACAGCTTGCATAAGTTCTTACTAGTAATAAAAATTTAATACAATTGTATCAAAAGTTTCACAAGTAAAAAAAGCAGTTTTGAGATTTTTTTTTACTTTTGACACTTTAAAGCGGACGTGCGTTATTATGTAATAAAAAATATTTTGAAAAAACTAATAGGAAGGTAGGAAATTAATTGTTGCTTAAATAAAATGTTATAATCTTTTTGGAAATTTTTTGATATTTTAGCATTTGAAATAAAATATGGTTTTGACAAAATTTGTTTGTGTAATAATTGGCAAATGAAAATGTTTAAAAGAATGAATACTTACTTTTTTTTTAAGGAAAGTCCCTTAGGAAAATGACACACAATGTGCATTTCTGAGTGCACTTACTGGCCTTTTTGGCACACCTTTAGTTTTACAAAATATGCATAAAAATAAAATTAATTTTCTAATATTTTTTGAGAATACAACTCTAAAATTGCTGGATAAACTAAAGGGGACTCTAAGAAATACAGCATTAGAGCTGTAAAATAAAATAATTGATTAGAGGTTTTGAATTTTTAACTTATAATAATAATTATTGGAAATCAAAAAACGCCAAAATTGTACAATATACAAATTTATAACCATAAAAATTAATACATAATATTCTTACCTTCCAATGGTGTCAGCTAATTCTTGATCCTCAGAAGATATATCATTGAATTCAGAATTGGGGCTTATATCTGAATTGGGTTGGTAATTGATTAATTTTCTTAAAGCAATAGTCGCAGCCGCATTTTTCGCTAGCTTTTTGCTGGCACCTAAAAAATAGTTACCTAGGTGTTAAGGGGCCTCTTAAACCACACAAAACCCAACAACATGCAAAAGACAAATACATTTTTTTAGTTAAGATTTTTTTTATTAAAGAGGTTATAAAGTGGACATTTGGTTTCAATGACATTCTTGGCCGTTATCAATACCCAACATATAAATTTAACAGTTAACCCAAGTTACTTTAAAAAGGACAACTTTGGTGATATGGTAAACAAATTAGAAATTTTCCCCAACACAAAACACAAACACAAAGTGCTTAAAGTACTTTTCGCCAACGATGTAGGCATCTTCAGAAGCGAAGTGTAACTAAATCTACCATGTTTATATTAATTATAAGCTAAGGTTGACTGACGGACACAGTTTACTAAACCGTGGAACACGTAAAGAGAAACTAACAAACTAATTTATACAAACTAGAGTTGGGTACCGGTAAGATTTATTTCTATTCTTATGAATGTATAAACTTTCATAACTATCTAGCAGACTTGGTTCCCTAAGTTTAAGGTTGTCAAATACTTTTCTATGACCATCATCAAGTATATGTTGGGCAATACTCGATTTCTCTGTCCTACCAAATCTAGCATGGGCCATGTGCTCCTTGATTGGATGGATTGTTTAGATTGTCCAACATATTTCTTGTCACAATCTTGACAGTTTATTTCGCAGATCCCCGACTTTTCAATTTTAGGAATCTTATCTTTGAAGTTGCCTTAAAGGGTCTGAAGTGTATAAATGCTTGAACTAAAAGCGATTTTGAAGTCAAATAGAACACCCTTTTTAAATTCTATTTTGAGTAAAATTACTGCACCATACCTAAAGTGAATAGTTTTTTTCGTTAAAATTTCACAAATGCGCTTCAATCAAAAATAGCCTATAACTTTTTTGCTATTAGGTTTGCGGAAATGGAGGTGGAATTTTTGGAATCTTAAAACATTGTTTAAAAGATTCCATGTCAATTCTTTAACATTTTTTAACAAATTACCCAAAAAAACCCAGGACAAATTAGGCTTATTAATTGAAACGTTAATAACTTTTATTTTAAATGAAACACCCTGTATGTTTTTACATAATCAAATAGAAAATTAAAAAACTTTTCGATTGATTTAATTATTCCTCATAAATAAATTTAATAATTTTAGGGATATTTCACATTTTTTAATATTAGACCCGGAATAGTAGAAGTAAGAATTAAGAAATGCTTAAATGTAAATGGAGGACAATAAATTAGTAATTATTATTGTGTATTACTTTTAAATTTTAAAAACGTTGGATTGTCCATGTTTTTTAAAATTCACTAACTGCTTTTTTGTCAGTAATTTTGTCAACAAATTGTTTATTACAACCTGAAAAATTGACGATATTAAATTTTGACAGATTACGTGGTAACCACAGTTACCGTCAACTCACCCATCACAGGTTTCTTGATACAAAATATTATTTAAAATTTTAGAAATTGTTATCTCTTTAATTTGTTATTTGATTGGGTAAAAAAATACCGGGTGTTACATTTAAAATAAAAAAGTTATTAACGTTTCAAGTTAGCCCAATTTGCCCTGGGTTTTCTCGGGTAAATTGTGGAAAAATGTTAATGAATTGACATGGAATCTTTTAAACAATGTTTTAAGAATCCAAACATTTCACCCCCATATCCGTAATCATAATAGCAAACCAGTTACAGGCTATTTTTGATTGACGCAAATTTTAACGAAAAAAATTAATAACTCGAAAACTCGACCACGAATGTGAAACACCCTGTATATCAAGTGGTGTTTTTTAGGTTGTGATACCACTATACACTCTAATGCAATGCATAATCGTCAAACTAAAAGTTCAAGATTTGTTTTCTACACATATTTAATATAAGATAAATACAAATCTTGTGTTTTATTAAAAAAATTCATATCAGAAATATTTTTTTTTTCTTAAAATAAATAAACTTATTATTTTCTTTAAGTATAATTTTTGTATTATCAAAATTTACTATCGAATTAAAGGTATAAAGTAGCCTTTATCTACTTTATCGCTCAAGCAAGTGCATCTATTAATTATTGACATTTAAAATTTAAACTTTAAATTGTATTTTTACTTGAAAGTGATTTTAAGAACCAAAAATGAAAAAAGAGCAGGAAATAGAAGTGGTAATGGAAGTAGCAGAGAAAGAGAAAGGAGACGAACATTTATGTCGTCGTTGTAAATTTGTTGCAGTACTTTTACGCCCAAGAAAAACCAACGCTATATTTCATTACACAATTTTATGAGATAAACTTACTACTTTAATTTTTGAAGGAATATTAGATGGACCTGATTTATGACCTTTAATGAAAGATCAAGCATTCAAAAATGCTCTCAAAGCTGACGAGCTTGTCGCATATGGCAGTGTTTGAGCTGTCATTGAAAATGTTCTTGGTTCATATCGGGCCTTAAATTGGCGCCAATTGGTTGAAAAAATGCTTGTCGTTTTGCGAAGAATTAGCGTTAATATGTCATTTAAAAAACATTTTCTTTTTTTTTCTTCCTGATAAATTTGCCGAACTGATGAACATGGAGAACGATTTCACCAAGTAATTGCAAATCTAGAGCATTGGTAGATATCTATGGGTATAGCGGAAAGAAGTTGGATTCATTGCTAGGAGACATTTGCTGGAATTTGCAGCAAACGATATAATTTTTGTATTACGTATAACAAAATGTATAGGTTAATATTTCGTGAAACGGTGAGACACGGGTACGTTTTTTGACCGTTTATATTTAAAATCTGTTAACTTTTTTCATGGGAGGAAAATCGCGTTGAACTGTGTAATTAGTATAAACATGGTAGATTTAGCGTGTAGATTTAATTACACCTCGCTTCTGAAAAGTACTTTATCACTTTGCGTTTCGCTTTGGCGTCGGTGAATATTCCCAACACTCGTTCAGTCAACCCAAGGATTTTCGATGAGTACTCACCACAACCGAAATAGTGTTGCTCGTTAACGATCAAATCGACCTTGAACCGAGAAAACTGACTGAACCCGTCGTACGTGACGGAGAACTGGCTGCTCGGGTACATCTCGTACAGGAGCATCAGCGGCCTTTTCACGCACCCGTTCTTGGTGAGCGCGCGGTTGCCGAGCGCGCCGAGCCGCGCGGCAACCTTGTGCTCGTGTTCCGGCAGCTGCGCCATGTGAAGCAAGGCCGCCTGCGCCGCGTTCGCTTTGGCCAATCGCTTCGTTCCGCCTGTACCCACGTGCTTAACCCCGCCCACCGCAACTGATATGAAGAACTCGGGCCTGTGCTGAGGCCCTGACACGGCCTCCTCTACAAACTCCAAATCCGTGCATAGCTCGTTCAGTACGGAGACTGGATTGAAGGAGGGTTCGGCTTTGGAGTCTTCGCTGTCGCTGCTCGATGCCGAGTTTTCGTTGAAATTGTTGTTCAGCTTGAACAGTTCTATAAACTCATTCAAAGCCGACTTTGCCGCCTTGACTTTGGCGCTTTTGAGAGACGGCCCTGTGCCGGTGTAAACCCTCTCGCCTACTTGGACCGCCAGGGTAAATTGCGGCGCGTGCGGTGGGCCCTCTTTCTCTACCAACTCGTACTTGATTCCCGGGTGTATTTCATTCAGCGCCGCCACCGGATTCACGATGCACTTCCCGTCGACGAAAAACTTCTGCCAGGATTTTCTTCGATTTTTTTCGCTATTTTCAGCGCTCGTTTCATTTTCGACTTTCAGTGCTTCGACGACTTTACTTGCCCCATTCAATTTCGCCGCCTTTTTCGTCAGGCCCGTCCCCAAGTACCTTTTGCCGTCCATTTCGACCGACACCGTGTACAAAGGGGCGTGCGCGGCTCCTTCTTTGCTAACTAATTCGTACTTAACGTCCCGATTTAAATTATTTAACACTGAAATTGGATTTTTTGCCGTCGTGTTCAACTTAAGTTCTTTATTTGTCTTAACTGTGCCATTATCTAACAAAAACAAAACAAACGTTGAAAAAGATAAACTCGCTTCTCGTACAAGCAAATCTATGAATCAGAAATATTAAACATAGATGTAGAAGTCAAGATTAAGATTTAATGAAATAAGATTTGACTTCGGAAAATTGTTTCTATGGACACTAGTAATAATGTCTTAGTCGCAAGCATATTATTATTCTAAGTCGAATAATCTTTTTGTTTTTTGATCAAACGCGCCATTAATAAGTTACACTATGATAGTTCGATTTACTCACAATCCACACAACAAGAGGTGCTTTCCTTTCATTTTTGAAGTGAGCCAAGCAAAAGTGAGATAAGCGAGGCCACTTACGCGCACTCATCTTACCTAAAATAGACCAAAGGAACGGTTGGTAAACCTATTTTCTCTAAAAGTGACACTTGACAGTTTAACCCTTAAGCCTGAATTATAGATTGCCTTCCTTCCTTCCTCCCGTAGTCGTGCCCGTACGGTACGGGAATCTATAACTGGCAATACGATTTAAATAAACATTTTTGACGTAATTGTCACCATTAACATTGCCCGTTATTAATTTTAATTAAACTTAACAATTATTGATAATTTAAAATATTAAAATTACTTAAAAATATGATTTTGTTAAGAAAATATTTTATTCTTTGATTTTTTTTATTACTATATAACAAAATTTTATCACAAAGTATTAAAAATACCTAAACGGGAAATGTTAATGGTGACAATTACGTAATGTTCATCTTCTACGGGAGGAAGGAATGTTCTGTGGTTTAACCATTTCCCTCAACGGTTTAACGCAAAGATTAAAGACTTAACGAACAAAATGTCGAATCAAATAATACAGGTAGTTAAAAATATAAATCCAATTTAAACAATAATAAATACCTTTTTGTTTTATTCTTTAATTTTATAGAATGTAGTGAATGTAATATTCAGCAGCGATTCTGAAAATACTAGTTTAATCGTATCGTATCATCGTAATCGTAAATTACTATTTAAATAGTCATACCTACAATTGTAGGTATTCTAGTCGCCGAATGAATCATTCAATTTGAAATCCGAATGAAAATATGCGATTAATAATCGCGGATTACTTAATTCGAAAATAAACGGCGATTATTAATCGCATACTTTCATTCGAATTATCAATTCGATTAAATTATTCCGATATTGAAATCCGAATGAAAGTATGCGATTTATAATCGCCGATTATTTAATCGAATTATCATCCGATTATTGAAATAATCGTATCGGATATTATCGGTTATTGATATAATCCGATTATGCCCATCACTAATATTGTTTTAATTTTCTTCTGTTTTGTTTGATAGAAAGTGTACAACCTCACTCAAGTAATCAAAATCAAAATTTCTCATTTGTAAGTGTGCTCCGGAGGTTGTGCTTGATCGGTAAGGGGGGAGGTAAAATTCTCACTTTGGCTTACCTGTCATTTTGCAAATGGAACGGTCTCTAAAGTGAGATAAACCAAGGTGAGGTAAGAATATCTAAGAATCGTGGCAAAAGGAAAGCTCATGCTAAAAATACTAAAAATCACTGCAACACTGCACAGAGTTTAACGGCGGCCATTTTTGTTGTTTACAATTCTTGTGCTTTGGGTTTGTGCTGTTTAATAATTGTTTTAAACTTTGTGTTTCTTACAAAGGCACTTGCAAGCCTCAAATAAGGCCTTTAAGTGCTAAGGACAACCATTTTACTCCTCTTTTATAATAAATATACCTTATTCTATCAGGGCTGTCAAATGACAATTTGAAGGTTAATTTCTGGGTTATAATTTAACCTTAAAATTGACATTTGACAGTTTTATGACACCCCTGATAGAATAAAGATTATTTTTTACAATAGAGGAGTAAAATGGTTGTTCTTAGCACTTTAAGGACTCTTTTAAGGCTTACTATGAGAAACACAACGTTTAAAACGATTATTAATCTGTATAAACAGAGCACAAACCCAAAGCACAAAAATTGTAAACAACAAAAATGGCCGCCGTTAAACTGTTGTTGCAGTGATTTTTTGTATTTTTAGTATGAGATAGAAGTTCTATCATAGAACCGAATCTAGGAAATAATACCCCTGGAAAAAAAACCACGGAAAAAAAACCCCCGGAAAAAGAACCCCCTGAAAAAAAAACCCCTAGGAAAAAAAACCCAAGGAAAAAAAGCCAAAAAATAAATCCCGGTTTGACGAGTGTCACATAAAAAATGCAAAAATTGTAAAAATATCGCAAAAATGAGCGAAACCAACCCAAATCAACCCAAACTCAACAACACAACCCTACCGACCCCGCCCCATTGGCCCCCCCCGCCCCATTGAGTAAAAATCCCCGAAATTGGCAAAAATAAAAAAAAATTGCAAAAATCAATGCCCAAAAATGCTAAAAATTGTAAAAAAAATTGTAAAAAAATTCTAAAAAAGTTAAAAAAATATATAAAAAAATTGTTAAAAAATTCCGAAAAAAATTGTAAGGGGGTATTTTTTCCTGTAGGTTTATTTTCCTAGGGGTTTTTTTTTCCGGGGGTTTTTTTCCGGGGGTTTTTTTTCCATGGTTTTTTTTCCAGGGGCTTTTTTTCCGTTTACCCATAGAACCACAGACCACCAAAACAAATGGACGGATTTGTTTACGTTTAAAAAGCGAGTAAAGCATAGTTTCACATTCTAAACACCGTCGAAAGAAACACGGCTTCCAACGTTGTCAGAAGTATAGATTACACGCCTTTTTGGACGTTCATCATAACATAATAAACATTAATAATTACCAGTAATTCGTTTGAATAATAAAAAAATTGTAAAAAGGATTTGTTCATCATTTTCTTTAGATATTTTTCTCTATTTAAAGAAAGTAAATCATTTAATAATTATTAAAATTAAATATTAACAACGTTAGTAAATTCGTCATATTTGACAGCATAGAAAAAGGTTGACAGCTTGTTGTTTTGTGTTTTCGTTTGTGTATTTCTATCGTGTTTAAGTTAATTATGGAGTTTAAATACATTATTTTTTACTAAAAATGACAATACATGGAAATATCGTTTGTAAGAACCTACCTACTTATTATTTTTTTAATCCCAATACGTCACTGAAAGAAAACATAAAATTCTATCGCCAATTGGACGCTTAGATTGTGACCGTTTGTTGACCGCAAACAAAGCATTGTTCATAGAGTTTTTCTATGGCATTGTTATTGAATGACAATGCGCCGTCCATTTGTTTTGGTGGTCTGTGGCTAAAACACACCTGTGATTGGATACTATATTTTAAAAAAAAAATGAAAAACGGCAAGGACTATTCGATTTATCCTCTTTCACGTCATTCAATCAAATAAAAAAAAATCAATTAAAAAAGAGGTTTCAAAATTTAAAAATTGATTTTTAATTATTTTTTGTTATGTATCAAAATAAATTTAAATGAAAAATAATCCATTTAAAGTCATGCAATCTATTTTCATAGATTTTGGAGGACTTTTGAGACATTATTACTAGTGCTTACATGTTTTTCAAAGTAAAGCCCTTATTTAACGTCTTTGTATTTAAAAATATGTTGTTGCTTTATAACCTCTTTATAGAAAATGCAAACTTTATACAACTACCATTACCTAAGTTTATATACAAAAAATATTTGCAAACATTATTATTAATAAAATCAAAAATAATAATAATAATAGTTTAACAAATAATGACCAATCGCCGTTAAAAATACATCAAGTATTACTTAATAAGTAATAAGGGTTAATTTATTTTTGCTTAACACAAAAAACGAAATATTTTCAACAAAAACTCATCAAAAACAATTAATTGGTGAAACTATGTTTGTTATAATCATGAATTTCTTCCTATTTTTGTCTTCAGTCATCAGTCTTTTTTTATTTTTTATAATCATCAAAAATTCAATTTGAAAAAAAATCTGCTGCTTGTTTAAAACAATACTATTAACTAGGTGTTAAGTTTAAAAAAACCACTGTAATAATTACTCACAAAACATTGATTTTGTTTAAAAATACGTATCATCAAACGACTGACTTTTTATTAACGTTTAAAAATTAAAAATTTAAACTGTTAATACAAATAATTTGGTGTTGGCAAATATAAGAAAAAAGTGGTTATAATCTATGTATACCTACATATTTAAAGTAGTTTAAAGTTGATTTAAAAAAACTCTTAAAACTGACTTACCAGTTCCAGTGTATTTCTCATTATCAATGGAAATAACAGCTTTAAACCTTGCATATGGATCTCCATCATTACTAGCAATATCCAATTTGCTGTTGGGATACAACTCGTGCAAATACATAACAGGGGCTTTAAGTACCCCCTTCTTTGGCACATTTGGTGCGTTAGATTTCACTTTCTTGGTTTCAAAAGTATCTGCAGTAAAATCCCCCGAACTAATGATCTGGTGGGTTGTAATAATTTTCCCGTTATTCGGAAACTGAATGAAGGATTTTAGGGCCTCTTCGGCCGCCTTGGCTTTGGCGATTTTTTTCGAACCACCTGTGCCAAAATACGTGTGTCCGTCCACTTCGACAGATACTTTGAATATCGGTGCGTGAGAAGGTCCAACCTGTTCCAACACATTGTATTTTAAGCCTAGTCGTAGCTCATTTAAAACTGATATTGGGTTTTTGTCGTTTATGCTAACTTCCACCACTTTCTTCTTATTGGGGGTTACGTTATTTTCTGCAAAATAATACAAGCATTATTATGCGGAACATAGAAATATTATTTCTATGATGCGGAACAATCAATTTTTAAAAACTTACCTTCTATGTTTCGTTTTTTTGCAGGTTCGCTTTCTATGTCTTGCATTTTGACTGGTTGAACCTCGAAACACGTAACTAAATCGTAATCGCTCAACTGATTTTATCTTATTAATGTAATAAAAAAGAAATATTAAACACGAACTTGCATTCTCAAACAACGAAAACCGAACGCAACTGTCAAATTTAACTAAAACAAAAAAGGGTTGCCAACTGTAACAATTTGGTGATGTTTTTCTTCTTTTTAGGTCAAATACCAGGGAACAGCTCGTTGCATCGAAACTCAATAGATCGAATCTCGCCAGATCGAAAATTTACATGACCTTCGAAGCTCACCAGATCGAAAATGTGTGGCATCGTCGCACTTTAAACATCAAATTGGTAAGGTTTGGTTCACATTTTTCATTAGGAAAAAGCGATTTTTCTTAAATGCAAACAAAGTTCGATCTGGGATGCCTGTAGATGTATATACAGTATAGTAGTTTAAGCAACAAGTTGTACTAATTCTTGGATTTGCTTCCACTTCGTCCAAAATTTGTTCTTCAAGGGCCACAAATTCACGTCCCTGAGCCCGACCCCTATCACCAAGAAATGCGCTAAATCTTCCGCGCTCCCTTAAATTTTGCTTCCCCGTAACACAAAACCATATTTGTTAATTGAATATTTGTGAGCGCCCGACCCGCCATAGCATAAAATCTTTAACACTAATTACTTATTATTATTACTAATAAAATACAAATTTTCAAACTTTCAAAATATTTATAAAAGAATAAAAACCTGAAAAACTTGAAAAAAAATAAAAACCTGAAATCGCTAGATCACTAATTAGACCTTGTAAAAATTTGTAAACTAATGATTTTTTAAAAATTGTTTTAAAATTGTGATTTAAAAACATACTTATAAAATAGTATATTATGTATCAAGTTTTATAAACGCCATTTTAGTTACGAGTTTAATTAAGCACGAGCGAAGCTTGCGAGCGAGTGTTTAATAAAAACGAGTGTCTAGAGAAGTTTATAAACGAGTTGCATACTATACTTTATCTACGACGAACACAAAACAGAATTTAAAGCCAATTTTATTTGTTAAAATTTTGACATCTGTCAACTGTCACCAGGGTTGGGTATCTACCTACATTTTTGTTTTCGACATGTAGAAAACCTTTTTCGACGTTTTCGACGGTAGAAAACGTAAAAAAGTAGAATACTGTCAAATATCAAAAGATGTGAGGTTATGCAAGTTTGTTGTTTATTATGATTTGTTAAATGTTGTGAAAAATCAGACACCTACCATAAATTTGAAGTTATTTGGAGTTTTTTAACATTATTATGGTGGGAAAAAAAGGGCCGCGTTTGGTTGGGAGACCCCAACATAATTTTTGGCATGAGGGCAAATTTTTATCAATTATAGAGAAGTGGAAGGAGAAGGTCGAATAAGGTAATTTACGTAGGTAGAAAACCCTATAGGTTTTCGACGCAAGTCGAAAACAAGTTTTCTACCCTTTTCTACCAAGGTAAATTACCTAAGGTTTTCTACTGACCCAACCCTGACTGTCACCAGGGTTGGGTATCTACCTACATTTTTGTTTTCGACATGTAGAAAACCTTTTTCGACGTTTTCGACGGTAGAAAACGTAAAAAAGTAGAATACTGTCAAATATCAAAAAATGTGAGGTTATGCAAGTTTGTTTATTATGATTTGTTAAATGTTGTGAAAAATCAGACACCTACCATAAATTTGAAGTTATTTGGAGTTTTTTAACATTATTATGGTGGGAAAAAAAGGGCCACGTTTGGTTGGGAGACCCCAACATAATTTTTGGCATGAGGGCAAATTTTTATCAATTATAGAGAAGTGGAAGGAGAAGGTCGAATAAGGTAATTTACGTAGGTAGAAATCCCTATAGGTTTTCGACGCAAGTCGAAAACAAGTTTTCTACCCTTTTCTACCAAGGTAAATTACCTAAGGTTTTCTACTGACCCAACCCTGACTGTCACCCGAATTTAACCTCACTTTTTCCCAATTTATAATAAAGCCAACTTCAGCCCGTGACGTAAAATGTCGAAAAGCCACTGTTGTTAACTTCAGCCCGTCAATAAAACGCCATAAAGTTACAGCTCGTCAATGTAGGAGTAGATAATAGTATATTATGTATCAAGTTTTATAAACGCCATTTTAGTTACGAGTTTAATTAAGCACGAGCGAAGCTTGCGAGCGATTGTTTAATAAAAACGAGTGTCTAGAGAAGTTTATAAACGAGTTGAATACTATACTTTATCTACGACGAACACAAAACAGAATTTAAAGCCAATTTTATTTGTTAAAATTTTGACATCTGTCAACTGTCACCCGAATTTAACCTCACTTTTTCCCAATTTATAATAAAGCTAACTTCATCCCGTGACGTAAAATGTCGAAAAGCCACTGTTGTTAACTTCAGCCCGTCAATAAAACGCCATAAAGTGACAGCTCGTCAATGTAGGAGTAGATAATAGTTATTTATGTATTAAGGGCATAATAAGGTTTTTATGGTCCGAGGCGCTATTTCGAGCCCGAGCGCGTTAGCGCGAGGGCTAGAAAAGCGTCGTAGGACCATAAAAACCAGTTATGCCAGCAATGCATACAAAACTTTATGCACGATTAATATATTATTATTTTTAATATATTATTGTTTTTAAAGACGTTTACGTCAAAGATTTTTGGTTATAATTGTCATATTATAATGTCAACTGACATCAGTCAGTTTTAAAGTTTAAAAATGAATGAAATTGAGGAAGCAGCTGAAAAGGCAAAAAATTGCGGCCTGCTGCCGGAAAAATCAAAATCTTTATACGAAAAAACTTACTTCGAATATATCAAATGGTGTAACATTGATGTTTTTAATTTTTGACGTTTCATTATAGCCCGCTGGGCCATAATAACGCCCGCGGGCTATAAAAAGACGTTTACGTCAAAGAATTTTTGTTATAATTGTCATAATATGTCATCGTGCATAAAATATATTTAAATTTAGACACACTAGATTTAAACTTTATTCATAATTCGTAATGATTTATTTTACTTTAAGTTAATCTGGTTTAATTTATTATGGTTGGTAACACATTCTGTCAAAAAATTGTAGGTTATGTCCTCAAATTGTAAATATCTTAACTAAGGGAAGTGCTTTTGGGCGTTTGGATTTATTTACACAAATTGAATGTTTAACGATTAACCTGTGAACTTGTCCTAATTTCATCTGAGTAAACAGAAAGAAAAAAACCGATGAAAAAATTAATTTTATGGAGTTTTTAAATAGGTACCAATTTTTCTTATTATTGCTTAAGTTAATAGCTGGATGAGTAAATAAATACAGAATGGTATTAGAGCTTTAAGGGCTTAAAACTTTTGTATTTATTGAGTTTTTATTTATTTTATGCAAGAAATTTTTTTAGTAAACATTTTTTACAACTGGCAACGCGCAGCTACTTTGTTGGTTTGTATCTATGTACTCACAGAACACAAGTGTGTAACCAGTGGCGTATCACAAAAAATATAAAAAAACTTCTAATGCATATATTTTCTTTATCTTTGAAAAAATATCTTTTAAAATAATTTTCCATTACACCTTATGTCAAAAGGTATTCAGTGTTTTAATATATAACATTAATTACATAACACCCTGTAGTATAAGAAAAGATACAAAGAAATATAATATAAAAAACGTCAAGTTCAAAAATCAATATAAAGTTACTTAAAATTCTCTATTATATTGTATAAAATCATTTACTGTGTAAGGCTCGAGGTTTATTAGAAAGTGAAAAATTTCTTTTTTAAATCTATTTCTATTATTTAAAATTTTTATATCTCTAGGCAGTTCATTATAATATTTAATACATTTATACAGCACACTATTTTCAGTTAACGTTTTCTTATGGCGAGGGTAGTTATAATCTACCGTTCTTGTACGTATCAAAGTTATTCGTGTATAAAATGGCGTTTATCAAACTTGATACATAATATACTATTATAAAATTCCGCACCGTTTTTATTATTTTTATTAACTAAGAATTTTACATTTAAAAAAAAAATGCGATACCAAAAGTCAGAGTACATTTTATAAAATTTTCTCTGCAATCGTAGACCTAGAAGGTATAATTTAAATTGTTTAAGTAATTGTAATTAAAAATCAAGTTTTTTGAAAATATTATTTTTTTTTAAATATTCATCGTAAAGAGAAAACATTTTTCAACTGTTTTTCTTTTAAATGTTGTAAAATTAGGAACATACTTAAAATAATAAAAACTTTTCGAACTACTGGTCCGTTACTAGTAGTGTGTCACACTTGGTTAAACATGCCATGGCTCAGTAAACCTGGACATTTATTATACTATAGTATATTGCAGTCACTTACGTGTGTGCGCCAGTATTGTCGTTAATGTTAAATATTGTCGTTAATGTTAAAGCATACTTAAACTATACTCTATGTGTTAAAGCATACAGAACCCAATTGTTACTAATGATGCGTAAAAAATTAATAAACTTCAATAAATCAATTTTCTACAGTAAAAATAAAATTCAAAATTAAAATTAAAATTACTTTTTGCAGTAAATATGAAATTCAAAATAGTAGCCATGGCTGTTACAATATATAAAACTTATTGTGGTATCTTCAAGTTCACTAATACACATAATACTTTGTTTATACATATATTTTAACATTTTTATCACAGATTATAATTACATCGAAGTGTAGCGTGTCGAGTCGCAGAGAAGAAGCCTTTTTGCCTTCTGCGCATGTGCGCTTATTTGATATACAGGAAATGGACTCGGTTATTTCCTGTATGCATATATTTAAATTAAATATATCACACCTCCCTTTCTTAATTAAAATTAAATGATGTATTTTATTTTGGTAAGTATTTAGAGTAAGTTTTAATTTTTAATTTAGTTTGTAAGTATTTTTAAAATATTAATTTATTTTTAGTTTTATAAATATTTTTGTAATATTTATTTTTGTTTTATTTTTAAAATTATGTAAAACTAGGTTAAGTTTAAAATTATGTAAATAAATTAAGATTTAAGTTTACTTTTTTTTTTTGTGTACATATAATTATGTAATTTGTACTATGTTATTTTACTCTAACTACCTTCCTTTCTTAAAAAAAATATTTTGGGGGTATGTTATTTTTAATTTTTAATTAATCTTAAATATTTTATTTATTTCAAGTTTTGTACTTAAATATTTCATTTTACTTTAATCTTTTGATATTTAACAATTATAATAAATAAAGTTACATTATACAATAAACATTACATGTGAACTACAAAATATACATTTTTTTATTTTTATAATAAACAATCTTTAAGTTTATTTGGCATTTTTATTTCTCTACCCGATCTAGTTTTAATTAAATCTGTTTTAGAAGTATTTTTAGTATTAACATTGGGAATCTGGACATTTTTACTTGTGGACGGAATCTGTCCAGAATCTATTATTTTATTTTTAGGTTTATCTAAAACTTTTAAAATATTCGGTTTATTATTTATGATATTAACAACAGAAGTTTGTTCTAAATTGTCATTTAAATTTTTATTTAAAATTATGTCAGAATTATTTATATTGTCAATGTCCAAAAGGTCATTATTATGATCTTCGCGATCAATATTACGAATATCTTCATTTATTAGGTTATTTTGATCTGTAACTAAAACATTTTGATTAATTATTGCGTCAATTTCTGAATTTTTTTTATTTCTATGTTTTTCTAAACTATTTTGTGAAATTTTTATGGAATTTGAGACAAAATTAGGTATTTTTAAAAATTGTTTAAAATTTTCTTGTCTTCTTTTTACATGTTTTTCTTCTCTTGTCTTAAAATCTTGTTTCTCTGTGATGTCTTCCCTTTTTTCTTCTTTTCTTCTTCTAGCAATTTGGTCTACATGTCTTTTCCATAATAAATTGTCTCTTGTTCTGCATAAATACACTGATTTTCCTAATTTCTTCTCTATTTTTGCTTCAATCCAAAGTTTTTTATTTACCTTTCTGTAATCTCTTGCCATGACTTCTTCTTTAATCTCAAAGCTCCTTTTTCCTCCCTTTGATTCCGTTATTACTTTTTCTCTTCGTTTTTCCATATTTTCTACTGCATAATCTTCATTTTCTTCATTTACACTTGGTTTTCTCAACAAATCTAGTCTAGTTTTTAACTTTCTGCCTATCATAAGTTCTGCAGGGGTCATTTTTGTAACTGTATGTTCTGTGTTCCTAAAGCTTATTAAGAATCTTGAAATAAGTGTGTCCAATGATACTTTTTCATTTTTAGGATCCTCCAAAGCTGCTTTTAACTTGTTTTTCACAACTTTTACACAAATTTCAGCTGCACCATTTGAAGCTGGGTGATTTACGGGTGACGTTATGTGTTTAATACCATTTCTTTTATAAAAATCTAATATTTCTTGGGAAATTAGTTGTCTACCGTTATCTGAGATTACAAAATCTGGAATAGAAAATCTTGCAAACGTTGCTCTTAAATGTTTTTCAATTTCTTGACTAGATAAGTTCTTTAAAATGAATATTTCTAACCATTTACTATATGAATCCGTTAAAATTAAAAACATTTGATTTTTTATTGGTCCAAGAATATCAATGTGCACTCTTTCCATTGGTCTTCTTGCTATGGGCCATGGTGTTATAATATTTTTAATAGGGTCACTATGATTTTTAAGACATGGAACACAACTTTTTATCATATGTTCTATCTTTTCATCAATTTTTGGAAACCATACATAACTACGTGCTAAAGATTTTGTACGACAAATACCTTGGTGTGAAACATGTAGTTCTTCTAATATAATGTTCTGTAAACACTTGGGTATTATAACTCTAAATCCCCACAAAATACAACTATTTTCTATATGTAGTTCATCCCTTTTATTATAATATGGTCTTAATTCGTCATTATTTGTTTTTTTCCACCCTTTTTCTATGTTTTCAAAAACAATTTTTAAAATAGGATCTTTTAGCGTTTCTTGAGCTATTTTTTTACAATCTAAAGGCCATTCTAAACATGTTTCTGCAAAGTTTAAATAATCATTCCGTGTATATTCATTTGAAATTGTGTTAACTTTAACTGGTAATCTACTAAATGCATCTGCTACCGTATTATGTTTAGATTTTATATATTCAATTTTATAACTAAAACCTTTTATGAAAATAGCGTACCTCTGCAATCTGTCCCTGTTCCTTTGAGGAATACCTTTCTTTTCTCCAAAAATGCTTACTAATGGTTGATGATCTACTCTAATAATTATGTCTACTCCCTGGCAATATTGCTGAAACTTTTTTAATCCAAAAACCAGTGCTAACGCTTCCTTATCAATAATAGCATACGCCTCTTCATTTGGCATATATGTCCTTGATGTACATGCAATTGGTTTATCCACTCCATCTATTCGATGAAATAAAACAGCTGATATTCCGTTTAAACTGGCATCAGTGGCTAAAACTAAAGGAATATCGGGGTTAAAATGCATTAAAGCAATATCTTCCGCAATCATTTCTTTTATTTTAATAAAGGATTTTTCGCAGTCATCATTCCAACAAAAATTATTATTATTTGCCAATAATTTATAAATGGGGTGCATAATATGCGCTAAATTTTTCATAAATTTATTATAATAATTAACTAAACCACAAAATGCTCGCACTTCTGTTACATTTTGAGGTCTTGGTGCATTTTTAATAGCTGTTATCTTACTTTCAGATTTCTTTATTCCAAAACTGCCTATATCATGTCCCAAATAAGTTATCTGAGATGAAACAAAGACACATTTTTCACGTTTTAAAGTTAAACCGGCTTCACGCAATATTTTTAAAGCTTTTTTTAAATTTTCTATTAAATGTTCAAAAGTTTTACCCGATACAATGATGTCATCTATATAATTACTGATAAAAAAAAAAAAAAAAAAAAAAAAAAAAATCTTTATTGGATTAACCAAAGGGCTATCGACCTAGGTCCTTCTGCCCGTTTACAACAAATAATATGTAAATAATATGTTGAATGTTTTGTTATATACATATATATATATAAAAAAAAAAAAAAAAATATGAACTTATATATAAAAAAAAGAAAAAAAAAAATAACGAATTTTATCATAATACTCATATTTGAACCAATAAAAAGGGGAATGCTATTCCTTTAATAATTCCCACAAGGTGAGGCTTGGGTTTTTGCTTCTTCTTTGTTCATCTCCCAGATTGATGCACATTGTTTCGATATTTTTGATGTTAGATTCTGATTCTTTAAATCTTTTGGCGAGTTCTTGTATGCGTGTAAGGATGTTGGGAATATTAATAATCTCATAAAGGAGGGTGTTTGGTGGGTTATGGAGGGGGTTGTTGGGGTGTCGGGTTTTTGTGATATTTCTGATTGCTGTTGTTTCTGCAACTTCCAGTTTTTTAAGGCAAGTTTTGGTGCTGTTCATGAATAAGATACTACCATATTCCAGGATGGGACGACATATCATGGTGTATATTTTTTTTGCAGTATGTTTATCTATGCCTTTATTTTGGTACGTTAGAGATCTAAAGTGAGCCGCTCTGTTAACTGTGTTGGTTTTCATTATGTTACAGTGGGAGTTAAAGTTTAGTTTGTTGTCTATATTAATGCCCAGATATTTGGTTGATTGGCTTGGTGTGACTTGGTGGTTGTATAAACTGATTTGATCGTTTGGATAAGTTTTATTTTGGTGGAATATGATAAGTTGTGATTTATTAGGGTTAGGTCTGAGTCTCCATTTGTTGAACCAAAGGCATACTTTGTCCGTCAAATCTTGTAGCCGTGCTAGAGCCTCTTTTTTAGTTTTTCCGTGAGCTACTATTGCAGTGTCATCGGCGTATTGTAGCACATATTTGTCGAAGTCGAAATGTTTTGGGTCTTCATTGTATATGTCGTGACAGTAGATGTTATATAAAATAGGAGATAGTGGTGATCCTTGAGGCAGTCCCTGTTGGGGTGTTATTTTCTTTGATGTTCTCTCATTGATTTTTATAATTATTTCTCTGTCTACCAAAAATTCTTGGATTATTTTGATGAGCCAGTGCGGACAGTCAAGTTTTCTTAGCTTATATATCAGTCCTTTGTGCCATACACTGTCAAATGCTTTGTTAATATCCAAAAATAGAGCAGCTGTTTTGTGACCTCTAATTTTTGTTGCTTGTATGTTGTTGGCTAATATTATCAGAGGGTGAATCGTGGCTTTATTTTCTTGAAATCCGAACTGGTACATGGGAATTTTTTCTTTAACTTTTTCAAGAAGAAAATGTGCAATTAACTTTTCCAGGTTCTTGCCAATATTGGGAAGTAGTGTAATGGGCCGGTAGTTTTTTACCTTGGTATGGTCCAAGTTGGGTTTAGGGATTGTGATTATTGTACCTTTCTTCCATTCTGAGGGTATATAGCTGTTTTTAAGGCAAAAGTTGTACATTTTTATGATTAGTTGATGGATTTTGATGTTTAAATGTTTTATTACCGGTCTGGTGACATTGTCATGTCCTGGAGTAGTGTTTTTTCCTTTTGTAATTATCTCAAAATATAGATCTTCTTTTATCTTGGGTGGGTTGTTATTGAATTGGATATTTTTGTATGTGTTGTGCCATTGGTTAACCCTTTGGTAAAAGTAATCGTCGAAATTATTATTGTTTTCTTCTTGGTATGCTGATTTAAAGTGCTTATGGAAAATTTTTACCTTATCTTTATCTTCTGTGTACTTAATGTTATTTTCAATAATAGTGCTGTTCTTTCTGTGTTGTGTTTTGTATTTGGAAAGTCTTTTTATTTGGCTCCAGTATTTTTTTCCATTAAGTTGATTTATTTCTTCGCAAGTATTTATCCATTTATGTTTTCTGAATTCTTGTATAAGTTGATGGATGTCTTTGTTAAATTTGTTTATTCTTGTTTTAAAGTTTGGGTCCAAGTTTATTCTGTATTCTCTGTACATTTTACGTTTTGTTTTAATTAGTTTGATTATATATGGTGGAAGCTCATGTGTAAAAAATAGTGCTTCTTTTTTTGGTGTATATTTTGTAACCAATAGTTCTAAGGACTGGTTAAATTTGGTAATGTTAGCTTTATTAATCGTGAATTGGTTGTTTTCGTAGCACTTCATTTCCTTGTTTATTTTTTTAAAGTTACATTTGTTATAAATAAGTTTTGTTGGAGGTTTGTAAGTAAGGGAAATGTTAAGGGCTATTTCAATATTAAATGCCAGATGATCTGATCCTAAGTCAGGAACGATTTCCACATTTGTTAATATTGGAGCTAAATTTTCGGTGTACATCAATAGATCCGGCGTGCTGTCATTGTTGTGTGTCATTAAAAACGTGGGTGGGGTTTTATGTTTAATGAAATTTGTGCTGTTTATAAATTTGTTCAATTGTTTTGTTTTATATTTGTTTACATTAAAATCGCCTATAATGAGGCTGTGTTTATATAGGCTAGCTTTTGTAAAAATTGTTTCTTCTATTCTAGCAAAGGGGTGTATGTATACCAGAAAGATATGGAGTTTCTCGTTTCCCAGCGGGAATGTGACATGCAAGCATTCATTTAGTTGGTTATTTATGTGAGGTGGGTTGGCTTTTTGTAGGTTTAATGATGGGTGGGCCTGTATGAGACTACCCCCTCTGGATTTGTTGTGAATTTGGTTTCCAATTTGGCTTAGCGTTGTCCAGTCTCTGTAATCAACGTTGCTATTTGTAGAGGTTTTGGTTTCAACAAAAAGTGCACAATTTATATTATTGTTTTCTATGTAATTGTTGATTAGTAGTTTTCGTTTGGTATAGCTATTGATGTTATTATATATTATTTTTAGAGACATACTGAACATTTTTATCTTCATGTGTGGGTTTTGTTGGTGAGTCTTCATCAGGTTGGTCCAAGTCAAACATTAGTATGTACATTTTATTTCCTGAGAAAATTGCTTGTGTGTCTATGCGGAAGTTATTTACAAATCTGACTCTTAAATTTTCTATGATTTCCTCTCTGTTTGTGTTTGTTTTATTATTGATCGTATTTGTGTATTCATTAATAATGTAGTCATGTTTTGTGATTGCTTCATGTATTTTTGACTTTGTTACATGTATTGGTAGTTCCGAAGACTTTTTATTAATAGATTTTATTTGTATGTTCGGTATACCCGTGATAGGTGCCTTAGGGCGATTAGGGCATTTAAATGACCATGCTTGATGGTCAGTGGCCTTGCATGATAAACATTTTGGCTCTAGAGTAGAGGTACAAGTGGAGGTTCCATGGCTACCAAAGCATTTGCTGCATTTTGCTTGTGTTCTGCATTCTGATGATGGGTGTTCATAAGACATGCACTTATGGCAAGGAGAGGGAGCAGGTTTTGGTGGTAGGCTAGGATAGACTGGGTAGTGACAGTTTTTAAAAAACAAACCTTCTTTAAGTAGTTTAAGATACGTCTCTTCATAGGCTGTTATTATTCTTACTAATGTGGAAGGCTTACCAGTGCTTCTAGCGATTATTCTTTTGCAATATCGGTGTTTTAGGTTTATAGTTTTAAGGTATTCACTGATAACCAGGTCTTCAATTTCTATTTCCAATTTGCTTATTACAACTGAGAAGGTAGGTATTGAGGTGTCCTTTGCAGGTTGTATGTTAGGCATTGTTTCTTTATAGTTTAATATATTGTTATTAGTTTTAAGTTTATCGAGACCGGCTTGAATCTTCGACTTATCATTATCTGATTTTAGGATAAAGCCCTTTTTTGTTTTAATGATAACATCAGTTGAGTTAGGGAAACATTTTTCCCAATTTTCAGACATTTGGAGTCTTGAGCAGTTGATATTTGTTGGTGACAGGCTGTATATATGTTTATACTTTTTTTGTAGTATTTCATTCATTTTGTGTGAGAAATTTTTTGTTGTTTGCTTTGCTGTTTCGTTTGTTTTATGCTGGGTTTTTTTTTGTTTGCGGTGTTTTTTGTTATGTTGTTGATCGTCATCTTCACTATCTGTTTTATTTAAGGGTGTATTACCAATTATACGGGCTACTTCCAGGCTTGTAAGTTTATCAATCCTTTTTCTTTTATTAGAAGCTGTTGTAAATTCCATGGCTGATGCTTCTCCATCTCCATCGCCTTCAGAATCCATGATTCACAAACTTTTTCACTCGCTCTTATAAAAACTGCGTGTTATTTACTTCGCATTCAATACAAGACGTAATTACTGATATTTTCCATACCTTTAAATAAATTTTCTATATGTTTTTGTGCAATGCCAGAAGCTGGAGTTATTCCATACGGTAATTTTGTCATTTTAAATAAACCTTTGTGCGTATTGATCACTACTAAATCTTGACTTTCATTGTCTAACTCAAATTGTAAATATGCTCTACACAAATCTAATTTTGCAAAAAACTTACCATCTCTATGGTGCATAAAAATTTCTTCTGCTCTGGGCAGAGGGTATTTAAAATCTTCTAATTGTTGATTCAATGTTAATCGAAAATCTCCACAAATTCTTATCGTATTGTCAGGTTTTAAAACACATACAATTGGAGTTGCAATTTCACTATCATTTATGGGAATTAACGTACCTTCTTTTACCATTCCTTCTAACTGTTCTTCCAGTTGTTTTATATACACCAATGGAACATTTCTATGTTTCATAAAAATTTTTTTTAGCATTAGGTTTTAATTTTAATTTTATTTTAGCATGTTTATAAGTGCCTAATTTATCAGAAAAAACGTCAGAAAATTCCGCAACAAGTTTATTTTCAATTTCCTTAGCCTCAGATTCACTAACAAAACAAATGTTATTGCAGTTTAAACCAATATTAAAAGAATTTAAAAAATCACGTCCAAGTAAACATGGACCTCCGTTTCTAACAACGTAAAATTTAATATATTTAAATATATTATTTAAACCTACTTTTATCATAAAATAACCAATAGGTTGTATATTTTCACCTGTATAACCTTTCAAAATAATGTTGTCTTTAACAAGTTTAAATCGACCAAAATTCTGTTGATAAAATTCATAATTCATACCATTAATAGAAGCACCTGTATCTACTATCATAGAATATTCTTTATTACACATAAAAACGTTTAATTTAAAAGGATTACTATTGTTTACATGCGTATTTATATTAAAAATTTCAAAACTTTCATTGTTTACGTCAAAATTATCATTATTTAAGTAATTATGCCCTTTAAACTTTTTAATACATACTGATTCCAGATGTCCAACATTTTTACATTTCCTACAACGGTAATTTTTATATTTACAATGCGAAAAATCATGATTTGTCAAACCACAAACTCTACAAGTCTGTTTCGATTGCAATGGCTTCTTGTTGTTACTGTTTAGTTCCTTCTTCCCCTGTCTGGTGTCGCTCGTTGTCGTCCTACCTCGCTGGTGCATTTGCGCGGCGTTGCCAAACGTGTTTGTTGTAAGGTGTGTTCGATTTGTCTGATAACCGGTTGAATTGGACGTTTGTCTTCCATTGTTGTTGTATCTTCGCGCGAAATTCAAATTATGTTCATGAGTACTTACAATTTTAAGTGACTCCTTTTGAACAGCCAACTTCAACAAATCTTCTAATGATTTATTTTCAGATTCTTCACATATTCTATCAAGTATGTCGCTTTTTGTCATGCCACAAATAAATTGGTTTTTAAGAAATATTTCCAATTTATCACCAAAATTGCAATTTACAGCCAACGATCTGATTCTTGCGTACCAAGCACTTGAGTTTTCATCATTATTTTGTCTTGATTTATGGAATTTGATCCTTTCTCGAAATATTGACACTTGAGGGCTATACTGTTTCACTAATAATTGTGTTAAATGTTCATAAGTCTTTTCAGCAGGTTTTTCGGGAAAACACAAATCTCTCAAAAGTTTATAAGTATTCGTACCCACTAGACTAAGTAAAGTAGCAACTTTAATTTTCGGTTCTGTTATTTTATTTGCCGTAAAATATTGTTCTAGCTTTTCTTGATAAATAACAATATCATCATGAGTGTTGAATTCGTCAATTTTTCCAATGTTCGCCATCTTGACCTTGTCCACCAACTACGTCTTAACACTTTCAAACCAAATTGAATATTTTTCGAGGTAAATGCGTGGTCCAGTCCTTTCACTTACTTTAATAAAATCGTCGCCAATTATGTGGTATCTTCAAGTTCACTAATACACATAATACTTTGTTTATACATATATTTTAACATTTTTATCACAGATTATAATTACATCGAAGTGTAGCGTGTCGAGTCGCAGAGAAGAAGCCTTTTTGCCTTCTGCGCATGTGCGCTTATTTGATATACAGGAAATGGACTCGGTTATTTCCTGTATGCATATATTTAAATTAAATATATCACACTTATAATTTAATATAGTATTACAATCAAGTTTTTTGCAAATATTATTTTTCGAAAATATTCATTTTCCAAACTGTCAAAAAAAATTTATTAAAATATTGCGAACGAGTCTTAAGTTATCAATTTTTCTTTTAAAGGTTGTAAAACTAGGAACCTACTAAAAAAATAAAAACTTTACGAATTACTGGTCCGTTACCACACATGGTTAAACATGACATGGCTCAGTAAACCTGGACATTTATTATATATTATGGTCACTTACGTTTGTGCGTCAGTATTGTCGTTAATGCTAAAGCATACAGAACCCAATTGTTACTAATGATGCGTAAAAAATATGAACACTTTTAATTTAATTATTATTAGTATTACAAACAAGATCCATAGAGGGCCATTTTAATTTAAGTTAAGGAGATCCAAGGACTTCTGGAACTTTTGGAGATCAATTAATCTCAGATGTAAGCATATAATAAAATTGTTTTTTTTTTTAAAAATCACTGTATTTATATTTTAGTTTTAGATTTTGATGGAACTTTGAAAGCAGACGTCTAGGAAATACATATGGAGATCTATCAATCTTATATGTGAGTATATAATAAAATGTTTTTTTTTTAAATCACTGTTATATTATAATTTAGTCTGTTTTAGATTGGTTTAGATTGTGATGGAACTTTAACAGCAGTCGTCCAGGAAATCCATATGGAACCCTCCTCTTCTAACCTTCCACTTGTACCAATTTTGGTTTAATTGTACAATCTTAGGATTGTTCAATTAAATTTAAATTGTAGATGGATCTTGAAGGTACTTTTTGATTTTTGCCTCGGGCACATCGGTAATCCGTGCCAACCCGTTTTTAACGTGGACCACGTTGTTGCGCACCCGCACTAATCTATTTGTAACTTCATTATCTATCGTTTCCTTTTCAACCCTTCCTTTTATTTCCCCATTTCGACCCAACTGGGAGGACTTCAAGGAGAGCCAAGGACTTCTGGAACTTCTGAAGATCATTAATCTTATATGTGAGTATATAATAAAATTATTTTTCAAAAATCACTGTTATATTATAATTTAGTCTGTTTTAGATTGCTTTAGATTGTGATGGAACTTTAACAGCAGTCGTCCAGGAAATCCATATGGAACCCTCCTTTTCTAACCCTCTCACTTGGACCAATTTTAGTTTAATTGTACAATCTTTGGATTGTTCAATTAAATTTAAATTGTAGATGGATCTTAAAGGTACTTTTTGATTTTTGCCTCGGGCACATCGGTAATCCGTGCCAACCCGTTTTTAACGTGGACCACGTTGTTGCGCACCCGCACTAATCTATTTGTAACTTTATTATCTATCGTTTCCTTTTCAACCCTTCCTTTTATTTCCCCATTTCGACACAACTGGGAGGACTTCAAGGAGAGCCAATGACTTCTGGAACTTCTGGAGATCATTAATCTTATATGTGAGTATATAATAAAATTATTTTTCAAAAATCACTATTATATTATAATTTATTCTGTTTTAGATTGCTTTAGATTGTGATGGAACTTTAACCCAGATAGCACAAGTACGTTCGTAGGACGTTCGTAGGACTTCCACCCAGGACAACCCGAACGTCCTCAGGATGTCCGGGGTCTGCAAAAGTACGTTCGTAGTACGTCCACAGACTTCCGAAATAGACTGTTTCAGATGTCCTCAGGACGTCCGTATTTGACCCCAAGCTGTCCAATTCGGGACATATGAGGACCGAATTAGGACATAGTTTTATTATAATAAAAAAGCCTACAGACGTCCTGGAGAGGTATATCCTATAAGTTCAGTCCTGAAATTCTCTGAATCGCAAGATATTTTTTTAACACACTCGACTAGCTAGACATTATTCGTTACTGAGCAGATGAGGATGGAGATGGGGACTCCAAACAATTAATGTTCAGCTATGCCATTACGGACACACACTTCCAACTAAATATTGCAACCAATCGCTATTTATAGTTAGCTCGCGTGCGTAAGCAGCCGTGAGATGTATCGATTATGCCGCGGCAGGCCGAATTCCAGCCGTAAGCAGGCCGGCTAGGGCAAGCCGAAGGATTTTGCATCGGCATGCCGTATTCTGGCCGACTTCGGTTAGAACATGGCTAAACGGTACCGGGCCCCGGTAACCGGGGTAACATAACGCGGGCCGTAATTATAATTATATAAGTAAAAAAAAATGGACATCTTTTTTTTAAATCTTTTATCGTGCTTGATTAAAGAGTATTTTTAATAAAAAACAAGGTGTAATTTTTTTTGACTTAGACCCTTTATAAAGGGTGATATATCAAATTGTATCTTCAACTTTCGTCGCAGGCAGAAAACCGATGGACGTACTGAGGCCTAGGCCTCAGGATGTCCATCGGCCTAGGCCTCAGTACGTCCATCGGTTTTCTGGTCGCGACCGTCTGTAAAGGATTTAAACCGGATGTCCTCAGGACATCTTGTGCTATCTGGGAACAGCAGTCGACCAGGAAATCCATATGGAACCCTCCTCTTCTAACCTTCCACTTGTACCAATTTTAGTTTAATTGTACAATTTTTGAATTGTTGAATTAAATTTAAATTGTAGATGGATCTTGAAGGTCCTTTTTGATTTTTGCCTCGGGCACATCGGTAATCCGTGCCAACCCGTTTTTAACGTGAACCACGTTGTTGCGCACCCGCACTAATCTATTTGTAACTTCATTATCTATCGTTTCCTTTTCAACCCTTCCTTTTATTTCCCCATTTCGACCCTACTGGGAGGACTTCAAGGAGAGCCAAGGACTTCTGGAACTCTGGAGATCATTAATCTTATATGTGAGTATATAATAAAATTATTTTTAAAAAATCACGGTTATATTATAATTTAGTCTGTTTTAGATTGCTTCAGATTGTGATGGAACTTTAACAGCAGTCGTCCAGGAAATCCATATGGAACCCTCCTTTTCTAACCTTCCACTTGGACCAATTTTAGTTTAATTGTACAATCTTCGGATTGTTGAATTAAATTTAAATTGTAGATGGATCTTGAAGTTACTTTTTGATTTTTGCCTTGGGCACATCGGTAATCCGTGCCAACCCGTTTTTAACGTGGACCACGTTGTTGCGCACCCGCACTAATCTATTTGTAACTTCATTATCTATCGTTTCCTTTTCAACCCTTCCTTTTATTTCCCTATTTCGACCCAACTGGGAGGACTTCAAGGAGAGCCAAGGACTTCTGGAACTTCTGGAGATCAATTAATCTTATATGTGAGTATATAATAAAATTATGTTTTTTCAAAAATCAATTTTATATTCTAGTTTAGTCTGTTTTAGATTGCTTTAGATTGTGATGGAACTTTAAGAGCAGTCGTCCAAGAAATCCATATGGAACCCTCCTTTTCTAACCCTCTCACTTGGACCAATTTTAGTTTAATTGTACAATATTTGGATTGTTCAATTAAATTTAAATTGTAGATGGATCTTAAAGGTACTTTTTGATTTTTGCCTCGGGCACATCGGTAATCCGTGCCAACCCGTTTTTACGTGGACCACGTTGTTGCGCACCCGCACTAATCTATTTGTAACTTCATTATCTATCGGTTCCTTTTCAACCCTTCCTTTTATTTCCCCATTTCGACTCAACTGGGAGGACTTCAAGGAGAGCCAAGGAGTTCTGGAACTTCTGGAGATCATTAATCTTATATGTGAGTATATAATAAAATTATTTTTCAAAAATCACTGTTATATTATAATTTAGTCTGTTTTAGATTGCTTTAGATTGTGATGGAACTTTAACAGCAGTCGTCCAGGAAATCCATATGGAACCCTCCTTTTCTAACCTTCCACTTGGACCAATTTTAGTTTAATTGTACAATCTTAGGATTGTTGAATTAAATTTAAATTGTAGATGGATCTTGAAGGTACTTTTTGATTTTTGCCTCGGGCACATCGGTAATCCGTGCCAACCCGTTTTTAACGTGGACCACGTTGTTGCGCACCGACACTAATCTATTTGTAACTTCATTATCTATCGTTTCCTTTTCAACCCTTCCTTTTATTTCCCTATTTCGACCCAACTGGGAGGACTTCAAGGAGAGCCAAGGACTTCTGGAACTTCTGGAGATCATTAATCTTATATGTAAGTATATAATAAAATTATTTTTCAAAAATCACTGTTATATTATAATTTAGTCTGTTTTAGATTGCTTTAGATTGTGATGGAACTTTAACAGCAGTCGTCCAGGAAATCCATATGGAACCCTCCTTTTCTAACCTTCCACTTGGACCAATTTTAGTTTAATTGTACAATCTTAGGATTGTTCAATTAAATTTAAATTGTAGGTGGATCTTGAAGGTACTTTTTGATTTTTGCCTTGGGCACATCGGTAATCCGTGCCAACCCGTTTTTAACGTGGACCACGTTGTTGCGCACCCGCACTAATCTATTTGTAACTTCATTATCTATCGTTTCCTTTTCAACCCTTCCTTTTATTTCCCTATTTCGACCCAACTGGGAGGACTTCAAGGAGAGCCAAGGACTTCTGGAACTTCTGGAGATCAATTAATCTTATATGTGAGTATATAATAATATTATGTTTTTTCAAAAATCACTGTTATATTATAGTTTAGTCTGTTTTAGATTGCTTTAGATTGTGATGGAACTTTAACAGCAGTCGTCCAGGAAATCCATATGGAACCCTCCTTTTCTAACCTTCCACTTGGACCAATTTTAGTTTAATTGTACAATCTTAGGATTGTTCAATTAAATTTAAATTGTAGGTGGATCTTGAAGGTACTTTTTGATTTTTGCCTTGGGCACATCGGTAATCCGTGCCAACCCGTTTTTAACGTGGACCACGTTGTTGCGCACCCGCACTAATCTATTTGTAACTTCATTATCTATCGTTTCCTTTTCAACCCTTCCTTTTATTTCCCTATTTCGACCCAACTGGGAGGACTTCAAGGAGAGCCAAGGACTTCTGGAACTTCTGGAGATCAATTAATCTTATATGTGAGTATATAATAAAATTATGTTTTTTCAAAAATCAATTTTATATTCTAGTTTAGTCTGTTTTAGATTGCTTTAGATTGTGATGGAACTTTAAGAGCAGCCCTGCTGAAAAAAACTGATCGAAACTCGATCTTTTTTTATCATATTTGATCATGGTCCAGAAAATTCTCGATCCTTTTTTATCATATTTAATGAGGTTCTAGAAATTCTCGATCCTTTTTTATCATTTTCGATCAGATTTCGCAGTCGATCCTATTTGATCATAAAAACACGATCGAGTTTCGATCCTTTTTTATCATATTTGATCAGATTTCGAAGTCGATCCTATTTGATCATGAAAACACGATTGAGTTTTGATAACATATTATCGAAACTCGATCGTGTTTTCATGATCAAATATGATCGACTACTAGGTTCTTGAAATTCTCGATCCTTTTTTATCATTCTCGATCAGATTTCAAAGTCGATCCTATTTGATCATAAAAACACGATCGAAACTCGATCCTTTTTCGAACATTTTTGATAAGGTTTTCGTGGTCAAAAAGGATCGTTTCGATCCTGTTTTCATGATCAAATAGGATCGAGTTTCGATCCTTTTTGATAACGAAAACAGGATCGAAACTCGATCCTTTTTCGATCATTTTCCATAATGTTTCCATAATTAATTCTAAAATAAAAGATACAATTTTCAAAACATGAAAACTTTATTGGGCACTTTCAAAAAGATCGGATGAGAACGATGATGATAATGAAATTCGTAATTATAATTACATTTCCTTATTATAAGAAAAAGTAGTATTATGTACTACTTTTCATGCGCTACCTTATGATGATTAATTAATGATACGAGGTATTGCGCCTAGGCCATCGATATATTTAAATTAAAAAAAGTTCCAATAAAATAAAATCTTGACATACTTGTCTAGGGAAATCTAGGGATTTTTTTTTTAAAAATCTGGGGAAATAAAAAAATATCATCTGGCAACCCTGTCTGTAATGTGTCTATAATCTGTGCACGTGCTTGTCATGTTGGTTAGTGTTTTTTGTTATCGATTTTACGGTTTTACTGTGGGTTTTTCTTTAATATAATAATTAAAAATTCGATGAAAAGTACTGATTGCCATCAAACAAAAAAAACTTATGATTTCCGAGTGGCGGCAATTTTTTATGAATTTTGTTTTTTCGGCTCCTGAAAAGTAAGGTTATGTATACAAATTTTACTATGAATTTATTTGTTATAGGTAAATTTAAAGACAGCAAGATAGCAAGATGTCAATTAATTTAACCGCTGATGGACCATGTGCTTTTGTTAAATTTTGCGACACGGGGCACAAAAAAAGGGTGTTGCTGTCGGAAATTTCAAATTTCGATGCAAAAACTTTCTCTCGAAACAAGAAATACTTTATTGAACGTGAGGGAGCAACTGCGCAATGCGTTGTTTCTTTTTTTGCAAGTAAATAATTAATTTTTAGTCTTGTATATAGTTATACAGGGTGATTCAGTTCCCTACCAGGGAAAAATGTTCCTCCCATTATCCTAATTCAGAAAAATATCACACATAAGTTGACAAAGAAAAAACGTTTTTTCGTCATATCTTCTATGAAAATGATAAATATTAATCATAATTTTGTATACATACCTTTCATATGAAAGCCCTATTTTTGAAAAATAAAATTGTTAAAATTTGATACATCATTGGCGTGCAATGGGGCCACATCAAAATATAAAGAAAAAAAGTACGCCACAATATATGAGCTAAAGCAAAACGAAAATACAAATCAAAAAAAAAATTTGAAAAATCGCCGAAGGAAAAAAGGTATTCATATATGAATGAAAATTTGCAAGATTATTTTGCGAAAGTTAAAAAGACAATATTAAAATAGTAATATAAATATATTCCCTAAAGGGACACTTTTTTTTTGTTTTAGAAAAAGGATAAAAATTTCATCACCATCGTCATCCGATATTTTTGAAAACGAAAATGTCCAATAAATTTTTCATGTTTTGTAAATTGTATCTTTTATTTTAGAATTAATAATGGAAACCTTATGAAAAATGATCAAAAAAGGATCGAGTTTCAATCCTGTTTTCGTGATCAAAAACGATATCGAACCTCGATCCTATTTAATCATAAAAACAGGATCGAAACTCGATCCTTTTTGATCACGAAAACAGGATCGAAACTCGATCCTTTTTCGATCATTTTTCATAAGGTTTCCATAATAAGTAAAAGTAGTACTATATACAACTTTTCATACTCTTACCTTATGACAGTAGTCTGAAAAGAGAGACCCAAAAATGACTTATCCCCTTATTCCCCGAAACCACGGAATTATTGTTGTGAATATTATTTTATAAAATATATGACTGTTATTATTATAATTACGAATTTCATCATCATCGTCGTCGTCATCCGATTTTTTTGAAATACAAAGTGCCCAATAAAGTTTTCAAGTTTTGTAAATTGTATCTTTTATTTTAGAATTAATTATGGAAACCTTATGAAAAATGATCGAAAAAGGATCGAGTTTCGATCCTGTTTTCGTGATCAAAAAGGATCGAAACTCGATCCTATTTGATCCAGAAAACAGGATCGAAACTCGATCCTTTTTGATCACGAAAACAGGAGACAAAATCCTTATCAAAAATGATCAAAAAGGATCGAGATTTAAACTCGATCCATTTTCGATCAGTTTTTTTCAGCAGGGAGTCGTCCAAGAAATCCATATGGAACCCTCCTTTTCTAACCCTCTCACTTGGACCAATTTTAGTTTAATTGTACAATATTTGGATTGTTCAATTAAATTTAAATTGTAGATGGATCTTAAAGGTACTTTTTGATTTTTGCCTCGGGCACATCGGTAATCCGTGCCAACCCGTTTTTACGTGGACCACGTTGTTGCGCACCCGCACTAATCTATTTGTAACTTCATTATCTATCGGTTCCTTTTCAACCCTTCCTTTTATTTCCCCATTTCGACTCAACTGGGAGGACTTCAAGGAGAGCCAAGGACTTCTGGAACTTCTGGAGATCATTAATCTTATATGTGAGTATATAATAAAATTATTTTTCAAAAATCACTGTTATATTATAATTTAGTCTGTTTTAGATTGCTTTAGATTGTGATGGAACTTTAACAGCAGTCGTCCAGGAAATCCATATGGAACCCTCCTTTTCTAACCTTCCACTTGGACCAATTTTAGTTTAATTGTACAATCTTAGGATTGTTGAATTAAATTTAAATTGTAGATGGATCTTGAAGGTACTTTTTGATTTTTGCCTCGGGCACATCGGTAATCCGTGCCAACCCGTTTTTAACGTGGACCACGTTGTTGCGCACCGACACTAATCTATTTGTAACTTCATTATCTATCGTTTCCTTTTCAACCCTTCCTTTTATTTCCCTATTTCGACCCAACTGGGAGGACTTCAAGGAGAGCCAAGGACTTCTGGAACTTCTGGAGATCATTAATCTTATATGTAAGTATATAATAAAATTATTTTTCAAAAATCACTGTTATATTATAATTTAGTCTGTTTTAGATTGCTTTAGATTGTGATGGAACTTTAACAGCAGTCGTCCAGGAAATCCATATGGAACCCTCCTTTTCTAACCTTCCACTTGGACCAATTTTAGTTTAATTGTACAATCTTAGGATTGTTCAATTAAATTTAAATTGTAGGTGGATCTTGAAGGTACTTTTTGATTTTTGCCTTGGGCACATCGGTAATCCGTGCCAACCCGTTTTTAACGTGGACCACGTTGTTGCGCACCCGCACTAATCTATTTGTAACTTCATTATCTATCGTTTCCTTTTCAACCCTTCCTTTTATTTCCCTATTTCGACCCAACTGGGAGGACTTCAAGGAGAGCCAAGGACTTCTGGAACTTCTGGAGATCAATTAATCTTATATGTGAGTATATAATAAAATTATGTTTTTTCAAAAATCAATTTTATATTCTAGTTTAGTCTGTTTTAGATTGCTTTAGATTGTGATGGAACTTTAAGAGCAGTCGTCCAAGAAATCCATATGGAACCCTCCTTTTCTAACCCTCTCACTTGGACCAATTTTAGTTTAATTGTACAATATTTGGATTGTTCAATTAAATTTAAATTGTAGATGGATCTTAAAGGTACTTTTTGATTTTTGCCTCGGGCACATCGGTAATCCGTGCCAACCCGTTTTTACGTGGACCACGTTGTTGCGCACCCGCACTAATCTATTTGTAACTTCATTATCTATCGGTTCCTTTTCAACCCTTCCTTTTATTTCCCCATTTCGACTCAACTGGGAGGACTTCAAGGAGAGCCAAGGACTTCTGGAACTTCTGGAGATCATTAATCTTATATGTGAGTATATAATAAAATTATTTTTCAAAAATCACTGTTATATTATAATTTAGTCTGTTTTAGATTGCTTTAGATTGTGATGGAACTTTAACAGCAGTCGTCCAGGAAATCCATATGGAACCCTCCTTTTCTAACCTTCCACTTGGACCAATTTTAGTTTAATTGTACAATCTTAGGATTGTTGAATTAAATTTAAATTGTAGATGGATCTTGAAGGTACTTTTTGATTTTTGCCTCGGGCACATCGGTAATCCGTGCCAACCCGTTTTTAACGTGGACCACGTTGTTGCGCACCGACACTAATCTATTTGTAACTTCATTATCTATCGTTTCCTTTTCAACCCTTCCTTTTATTTCCCTATTTCGACCCAACTGGGAGGACTTCAAGGAGAGCCAAGGACTTCTGGAACTTCTGGAGATCATTAATCTTATATGTAAGTATATAATAAAATTATTTTTCAAAAATCACTGTTATATTATAATTTAGTCTGTTTTAGATTGCTTTAGATTGTGATGGAACTTTAACAGCAGTCGTCCAGGAAATCCATATGGAACCCTCCTTTTCTAACCTTCCACTTGGACCAATTTTAGTTTAATTGTACAATCTTAGGATTGTTCAATTAAATTTAAATTGTAGGTGGATCTTGAAGGTACTTTTTGATTTTTGCCTTGGGCACATCGGTAATCCGTGCCAACCCGTTTTTAACGTGGACCACGTTGTTGCGCACCCGCACTAATCTATTTGTAACTTCATTATCTATCGTTTCCTTTTCAACCCTTCCTTTTATTTCCCTATTTCGACCTAACTGGGAGGACTTCAAGGAGAGCCAAGGACTTCTGGAACTTCTGGAGATCAATTAATCTTATATGTGAGTATATAATAATATTATGTTTTTTCAAAAATCACTGTTATATTATAGTTTAGTCTGTTTTAGATTGCTTTAGATTGTGATGGAACTTTAACAGCAGTCGTCCAGGAAATCCATATGGAACCCTCCTTTTCTAACCCTCTCACTTGGACCAATTTTAGTTTAATTGTACAATCTTAGGATTGTTGAATTAAATTTAAATTGTAGATGGATCTTGAAGGTACTTTTTGATTTTTGCCTCGTGCACATCGGTAATCCGTGCCAACCCGTTTTTAACGTGGACCACGTTGTTGCGCACCCGCACTAATCTATTTGTAACTTCATTATCTATCGTTTCCTTTTCAACCCTTCCTTTTATTTTCCCATTTCGACCCAACTGGAAGTACTTCAAGGAGATCCAAGGACTTCTGGAACTTCTGGAGATCAATTAATCTTATATGTGAGTATATAATAAAATTATGTTTTTTCAAAAATCACTGTTATATTATAATTTAGTCTGTTTTAGATTGCTTTAGATTGTGATGGAACTTTAAGAGCAGTCGTCCAGGAAATCCATATGGAACCCTCCTTTTCTAACCCTCTCACTTGGACCAACTTTAGTTTAATTGAACAATCTTTGGATTGTTCAATTAAATTTAAATTGTAGATGGATCTTAAAGGTACTTTTTGATTTTTGCTTCGGGCACATCGGTAATCCGTGTCAATCCGTGTTGTTGTGTACCCGCACGTAAGTAATAATTTTGTTTTTAGCATATTTTTCATATTTAAATACTTTGTTTTAGGAAATTATAGGTAAATAATTTGATAAGGAGGGTGGAGGGTAACTCCGCCAGGTATTTTTAACCTGCCGGTCCCAAGCCCGGAAAAAGGAGGAGGGCCCTCACTCTTTTCCTACCCATAGAAAAACAAGGTTTCAGCAAAATAATTTTCATTTTTTGGAATCAGCGCAACAAATTTACCGTAGAAAAGTTATTGGCCAGTTGATAAATATTTTATTTAATTTCCATAAAAATATAATATGTATTTTGAACAATTAAGGTTAAAAATACAATTTACCGTAGAAATAGCACAAATTTTAACGCAAAAAATATACTCACTAAAATTATCAAACTTGTGGCAAGTCTTTCCAGCCGCGGCAGCCACATGCAAAGGGGTGTACAAATTCCTATCGTTGGCATTAACATCGGCCCCATTTTTAATTAAAACCTCAGCGGTATCAACGTGCCCCATCTGAACAGCACAATGCAGGGGCCTGACGTCCTTTTTGTCGCATGCATTGACAATGCAACCTTAAACATGGCACGCCGTTTTAAAACTTATTAAATAATTTTTAAATATCAAATTTTATTGTTATATTAAAAAATTTAGGTTTACATTTAAATTTAAAATATTTTTAACTATCATGTATTGAAAGACAAAATTTACTAACAGTTCACTTCTGTTTAAATCATTTTTTAATAAAAATAATTTCTTAAGTAATTTATTTGGCCAAAATTTTGTAAATCCCAAACAAATTTTGTATAAAATTATTTAGATTAAATTGGTAAAGCCATTTAAAATAAAAATACATAAAAAATATTTTTTACCAAAATAGTTTAAAAACTTAATTTTTTTTAATCTCAAAACAATTGATAATAAAAAAATATTTTAATATAAAATGCAAATGTATGGCAAGCCGTTTTACTACTTAATGTACAATTTTTATACAATTAATAGTTATTTAAGATATAAGTGGGATAAGAGCTTTATTAACGTACGCATGCGAAATTTGCCAAACGAGTGCGTAGCACGAGTTGGGCAATCGCAAAAGTACGTTAATAAAGCGTTATCACACGTATATTGTACAAATTTTTATCTACGCCTCTAAATGAAAAAATAAACGGTAATTATTTTTGTCTAAGACTTAATTTAGGGTTATTTTGACATTTTGACTTTTTTATTTGATTGGTTAAAAGCAGAGAAAAACGCGTGCGTTAATAAACTTCTTATCTCACTCGCTTTTTCCTAATGAAAAATGTGAACCAAACCTTACCAATTTGATGTTTAAAGTGCGACGATGCCACACATTTTCGATCTGGTGAGCTTCGAAGGTCATGTAAATTTTCGATCTGGCGAGATTCGATCTATTGAGTTTCGATGCATCGAGGCGTACCCAAATACCACATAAGTTAAAAATGTGAGTGCTTATAAAACGATGAAAAACATTAAATTCAGTTTCAAATAAAATGGTTAAATATGTTGTTAAAAAGGTTTTCTTAATAAAATTAATTTGTGACCAAAAACAACTGGCAACAAACCAGAGAAGAAGAAGAACAACTGGCAACATTGTAAAACAACAAGATTTCGCATGTTATTATATTGACAGATGTCAATTATATTTAAATTTAAGATAAGAAAACAAATGTTATTAAATAATTGTGCACTAAATACGAATAGCAAGATTTTACATTGCATATAAATGTTATTTCTAGACATGCCAGTTATAGGTATACATAAACAGGTTGTGTTTGCAAGATCCAACTGATTTGTTATTTTAAAATTCAAGTTTGTACTTGTAAAATGGATGAAATAATTGAACTCGATTCCAGTGACGAAACAATTGTGTTAAATCCGTCTGAAATAGCTAATTTAGATAATGATTCTAATAGCACAGAACAAACGGATGATCTACTAAGTGAAGCTGATTTAATACTTAAAAAATATACATCTGACTTAAAACCTGGTAGTAGTGCATTTTCATCACAATCAAACTTTAATGAATTTTCTGATGATGAGCCTTCAAGCAAAAAAACTAGAAACTCCAATGATTGTGATGAAATTATGAGACAATTGAATAGTGAGGATAATATTTTTAAAGAATTTGCTAAAAAATACAAGAAAAAAGAGGATGTACCCAGTACTCATACTGGTTTATATGATAAACCTATTTTATTAAATAAAGAATTGGAAGAAAACTTTGACCAAGATACTGATTTTTTAACAAAAACAGATGATGATCTAGAAGCTGCTGATTTGTTGATGAAAGAAATTTATGCAAAATACAATCTAGGCAGCATTAATTCTAAAACAAGTAGCAGCAAGTCTTCTATTGAAGAACAAGGGGGAAATAAATTAAAAGGTAAAAAACCTTTATCGAAGAATGAGAAAGCACTAGAAAGGGAAGCAGCAAAAGTTGTAAGAATGCAGAAAAAAGATGAATTGGCAAGGGAAAAGAGAAATAAAGAAGCTTTAAGAATGTTAGAGAAGAATATAAATCCATCTGAATGTTTAAAGGTAAATATTGAATAGGTATGGCATAGGTGTGTCAAAAAATACAAAAGCAAAAAACTATTCCAGAATATGTATTTTCCTTACACTGGGTATAATAAATTAATATGTATTATTAATAAAAAGTAGTTTATTACAGTTAATTTTGATGATGAAATATTTCAACAACCTTATTGGAATGTAATTATTAATACTTTGCAAAATGCTAATGTATCATTTACAAAAATAGCACAGCCAATTCCAAAATTAATATCATGGACCAGAAAAACTAATTTTATTGAAAAAGAGGTATTCATACAAATAATATTTTCTGTCCATCAAAAATTAACATTTTTTATTTTTTTTCAGAAACTAATTTCTAAAGACATTGAAGAACAACATTTGCTGTTGTTAATGGACTCGAAAGATTTTTTAATCCACATTAAAGAAAAAACCCTTACGATTTTCATACAAAGCATACATTCATTGTTCACAGAGAAAAAACAATTATCATTGGGAGTTTATGGTTTGGCACAGTACTTTAAGTTTAAAAAAAATAAGGAAAAAAGTGATTTTCAATCGGCAATAAGGGAGACTGAAAGCAAAATGCCCAATGGGTTTAAAGATTTTCCCAAAGTCGACAGAAAAACAGTTGAATTTGCTTTGGCTGAGTTGCAATTGTTTTGTTTGTGTTATTTTAGAGCTTTGGAAAGTCACGATGATGTTTCTGTGTTTATAATGGAATGTACCAAATCGGTCGCCAAAAAACCTTATAAGTAAGTTTTAATTTTACCCTTTTTATGATCTAAAATATGTTATTTAATTTTAAACATTTTCCACAATCATAATTAATAATTATTATAATTATTGTCAAAGTATTAAAAAACATGTTTTTTAAACTGTTCAAAAACTGTTTTTTTAGTGTTTTAAACATGTCCATAGAGTTTTTTAATTGTCACAAAACATATCCTCCAGTTAAAACATTTTTAAAAATAAATAAATAAAATCTAACATCTGTTGGACAGTTCTAACCTTACTTTCTCATAGTTTAAACCTGTTCATAATTCCTGTTGCGGTTATTGGAGTAGAATAAATGTCACAACATTAAAAAGTTTTATTTTGACAGTTGAGGTTATGTATCTGTCACTTTAACGCTATTATGTAATTAATGTAATTTATTAAAATACTGCATACCTTTTGACATAAGGTGTAACGGAGAAATATTTAAAAAAATATTTTTCCAAAGATAAAGAAAAAATATGCATTAGAATTTTTTTATATTTTTTGTGATAGGTGCGCCACTGGTTACGCACTTGTGTTCTGTGTGTACAAAGATACCAACCAAGTAGCTGCGCGTTGCCAGTTGTAATAAATTGTAATAAAAATTTGTCTTGCAAAAAATAAATAAAAACTCAATAAATACAAAAGTGTTATGCCCTTAAAGCTCTAATACCCTTCTGTATTTATTTACTCATCCAGCTATTACTTAGCTTAAGCAATGATTAGAAAATTTGGTACCTATTTTAAAAACTCCATAAACACAAAATTCATTTTTTGATCGGTTTTTTTCTTTCTGTTTGGTCAGATGAAATTAGGACAAGTTTGCAGGTTAAACTTTAAACATTCAATTTGTGTAAATAAATCCAAAAGCACTTCCCTTAAGATATTTACAATTTAAGCAAATAACCTAAAATTTGAAAGATATGCACCAGATTCTGTCACTTACCTTCATTACAAAAATGACATAATCAACAATTAATAAAAACGCCAAATTAACAATTTGCATTGTAATTTTTGTAGTTAAGCTAAATTTAAGCTAAATTTAAACAAAATTTTGCAACTTTTTTGACAGAATCTGGAAACGCTGGTTGTTACCAACCATAACATAATAAATTAAATTAGGCAATCAGATTAGCCTAAATATCCTACTTGATCAGTGGCGTACTTTTTGGTAGGATGAAGGTTATTATAACTTATTTTTAGTCTAGAATTTAGAAAAAAAAGTTTCAGGTGCTTCTTTATGGACCCTAATTAACTACCTATTTTAATACATTACATTAATAACATAATACCCTGTATAAGGACATTTTTGAACCCAAAAGTAATGGTTTAAAAAAAAACAAAAAAGTCGTATAGAAATAAAAAAAAACTTCCCATTTAGTAAAAATATTATTTATTATAAATAAATAATATTTTTAGATTAAAAAAGCAAGAAAGCTACCAACAAGAGACTGAATGGTTTCAAGGTGACAAAAAAGACTGCATTAGAGTTGATAAACATGGAAATGGTCTTTCTCGGCTATGGACACAAGTTTTAACAATGTTTCCTTTAGCGAGACTAGAGACTGCAGAGGCAATTTCATCTCTTTATTCGAATCCAAAAGCTCTTTTTGAGGTAACTCAAAATATTTGTAATTTTGTATGCATAAAAACAATGATTTAAATATTTTTAGGCATACGATAATAGCCAATCAGAACAGGAAAAGGAGCAATTACTACAAGAACTGAGAGTCAGAAGAGCTGCAGGCCCAAACACGTCTTTTAGAAAAATCGGACCTGAAATGAGTAAAAAAGCGTCTAATTTTTTTAATTCGCAAGAAAATGTTTTACTGTAATTTAATAAATTATACCTATTAACCAGTTTTATTACTAACTAACCACAAAACAAAGTTTTTTTCTGGGTTTAGTGTCTATAGATTTTAGTTTTGGAGAATTTTTGACCCCCTTTTCTATTCATAGTTACTTTTCCTGTGAAAAGTTGGTACTGTTTCAATACTGCAAATCCGGCAACATCGCAGCAGTCCGCCATTTTTCACGATTCTCCAATGTTTTGAAAACATAAATAAAGGTTAAAAATATTTGGAAACGTTTTCCTAAAAATGGATAACAATATGCTTTGCAATAACACATTGAATTTTTCTGAAAATTCCCAATTGAGCCACAAAATATATGAGGTAATAATAATTATTGTTGTTACTTACAGGTTAATGAATACTGACTATTTTAGGCTCAGGACTCGATGCAGACTGCAAATCCTGCAGATTTCGATTTTGCGACCCCAATGCGCAATTCCTTCATAAAAAACCCGGAAGATTGCATGAAATACGCGTATTCAAACGACAGAGAGAACTGGGCCATATCCAGCGATCATTGTTATGCCAGACCGTGGAATTGGCGGCCAGAGAGCAGTTTTTTGAGGCCCGCTAAAACTTTGTTTATTCAAAAATCACAACACAAAAGTAACAGAAAGTCGACAAATCCTCTGGCGCCGTTGCAAGACGCTGAAGATTTAATAGATGTGGACAGTGAGCCTGTCGATCAACCACTTAATTATGATTTTGATAAGGCTAAACAGTTAATGGACGAGTGTGATAGGTTTGTTGAAACAGTGAATCCTGAAGCCGAAGAGGATGAGGAAAATTGGGAGGACAAAATTGATAAGTAAGTTTTTAAATTTAAACATAAATCCATATTATGATTAGAAAATTCAAGTTTTATGACATTTTAAAAAAAGTTTCCAAAGTATTGGTAATTTTACACACTGTTTTAAGTAATATAGTTTTAGGACATTTTTAAAAGAAAAAAAACATTTATTAATACAGTTTTCAGATACCTAGTCTTTTATAATAAAGTCTTTACTTAAATACATTTAAATATATTTTTAATCATTTTTTACAAATTTATTGTAAATGGGCAGAAATACTAAGGTCGTTTTGGATTTTTTTTTCATTTATTTTAGAAAAAAGTAATTAAAATCCATTCATTACAAAGTTATTCAAATTAAATAGTTTTAAGGCTTTATAGGTATAATAGATTTTGATGTATCATAGCTATTTTTATTAATAATAGATGAGTTTGGGTGAATATATTGAGATGTCCCCCAAGTAAAAATGATTATTTTTTATTTTTGGTTGTTTCACTGTTAGTCTAGAATGGGGTTTTTGGGAAGCCACCAGGTCTAGTAATAACATAACATAAATGGTTCTGCACTAATGCAAGAATTTTAAGAAATCATACATTTTGAATATTAGAGCTTCACGGAAGATAGCTTCACGGAGGTTAGGATTTCGTATTTTATCCCTTTGTATATATGGAATAAGTAAATGTATCTTTTGACACCTTAATATTTATAATAAAAATCTACTACTGAGATATTACACTTCACGGTGGAAAGGTTTTTAAATAGCAAATTAATGAACTTAAACTTTTGAATTATAAAACAGCAACACTCTCATCTGCGTATAAATTCTAACTGACCTTCAGGAATCACATGCATCTCTAATGTCATAAACAGAGGTATTTGCTTATTTAAAATGATTAAAGCGCCATCCGTTGCATAAAATTTAAAGCAAAAACAGTTTCACGGAGGATAGAATTAATTTTTGTAACACCTACATAAATAGTTACAAAAATTATTTTTTTTAATTTTTAATAATATTTTATATTTGATTCGATTGCTTTGGATGTGTTTAATTTACTGATATTTTTAGTATGCTTTTACTACCTCAGATATTTGAAAACATATAGGTTAACCTAGAAAGAGTAACAGTCACGGAGGATAAGTTTTAGACTTTTAAAACATTGTAATAAATATGAAAGATGAAAACACAATAAAAGTGTAGGTCAAACTCATTTAGTTTTATTAAATATCACGGGGTAGCAATATCGGGGGACATTTCGTGAGACTCACCCGTTTGAGTTTTAATGCTAAATATAATTAACGCATAACAAGTAAAAAAACTCTAAAACGCCTTTACCAATCTTTATAAAATTTTGGATAAAAATACTTTATTGAAAAATTAAATATCCTTAAAGCCCTTTTATTTAATAATAAAAAACGCTCGAAAAAAATATACTGTGAAAGACCGTATTTTTGTTAGTATCCCCTAAAAATGTTGTACAAACAGTAACGAAAATACAGTGCTTCAAATTCGTCAAAAATGACCACTTTTCAGCAAAATATTCGTTCGTTTGGTTTGTACAAAATTTTTAGGGTGTACTAACAAAAATACGGTCTTTAACAGCATATTTTTTATTTAGAAAAATCCCTAAAAGTTATTTTTTAAACGTTTTTTTATTATTAAATAAAATGGCTTTAAAAATATTTTCTTAAAAAACCCTCAAACACGTAAACTGAGATATAAGTTGAAGTATTTTTTTACAAAATTTCATATAGATTGGTAAAGGCGTTTTAGAGTTATTTTTTGTTTACTTATTATGCGTTAATTTTAAGGATTATCTGGATAATTTATTATTTTAACTTAGCGTCGCACTTGAAACACAATCAACAAGGTAAAAATGGCCAGATTGACGCAAAAAGTTTATAAATATGTTTAAATAACTTACCAATATTTAGGAAATAATATTTACATAAAATTGCTAAATAAATGTTGAAAATATTTACGTGATATTTATGAAATATTTACGCGTAAAATTTTTGAATGTTTGTACAACATTTTATGAACCTTTTATTTATAAATATTGTTCTCCAAACGTCCTGACAACATTTTTAAAACTTATTGTGTTATGTAACTATAGTTATTATTTTAGCAAAATTATAGTTTTAAACCATAAATTTTTTTGTACCGTTTTTACTGTAAAAATATCTTCTTAGTAAGCATGTAGTTATTTAAACTTAAAATGCTGCTTGGGCTGTGTACCACAATAACTTTAACAACTTTTCCCAGGTTGTTTTTATAAACGTTTCATTTTTTAGATCCTATTGGACAGTGAACCAAAATAGAGTTTACCAAGGCTTTGTAAACGTATTGAATATGTACCATTTGGCCAAATTGGCGCAAACTAATGCAAGGCACGAGCCTATCATTAGAAGGACAGTGGTGGATAAGGCTGCTCAGAGAGTTAGACGAGTAATGGCCTTAGTTAGTTGGGATACAACTACATGCCAATGGATTCATCAATTGTTGATTGATAATTTAAGTAAAGATTACTTAGCTGCCTATTTGGATATTTTACAGGTATAGTTTTTCTAAATTAATAAATACATTTTATTTAACTTTGCCTTCTATATATTTAGCCAATTTATTAGACTAACTCACAAACTTTGTAAAATGCATTTTTGAACTACACACATTCTTATGATTCAGTTAAAATTTTACTATTTTTTTTCGAAACATAATTTTTAGAGATTTTTTTTTTAATTTTTAAAAATCGAAAAAAATAGTAATTATGATTAATTAATTATGAGCGAGTTTTTGTCTCCCAAATATTTTTTGAAGAAAATTAAATGCTCTACAAAAAAGATTTGATTGGAATTTCCTGTCAGATGAACTGTTTTCTTACAATCATGCCTTAAAAATTGGTATAGTTTTACAATTTGATCTTTTAACTTTGGAATGTTGTAATTCATGCAAAAATCAGTACCCGAAAAAAACCGATAGATATTCTTATGGGAAATCAAATGATTTACAAAAAAGTCTTTTAACATTTTTGGCTAAATTCACTCAATCGAAAGTTATTCAAGGTTAGAGTTGAATTCAAAACAAAATTCTTGTTTTTTCCTCTGTAGATTTTTTTTATGGATGATTATTTGATTTTTGTCTTTATAAATGTGTATTATATAACTAATTAACAATTTCCAATAAAAAACCAACGTGATTGTTATTATTTAAACGATTAAATGGGTAACAGTGAAAATAATAGTTTCTAAAGAAAATAGCTTCTTAAAGCGAAAAAATTCAAATGTGTGAAAGCATATTTTCGATATACTTTTCGAAAAAAAAATTGTTGATTTTTTTGGCCCAGTAGATGATAAAAACAAAATTTAAATCATTTACAGACATTAAAATACGTGGTTCCATCATTTGCGGAAAAATTCATGCAAAACTGTACACCAAAACTGGCCACCCTAAGCAACGAGAGCCTGACCCCATTGTTAAAGAGACCTTGGGACCCGGTGGAGTCCAGTTTACAACTGGACAAGCCCAAAAAGCTCCCTGGAAATCCAGTTTTGGTGGTGGTGCCTTCCGGACCCACAATGCCAAAAAGGATGCAGAAGTGGGTGACCCAACTGTCCAATTTGGGTACTGTTATAACAATACCAACTAACATTGGTAAGTAGTGCTAATTATTTTTCTTAAAATCTTGTATTAGTTAAAAGTAGTAACATCATTTTGATGATTTTGAAAACTGAATATTTGAAAAAATTTGAAAATTTTAAATGTTTTGAAAATTCTAGAAATACCTAGGTACTAAAATTTGATTATTTTTTTTATATTTAATAGTTTTTGTGATATTTAATTTTTTTCAAAAATTTAGAGAGAAAAAGTTAATCGAAAGCCGTTAAAAATATTTGAAAATTTTATACAGGGTGTCTGGTATTTACATTGACTTTTTTGTCACTTTAAATACCAATAACTTTTTTATTTCAAACGCTACTACCATACAATTTTCACACATTCAACAAAAAATAATGTTTTCTCTTGAAATGTCACAGCTTTTCCTATACCTAAAATGAATATTTCCACCAACTTCAACAAAATTTATTTGTTCTTTTCAGAGGCTTTAAGCCGTAATTTTCGTTTTTCATACCTTCTAATGCAAATTTACTTATACCAGAACACACTGCAAAGTGCGAACATAACCCAATTGTGTATGTTTTATATTGCCGCAATCCTCTTCAAACCAAGTTTTTGTCAATAATAAGGTTTATTCAGTTATAAATGTATTTATGTGTATATTTAATAATACATTTTAAACATGTATTACTCTTATAATGTAATAAACAGGTATTTAAGTATATGTAAGATAACCTACAAATCTTTAGTCATTTAAAATATGCTATGTTGCCAAATTGGTTCAAACTTAAATCAGTGGATATGCGTAAATCAGTTGATATAAATAAATCAACGTTTCTGCATAAGGCCCTTAATATTATTAAACTTATTCAGAGAAACTTTTTTAGAGAAAAATTCCAACAAGGGTTAATTATCATATTTCGTAAAAAAATGTTGTTGCTTATATGCTCTTCGACTTATATTTCTCGTTTAGGTTCTACTGGTCACCGAATGACGATGGGCCATTGCGCCGACCAGCTGTTTGTGACCACGAGAGCCAAGATACAGGAAATCAAGGCCGATCACCCGGGCAGAGGTATCGTGCTGGTGGGATTTAACACCGGCGCGACTTTGGCGCTGCAAATCGCGCAGGTCGACACCGTTTTGTGCGTCGTTTGTTTGGGTTTTTCGCTGCTGACGGCCGAAGGGAGGCGCGGGGAACCGGACGACAACATTTTGGAGCTTCAAATTCCCGTTCTATTTGTCATAGGGCAGTGTTCCAACACGTCTCTGTAAGTTTTTAAACTAATATATCGCCCACTCTACACGGTGCTGTTCTGAGAGGTGATTTTTGGACTTTCTGTGAAACCTAATTTTTTTTATATTCTTCTTAATTTAGTCATAACTAAAATTTTAAGAGCAAAATAAAAAAAAATTGACGGTTTGAATTGTTTTAATTGGCTGTTTATTAAAAATATTATGCACTCTTTCAATTATCCAATTAAAACAAGCGATTTAATTTAAATATTTAATATTTGCATAACTAAAAAAAAGGTTTTTACAATTTTTTTTATATGTTTTACTGTTTTGTTTGCAATAAACGTTCAAACTTTTAATCTAACCTTTGACGTATACATTTATGTTCCCTTAATTAATATATCCTTAAAGGTTGCCATGAAACTTAGATCTATTAAAAATTTATTTGACGTTTGAATTGTCATTTTCAGTATACGTATTCTATAATTTTTGTTTAGTTTTTTAAAGTGTTTTTTATAAACAAAAATGAAAAATTGTAGTAAAAGTTACGAAGAAATTCATGAAATTTAACTAAGGACCGGTTTATTCATCTTTAGTAAAGTTTATCGGGCCGATAACTTTCATGTCTTGGCAATATCTAGTATCCAAAGAAATTATTCGTCAAATAAATCAAAAATAAATAAATCGGCCCTAAATAAAATGTGGCACCCTTAGAATTATTGTTTACTATACATTTAACCTTAAATTAAAACTTTAAACGTGTATTACAACAAAACAGTAAAAGATATAAAAAATGTATAGACCTTTTTTAAGAAAATTAACTAATCTTTAATCTGATTTAAAAAGTTATGATAATATTTAAATAAAATCGCAAGTTTTAATTGGAGAATTGAAAGTGTGCATAATATTTTTAATAAACAGACAATTAAAACAATTCAAACCGTCAATTTTTTTTTATTTTGCTCTTAAAATTTTAGTTATGACCTAATTAACAAGAATATAAAAAAAATTAGGTTTCACAGAAAGTCCAAAAATCACCTCTCAGAACAGCACTGTGTCTAATGTTAATGTAGTTAATAATGCAAGCGTCATTTTTTTTAATGGTAATGGGTGATTCTACAAAAGTTGGGCAACTTTTGACCTCATTTTGTTTATATGCAGTGTGACCCATTTGTTTGCGACTCACCCCTGTAAAATCTTTATTTATTGTGCGATTTTAACCGGATTTGTTTAAAACTGTAGATCTTGATAAACTGTATTTTTGGAGCAAAAGACGCCATATTAATACAAAATACAAGGCCTACTTAGAGATGTAAAAAAACGGTTTTTTTTTTTGTTTTTTTTTCAAAATGAAATTTTGAGTAAAATGTAGAATATATTACATTTTTCATTATTGAAAATTTTAACCCAGACCAAAAAATCTGATTTCTTATTATTTGGTAGTTTCCACACTAAAAACCAATAGCAATGTAAAACTTCTACACTAATACAAAAAATTAAAGGATAAAATTTTTTTTATGCGATTTTTTGGATAGCTGTATCTTTGTTAAAAATGGTCGTATTGGAGCCGTAAAAAAAGCAATTTGAAGCTTAAAGTTTATAGTTTTGAGATTTTTGTTCTGACCACCAATGAATAAATGTTCTACAAGAATTGCTATTGTTTTTTGAAAAAAAAATTCCATACTCTACATAAATTTGAAAAATCATAAAAAAGTGCTTTTGGTAGCTTTTTGAAAAATCAAGCGCTGAATTAAAAATATTATATGTAGTTACTTTTTTTAGGACCAAATCAAAACAAGCGCGGCCCTTATTGGTCAAATCGGTGGTTGTGGCGCGTGCATATCGCGAGACTGTATTTACATTTACCAATTGTCATTTAGTGGCTAATTTTAGTCCATGGAAACATAAAAAATTAGGCAAATGGGACTAATCTTGAAAAAAAAACCTAAAATGTGAAAAAAATCATTTGAAAAAAAAAATGAAAAAAATCCTGAAAAAAAAAGGACCGTTTTTTTTTCAAGTCGCATCTCTATAGGCCTACTATGTCAGTTTTTAAGAGTAAATTTTTAAGAATTTATATTAGCGATTTTTTTAAACAAAATCTAAGCACGGCACCGGATTCACTACCCCTCAAAAGTACCCTAAACTAAATTTAATTAACAAATTTTAAGTTATCATGAAAAAAACATTGAAATAAAATTAAACTTTTAGTAATAGTACCAGGTTAATATTAGTTTAATTTTATATCAATGTTTTTTTCATGGATAACTTGACAAAATAAATTTTTGTAGTTATTATTCTGCATTTTTTTTCTTAAAATTTGTTAATTAAATTTAGTTTAGGGTACTTTTGAGGGGTAGTGAATCCAGTGCCGTGCTTGGATTTTGTTTAAAAAAATCGCTAATATAAATTCTTAAAAATTTAATCTTAAAAACTGACATAGTAGGCCTTGTATTTTGTATTAATATGGCGTCTTTTGCTCCAAAAATACAGTTTATCAAGATCTACACTTTAAAACAAATCCGGTTAAAATCGCACAATAAATAAAGATTTTACAGGGGTGAGTCGCAAACAAATGGGTCACACTGTAGTTTTCGGAGAAAATATACTATATTATATATATATACTATACAGTTTCTGAAATATCTGTGTTTTCTAAATTTGAATGCAAGGGAAGTGAAGATTATACCAGGGTACTAATCAAATACATAATTTATTGAAAAATATAAGATTTATTGCAACTTTGAGCATATTATACATTAAATATCTAAAAATCAAATAATACCACACATCAGTGGCGGCTGGTGGATTTTGGGTATACCGATATCTCAATTATTAGATATGGGACCCTAACCAAATTTATATGAGTTTATAATGACATTAAATAAACAAGTTCTGCGTAAGCAGAATTTAAATTGAAGTTTGCGAAAAAAAGATAACCGAAACATCGAACATGGAACTGACGACACGGTACTGATGAATGGGATAAAAATTTGAGATTATAATTCGGAATTAAGTATTTTACTGATATTTTTTATTAGTGGATGCTACTTATCAACAAATCACATATAGCCTTATATAAATTACAATGAAATATATATACGTAAGAAAATAACTACTCACCACAGTACTGAAATTTTGACTGGAACTATACGTGCATTCACCACAACTTCGCCGCATGCATTGTTTTCAAGATGACTGTCGCGAAAAAGGGCGGGCTCTGTAGGTAATTTTTTACCAACACTTGAGTTAAAACGAGGACTTGACGTTTAAACTTCAATATTTCGCAGGAATTTTGAATTTTAACATTGGACACAGAACTGATGGGTAAAAGTGAGTACAAAGATTATCATTGTTTTAAAAATTGCTATTATTCGAATCTATGATAAAATTTGGAAAATACATTATTTAATGTTTTATAGTTTGTAGTGAAATTAAAAAAATTAAGATAAATTGAATATATTTTAAAATAAAATCACTCAAATATTTGATTCAGGAGTTGTGACACGCCAAGGTACTGATGTTTTGAATATTTATTATGTTTTTCTACAAACGTGCTTTTGAAAAAATACATTAAAATCGGGTGGACAAGTTAAAAAAACTTGGATCTTTTGTAATATACTAAAATATTTACAAAAAATATTAAAATACCTACTCTATTGACTGATGACATCAAGTTGTCCAAGTTTTGTAGAATCACCCCAATGTAGTTTGAATACATTTATCATTAAAAAAAATTTGTAATGAGAAATATTTTTATTACACATTAAAAAATTAATGAGTAATGTCAAACAATACATTACTCATTAAAAAATAAAAAATGTGGTAATGAGAGACCATACATTACATTAACGCATACTTTTTCACTGTGAAGTGTTTTTAAGTAAAATACAAAATCCACACAACAAGGTCTGTTCTATCTCATGCTAAAAATACTAAAAATCACTGCAACACTGCACAGAGTTTAACGGCGGCCATTTTTGTTGTTTACAATTCTTGTGCTTTGGGTTTGTGCTGTTAATAATTGTTTTAAACGTTGGATTTCTTACGGAGGCACTTGTAAGCCTCAAATAAGGCCTAAGTGCTAAGGACAACCATTTTACTCCTCTTTTATAATAAATATACCTTATTCTATCAGGGCTGTCAAATGACAATTTGAAGGTTAATTTGTAGGTTATAATTTAACCTTAAAATTGACATTTGACAGTTTTATGACGGATAGAATAAATTTTATTTTTTACAATAGAGGAGTGAAATGGTTGTTCTTAGCACTTTAAGGCCTCTTTTAAGGCTTACTATGAGAAACACAACGTTTAAAACGATTATTAATGTGTATAAACAGATCACAAACGCAAAGCACAAAAATTGTAAACAACAAAAATGGCCGCCGTTAAACTGTGCAGTGTTGCAGAGATAGAACATACCTTGTTGTGTGGATTGTGCTAAAATATTTATTCCTTCTCAGCCAAGAAGATGTAGAGGATTTAAGGGAGAGGATGAGAGTGGAAACAGGACTGATTGTAGTTGGCTCTGCTGATGATTACTTAAGGGTTAACAAAAAGAAAAAGAGATCTGAAGGAATAACTCAGAGCGTTGTCGACAGATGCGTTGTGGTAAGTGGAACAATTGAAACATTAAAAATAACAACAATTTTATCTCATCCGAAATTTCCAATAAAAACATATTAGTCCTGAAGCATAAAGCAATAAAATATTCTCCGCGGGATTTGTTATGAAGGGATAATGGGACTATATGGGATAGATTTTTTATACCTTTTTGAAAATATGTCTGGTGGTGTTTATGGCATTTTTAATCCAAAATGTCCACCATTTTCCACATTTATTTATAAAATGCCAAATAATTAATTTTATTGCGCCCTTTGAAATAAATTACATTTGACATTGTTTTATTGTCATATGACCGTGTATCAAAACAATTTGTATAATTTTATGGGCCGTCAAATTTGATGGCCCATCAATTTTTTTAGCCTCTAGCAACAGTGACTTTTTAAAATAAAACTGTTTTAGCAAATTTAAGTAGTTTCATTGGTTGCTTATAAATTAAGAGTGCCTTGACTTTATCAATTTATGTTTTATATATATATTATAATTTATTACACTGGTTTACAAGGAAAAAATAGAAACTTTATTTTACATTTTTTAGGGTGATTTTGGTGCGCTAAACACAAAAAACTTTTCTTATTTGGCCCATTCACCTAGATGACGGTATATTTTTGTTTTTTTATTTAAGATTTAAGAGGGAATGGCAAATCCGATATATGCCAAATCCGATATATGGTTTGAAAGGTGGTTAAATTTCGCATCCAACGGTAAAAACATCGTTTTAATCCAATCAAAAATAGATGAGTTACAGCTCATAAAAGTTCAAATTTCTTGCAAAATAGCTCCAAATCGATCCATGCAAAATATAAAAATATAACAATATGTCAGTTTTTAAAGCCAATATTTTCTTAACCATTTGAAATAAAAAAAATGTTTTAAATCATTTTTTTCCTTTTTTTACGGTTATTTTAAGAGATTCTATAATTTTTTTTAATAGGACCACTAATTACGAACGACATTTTATTTTATTTTTACATATTATGTGAAATGTCATTCAATACTTTATTTTCAAGGTTAAAACCGAAAGAATGTCATAAATTCAAGTGGATAAAATTTGAGTTAGACCACAATCCACACAACAATGTCTGTTCGATCTTGTAGTAAAAATACTAAAAATCACTGCACATCATACGATGGCGGCCATTTTTGTTGTTTACAATTCTTGTGCTTTGGGTTTGTACAGATTAATAATCGTTTTAAGGGCTGTCAAATGTCAATTTGAAGGTTAATTTAGGGTTATTTTATAACCCACAAATTAACCTTCAAATTGAAATTTGATAGAATAAGGTTTATTTTTTACAAAAGAGGAATAAAATGATTTTTCTTACCACTTTGAGGTCTCTTTTAAGGCTTGCAAGTCTCTCTGTAAGAAACACAACGTTTAAAACAATTATTAATCTGTACAAACCCAAAGCACAAGAATTGTAACAACAAAAATGGCCGCCATCGTATGATGTGCAGTGTTGCAGTGATTTTTAGTATTTTTACTACGAGATCGAACAGACCTTGTTGTGTGGATTGAGAGTTAGACCACAATCCACACAATAAGGTCTGTTCTATCTCATGCTAAAAATACTAAAAATCACTGCAACACTGCACAGAGTTTAACGGCGGCCATTTTTGTTGTTTACAATTCTTGTGCTTTGGGTTTAATAATTGTTTTAAACGTTGTGTTTCTTACAGAGGCACTTGCAAGCCTCAAATAAGGCCTTTAAGACAACCATTTTACTTCTCTTTATAATAAATATACCTTAATCTATCAGGCTGTCAAATGACAATTTGAAGGTTAATTTGTGGGTTATAATTTAACCTTAAAATTGACATTTGACAGTTTTATGACAGCCCTGATAGAATAAAGTTTATTTTTTACAATAGAGGAGTAAAATGGTTGTTCTCAGCACTTTAAGGACTCTTTTAAGGCTTACTATGAGAAACACAACGTTTAAAACGATTATTAATCTGTATAAACCCAAAGCACAAAAATTGTAAACAACAAAAATGGCCGCCGTTAAACTGTGCAGTGTTGCAGTGATTTTTTGTATTTTTAGTACGAGATAGAACAGACCTTGTTGTGTGGATTGTGATTCATACTAAATAATATGAGTACTATATTAAAATTTCCCGCGTTCTCCTGTGTAAACCTGTCTACTTAGCTCTTATCTGGAACGTACTACAGATAGAAGCACTTTTTCAGGACGAAGTGGGGGAATTCGTGAGCGGCATAATATTGTCGCCGTTCCCGCCGCAGCTGCGCCAAAGCCCCGCGCACGGGCTCTCCGACGGCCCGCTGGGTTCCAAGAAGGGAACGAAAAACGAACGCAAGCGTTACAACTCGAACGCGAGCTCTTTGGACAGCGAACCGCCGTCGCCCACCCCCAGGATTACACGACCAGGTCATAACACTAATTCACTCTCCGCTTGTAAGTTTTGTTGCTTATGCTCTTTGTTTTTTTTTGTCGCTGCTTGGGTAAACAATTAATTATAGGGTTAAAATTTTGATTATTCATTAGGGTGTGCCAAAAAAACTCGATATTTTTGTTTTCTTGCTCTCCACCCAAAATATCGTAGAATATGTCCGAACAAATATCCTGTTAAAAGCGGAGCTCATAATTTCAATTTTAAGAGGTCCTTCATCGATTCTGAAGTTTTGCCGTTTAAATAACACAGAAAACTGACTTTTTTATCTTATTTATTCTTGCAACCTAGGAAGAAAATTTTTTTTCATACAATACAATTTAATCTTACAAAGCATTAAATTTGGGCGAAAAAATCTTATTAAGCCGAATTTCTATTTTCATTATTTGATTTTTTACAGAGCTTTAAATTTAAAATTTTAGTTTTTTTGCCTTTTTCAGCTAAACTATTGAAGTTAGACGAAAAAGTCAAACGGCAATTTTTTAGCTTGTCTGATGGACCACAAAAAAGTTTTAGGCGAACTTTTTGTATCGTCAATATTATTAACTTTTTGTTAGTGAAATATTAATGTTAGCACAAAAAGTCAATAGAGAATTATAAAAAAAATGAATTTTCGGAAAAATTGCCCTAGTAAAATTTGATGTACTGTCAACCATTAAAATTTATTTAAGCTTATTTCGATGTTTTTTTAAGTAAATCAGATAAACAATTGACAATAGATACAAAATTTTATAAGAATTTCATGTCTTATTCCATTGTTTACAGTGAATTATCGCTTAAATACTAATAATAATATCTTACTAACTATTATCGTACAAAACATTCTGAATCTGTAATTATTATATGCTAACATTAATATTTCACTAACAAAAAGTTAATAATACGAAAATGATGACTTTATACGCCTGTAACTTTTAGAATATTGACGATACAAAAAATTCGCCAAAAACATTTTTGTGGTCCATCAGACAAGCTAAAAAATTGCCATTTGACTTTTTCGTCTAACTTCAATGGTTTAGCTGAAAAAGGCAAAAAACGTAACATTTTAAATTTAATGCTCTGTAAAAAATCAAATAATGAAAATAGAAATTCGGCTTAATAAGATTTTTTTGTCCAAATTTAATGCTTTTTAAGAATTAGTCATGGATTTCATAAATAAGGTAAAAAAGTCAGTTTTCTGTGTTATTTAGGCGGAAAAACTTCAGAATCGATGAAGGACCTCTTAAAATTGAAATTATGAGCTCCGCTTTTAACAGAATATTTGTTCGGACATATTCTACGATATTTTGGGTGGAAAGCAAGAAAAAAAATATCGATTTTTTTGGCACACCCTAGTATTCATACATCAGCTTCAGCAAGCAAGGTTGTCATATTGGCAACATTGGTGGAATTTTTTGGTTTTAAAATCATTCCAATAGTTTTCAAATCCAATCTTAAAAAGTTGAATTTAATCAAATACTTTTATTTGGTGCGTCAGCTTATTTTGCATTTTACAGAGGTTTGCCTTAAACTATGTAGCTTCTTGGTTTTAAAAAATATTCAGTTAAAACTAGGGTTTTAAAGTGTCGAAAAAAAAACGGAAAAATGTTTTCCCAGGCCTTGTTGGAATTTTTTTGGGGAAATATACACATTTGAAAAAAAGGGGCAATTAATGAAACATTGAATTAATTTAAAATGATTTAAGAAAATAAACGTCATTGAAAATATCCCGGTAGAATATTCTTACTGAATAATAATTATATGTATTATTAGACTAGGTCAAAAAAATCAACTATTTTTTTTTAGAAAAGTATATCGAAAATATGGTTTGGGGCGACAAAAAAAAAATATTGTGAAAGTTCATAATATTAATATTAAGAGGTCTATCATCGCAATTTTAATTTTTTTTCCCTCATCAAGTTCAAGGTTAAATTTGACAAGAATTTCGTTTTGACTTCAACTTTAACCTTGAATAACTTTTGATTGAGTGAATTTAGCCAAAAATATTAGGAGGCTTTTTTTGTAAAGCATTTGATTTCACATAAGAATATTTATCGGATTTTTATGGGTACTGATTTTTACATGAATTTTAAAATTCCAAAGTTAAAAGATCAAAATGTAAAACTATACCAATGTTTAGGGCATGATTTTAAGGAAACGGTTCATCTGACGAAAAATTTCATTTAACCTTTTTTGTAGAGCATTTAATTTTCTTAAAAAAATATTTTTTAGTAAATTTTGTTAAACTCAATGGTTTGGGAGTTCTGAGAGAAAAACTTGATGAGGGAAAAAAAATTAAAATTGCGATGATAGAACTCTTAATATTAATATTATGGACTCAAACTTTCACAATAATTTTTTTTTGTCGCCCCAAACCATATTTTCGATATACTTTTCAAAAAAAAAATAGTTGATTTTTTTGGCCCAGTCTAATGATTATACAGGGTGTTATGTAATTAATGTTATATATTAAAATGGGTTGTTCCTTAGGGTCCATAAAGAAGCACCTGAAACTTTTTTTTCTAAATTCCAAAGTCTAAAAATAATTTATAATAACCTTTATCCTACCAAAAAGTACGCCACTGATCGACTAGGAACTTTAGGTTAATCTGGTGGATTTATTATGTTATGGTTGGTAACAACAGTTTTTCCAAAATCTCTCAAAAAAGTTGACAAACATTGTTTAAATTTAGCTTAATTACAAAAATGACAAAATTAACAATGCAAATTGTCAATTTGGCGTTTTTATTAATTGTTGGTTATTTCATTTTTGTACTGAAGGTAAATTCAAACAAAATCTGCCCACTTTTATGACAGAATCTAGTGCATTTCTTTTAAATTTTAGGTTATGTTTTCAAATTGTAAATATCTTAACTAAGGGAAGTGCTTTTGGATTTATTTACACAAATTAAATGTTTAAAGTTTAACCTGTGAACTGGTCCCAATTTCATTTGAGTAAACAGAGAAAAAAACTGATGAAAAAATTAATTTTGTGGTTATGGATTTCAAATTTCAAAGGTACTAAATTTTCTAATCATTGCTTAAGCTAATAGCTGGATCAGTAAATAAATACAGAAGGGTATTAGAGCTTTAAGGGCATAAAACTTTTGTATTTATTGAGTTTTTATTTATTTTTTGCAAGAAAAATTTTTAGTAATAATTTTTTACATCTGGCAACGCATAGCTACTTTGTTGGTTGGTATCTATGTACTCACAAAATACAGGTGTGCAGAGATAAACAAGTGTGTAACCAGTGGCGTATCACAAAAAATATAAAAATCTTCTAATGCATATTTTTTCTTTATCTTTGGAAAAATGTTTTTTTAAATATTTCTCCTTTATTCCTTATGTCAAAAGGTATTCAGTATTTTAATATATAACATTAATTACATAACACCCTGTATTCAGCGTCGAAAATTCACTTTTTTCTCAAGTGGCATCAAAATGCTTATTAAAGTGTTTTAAAAATACGTCAATTAACATATTTACTTTTGTACAGTTGGCCGACCGCCCGGTTCCAAGGCCAAATCGAAGCTGGAAGCCAAATGGGCCGCGCAGATAGCACAAGGTACCCCCCAAACCCCCTCGCCGGGCAGCAGCCCCTCCCACACCGTTTTCACTCCCGACACCTCCTCCAACGACAGCTCCTTCACCGACAAACCACCTACGCAACCCGCCCCAATCGCCCCCAACCCCCCTCCCCTCACTACCACTCCCACCGTCCCCTCAAACGTCAAAAAAATCAAAACGCTTCGACCGTTCGAAAAAGCTAAACACACCGTCGCAGGTGGCGCCGCCACCAAGCAGCAGACGCAAGCAGGTTAGTGTTTTTGACGTTTCAGTGCATGCTTTTCGAGATGTGTTCGAAAAAACAAAAAGTTTTACGGAATAATATAGTTCGATAGAACTATCATTCATAAAGATCTTTGCTGTGCACAATCTTTTTTGTTCCACAGCCGTGGAACAAAAAATATTTTTGCGCAGAAAAAAATGTAATTGGTTCAGAGCTGGAAAAGTTACTTCTGTTAAGTATCTAAAGTAGAAACCACGAATATATGAACGTGACTCATCCGACACATTCGTTCGAAGCAATCTATCGAAGGTCACGGTCCAGTGCAGTCCTGTTTGTAAAAAATCTTGAGTGTAATGTTGGTTGCTATACTTATGATATATTTGCTTTTAAAGTTAAATTTTAATAATTAACATCTACGATAATTAAATAAAATGTAATTTTCTTAGAAACTAATTAATAAATAAACTTTTCTTTTAACTTTAATGAAATATTCTATCATCTGATGACAGAACGTACACTCGTGGCGACATCTCTGTTTTTAATGTCTAACAAATTTTTAGACCGATCCAACCTCACTTTCTTCCAAATAAATTCTTTGTCTATGGTATTTTTTGGAAACGTAGAAAAAGTATAGTCTGAAACACGTTTGGAATTGCATATTCCCCTCTCGTGAAACCGTCAAACTTGTTACAGAATATACTATTCTTTTAACTGTAAACGCAAATATTTCAGAATTGGTGACAAAAAACAAAAATGTTTACGCAGGTCAGGTATAAAGTGAAAGGTGGATATAAAAACAACTTGCGTTAGTTTCACGAAATTTATTAAATATTGACAATTGTTTCGCTACACAGTAGCTTCTTCAGAATGTATTAAACTAATACTAGTACAAAATTTATATAATAAAAATATTTTTGTATTCTAGCCTAGAATTTCTAGGTAAGGATTTTTTTCTACTCCTAATACGGAATTTGACCCTTCTAATATCACTTTTGTCTATGGAATGACATATATTCCGTAAAGTGTTACAGAATGAAATATTCTATCATCGGATTACAGAATAAACACTCGTGGCGACATCTCTGTTTTTAATATCTAACAAATTTTAGACCGATCCAACCTCACTTTCTTCCAATTAAATTATTTTTCTGTGGTATTTTTTGGAAACGTAGAAAAAGTATAGTCTGAAACACGTTTGGAATTGCACATTCCGCTCTCGTGAAACCGTCAAACTCGCCTTCGGCTCGTGTGACAAACTCTTTACTCGAGCGGAATATGCTGTATTCCAAACTTGTTACAGAATATACTAATAAATAGTTCGATAGAACTATCATTCATAAAGATTTTTCCATCTTTGCTGAGCACAATCTTTCTACGCCGAAAAAAATGTATTTGGTTCAGAGCTGGAAAAGTTACTTCTGAAAATTATCTAGTTATTTTTCTAAGATACAAAATAACTTAGTTACCTTAAGTAACTAGATACTTTGAGTTAAAAGTATCTTTAGTTACAATATACTTTAGAAAGTATCTAAGATACTACATGAAAGTATCCAAGATACTTTTGAGTAACTAAGTCCTAGTTACTCAAAAGTCTCTTGGATAAGTATCTAAGATACTTAAAAGTATCTTAGTAAGATACTTTTAAGTATCTTAGATACTTATGAGTAACTGAGTTACTTTTAAGTATGAATAAAAACTTATGAAATTATGAAAATAGAACAAGTTTTAGGTTAGGCAATTACTTTGAATCATTCTGGAATTCCCCCAATTTTCTTAAAAAATTACACTAGTTTACAAAATCGTTAAAAAATTCTACCCGCCATATCCCATTATAATTTTTCACATTCATTTTTTTTTATTATGGAAGCGTTTTTAAAATATGAATTTTCAATTGTTTTTTTTTCAATATTCGGAGGTGTTTTTGACGTTTTTGAGTATAGCTTGAAATCTAATTGATCGATTTGGTCACACAAGCCCTTAAATTGAAGGTAATGGAGCCTTCTAAAACTTTATTTTACATACTTTTGATATCGGATAGGTATTTTGACGCTAGCGATTTTAATAACTTAAAAAATTCGTTTTTATGGCAAAAATTGAGGTCGAAAATTTACATATCTTCCTGGGAAGGGTTTAAATCAAACATATAACTCCAATTTGAATATTTTTTTCCTAAAGCTGACAATTTTACAAAAAAAAACAAGCTAATGTTGATAAAAATACATGGAAAATGGCGAAAACCAAAGTAAAGTGCATGATTGGAATTTTTTGAGTTTTTTACGTTCATTTTTCACCGAAAACATTATTCAAAATTTTAAATTTGACATGACGCCGCAAACGTGAATTCTCGTGTTGGCATAGTGACATTTTACTGCTATTTTTTGATATTTCAACAAAGTATTTTATCATGGTTTTATTTAGTTAATAAAAAGTGTAAAATGAGTAAAAGAAGTAGAGAGTTCGAGTGCGTAAATAACCCGCACAATCTGGGCGACGTAAGTGATGAGCACGGAGAACGTTTTCACCAGCAAATGAAGGCTATGGAGCGGCGGTATCACGGCTTCTGGGATGCAGCCATGATGGGTGATTACATTTGGTCCCTCATACGAGAAACGGAATACGAAAGCAACAAAAACAAAGGAGCCTTAATTTTTTAAACCTATGCTTATTACAACAAAATAAAACTTTCAATTTCTTCAATGTTCAATATTTATTGTTTAATATTCAATATATAATTTAATTTCAATATTTAATGTTTAAAATAAAAATAAATGTTCAATATTAAATTTTATATAATTCAATAAAATAAAGAAAAAACGTAAAAATTCTCGAAAAACTGAATTTTGCTCTTCCACTGAAAAATTCATAACTTCGCCATATATCCATGGATTTTTATCAACAGCAGCTTATTTTTTTCCTTTAAGTATAATCTATACGTAAAATAAATCAAACTGGACTTATCTTTTCGATTTCTATCTTTCCTAGAAAGAAATGTAAATTTTCGACCACGATTTTAGTAAAAAAAAAAGGACTCTTTCAACTTCATAAAATCGCCAGTATAGAACTACTATACAAGAGAAAGTTGTAGAGGGCTTAATTACCTTTGATTTAAGTGCTTGTTTGGTCAAATCGATCAATTAGAACTCGAAGTATACTCTAAAACGTCAAAACACCTCAGAAAATTAAAAAAAAAAAACAATTGAAAATTCATATCTCAAAGACGCTTCCATGAAAAAAAATTTAAAATTGATTTTCGCGTTTAGTGAGCCAATCTACATAAGAAAATCATAATGAAACATGGTGGGCAAAATGGCTGTAAACTAGTGTTAGGTATCTTAGTTACTTTAAAGTATCTTAGTTACTTGAATGTATGTTAGTTACTTCACCAAGTAACTTAGATACTTTTTTAGATACAAGTTAAAAGATACTTTTCCCAAAGTAACTAAGTTAAAGATACTTTCTGTCCACTATAAAAAGTATCTAAGATAAAGTATCTTTTCTAGTTACTTTTAGGTATTTTTTTTAAGATACTCCCAGCTCTGAATTGATTTAGAATTTGCAGTGTGTTCTTGATTGGTAACGATTTAGATTTGCACGGATATTGACGCAACGCGTAAAAAACAATATAAAAAATAGCCCCCCACTTAAACAACCCCATTTAACACACACACAACTAATTTAGTGTTTTTTTTTGTGTTTGTACGTAATTGTTAATATTGTAGCCAAGCTACAAGCTTATGGTTTCAATCGATCTATGATGGCAGGTGGACCAATGTCAACTTTACTTCAAGGAGGAATTAAAACTCTGCCACCGTCGCAATCTAAAGCTTCAGGAATCAAAGGTAAAATAAAATTTGTAAAAATACGGCAAAATTTCGGTTTAAAAAAGTCTTTGTTCAAAAGATATCATTCAAAAATGTTTAATAAATTCTTATCAAAAATCTAGTTGTTTAAAAAAGATAATTTAATTTTTATTTTAAATGTTTTTTCGTATACATATGGGACTTGGTACAAAATTTTAACAAATAGGAAAAAACTTTAGTTTTGACAGCTTCTCAGTTTTTTATGCAATTTTTAAATTCCATTTTAAAAGACTTAATTACGCAACATCAAATAAAAAACTTTGCCATGCTTAGTACCATGCTCCACACCTCAAGTCCCACCACGGCTTTTCAGGTTATGTATCTGTCAAAGTATAGTCAACGAAAGAAATAATATTATGTTTAGGCGTTAAAAATGTATAAATCTTTATAACATTAGAATTACAATGGATGGTTTAAGAATTTAAGAATAAAAATACTGCATTTAATGGAATTCTAAAGTGTATGGTGCCAAATAAGTAATATTTTTGTGCATTTGGTCCAAATATCTGGTTTTCTCCATAAAATAATTTTAACTAAACAGCATTTATTTAAAAAAATCTAGCTTCTCTTTTATGGAATAAGAGTATCTGTATTAAAGGTAGGTTAATATATTATAACAAAAATATCATCTAATTTTGTAATTTTAAGGTTAGAAAAATTTATTTTGACTAAAATAAATAAGTATTTTGGATTATTTAAAAGACTGTATAATATGGTATTTAAAAGTGTGGTACTTTTTCTTATCCAGCTTAAAGTGTACCTACATAAAGTTTTGTCAATACAAATAGTTAAAAAGCTTCGACTCAATTTGATCTACATCGAAAAATCATTATAACTTTAATATTTTAATAAATCACATGTCATGGGAGTAATTAATATTTTCACATTTCAAGTTTTTCTAAAAATTGTTTGTTTTCTTATAATCTAACTTAAAGTAGGTATGCTGAGAGGTATGCACAAGTTTTGTCGTATAAAAGCTTCAATTTAATTTATACTATATTCAACAATTATTTAGTATACCTATATTTATTTATGACCATATTAACACACTCTTACAAATAATCCACTTATTTATTTTGGTCAAAATAGATTTTTCTAACCTTAAAATACAAAATTAGATGATATTTTTTGTTCTAATACATTAACCTACCTTTGATACAGATATTCTTATTTCATAATAGAGAAGTTAGATTTTTTTTAATAAATGCTGTTTAGTTAAAACTATTTTATGGAGAAATGTAGACCCAATGCACAAAAATAGAACTTATATTGCACCTTACACTTTGAAATTTCATTAAATGCAGTATTTATATTCCTAAATTCTTAAACCAACCATTGTTATTGTGATACTATAAAGATTTATTAACTTTTAACGTTTAAAAATAAGCGGTATCACTATAATTATAGTATTTTATATTTAAATATTATTTCTTTCATTGACTATACTTTGACAGATACATAACCTGAAAAGCCTTAAATGACAAATTTTCAAAAGACTGCGTTCCGTACGTGGTCACGTGGTGGGACTTTGAGGTGTGGAGCATAGTACATAATATTAAAAAAACTCCGTTTTAGTTCTTGAAAACGTCACACTAAACAGCAGCGCCACCGCAAAATTAATATCGAACACTGGACGTACTATAGATCTTTCGAAAATAACTGTAATTAATCCATCGAATCAGGGAAAATGCGGAAATAATATGGGAAACGTTATTCTTTTGCCCGATGGAAAAATAAAGGCTGTACATGGATCCACTATTAAAGGTACAGGAAACACACCCATACTACTACCAGGGATCAAAGGTATACTATACAGCACATTCATATTTAGCACTAACAAAAATTTTCAAAATAGTCATGTAGCCGTGTATATTTAGAAATATTAACGAATATACACTGGTAGGGTAAACCACATAGTTATTGGACACTCAAGGAATATTATTTATTTAAAATTTATATATGCCGTTGTTTTAAGGATTTTAGTTTTTTTCTTATAAATATATAAAAAGGATAGTTTGTTTCTTTAAACTTTATTACGTTTACTTAAAAATAAGAATATTTGAATTTTTAATAATGGTTTTATAAAAACATGCAAAAGAGTATAGTAATTGGACATTTTATACAGGGTGTCTCACCAGCGATGGCACCTTAGACGTTTACGGAGAACGGCTGAGGATATCAATTTGAAATTTTTATAGCAATTATTGTACAATTTAATCTCCCTTTTAAAATTATTTTGAATAAAATTCCTCTTCCGGTTTAACCGGAAGCGATATCAACTTTGTTATTTCCAATGGAACACCCTGTAAATTTTTTTATTTTTAAATTCCTCATGAAATTCTTAATGAAATTGCTGTACCATTCCCTATACCTAAACTTAATAGTTTTCAAGTTAATAATTTTTTTCGTAAAATTTTGACAGTTGCACCTTCATTAAAAATTGCTTATAACTTTTTTGATATTCGGTTTGCTGGTATGCTGTAAGGATTTTTGGAATCTTAAAACATTGTTTTAAAGATTCTATGTCTGAAATTTTTATATTTATGATCAAAAACCAGAGAAAAATCGTGTTAAATTTGGTTAACTTCAAACATTAATAACTTGTTTATTTTCAATGGAACGGTATGCATGTTTTTACATAATCAAATAGGAAAATGAATTACATTTCGATTGGTATAACCATTCCCTATACCTAAATAGTAAGGTTTCGGAAATACAAGCAAATTTCTGTAAAAATCCAATATTTTGGCATATTTATCTTATATACCGATGAAATGTCACAACAAATTAGTTAGGTATGTCATTGATTGACAGTTGATACATTTCTTAACCAAGTGGTCATGGAGCCTACACAAGGAGTCCGAACTGCATGTAAACAAGAATCTTCCTAAGGAAAGTAGGCGCTGGTGTACCGTTTAATCTGAAACAATTGACTAATTTGTACCGAAACGCTACCAAAAGAGCAGACGTCAGGACGCATCAACAATCAGCGCCGCTTAGTAGACTTAATTTGTGCAATTTAGAGGGCAGGTTTTGTCAATTTTCCCTATTAAGTTCGGGCTCCTTGTGTAGGCTCCATGCAAGTGGTGTTCAAAATTTCCAAAAGCGTTCAAAAATTAAGTAAAATGGATAGAAACAACTATTCCAATGAGGTTTTGATGCAAATAGGAGGGCCACAACGGAATCTCCCAGGCACCGCATTTTAAAATGTTTGCAAGTCAATGGTCGCCATTTTGAACGTTTATTAAAATAGTATTTTGGTTGTTATTTTTTCCATCACGTTTTTTATAATTTATTATAATTAAATTCTTAAAACTTTGTTTAATTGTTGTTTTCCATTATTTTTAAAATATCTTCTTTAAGAAATGTATCAACTGTCAATCAATGACATAACTAATTTATTCTGACATTTCATCGGTATCTGAGATAAATATGTCAAAATATTGGATTTTTACAGAAATTTGCTTGTATTTCCGAAACCTTACTATTTAGGTATAGGGAATGGTTATACCAATCGAAATGTAATTCATTTTCCTATTTGATTATGTAAAAACATGCATAGCGTTCCATTGAAAATAAACAAGTTATTAATGTTTGAAGTTAACCAAATTTACCACGATTTTTCTCTGGTTTTTGATCATAAATATGAAAATTTTAGACATAGAATCTTTAAAACAATGTTTTAAGATTCCAAAAATCCTTACAGCATACCAGCAAACCGAATATCAAAAAAGTTATAAGCAATTTTTAATGAAGGTGCAACTGTCAAAATTTTACGAAAAAAATTATTAACTCGAAAAATATTAAGTTTAGGTATAGGGAATGGTACAGCAATTTCATTAAGAATTTCATGAGGAATTTAAAAATAAAAAAATTTACAGGGTGTTCCATTGGAAATAACAAAGTTGATGTCGCTTCCGGTTAAACCGGAAGAGGAATTTTATTCAAAATAATTTTAAAAGGCAGATTAAATTGTACAATAATTGCTACAAAAATTTCAAATTGATATCATCAGCCGTTCTCCGTAAACGTCTAAGGTGCCATCGCTGGTGAGACACCCTGTATAGTAATTGGACCATAGTTATTGGACATACAATTTTTATATAAACATTAGGGTGTGCCAAAAAAAACTCGATATTTTTGTTTTCTTGCTCTCCACCCAAAATATTGTAGAATATGTCCGAACAAATATCCTGTTAAAAGCGGAGCTCATAATTTCAATTTTAAGAGGTCCTTCATCGATTCTGAAGTTTTGCCGCTTAAATAGCACAGAAAACTGACTTTTTTACCTTATTTATTCTTGCAACCTAGGAAGAATTTTTTTTTTCATAAAATTTATGACTAAATCTTACAAAGCATTAAATTTGGATGAAAAAATTTTATCAAGCCGAATTTCTATTTTCATTATTTGATTTTTTACAGAGCTTTAAATTTAAAATTTTAGGTTTTTTGCCTTTTTCAGCTAAACTATTGAAGTTAGACGAAAAAGTCAAATGGCAATTTTTTAGCTTGTCTGATGGACCACAAAAAAGTTTTAGGCGAACTTTTTGTATCGTCAATATTCTAAAAGTTACAGGCATATAAAGCATCATTTTTGTATTATTAACTTTTTGATAGTGAAATATTAATGTTAGCACAAAAAGTCAACAGAGAATTATAAAAAAATGAATTTTCGGAAAAATTGTCTTAGTAAAATTTGATGTACTGTCAACCATTAAAATTTACATACTTATTTAAGCTTATTTCGATGTTTTTTAAGTAAATCAGATAAACAATTGACAATAGATACAAAATTTTATAAGAATTTCATGTCTTATTCCATTGTTTACAGTGAATTATCGCTTAAAATACTAATAATAATATCTTACTATTATCGTACAAAAAATTCTGAATCTGTAATTATTATATGCTAACATTAATATTTCACTAACAAAAAGTTAATAATACGAAAATGATGACTTTATACGCCTGTAACTTTTAGAATATATAAAGGTCTAAACAATAGAATATTGACGATACAAAAAATTCGCCTAAAACTTTTTTGTGGTCCATCAGACAAGCTAAAAAATTGCCATTTGACTTTTTCGTCTAACTTCAATGGTTTAGCTGAAAAAGGCAAAAAACGCAACATTTTAAATTTATAGCTCTGTAAAAAATCAAATAATGAAAATAGAAATTCAGCTTAATAAGATTTTTTTGTCCAAATTTAATGCTTTGTAAGAATTAGTCATGGATTTCATGAACAAAAAAATTCTTCCTAGGTTGCAAGAATAAATAAGGTAAAAAAGTCAGTTTTCTGTGTTATTTAAGCGGAAAAACTTCAGATACGAGAAGGGCCTTTTAAAATTGAAATTATGAGCTCTGCTTTTAACAGAATATTTGTTCGGACATATTCTACGATATTTTGGGTGGAGAGCAAGAAAAAAATATCAACTTTACATCAAATAATATAAATTGATAAATATTTTTTTTAAGATAAATTGCTGTTTCAGGAAATTTTTTTATTTCGTTTTTGTAAATATCATATAATTCATATATTTCTTTCTCGGATTCCTCATCCCTTTTCTGGATTCTGAAGGTAACTACTAATTCCTTGATCTGACTTCTGAAATAGTTTGTTGCAAATATCATTCAGTGAGGTATCTCTAGTTTGTGAAGCATTTATAATGTTTAGGCCGAAACAGGATGATTTATATATATATCTAATATTTTTTCGGGTGGTATGTTAAAAGTATTTTCCGAATTTATTAATTTTGTTGCCATTGGTTTTTTATGTTCTCTATCATGCACTGTATTTAAATCACTGTTATTCTGCAAGATGTCCTGTGACGAAGAAATCACTATATTACTTACTCCCTAAAAGTGAATTAGTCAAAAATGTCATAGCGAAAAAGCAGCCACTAATAATTATCGTCAACAGCAATTTGTATCCAGGACATTTAGCAGTTAATTCCTATGAATTCGCTGAATCGAAAAATGTCGTCAAAAGTTATAAGTTTTTGAAATATAATCAATTTTACATATAATATGGAATTGACTATATCTCCTAAATTGCTTAACTTTTATAGTTTTTGACAATTTAACATAAGAATTGGCTGGTAAATGTCAGGGATACAAATAGAGTATGATATTGGACGTATGTCCAATAATAGAAATTTACATTTTTTACCAACCAGTAATTGGATACTGGCCATTTTACTGTTTGTTTTCAGAATTAAAATTAAAACGCATTAATGTAATAATGTTTAAACCATGAGGAACACATATATACCACACAATGATCTGTACATTTTTTAGAAATATTTTGTATTGTAATTTAAACACAGCCCTGCTCTTAACAAAAATCTTACCACCAAAGTAACGTGTTTGTCCTATATTGGACCCAAAATAAAGTAGTTCTATATTATTACCGACTGAGATAGTTATAATTGTATACAGCGTCATCTTGTCCAATAACTATAAATTGTCCGATAACTGTCTACTTTACCCTACTCTAGTTTCTAGAACTATGGGCTATAAAATTTTCTGTTATTCATAACAACGCGTTGTAATGGAATTTTATTTTGCTATTTCCTAGGTGGGAAATACATAACCTCTAAACGTCAACTTATAGGAAACAAACCGCCAAGGCCCCTAAAAAAGATCTCCTTTATGCACCAAAACTCAATGCAGACCCTACCGCCCCCTACAAATTTGACAACGCAGGATATAATGGACCTGCCGATCATTTTCGCCGACGATAATCAGATCCTCGACACTCCCATAGCGGAAGATCTGACAACGTCGGTGCAAATGCAGCAACCGAAAGTTGCTCCTCCAACAAACACCAACAAGTTTGTGCTTGTTAACAAGCAAATGTCGAGTAGCAGCAACTTCATAATATCGCCAAGCGTGAAGAAAAGTCCGATAAACTTGCAGAAGCAACAGCCCAAATACACGAAAATAATTCTTTCCAAGAGAAATTCCACGGAGGAAAAGAAAGGTTCCAACTTAATTACAAAAATATCCGGTCTGCCTTCCGATATCACGGTCAAAAAACTGGAGAGTAGTTCGAGTTCCACCTTCACTTTGGCTTCACCGGATGAAGCATTCGATCTGGAAAACGAACTGGTTGCTACTGCAGTTCCAAAACCGAATCTTTCCACGTCAGATGTCAAAAACATCACCATTTTCAAGCAAGCGTCCGGAGGTATTAATTCCCCGTTGCATCCGCTTTACTGCGGAGATCTGAAAAGACCCAAAGAAAGGATGGAAGTGGATTCAGACGATCCCGATTACATTCCACCAAAGAGTATGAAGTACGAATGAAGTTAGTTTTAAAAGTTTAATGAGTTTATTTTGTACATTTTTTCAGCACACAAGTTTTAAATAAAACGTTGTGTATTATGGTTTTTTTGATTTTATTTAGTGAATGAAATACAAATATTAGAGCACCTTTTTATTTAAAAAGTTATTATTAATAACATTTCAAATTCTAACATAAATCTTCGCACCCACTGTCTCCAGTTGCGTATGGTTTTCCACCTTTTTCAGCCCTAAAAACGTTTTATTTTTATTTTACATTTTTTTGGTGCAACAATTTTTTACCCTTGTCCATAGTTGCAAGCGTATATTTTATGATATTTTCCGGATTGTTGGTAGAATACATAACTACAGCCTATATCTTTTAGAGGAGCCCATACAATCTAAAAATAACCCAATAGAATCAAATCTTTATAAAAAATATACACTCACAGGCAAAATAATCGATCCACACAAATTTTCGATGAATTTCAATCGCAAATAACTTTTTTATTTAATGTCGGATTTAAACGAATATTAAAGAATATTGTAGATAAATTAATGGACAATCTCACATTTTAAAAAATTACTAAAAAATAGACGTACGTTTATAATATACAGGTTTAAACAAAAATATGTTTTTACCATAAGTTTAAGACACTCTGTAGAGTGGCAAAACCGTATATTGTTCTAAATTAAGTTTAATTTATCAAGTCACATCTATTCTTAACAGTTTTGTTTTTGGTTCACCTCGATATATTTATTTTTGTGGAAAATATGAATTTGTTTAAAAAACATTGCAATTTTAAATATTTTTCTGTATAAAGAACTAAGGTTGCAGTGGTCCATCCATAGGCTATGGAGAATGACAGTGACAGTTTTGTTGAATCATCCCATACTTGGACATGTCATACACGGCTTTAAAAAGCTATCAAATTGTTTTTTGCAAATTAATGTTTAAATGTTGAGGTGTCTTCTTACTTTAAAAAATGGATATGTCCCCGACTGATGTTGCCAGAGCCATTAATTTAATCCAGGATGGACGGTCTCAGTATTACGTGGCAAGTGTTTTAAACGTCACAAGAAGTAAAGTACAAAGGGCAACATCAGTCGAAGACATTTTTAAAAGTAAGAAGACACCTCAAAATTAACACATTAATTTACAAAAAACAATTTGATAGCTTTTGAAAGCTGTATATGACATGTCCAAGTATGGGATGATTCAACAAAACTGTCACTGTCATCCTCCGTAGGCTATGGATGGACCATAGCAACCTTAGTTCTTCATACAGGAAAAATATTGGAAATTGCAATGTTTTTTAAAAAAGCCATATTTTCCAAAAAAATAAATATATCAAGGTGAACCAAAAACAAAACTGCTAAAAATAGATGTGACTTGATAATTAAAACTTAATTTAGAACAATATACGGTTTTGCCACTCTACAGAGTGTCTTAAACTTATGGTAAAAAACATCTTTTTGTTTAAACCTGTATATTATAAACGTACGTGTATTTTTTAGTAATTTTTAAAATGTGAGCGATTCTCCATTAATGTATCTACAATATTCTTTAATATTTGTTTAAATCCGACATCAAATAAAAAAGTTATTTGCGATTGAAATTCATCGAAAATTTGTGTGGATCGATTATTTTGCCTGTGAGTGTATTTCAGATAATATTAAATATAATTACCTGAACATAATCCATAGTTTTTTTGTTATATTTTCCGTATGTATAATTGCTCATTTCACTTATCCAAGAGTTGATTGCCTCACTCCAATCGGCTTTATTGTCACTTTCTGAACTAGCTTCAGAAGTATAGTATAGTTGCCCAGGTTTAGAAAATGCATCTAAAAAATACAAAAAGAACACGTTTTGGTGAAAACCATATTTAATTGGCATAAACTATCAAAATAATATTTTAAAAGTAATCCTTACTGCAACTTATTTTCCTTTGTTCGGGTTCACATTGCTGTGCAGCTGAATCAGCTTCAGATCCCAAACAAGCATTCCAAGACTAAAAATATATGAAAATAAAATAAGGTGATTTATTGGTACTGGCCTTCAATATATTACTTACGACTCTTTTCAAGTTGATACCTCTGGGTTGGTCTTTTACTTGACCATTGGCAATTTTTTTCCTAAAGTCATTGTGTAGTTTTAGAATTTGATTTTTCTCATCCTCGGTAACACCACCACCTATGGCAATGTAAGGTATACTAATTTTAATTTTTTTTTATTATAAGACGCCCCTCTAAAATCTGTTTTTTTTTAGTGAGCAAAAACATAAATAATGTTTCTGACAAATAAACAAAAACAAAAAATCATCGGCAAATGTTGTATGCTAAATATTTGACAACTGTTAGACGGATTTAACCTCACTTTTTCCCAATTTATAATAAAGCTGTTGGATAAAGTCACAGTCTATCAATATGGAACTAATTTTAATCCATGGTATTCAATGTACAATTCTGTAAGGTTGTCAAAACCAAACTGCAGTATACTGCAACAACATGCATGTTGTTATTAATTGAGGAGCATCCGTGCAAAACCGGCTAAATCCATTTTATTCAGTTTTTGTTTTTTTTTTATTTCGCATCTTTGGGTTTATTTCTATCGACAACCAAGATAATTCTGTTTAAATCCGACTATATCCATGTTAAAATAACATTTAAAAGGTTGCTTTATGAGCAAAACCGGCCACATCTTTTATAGCAAACCCGGCTATATCCAATAAATAGTAATGATGATGAGCATATGACGATACTACTACTAAAATTTGTTCTGTTTTTTCATGTTTGCACTAAATTTATTTTGTTAATATTTTCGAATAATAAAGGTTTTTTTCACATTTTATTCGGTTTTTGAGCAAAACCGGCTATATACAATGCATTTTTTTTAAATTTTATCTTATATAAGATAAAATATATATATATACATATGTATGTCTTATAAATCAAGTACCACAAAGCCCACAAAACTCAAGTTTGCTTTTTTTTACCTGTATACAGGTAAAAAAAGCAAACTTGAGTTTTGTGGCCTTTATAAAGGCCAGGAAACCGAGAGTTTTTGCCATTTTCCCAACATTTTATTAAAGTGAATATAGCCGGTTTTGCACGGATGCTCCTCAATTATACATTAGGTTAATTTAATATTTGTTTAAAATAATATAATTTATAATACCTTTTACATCACAAGCGGCTCTAGATGATGGTACCAAATAAAGGATCGCAACAAAAGTAAATATTGACACAAGATGCATTTTGAAAGTTTGACTCTTTCAAAAAGTTTCAAGCTTTTATAGTGCCATGCAAATAAGTATTGTTATCTAAACATTTCCAATTTTAATTAGCTTGTGCAAAATTAGAAATAGGTACAATTAAAATATATTAAAATATATATATATATATATATATATATATATATATATTATTTTCGAATAATTTACGTAATTTACATAATATATACTATCATAATTCCTTTTTTGGTTTAAATTATTGAAATTGTATTTTTATCAGGGGTCTGAAAAATAGACTTCCTCAAGGATACCAAAGAATACGCCTATACATTTTTACTTATCTTCTTTATAATTATTAGGTATATTAAATATTATTGTTTTAAATTAAAAAGCTTCTTTAATAATATAAATAATTGTATTAATTACCTATGTTATAAACTAAAAAATCGGAGTAAATTATTTTTTATACTATTGCATGTTATTGACATTATTTGGGTTTTTTCCGTAAATAATAATTTAATGGTAACCAATATTACCGCCCGGCCTAACAACGCAATTAATGAACTCATTAACCACGTTGTTAGGCATCAGTGATTGGCTGATTTTAATATCACTGTTATTTGAACCAATCGGGTTTTAAATTTGGAAAAAGTAAGGTTAACAGATGTCAGATTTGTTTATATATACGAGGGGCGACTATCTCTAAAAAGTGAGGTTATAATAAATTTTGTTATCAATTAAAATTACTTAATTGGAGTTGAAAAAGCATAGTTTTACACTCGAAATTATGCGCATTATTTACTCGGATGAATTACGTCTCAAGACGCAAACCTTATCCTTGTGCCTGCATTATCTCCTGTATAATAATATACTATTATTGTTGAAATTGTCATGCAAAAATATTTAAGTAATTATAATTACTTCTAGGATATTTTTCCATAACAATTTTAACAAGGAAATTATTAACAATAATTTACCTACATTTTTTTGTTTAAAACAAAAACAATTAGGTCTAATCAATTTTAAAATAGTAAATTAGTTTTATTACCTGATAATTAATTTTTATCAACTTTTTGTCAAAAAACAAAATATTCATAAAAATAAAAATGTTTTGTTATAGTTTATGTCAAATATAGCTTTGAAATCCAATTTTATTTATTTAAAAAAAAATTTATTTTATTTATTGTAGGAAAATTTTTAATGTAGGGAAAACCGGCAAATGCGTTTGGTTTTTTACGCGACCCTTTTTGATTTTGCTAAATTTTTTGTATCTTTTTGTAAGTATTAAAAGCAACTTACACACCAATTTTCGGCCTTTTATTCCAAAACGTTATAAAGATTTGGATTTTTTTAATTTTTAGGTGAAAAATTAATTATAGACTAGTGATAAATATCGATAGTCGTAAAAAATGGGGCATCATTTTAATCGTATTTAAATGGAGTTTAAGAAAAAAAATAAAGAAAAATTTTTCGAAGTTATTATCATGTAGATATTTACGTTTAAAGCTCAAAATCGACATTTTCAAATAAATACACATTTTATTAATAATTTAGATGAAAATTGTAAACATTTCAATTCAGTAAAATTCATAAAACAAATAAGTCGTCTAAATTCAAACGGTGAAAAGTCATTCTTTTTAGTTTATTTTGCTAAGTTGCAAACTTCCAGTTTCAGGGTGCGCAAAAAAAATACAATTGTAGATTTTGCCAAATGAATTTTTTTCATGTTAGGTGTTGTATAGATAATTTTTAACACAAGTTTTCACATCCAGAATTCCCTGTTTTGTATGGATTTGAACCAAATATATTTCCCCTAAAATACACAATAAAAAATACCATTAGCCATTATTTATACATATGTATATGTATATTAGAGTGCTTCTTTTTTCACGACTATTTTTATTTTTTCGCTCCCAACTCAAAATCTTGTTGAAAATGTTCAAAAAAAAATCCCTGAAAATTTAATTTTAATATTAACTGAAAGTACTCTACCAAAGCGTATAAAGATTTCCCATTTAAAATACACGTAAACTTTGATTATTTTTGTTAAATATCTATATCTCAGCCGCATTTTATGCTATTGGATTGTTTCAAAAAGAGATTTACTCGTAATCAAAAGTTCTACAAAAAGGCTTTATGTGCCATAGCTGTAATCTGCAGTTAATAAGGGATCAAATTTTCAGGGATTTTTTTTGGAACATTTTCAACAAGATTTTGAGTTGGGAGCGAAAAATACTAACATACTAACTAAAAGCATTCATTGTAGATTTATTGAAATAAAACCAAAATAAAAATTAAAAATAGTTTTTTACTTGCGTATAGGATGCTGTAGCATATGAAAATCCACTACCAAAAGAATATTATTTATATTCGTTATACCAGGATGTTATAACAGATGTCCAGTCACTGTTTCGATTGCTACTGCTAGTGCTTTTTACAATGTATAAAATTTGACCAATCTTGGACCAAGTTGCTTCAAATTAAAGAAAATATGTTATGCAAATATGTTCTCTGGCAGAGCTGGGTCGTATTCAAATACTGTAATTGTCTACATTTTCTTTTTAATCTTTTAGAAATTATCATAACAAGATTATTCGAAAATAGTATTTGGATCGATCATTTTAAATAAAATATTAAATTAAACCCATTCGCTATTTTACATATAAAACTTCTGTTAAGTTTAAATGTGAAATTTTGCAATTAATACCAGCGATAGTCTACTATGTTTACTATGTGTACATAATGCGCAATTTATAAAAAAAATTGTTTGGTATGCAAAAACTACATTTTTTTAAATAATGCATTTGCGCAAAATTACCCACCTATCAGGGTAATTTTGCGCATCATAGGGGGAAAATTTGCGCTGTATAGAGAAAGATTTGTAGGTATCTAAATAAACCGTTTATTTCTATAATATTATTATATTAAAACATAAAAATAAAACAAAACTATATTCTCTATGAAACAAACAAAACAAACAAAATCAAAAATAAATAACTAAAAATAAAATTTTTGTTCTTAGAAATAAGAGGGTCTACATGCAGCAGTTGTCACATATGTAGTTTTAGGGGTTGTTTTTTTCGCTACACTCCGCGTGTGCCCAAATGGAACTGTTTGTGCTGAACAATCTAGGCTCCTGTACCAAAGCTCCCATATTGGCCAAATTTTGCAGCGCAAAATTACCCCAATTTTTCAGCGTAAAATTACCCCCATTGCAAGAAAAATAATGTGATACTAAAAAACTTTCCAAAAGTTAACCTGAACAATTTAAACATACACCAGATTACGAGGAAAGATCATATAAAGTTGTGTTATAAACATTTAAGCGATTGGACAGAAATTTAAACTTAACTCGTAGCGGAAACGACATGGATTTCTTAGATCAACGTACATGTATCAGTTAGCTAGTGACCATGGTCACTAGCTAAAAGCTACAAGCTTAATTGCGGTACACTTTAGTCCCCTTATACCCAAAGCAACGTTTCCAAGTTTGCAACATTCAAAAAATGTATTATTTACTTCATATCTGGAAGAATGTTTATGCGTAAAATTACCCACCGCGCAAAATTACCCCACCTTCCCCTACATATATTGTGTTGAATAGTATTTCGTTTACTTAAAAATAGCAGCAATTTCTGAAATTTAATTTTACTCTTTTTAAGTAATATTAAATACTTACGACAGGTTGCAGTTTGAGAAGCAAAAACACAGGAATTTGCTATACGCTGTGCTTCCGAAGCGAGACAGGCATTCCAATACTAAAAAAACATTAAATACACTCACAGGCAAAATAATCGATCCACACAAATTTTCGATGAATTTCAATCGCAAATAACTTTTTTATTTGATGTCGGATTTAAACGAATATTAAAGAATATTGTAGATAAATTAATGGAGAATCGCTCACATTTTAAAAAATTACTTTAAATTGATGTACGTTTATAATATACAGGTTTAAACAAAAAGATGTTTTTTACCATAAGTTTAAGACACTCTGTAGAGTGGCAAAACCTTATATTGTTCTAAATTAAGTTTTATTTAGTCACATCTATAGATATATAGAATATATTCTTAACAGTTTTGTTTTTGGTTCACCTCGATATATTTATTTTTGTGGAAAATATGGATTTTTTAAAAAAACATTGCAATTTCCAATATTTTTCTGTATGAAGAACTAAGGTTGCCATGGTCCATCCATAGGCTATGGAGAATGACAGTGACAGTTTTGTTGAATCATCACATACTTGGACCTGTCATACACGGCTTTCAGAAGCTATCAAATTGTGTTTTTGCAAATTAATGTTTAAATTTTAAGGTGTCTTCTTACTTTACAAAATGGATATGTCTCCGACTGATGTTGCCAGAGCCATTAATTTAATCCAGGATGGACGGTCACAGTATTACGTGGCAAGTGTTTTAAACGTCACAAGAAGTAAAGTACAAAGGGCAACATCAATCGGAGACATTTTTAAAAGTAAGAAGACACCTCAAAATTAACACATTAATTTACAAAAAACAATTTGATAGCTTTTGAAAGCTGTATATGACATGTCCAAGTATGGGATGATTCAACAAAACTGTCACTGTCATCCTCCATAGGCTATGGATGGACCATAGCAACCTTAGTTCTTCATACAGGAAAAATATTGGAAATTGCAAAGTTTTTAAAAAAATCCATATTTTCCACAAAAATAAATACATATATCAAGGTGAACCAAAAACAAAACTGTTAAAAATAGATGTGACTAGATAATTAAAAAATTTAGAACAATATACGGTTTTGCCACTATACAGAGTGCCTTAAACTTAAGGTAAAAAACATCTTTTTGTTTAAACCTGTATATTATAAACGTACGTGTATTTTTTAGTAATTTTTAAAATGTGAGCGATTCTCCATTAATGTATCTACAATATTCTTTAATATTTGTTTAAATCCGAAATCAAATAAAAAAAGTTATTTGCGATTGAAATTCATCGAAAATTTGTGTGGATCGATTATTTTGCCTGTGAGTGTATTATATCATACCAATTTCTTTAAGTTTATCCCCCTAGGTTGGTTGGGAACAGTTCCACGGGCCACTTTAAGCCTAACGTTATTATGCAGATTTACTATTAACGTTTGTTCAGTGGATGACACTCCAGTTGCTAAAAAAGAAAGGGTTTATATTTTTTGAAATGTACAATTTTATAAATCTTACTTATTGTGCCATAGGGACATGTTGCTTCGCTATAATTTATGGCTAATACAGCTAAGAATACGACAAACATTTTACTTCAACTATTGTTTTAAAAATGATTTTAGACGCTCACGAAAATTATATGTATATATATTATATACATAATTTTCGTGAATCAACTTGCAATTAACTTAAATAATTATATTGTTAAAAAAGGCCATCAATATTTATTTTATTTTCAGTAAAATATTGTAAAAAAACCCATATATTGACTACCTATAAATTTATGTACATAAAATTTAACAACAAAGATAAAAATATACGGTGGAGTCTCACATAAACTTAATATTTCCATTTTTTATTTATAAAAAAATAGTTTATTAATAACAATATACAATACAATTGTATTTTTTTGTAGCTGCTATGATATGATTTTTTTTGTTATAATATAAAAAAAATTATATATTATATGTCGTGATCATATACCTAGTTTTGTGTTTTTTAGTATTTTACCATATATTATAAAAATGAATGCGATCCATTGCGATCCTGAGAATAAATAAACATTATTATATTATTATATATTAAATTATTATTATTTTTTAAAACGTTAAAACTTATATATTAATTATTTGTAATAGATGGCGCTGTAATAAAAAAAATCAATTTTGTTCGATTTTTCCTCTGTATACGATTCTCCAATAATATTTAAATAAAATACTTGGTTTTATTTTTTAAATTTATTTATTTATTTCGTTTTAATATTCTGATAACACTGCTCTGGGATATTCCCAAATCTCTAGATAATTCTCGTGTGCTTGCATGAGGATTAGCGGCCGTTGCTGCTAATACATTAATTTCATTATTTCCAACTGTGACCGTTGCTCGACGAACTCTTTTTTTCGGTTGAACACTCCCGTTTGTAGTAAACTGCTTGACTGTACGGTGAAATGAAGTACGTGATCGAATTTTATCCCGAAAACGCTGAGCGTAGATATTAATAGCATCATCAAGATTCCTGCCTGCTTCTTCATAAATCAAAATTATTTCTATTTTTTCTTCCACTGTTAAACAATCCATTATGAATAACTGCTTAACGAAATTAATCTTCGAACTAAATTGATTAAATAATGCAAAACTATAAATAGTTTATTTATACCTCAATAAAAATTATTATTTATAACTAAATACCATTTTTGATACCAAAATAATGTTTTTTTTACCTTAAATGAGGTATTTTTTAAAAATAGTGCAATAATCCTTTAAATGAATGGATTTAATGCTGGCAGGTAAAAAGTGACCATGGTGCGCAATTGATAATTATCACCCATAATATAAGAAGTGGTATGATTATCATCGATGATATTTTCGAATTGAAATCGAGCTGCAGATTTCACGAGTCCGCAGGACGAGTGAAATGTGCTGCTTCGGTTTCAATGAGTAAATATATTGTTATAACATCGATAATTATAATTAATCGTACCACGAGTTATATTTAGTGAGAAAATATAATGAATTGTCAGTTTGACATTTGAAATTAAAATGTGCTTTAAAATATAAAAAGACTTTAATAAACCTTATTTATTCAAACTTACCTTAATTTTATTATCGTTTACACCAACCCATCGATCTTTTAGAGTTTATAATTCATTATTTTAATCATTTAACAAACACAGTATTTAAATGTCAACAAATGTCAAATCAAGAAAAGTGTCAAAATCCTTAGCAACGTGTAAAAAAGGTGATAAAAAATATTGTCGCTGTGAAAAAATGCGTAACCATGGAATACTGTCATTTTATTGGTTCTAATTATATGAATTGTATTGTCCCCGAATGAAATAATGTTTAAAACCAAAGGAAACTTAAAAATTTATTTAATTTAATGAGATAATTATTACCAAAAAAGTGATATTTTAAAAAAAGAATTATTAAAGAATCATATAAGAATAAAAATCGAACAAAATTGTTTCTTTTCATTACAGCGCCATCTATTACAAATATGAAAAAATGTTTTAAACAAAATCTACCTATTTTTAGTCGAATGATCCGAATCTGCAATAAAAATAGGGTGTTCCATTGGAAATTTTAAAGTTACCCCCTCTATAAGGACCAATTTTAATACAGATTGATTTCCCCCCTCGAATCATTAAATTTTTATTTTAAACATTTTTTTGTAAAATTCATACTAAGGTATTTCAGTTTCAAGTTAAATGACTCACCCTGTATACAGGCTGTCCCGAAAATAGTGAGCAAAAGAAAACTTTATATTAACTAAGAGACCAATAATATTTTTAAAATATAAAATTTTAAAAAGACAATTTTTTTTGTTTTTTATTTCTTTTTTAAGTAAAAAACTAAATTTTTATATTAAATTCTTTGATGCATGAAAACTTTAAATTTGTTTAAAAGCAGTTTTATAATGGGACCAATACGACGGCTAATTAGAAAGCTAAAGGAATTACAGTTAATTGAATAAAAGGACCATTCAGATTGTCTCGTACCCATTGCCTGTGGACGAATCCACAGGAGAACGATCATCGATGACTCGTCCGAATCCTCATAAATAAGGACTCGAACAGAATCTGCCTCACGCTCAGAGTACGAGACTATGTCTCGTCATCATGGTTGCGACAACTCTACGTTTGAGTAGAGAGTATGCGAAGATATACTACAGAAATGATCCTGTGAAGTATGATCTTGCCTGTTGCAGCGCTCGCTCGGGTACTTATAGTAGTGGCGATTGATGACGATGGCGGGAGGGAGATGACAGCGACATCTGGTTGCCAGTGGAGTTGTTAGACCTTGGATGCGTACGGTAGATAAATTTGTTACATAATATTCAGATAAAAAAAGGAAACTATTACGAACCATTATTACTTTATAACGCATGTCTTTTTTAGTGCAAAAGTTTGTAATAATATATATTTAAAGCTTAAAATAAATTAACCAAATCGAAATATTTTATTTATATATTATTATGCCATGAATTTGTTTTTTTTAACAATTCCTTTAACAATATTTAGTTATATTGTAAATAGGGTTGGGAAAATTTCACTTTTTGCTTGTACTTGAAATTTCACTTGAAATTTTCATGACATTTATGAAATTTATTAAAATTTCCTAAATTTCATCATAGCACTTTTTGGTAAGCTAATGAGATTGTGCCACTTTCATTGTTTTATATTTATATATATTTATTATTTTTAAATATTTTACTGAAATTTTACGAAAATTAAAGAAACTTCATCAAAATTTTATGAGCCAAAGGCATTTTTTATCCGTTTTCCGATGCAATTATAGCAAATGTAAAAATTTAAATTAATCATGACTTTTAAAAAAAATTTTAAGTCTGATTTAATTTACAAATTAAATTGGTAACTGAATTAAATTATTTAAATTAATTTATGCATATAAGTAACAATAATTACTTATAGTGTATTCAAATCCAATCCGAACTAAACAAAAACGCCCAGACGCTTGATAACTCGTTCTTATTGGTCGATTCGGAATCTGATGTAAATTATTATTAAAGGTCCCAGGGGAGGCCGCATGTGAAATTTATGCGAAATTTTCAGTAAATTGCGAAACTTTCAATGAAATTTCTGAAACTTTCACAGGTAATGTTGAAATTTTCGAATTGAAAATTTTATTTGAAATTTTTAAAAATTTCACTTTTCCAAGTTTGAAACTTTTAAAGTTGAAATTTTCACTATAATAACATTTAAAATTGGTAAACGGTAAGGTTAAGCATTTGACAGATGTCAGATTTTATTTTTTTTAAATCATGTAATTATTTACTTATTGGAGTAGATAAAGTACAGATGATTAATTGAGGAGCATCCGTGCAAAACCGGCTATATCCACTTTAATAAAGTGTTGGGAAAATGGCAAAAACTCTCGGTTTCCTGGCTTTTACAGATAAAAGAAAAAGCAAACTTGAGTTTTGTGGGCTTTGTGGTACTTGATTTATAAGACACTTTCGTTTTCAAAAACTTTATATTAAGGCCAATATTTCAAAAAATGTTTTGTATATAGCCGGTTTTGCTCGAAAACCGAATAAAAAACGAATAAAATGTGAAAAAAAACCTTTATTATTCAAAAATATTAACAAAATAAATTTAGTGCAAACATTAAAAAACAGAACAAATTTTAGTAGTAGTATCGACATATCCAAGCCACATATTAATATTTATTGGATATAGCCGGGTTTGCTATAAAAACGTGGATTTGGCCGGTTTTGCTCCTAAACCTGCCTTTTAAATGTGATTTTAAGATGGATATAGTCGGATGTAAACAGAATTATCTTGGTTGTCGATAGAAATGAACCTAAAGATGCTAAATCAAAAAAATAAACAAAAAACTGAATAAAATGGATTTAGCCGGTTTTGCACGGATGCTCCTCAATTAAGTCCCTCGAATATTATGACATGGTAATTTTAAATTATGAAATAATATAAAATATACAACAGGTATAATAAATAAATAAATAAAACAAAACAGTGATTAAATTAAAGCATTTTGTTTATTTGGTTTAATATTAAGTAGGTATAATAAATAAGTCATCTAATCATCTATAAAATTTATATTTAATATATTTAAGTCTTAGCAAAGGTTTTCACATCCACTGCCCCCTGTCCTATAAGGCTTTTGACCAAGATAGTTTCCCCTAAAAATAAATTTATGTTTCAATTTAATACGGAACAACTCATTATATTTATAATATAGGGTGTTATCTAATTACTGTAATATATTAAAATGGGTAGTGATGAGCCACTGATCGACTAAGAACTTTAGGCTAATCTGGTTGCCTAATTTAATTTATTATGTTATGGTTGGTAACAACCAGCGTTTCCAGATTCTGTCAAAAAAAGTTGCCAGATTTTGTTTAAATTTGGCTTAATTACTAAAACGACAAAATCAACAATGCAAATTGTTAATGTGGCGTTTTTATTAATTGTTGATTATGTCATTTTTGTAATGAAGGTAAATTTAAACAAAATCTGGCAACTTTTATGACAGAATCTAGTGCAGTTCTTTCAAATTTTGAGTTATGTGCTCAAATTGTAAATATCTTAACTAAGGGAAGTGCTTTTGGATTTATTTACACAAATTGTTTAAAGTTTAACCTGTGAACTTGTCCTAATTTCATCTGAGTAAACAGAAAGAAAAAAACCGATGAAAAAAATAGTTTTGTGGTTGTGGAGTTTTTAAAATAGGTACCAAATTTTCTAATCAATGCTTAAGCTAATAGCTGGATGAGTAAATAAATACAGAAGGGTATTAGAGCTTTAAGGGCATAACACTTTTGTATTTATTGAGTTTTTATTTATTTTTTGCATGACAAATTTTTACAACTGGCAACGAGCGGCTACTTTATTGGTTGGTATCTATGTACTCACAGAACACAAGTGCGTAACCAGTGGCGTATCACAAAAAATATAAAAAACTTTATCTTTGGAAAAATATTTTTTTAAATACTTTTACATACCACCCTGTATAATAATTATAAAAATGCTTAAAATATAAGGAAAACTTGTGTCATTTCCAACGACAAATAACAGTCAAGTTAACAACCAATGGATTTAGTCATGTGCAAAAAAATTCAAGAATATTACAAAAAAAATTAAAATGTAAATAAGACTTCAAATTGATTAGTTGCAACCTTGGGAAATTTTAAAAATTGATAAAATAAAAACAATCCTAAAATTTCCCAAGGAATTTGTGGTTGACCATGGGTGTACAGTGTACACCATGGGTGTACACTGTACACCCTGTAAAAATAGTATTAAATATTTTCTTACGCGGGACCGTAGTTGCAAACATATAATTTCTGGAATGCAAATTGGTCATTTGCTCTGAAATATGTAAATCCACACCCAATCCTGTTTGTATCAGCCCAAACAACCTGTTTGTAAAAAATAATTATGTTAAAAGTGTAGGTAATAATGTATAATAATTTATTTACAATTTTGTACAAATTTATTAAATGATACATATTTTTTACATTATGCATTTTATTACATTAATGCATATGTATGAAAATTAAAACTTTCCCCTCCCAAGCAGCATTTTAAGTAAAAGCGTAGAGCTTTGAGACAATATTACTTAATTTAAGTAAATATTTTGTTAAATTAACCTTAAAAATTTACTTTGAAGTAAAGTTTTATTTATGTTATTTTTACCTATTTTAATAACCCTTAAGTTTCAACACTTTAAAGTATTATGAGGGGCGTAATTTTTACGAAAGAAAATTACTTACAAGTGTATTTCACCTAAAGGAAAATTTAACGGTAATTTTAACGTCAGAATTTTTAATAATGGTAAATGTTACTCATAAGTCATAACTTTACGATATTAAGACCACTTTATAACCGTAAATAATTCCTATTCGCCTGGTATTTTTAGGGTTATTAGTGGTAAAAAATACTATTAATATTGGCTAAACAAGGAAAAGTAAGCTTAAAGTGAAAAATAAAACTTTAAGGGAAAATTTTTTCAGGACGCTATAATGAGTTTTTTAAGGCATCCATACTTATCTAAACATTTATATAATATTTTTTCATAAATATTTTATAATAAGGAAAGTTTTAGTTATTAAAAAATGATTAAAGCTAAATGATTTTTAAAAGATTTTATAAAATTTTTTAGGTTTTAAGTTTTGTTGAATTTTTACCCAAGCAATAATTTTTCCTAAAACCGTAAAATATTTAGAGGGCATATAATATTTAAGATGTATCGTGCCTATTTTTATCAACAAATTAATGCGCGTTTGAGTTTTAATGCAAAATATTATTAGTTTTGACAAATTAAGTTAAATTTTTTAATTTTACTCTAGGGTGGCCTTTATTACTTTGTAAGTACCATTTTGTAAAATATAAATTTAAAGAACAAAGAAATTACGAATGTCAATGTTTTAGAAAGAGAGAGCAAACAGTTGGTAATTATAGCGTTATTTTTACGTAAATTTATGGTATTTATATTTTTTGTATTACGTTACTCTCTTAGTAGATCAAAAAGGTTACTATGTAGGTAAAATAACGAAATAAACCATTTTCCAAATTTGGTAATTTTTCGTATCTATACTAGACTAGGCCAAAAAAATTGACTATTATTTTTTTTTGAAAAATATATCGAGAATGTCATTTAGAATGACAAAAAAAAATTCGTGAAAATTTGAGCCCTTAATATTAATTTCGCTATTTTTGATTTTTAGTCATAATTTGATGTTTTACGTTAAAACTGTCAAAACATTAAAGTGAAAAAAATTCCTTTTCACTTATTTTTATATAAAATTAAATTCTCTACAAAAAAGGTCTGATTGAAAATTTTTGTCAGACGAGCCGTTTCCGAGTAATTGAGCTCAATAAATCGATGTGTTTTTCCGATTTGCCCTTTTTACTTTGAAATTTTGTAACTAATGAATCAATGAATATTTAAAAAGTCGGATTCTTAAAGGAAATTTAATGTTCTACAAAAAAGGTGTCTTAACATTTTTGCCTAAATTTAATTCTTCAAAAGTTATTCACGATTAAAATCGAAGATAAACTTAAAATTTCAATTTTTTTGGCCCAGTTATAAAACCGTTTTAGTTAACCGTAAAAATTCTTTGACTAAGTTGACTTGGTAGTAAATTTGTAGTTATTTAAACTTGCTGCTGGGCTTCTATCACTTACCTGTGTGTAGTGACCGGTTGCTCCAGAAAATCCGCTACCAAATTTATAAACGGAATGCTCATTGGTCCATGACGCGATGGCCCCCCTCCAATCACTGCCCCCGCCTGCTGAGGTCGATTTTGAGATGTACAAGTTTTGTCCAACATGACTGAAACCCTCTGTAACAATACGTTTAGAGTTTTATTTTGTTTGAAAATATTACAGGTTTACTCACGGCATGAAGCAGTTTGATGTCCGAAATTACAAGAGTTGGCTATTCTTTGAGCTTCACGGGCCAGACAGTCGTCCCATGACTAAATAAAACAACATATAAATTATTACAAGGAAATACTGCAAGAAATTTAAGTTCTTTGAATAAGTTTAATAATATTAATTCTTAATAGCCCTGTTGTAAATGACCGATGAATTCCTTATAGAAACCAATTGAAGTATTAATACCAACCAATTGGTTGTTATTAATAGGTCTGAAATGGACTTACTGGGTTTAATTGGGAGCGATATAAAACAGAAATTGGTTTTTACTGGTATTTTCCATGATGGAAAAATTCCTGCGAAATATTGAAGTTTAAACGTCAAGTCCTCGTTTTAACTCAAGTGTTAGTAAAAAATTACCTACAGAGCCCGTCCTTTGCACGACAGTCATCTTAAAAACAATGCAAGCGGCGAAGTTGTGGTGAATGCACGTTTAGTTCCAGTCAAAATGTCAGTACTGTGGTGAGTAGTTATTTTCGTATATATAATTCTTTGTAATTTATTTAAGGCTATATGTGATTTCTTGATAAGTAGCATCCACTAATAAAAAATATCAGTAAAATACTTAATTCCGAATTATAATCTCAAATTTGTATCCCATTTATCAGTACCGTGTCGTCAGTTCCATGTTCGATGTTTCGGCTATCTTTTTTTCGCAAACTTCAATTTAAATTCTGCTTGCGCAAAACTTGTTTATTTAATGTCATTACAAACTCATATAAATTTGGTGTGGGTCCCATATCTAATAATTGAGATATCGGTATACCCAAAATCCACCAGCCGCCACTGATGTGTGGTATTATTTGATTTTAAGATATTTAATGTATAATATGCTCAAAGTTGCAATAAATCTTATATTTTCCAATAAATTATGTATTTAATTAGTACCCTGGTATACTCGTCACTTCCCTTGCATTCAAATTTAGAAAACACAGATATTTCAGAAACTGTTTGAAAAAGTGACTGGCCCGGTCTGGAACAGTACATCAAAGATTTCAAATAAGATTGAAATAATAAAATTATTATCTGGATTTAAAGATAAACACAATAAAGAATAATAATTTGTTGTTCCCTGTCATAAGTATTTTAATGACGGTATACATGTAGACAATTACTTGTTACGTAGATATTCAGTTTAATACCCAAGTGATAATAACACATTCAAATTTATATTTTTTTATAACTATATTGCCCATATTTATGTGATTTATCACGGATGTAATTCATTTTAAAATTTTGATTTATGCGTAATAAACGTTTTATTGCTACTGGATTTTTGCGAAATAAATAAATAAAACATTTATTATTTAAATGCACTCTTTTTATTTATTTGTTGTAAATGTAATCGCTGTTTTTCCTTTATTTACGTAGCTATGGTTATATGAAATATAATATTATTTACATTATGTCTAAATCCGGAAATATTAATAATGACATATTTTACATAATGCAAAAATGTTAATTAGTTTTACAATAATTCAAAACTTATTGTTTGTGTTTGATTTATAGCCTTGCGCAAAAAACTAATTTCCTTTAAAAAAGATTGTATGCGTTTTAATATATATATATATATATATATATATATATATATATTAGGGTGGGTCAAAAAAACCGACTATTTTTGAAAAATCGGTTACTAGACACCTCTAGAGAATTCTCACCAAACATGAGCTCTTAATTTTGATAACAAGGATCTCCGCTTTACAATTTTCCATTTTTTCCTCGAATTTGTATAAATTTTCGTAAAACTAAATTGAAATTTTTCCAATTTTTTATCAAAAACTGTTAAAATTAGTATGCATTGAAGTTTGACGATGAATATCTTTTAAACGCTTAATTTAATCGACAAATCATAAGAGACCACTTTTGTAGAGCAGTTAATTTCCTACAAAACTATGGGATGATTCAACAAAACTGTCACTGTCATTCTCCATAGTCTATGGATGGACCATAGCAACCTTAGTTCTTCTTACAGAAAAATATTGGAAATTGCAATGTTTTTTAAAAAAATCCATATTTTCCACAAAAATAAATATATCGAGGTGAACCAAAAACAAAACTGTTAAGAATAGATGTGACTTGATAAATAAAACTTAATTTAGAACAATATACGGTTTTGCCACTCTACAGAGTGTCTTAAACTTTTGGTAAAAAACATCTTTTTGTTTAAACCTGTATATTATAAACGTACGTCTATTTTTTAGTATTTTTTTAAAAATGTGAGCGATTGTCCATTAATTTATCTACAATATTCTTTAATATTCGTTTAAATCCGACATCAAATTTATTTGCGATTGAAATTCATCGAAAATTTGTGTTTATCGATTATGTTGCCTGTGAGTGTATTTCCATCTTAAGGTGTAGTATGCATAAGTTCATTTATGGAACTTGTTACATTATAAACTATATTTTATTTTTGAAAAATGTGCTTACCATTCTTTTTAAATTGACCCCCCTCGGCTGTCCTCCAACCTTTCCATTCGCAATCCTTATACGAAAATTATTATGTTCATTGACAATAACATTTCTTTCATCGCCCGAAATTCCTTGCTCTGAAAAATAAGATAAAAATAAATACAAAAAAACATTTAAATAGTTTTTTTGTATTCTTACGTAAGATTCCATTGGGACAATTAGCCCAACTTCCAGACAAGCTGGCTAGGATAAGCACACTAGATACTACTACTGTTGCACTCAACATAATTAATTTAATAAGCACTTCACCTATCGCAAAGTATTTATACGAGCGTTTTGACTCATCTATCAACGTAGTATTTTTTATCAAGAACCGCACGACAAATGCATTAATTGTTTTAAATACGTGAAAAAACCTGGGGTTATTGCGAAATTAACTTAACAAATCAACAGATTTTATGTTGTTCTATATATTTGCACGAGTTAATATTTGTATCGTGATGGGACTAAAATTTATATTGCCTTGGTTAGAAAAAACTTTTTTTTATTTTTATTATACCGTGAAATCACATTTTGTTTACACTAAGCAACAAAAATAATTAAAGCTGCAGCTTATTAACCAAAAAAGGGGGAGGTAACGTTTAACAAAAAATTAAAAAAACAAGGTCAACAAAAAATGGTAACATTTCAAGATGGTGCGATATTTTTGTTGCCTTGCTTATAGAAAAGCTAGAGGATATCCTCTATATATAACAAAATTAGTATAATATAATAATTTAATGATTATAATCATTAAGGTATCCTATCCTATCTGAAAACGTGCAACAAATGTTTGAATTTTATATAAAAGTGGTACTATTTTTTGCTGAGCGTTTTATTTAAATATCATTAAAATTATGTTTACAACGTTTCTACATTAAAAATTGGACAAGTATCCACCAAACATTTAAAAAAGATTACATATTTTGTAACCTTAATTATTCCTATTAAACATCAAATATTATCAGGTACACATTTTATTTAATAATTATAATATAAAAACTTATTTAAATAATTATAAAGATATATTTATTAATTTATAAAGAAATTCGTAAGTTGCGGTTCCACCGTCAGTAGTTCTTTATAAACAATTATTTTATCATAAATTAGGTACAATTTTCCTTAAAAAATAAATTGAAATAAATATGATTTATTTAAACGAAATTGAAGTTAAGGTACTTTTAAAATCAAACTTTTAAACTTTTCTTTTTGGTCCAAACACTAAAAATAATAAAATGAAAAACAAGGGATTATTAAAATAATATTATTGTAATATTTAATCAAATTATTAAAAAAATTAATTTAATGTACAATTAGTAGTGAAATAAAAAACATGGGAGCAGTTTTAATCTTTAAAATTACTTGCATTAGTACAATTTTCCTTAAAAAATAAATTGAAATAAATATGATTTATTTAAACGAAATTGAAGTTAAGGTACTTTTAAAATCAAACTTTTAAACTTTTCTTTTTGGTCCAAACACTAAAAATAATAAAATGAAAAACAAGGGATTATTAAAATAATATTATTGTAATATTTAATCAAATTATTAAAAAAATTAATTTAATGTACAATTAGTAGTGAAATAAAAAACATGGGAGCAGTTTTAATCTTTAAAATTACTTGCATTAATACATTTTTCTACTCCCACCTTTAAAACGCCCTTTATCGTACATATGTTTCCATGACACTAAGTGACCTTTTAAATACACATTGACAAGTTGTGGCTTTACGGCGCTTTAGTCACGGGCTGAAGTTAGCAACAGGTTTTTAGTCACGGGCTGAAGTTAGTTTTAAGTTAGTTGACAGTTGTCAAATGTCATACAATCGTTAAAATACATTGCTTTTCTTGTAAAATAATACTAAGTGAAAATTATTTTATCTCAATACAAAAATACAAAAGTATTAAATAGTTTCTTAACGCCAATATTTGAAAAATTTTTATATGAACATTGTAATTTCGCCGGCAGAAAACTATAACTTAAATTCGGGCACGGACTCCCCTGTAAAGTGCTCATAAAACATTTTTACTGTGAAAAACTTTCAATTTTCAAGAAATACATTTCGATTTATAACCTTTATAAAATTTGACATTTGACGGTGACACACAGATTCCCCTATTGTTTCATAGATGGTGATCTATACAAATTTTTGATATAATTAAATCAAAAATTTGTATAGATCACCATCTATTGATCGATTTAAATCAATTTTTTGTTACTTTTTTTTTAAATATTGGATCCAAAAAAATCAGAGTTTTTCTATTTTTAAAAAAAAACATGATTTTTTAAACCCTGCTAATTATTGTTATAACATTTTAGATAAATATTTATCTAAAATACACTTATACAAATTCATTTGAACACAAAATAAAACATAATAGATTTAAATCATTCCTTTTTACTATTTTTTTAATTATTGTATCCAAAATTTAATTAAAATCAAAAATATCTGATTTTAATAAAAAAAAATCGATTTTTATTTTTTCAAAAAAATCATGATTTTTTTTAAACCCTTTTTTTTGTACGTAGAATCTGCTGCTAAAGTATTGCACGCTAATTATGAGGCACTAACCATTCGCCAATGTTAATATGCAAAATATTTGAAGTAATATTCATGAATATTACTTTTAAAAGTAATATTCATGAATATTACTTCAAATATTTTGCATATTTATTTTACAAAATACTATATTAAAATATTTTTTAAATTCTTTCACGGAAATACTAAATATCTATGCAAATCATTTTGCTGAAAACTTTATTAATAATGGTATTTTTTGATAAATAGGTAGAATACAATATAAATTTGTTGAATTCTTTCACGATATACCGGGTATTTAATTTAAAGAACAAATTAACTTAAGGTACATTCAAAGGTTGGTAGCAGAAGTTGTAAACATAAACAATCGTTATAACGATTGTTTATGACTAAAGGACACTATAGTGTCCTTTAGTCATAAGGAATACTTACCTTAAAAATTATAACATAATAATAATAATTACACTGTGCTAGTCGCAAAAATCAACAGAGGGGAGACATATGTGGTAAAGTCAATTCGAGTACGCTGAATCCAGTGGTGAAAGCCGTTTTTCGAAGTTAGCGAAAATAAGCGATTTTTTTCGATCGGCGTTTTTCAAAATGTACCATTTTATAGGTCACTTTTTAGATGTTTCGATTTCATTCAAAATGTGTTTTTAGGGGTTTTTGGGAACGAGAAAACCGAATATGACATTATTTTTGCGATGCGATCGCGATTTGACCAAAATTGGCATTTTTTAAAATTTCACTGAATTTATCTGACATATTTAATCCAATTCATAATCACAACACAAGAAATATCAATGATTTTTTTATTAACACTGCAGGGTCAGAGAAAAAAACAATAAAACATAAAGTTTTTATTGTAAATATTGACTGTTTTAATACATTTAGCTAAATAAACGTATTATTTATTTATTTATTATTACAATCGTAAATAAGCTGGTTATTAGAAGTGAATTAAAATTTCATTTAAAATGGATTCTTGTGTTACAAGTTTTAATTGCTTTTGTTATATTTGTGGAAAATACACTATTATGGCAAATCGTCGTAAAATTAATGCGGAAATTATTGAAATATATATACCAGCTATACTTCGATCAAAATATTATTTGTGATGTAAAATGGGCTCCGTCTACTATTTGTACTGGGTGCATGGGAAATTTGAGTCAATGGAGAAAGGGTAAGATCGACTCTATGCCATTTGGTATTCCTGTAATCTGGACAAATCCGCAAGTTCACAATCCGGATGAATGTTATGTGTGCGTTAATTTCAAACCCGGAACAAACAGAAAAAAGACACGTTCTATGAAATATATAGCAACAAAATTTGTTCAGTTGCCATTGCCGCACTCGGAAAATGTTCCTGTACCGAAAAGACCGAGTCCAACAGCTGTATCTATATCCACAATATCCGAAACAGTTGAAGGAGGAAGTAATTTCGACTATGTGCCAACAAATGTCACTCCTGATTGCGATCATACCGAAATCACGCAGGATCGTCTTGACATTATTGCACGGCGGCTGAAGTTATCGCAGCGACAGACAATTCTCTTGGCTAAAGATTTAAAAACGTTAAATCTTTTAGCACCAGATGCTCGCGTTTATGGATCCATCGGCCGTCATCGCAATTTTACACGTTTTTTTAAAGCTATCGAAAATAATTCACTGGCTTATTGCGATGATATTCGTGGTTTGGTTTCCACCTTGCACAACGGATACAACCCGGAAGATTGGAGACTCTTCATTGATTCATCCAAAAGTAGCTTAAAAGCCGTTCTACTCCACATTAAAAATTCAAAAAAATCCGTGCCACTAGCACAGATACAAAGGAAAACTATTTGTCATTGAACAAGATTCTCGATTTATTGAAGTATAATGAAAACAAATGGAAGATTTGCGCAGATTTAAAGGTTGTTTCTATTCTCTCTGGTCTGCAATTGGGCTACACGATGCATTCAACGAATTACATCGTATTTTTCCACGTTTGAGCGGAATGAAAATAAAAGAAGGTGTGTATATATAATACCAATTTAATTGTAATAAATTTCTATCATGATTTTTTATGTATTACAGGGATTCTAAACGGTCCAGATATCCGCCGATTAATGCGAGACGAACAATTTGAAGCTGCGCTAAGTGATGTCGAGCTTGTAGCGTGGGACACTATAAAAGCCGTGATTAAAAACGTTCTTGGTGTTCATCGGGCGGAAAATTGGCAAGTTCATGTCCAAAACATGCTCGACGCATTTCACAATATGAATGTGAATATGTCTTTGAAGATTCACTTCCTTCATTGTCATATTGACAAATTTGCGGAACAGTCACCGGCTGAATCGGACGAGCACGGCGAGAGGTTTCATCAAATGACAGCCAGATTGGAACATTGGTACAGTGGGAAGAAACTCGGTGCACTTTTGGGAGATATTTGCTGGAATTTGCAAGAAGAACAGGATGATTAAAAAACATCTCAATAAAGAAATTTTGTTCAACATTAAATTTGGTTTTTGTTTATGTTTTGTGTCAAAAAAAAACCTTTTTGTGAGATAAATTCAGTAAAAGTTTAAAAAATGCCAATTTTGGTCAATTTTTACAATTTTTTTTTACGGGAACTGCCTTAAATCATAATTTTATAGCAAAAATATTATCATATTCGGTTTTATCATACCCAAAAACCCCCAAAAACACATTTTTAATGAAATCAAAACATCTAAAAAGTGACCTTAAAAATAATCCATTTTGAAAACCGCCGATCGAAAAAAATCGCTTATTTTCGCTAACTTTGAAAAACGGCTATCACCACTGGATTTAGCGTGCCCAAATTGACTTTATCACATATGTCTCCCCTCTGTTGAAAAAAAAACTTGTCATTTTCGTGCACAGTGTTATTGTTACCATTTTATCAAAATTTTGTTTAAAGTTGTAAAGTACCAATTAAAACGACAATAAATTACATTACTAACATAAATTTCCTACTTCACTTGAAAATCCTAACCTATAGTTTTGATTCAAAGAAAATGCGATTGTTGACAACCGCAAGAAAATATTAATTGCAATATACTTACTATTATATATACTATATTAATTGGTTTAATGTTTCCTATACAAATGGATACCAAATAAAACCAATTTTTGTATGTAAATATATTATAGGTATACCTATAGGTACTTCTTTTATTAAATTATAAGATTAGCAACATTTATTAGGTAACAAATTTTAGTGTATTAGATTTTTATTTAAATAAAACAAAAAAATACTATACATAGTAAAATAGTAGGTACTTATCTTGTAAGTCTTATATGAAAATATAATATTTTGATATATTTTGAAATTTGAAAAAAATTCAACAAAGTTAATTCTTGTTTAAACTTAGAACGTTTATTTCCATAAACCATAAAATTTGTTTTTAAATATTAATTTTTCCTTAAAAAAGATCATATATGCAAGTCGAATCTATAAAATTAATATTTTAAGAGATATATGATACCAGTCATCATAATTTAATATTTTAGCATAATGTGCCAAAGTGGACCTGATTTTTATGGAATTCATTTTTTCAACAAAGTTTTAAATAATGTAAAAATATGGCTTTTAATGAATACAAGCTGTTTTTAAAATCCCTTTTTAAACTTTACTTTTTAATTTTGTCCTTATTTTATTATATTCTTTGTTTAATTTGTATTTACATTTCTTGTACAATTTTATTTTTCTGACTTTTAAATATTATTTATGCTATTTTATCTATTTTCCAAAAATTCTATATAAAAAAATAATTTTATACCTTATAAATTTAATTTGGTCGAATTTTACTTTAGATAGTTGGTATCACAGTAATTGGTTTGACAGTTAATGTCAAAATCGATTCGCCATGCCGTCCTTAATTTACTTATTTACAACAAGCGGCTGTTAATGTTTAAGAATAAAAAAAGGATTTTCTTTAGTGTTAAACAAAATTTATTGCCAGAAAAGTCTCGTAAGTACTAGAAAAATAAAAAAAAATCAAACCAATATGCAAAATATTATTACAGCACCGAAAGCGGTGTTATAATGAAGTCCTTTCGAACATAAAATACATTTATATTAACGATTTTTCCACTCATTTTATTTGTTAGGGACAAAAAAATAAAAATTTGTAAATTATTTAAAGATTAAATTAACTTCCTAGTTTCCTACAAAAAAGGAAACGAAAAAAGACGTTGTTACAGTTATTAAAATTATTGTTAATTATCTTATAAGATCTCATAATTGGACTGAATTATTTTTTACATGGGATTATTGTAGAGGTTTTGAAAAAAACAAAATAAAAATTAACATATTATGTAGATATAATAATAATAATAATAATAAGTTGGCAGCATTTGCTTTAAATTTAAAAACAAACGATATAATTTATGAAAATAAAAGTTTAATGACAAAACAGTTAAAATAAATTTTAAATTAAAAAAAAAATAACAGTAACAGTGCATTTCTTTGAGATTTCCTGCGTATTTTGAAAACTAAACCTAAATAAAAAAACTTAAAAAATGAGGTTCTGGTTACCCTGGTAGAAAATAACGTTTGCATACATTCAGACAACGTTGCAAATTTGTATAATAATTTGTTATACTCATAACGTTGTCTTAGTGTATCATTTTAAGTGTAAAATACGTAGTTAAAACGTTGTCTTGGAAACGTTATTTTAATGTATGATTTTAAGTGGGAAATACGTAGTTAAAACGTTGTCTTGGAAACGTTGCAGAATTGTATTGCTGGAAACGTTGCAGCAACGTTCCAAATCCCACGTTTAGATACATAAAATTATTTCTAAGTCCCGACGAAAATTTTTCAATGAGGATTTTTTTTTTTAATTTTTATACTTTATTATACATTATTTATAAAAGTAAAATAAAACTCTTCAATTCATTTTCAAAGTCATAATATCAAAAATATGAGCGAAATACACAAAACCCACTTTCAAACAACGTTGCAGAATTGTATTGCTGGAAACGTTGCAACAACGTTCCAAAACCCACGTTTGGCTACATAAAATTTTTTCAAAGTCCCGACGAAAATTTTTTTACTGAGGATTTTTTTTCAATTTTTTTTTATTATACATTACTTATAAAAGTAAAATAAAACCCTTCAACACATTTTCAAAGTCATAATATCAAAAATATGAGCGAAATACACAAAACCCACTTTCAAACAACGTTGCAGAATTGTATTGCTGGAAACGTTGCAACAACGTTCCAAAACCCACGTTTGGCTACATAAAATTTTTTCAAAGTCCCGACGAAAATTTTTTTACTGAGGATTTTTTTTCAATTTTTTTTTATTATACATTACTTATAAAAGTAAAATAAAACCCTTCAACACATTTTCAAAGTCATAATATCAAAAATATGAGCGAAATACACAAAACCCACTTTCAAACAACGTTGCAGAATTGTATTGCTGGAAACGTTGCAACAACGTTCCAAAACCCACGTTTGGCTACATAAAATTTTTTCAAAGTCCCGACGAAAATTTTTTTACTGAGGATTTTTTTTTCAATTTTTTTTTTATTATACATTACTTATAAAAGTAAAATAAAACCCTTCAACACATTTTTAAAGTCATATTATCAAAAATATGACCGAAATACACAAAACCCACTTTGAAACAACGTTGCAGAATTGTATTGCTGGAAACGTTGCAACAACGTTCCAAAACCCACGTTTGGCTACATAAAATTTTTTCAAAGTCCCGACGAAAATTTTTTTACTGAGGATTTTTTTTCAATTTTTTTTTATTATACATTACTTATAAAAGTAAAATAAAACCCTTCAACACATTTTCAAAGTCATAATATCAAAAATATGAGCGAAATACACAAAACCCACTTTCAAACAACGTTGCAGAATTGTATTGCTGGAAACGTTGCAACAACGTTCCAAAACCCACGTTTGGCTACATAAAATTTTTTCAAAGTCCCGACGAAAATTTTTTTACTGAGGATTTTTTTTTCAATTTTTTTTTATTATACATTACTTATAAAAGTAATGGAACAACAGAGGTTACACCATAGTATTATCACAAAATTCTGTGGTATTATTTCTATGGGTTACACGGAACAAACGAAGAAAAATTCAAATTTACCGCTCTATCACGAAGTGTTTATTTCTTTATTTTAGGTTAAGTGTTGACATCGTGCGAAATTTTGTGCAAATTCTTCCGTGTTTTTTGGAAAAATAATTAAAAGATAAGGTAATTTTTATCTGATAGGGATGGCAAATAACTTTTAGTAACCTAAACAATCACCACAAACAATTTGTTAGTGTTTTTTTTAAACAGTTGCTTTTTGCATGGATTTTTAGGGTTATTTGGACGATGCCTTATGTAAAATAAGTTTTGTTCTGTGACGATGCCTTAAAAGCATAAACATGTTCCTGGAACAGTGTATCAAAGAAATTATCACCCAGAAAATATTGAATTGGCCGCGGCAGAGGTGATAAACAATCGTCTATCCTTTGGGTAGATTGCAAGTGTAATGATTACATCTGCCACAGATGATCTGCGGATAATGGATAATCTTTTGCAAGACAAGATACAAAAGAGTGCAGTCATATCTAAACCACAAAGCAGTGATAATTAGTTGTTTTAAAGAAAACCTTCCTGGCAATGACTGGCTAAATTCTTTCCGGAGGCAAAAATTGTGATTACTCAAAGGAATGCTAAAAATCTAAAAAGATCCAGATCAGAAGTTTATGATGATGTGATAAACCAATATTTTTTCAGAAGTAAAGGAAATAAGGGATGCTTTGCCAGCACCTGGTTACCCAGGGAAACAACAAAATGTTGTGAAAAAAGGAAACTCAGAATATTAAACTATTTTTCAACTTTTCTAATGGTTGCTGACACTGGAGGAGATCATTTACCATTGTGTGTTGGTTACCAGCCAAATCTATTAGATTTTTTTTAACAATCAAAGGTTCTTAATAATTTTTATATTAATAAATTATATCCATATGTAAATCAATTTTAGGTCACAATCTTTTGCATTTAATAAATAAATTTGTATACTATACAAAATCAATTTTAAAACTTTCAAGTGTATAAAAAAATATAGGCAAAAATACTATTTTTGCTTGTATTTTTTCCTTTTAATGCTTGTGCTCTAAATTTTTATTCAAAAGCAAAAATCCTCACATTTTTTCTTATATATTCGTAATTGCTAAAATTTATTTTGCCAAGCATCAAAACCCTTAATGAAAATTAAAAATTTGTGACTTTAAACTCGCCTTCATTGTTAATTGTTTTATTTAGACTTATATTTTAACTAGGTAACTACTTAAATTTCTTTGACTTTTTATTTTTGTTGCTAATTTATAATTTGTTTAATCCTTTATTTAGAAAATTTGTAATAATTGTTAATAGGCAATATTTCTTCTCTTTAAAATACCAGCATTGTTATTTTTTTTAGGCCATGTTTTAAGTTATGTTACTTATATTTGAATTTTTCTAGTTAATATTTAAATAGGATTTTTTAGATTTTTATTAATATTGATTTAAAAGTTGTAGTATCTTGTATCTAGAAAATTGTTAATACCTATATGAATATAGGCAATAGTTTTTCTTTTCAAAATACCATTGAAAATTTTTTGTCTAAACTATTTTGTTATATTTTTATTTGTTTACTTTAAGTATATAATATTATATTAATAATATTTTTTAGATTTTGTTAATTGGGTATTTTTAATTAATTTTAATATTGATTTAAAAGTTGTAGTATCTTGTATAGAAAATTGTTATATATATAGGCAATATTTTTTCTTTTTAAAATACCATTGTAAATTTTTTGTTAAAGCTATTTTGTTATAATTTAATTTGTTTACTTTAAGTATAATATTATTAGATAATATTTTTTAGATTTTGTTAATTAGGAATTTTTTTTCCAAAGTATTTTTTTTGTACAATAAATTTTTGTTGTTTTTAAATATATATTAAATTTTCCAATAATAAAGAAAAATCCTACCCAAATTTATAAAAAAATCCAACGTTTTATGATACAATAATCCCACGTATTTCCAACGTTTTATAATACACAAAACCCACATATTTCCCACGTTGTATAATACACAAATCCCACGTATTTGCAACGTTTTATAATACATAAAAGCAACGTTGTATAATACACAAAACCCACGTATTTGCAACGTTTCATAATACGTAAATCCCACGTTTTTTATAACATTAAAAACTAACGTTGTCAGATAACGTTATAAACCGGGACATTTCAACATAAAATTATACATAAAAGTTAGGTTTTGCCAACGTGGGAAAAACGTTGTTTCTACGTAAAATTTCTACTAGGGTAAACGATCAAATTCTTGTTAACACATCAAATAAATATTCAAACTAAAGATTTTTTTAATTTTTCAATGTTTTTTGCGTTTTTGTCGAGAAATATCAACAAAAACCGAATATTTTTTAAAACCCCCCTCACTTTTTTAACTTGTGCGAAGTAAATTGTAGATTCAGATTCTCTCCTTATATAAAAAAAACTTAGACAAGCGTTCCTTTGAGGTTAGGATCCAAAATTCCGAACACAGCCCCTATCAAGTGCAACGATCCAGTCACCAGCATATTAAACTCGCCGTCTTGATTTTCCAGATACTCGATCGCGTCATAAACGGAGGGAAAAACTTTCGTCTCTTCGGTGTTCGATTCTTCTTCGTTCAATTCCAACCACTGCGTCATGAACTCCTTGCACTTAATCAATTGTTTATCTGTGGTATGAAGGATTGATATATTGTCTGAAAATTATCGCATGCAAATCCCAATAGTTAATAAAATGATTATTATGAGAATTTTGGGTTAGATTTTTGTTAAGGATATAATCTTACACAAAGAAAAGTAAACATTTACAATTTTTAATTTTTTTCTAAAAGTACAAAAATTAATAATCAGGAAAATTTAAAACAGCCATAAAGATATTAAGTAGGTAACAATGCAAACACTTCACCCAAAGGCTTTGGGCTTTATTTTTACTTATTAATACTTAAGGAAAAATTCTGAAAATTGTTGGGTATGATAAGTTTTACCCAAACTTTACATAGAAACAATTGACCATTGAAAAAAAAATATTTAAGTAGTTTATAACTTTTTTCAAACAAATGCAATTTTAACCCAATAAATATCGCCGAAACATTTAATTGTAAAAATAGAAAATAAAAATGATATTTCTTCAAATCTATAGGGTGGATTATTATTTCATTTGTTATTACTTATTTTAACAATGAAATATTTCGTCGATATTTATTTAGAAAATAAATTACATTACCTAATAATTAATACTTATGGAAAAATTCTGAAAATTGTTGGGTATGATAAGTTTTACCCAAACTTTACATAGAAACAATTGACCATTGAAAAGAATTTATTTTAGTTTGTTTATAACTTTTTTCCAAACAAATGCAATTTTGACCCATTGCAATAAAAAGTGGTAGGTAGATGTAATTAATTTTTTAAATTAATATCGCCAAAATATTTCATTCTAAAAATAGGAAATAAATGAAATTTTTTCAAAACTTTTGGGTGGATTTTTGTTGCATTGGTATGGCTTTGTACATTTTTTTAAATACATTTAAAATCTTGGGAAAACTTTAGAAATTCTGGTTTATATTTTTTATTTTTCTTTGTGTAAGTAGTGGAAATAGAATAAAATTTCACAAAATTTTACTCAATATGAATAAAACTCTTAATATCAGAGGTGTTTCATGAAAATGTTATTGGTTATTTAAATAAAATTTCCGTTATAAAAACATACATGAATTTTAGCAATCCACATAATATGTATGGGTCATTCCACCAAATAAATTTTATTTTTGGAGTGTGACCCGCGCCGATATTTTTTTTATTTTGTCGATTGATTTTTATAATAAAGAATAAATATTTTCATTGAATTTTTTTACAAAAAACTAGTTTGTGATAAATAATGAATTTTTACGGCCTAGGCTAAAAATAACATAACCCGATTGGCCTTAATCATTTTTAAGTGGCTAGGCCATAGACTGATTAAAGACAAAAAGTCATTTTTTTATTTTAAGAATTGAGCAGATTTAGTATTAGCACCCAATGATATAAAGATGTCTTTTTTATACTATGCCCCATTAGATTTAATATTCAATGAATTTAAGCAAATAATTTGATAAGAAAATAGAAATGGGAATAATAGCACACCCTGTATGATATGTCGCATGATTTTTTTCTTAGTTTGCAGTTTTTTTTGGAGTAACACATTTGTTTATGTTGGTACATGCAGCATGCTAATATTCTTTAATAATTATTTTAATATTAAAATATGTTAAAATAGTCTAATAAAAAAAGTTAAAGCATTTTCATATTTTCCTAATTTCTGAGCATAATTTTAAAATGCATGAAAAAAAATGTATAGATGGACAAAGTTAAAAATCTAACTTCACTATTTTATTAAAAGAAGTAAAATTATAATAATGTCGAGAATAATGTATACCTAAAATTGTTAAAGGTAAATCTCAACTCTCAGTCCCTTGCATTTTATAAATTTTTAGTTAGGTAAACCACATAGTTATTGGACACTTAAGAAATATTATTTATTTAAAATTTAATTATGCTGTTGTTTTAAAGATTTTAGATTTTTTCTTATAAATATATAAAAAGGATAGTTTGTTTAAACTTTATTTGCGTTTACTTAAAAATAAGAATATTTGAATTTATAATAATAGTTTTATAAAAACATGCAAAAAAGTATAGTAATTGGACATACAATTTTTATATAAACATAACAACTTTACATCAAATAACATAAATTGTTAAATATTTTTTAAAGAGGAGTTGCTGTTTTAGGTAATTTTTTATTTCGTTTTTGTAAATATCATATAATTCATATATTTCTTTCTCGGATTCCTCATCCCTTTTCTGGATTCTGAAGATAACTACTAATTCCTTGGTCTGACTTCTGAAATAGTTTGTTGCAAATATCATTAAGTGTGTTTAGGCCGGAACAGGATGATTTATATATATCTAATATTTTTTCGGGTGATATGTTAAAAGCATTTTCCGAATTTATTAATTTTGTTGCCATTAGTTTTTTATGTTTTCTATCATGCACTGAATTTAAATCACTGTTATTCTGCAAATGAATTAGTCAAAAATGTCATAGCGAAAAAGCAGCAACTAATAATTCTCGTCAACAGCAATTTGTATCCAGGACGTTTAGCAGTCAATTCCTATGAAATATTATTCGCTGAATCCGAAAATGTCGTCAAAAGTTATAAAAGTAGAACAGTTTTTGAAATATAATCAATTTTACATATAATATGGAATTGACTTAACTTTTATAGTTTTTGACGGTTTTTCGGATTCAGGGGACAATTAATTGTAAAATTTTACGTAAGAATTGTATGGTAAATGTCCAGGATACAAATAGAGTATGCTATATGTCCAATAATAGAAATTTACATTTTTTACCAACCAGTAATTGAACACTGGCCATTTTACTGTTTGTTTTCATAATTAAAATTAAAACGCATTAAAGGGACAATGTTTAAATCATGAGGAACACATTTATAACACACACTGATCTGTACACTTTTTAGAAATATTTTTTATTGTAAAGTAACGTGCGAATATTTTTGTCCTATATTGGACCCAAAATAAAGTAGTTCTATATTATTACCGTCTGAGATAGTTACAATTGTATACAGAGTCATCTAATGATTGAACTTTAAGGTAACTATTTATAGAACTCTTGTTTTTACAGTATTAATGTTAATTGTCCAATAACTATAAAGTGTCCAAGAACTGTCTACTTTACCCTAGTTAAACTCATATTATAAAACAATTTTAACAAACCTGACTTGGAATCATTTTTTGATTGATTGGGGACAAATGCCACTAAATCAAACTTTTGAGCGTGTAATTTGCTCAAAATTTTCCCAGAATCTCTATCACCTGTTAGGTTGAACATGAGAACCTTTTTTTTTGGCGAAGATTTCGTTTTTTCTTCAAACCATTTATTACAAACGTTTATACTGTCAATGGTATGTGCTCCATCCAAAAAATAACTAAAAGAAAAAATTAAAGTTACTAAATAAAAACCGTATTTTTTTGTTGGTTACCATATATTGTTTCTACTTCTTATTTCGAATCTACCCGGCCATTTGCAATTCTCCATCGCAATTTTGGTTAGTTCTTTGGAAAATATTTTGCCATTAGAACGTTCTAAAATAATATTAAAACTAAAGTTAGTTATTTATACACAGCAAACGGAAAAATATAGAAGTGTATTGGATGACTCCACGTTTGAATACAGTTTTCTAAATCTCGCCACGGTATAGATTTGTATTCGTCAGTCGAGCGTTTCAATACTATCCACAGTATGTAGAGGTCGTAATTTGACTTTTCAACTAGTAGTAATATGAAAAATATTTTATGCTTAAAAAAACTATATACGACATGATTGTGATTTTTTTCATTTTATTAAATAATTAAGCTGTGTTGAATATTTTTCCTAAAGGAATAAATGCCAATGGGCCATTAATTCATTTGTTCGTAGATGCTACAATAACTTGCACTGGTGTGTACTTTTTGATCAACCAGATTTAAATGTTGCTGTACTCACAATTGTGGCTGTACTAACATATGCCAGTAAAGATAGTGCAGGGTCTACCAACAGACCTCATTACTAAATTATTAAAGTTTAATAGCATATCGATCGTTTTTACAATATAACCTCTGAAATTTTTAATACAAATGTAGGTACTTTATATAATACATAAATATACTTTACCTTATATTATCTGTGCTTTACATACCTGAGTTGTTACGGTAAATAAAAATCGGACAAAGGAACCAAACAAAGGAACTGTTTTCAATAAAATCATATGCAGAAATGAGATTATTCAAAATACTTGCATCCATCAAAAGATCAAAACTTCTTGCAATATTGAATTACACCCTCTTTTTATGCTCTCAGAAATATTGACTAAAACAGTATTAGAGAGACTCCAGTTTCTATAACTTGGTAGAGTAAAGAGAAGTCGAAATCGTTGCGATATTGCATTGCGCTGTTTTTTATAATTCTCGGGGACATTAACGAAAATCATTGCCAGTAAAATTCGAAAAGCTTGAGTTTCTATGTCTCTGAAGAGAATAGGAATCCGAAGTTGCTGCACCATTGGACTGAACCCTGTTTCAATAATTTCTAGAGACATAAATGACTCCACCATTAGACAGGGTCGAGTTTCTACCTCTCTGTTGAATATAGAAAATCAAAATAATGTATCTTGTAAGACACCATTGAGTTTGACTTCAACTATAGTCGTGCAGGTATAGAGGCGAAAAATATAAAAACAAAGCACGATTCAATACAGTTCTGATAAAACTTTAAGATTTAGTATTCAAACGGAGATGATATACACTTCTATATTTTTCCGTTTGCTGTGTAAGTACCTACGAGGTTTGTTCAGAAAATATCGGGAATTTTCGTTTTTTGAAACAAATATTTATTTATTCGTCTACATTAATGTTGTCGCCTTCAAAATAGTCCCCATTGGACATTATGCACATGTGCCAGCTCTTCTTCCAATACTCGAAACACTTCTAAAACTCGATCTTTGGGATAGCCTTTAGTTCTTTCAGCGATGCGCTTTTAATGTCATCTATGCTTGCAAAACGACGGCTCCTTAAGGTTCTCTTTATTTTTGGGAATAGGAAAAAGTCAGACAGAGGCATGTCTGGCGAATATGGAGGCTGGGGCATCATTACAGTATTGTTTTTGGCCAAAATGTTGTTCAAAATTTAACAATTTTAGAACAAATTTTGCTGCCACGCGTTTCATACCCAAAACATTCGAAAAAATTTCATGGGATGAGCCAATCGATGTACCAACATCATCAGCGACTTCTCTGATGGTTTATAACCATTTCTTCCACTTTTTCCATGTTTTTATCGGTTGTTAATGTGCTTGTGCGTTCGGGGCGTTCGTCATCTTCATCGTCTTCACGGCCATCTTGGAAACTCTTATATCACTTGTAAACTCTATACTCTACTTATAGCAGACTCACTATAGGCCTTTGTTAACATTTATTTCATTTTTTAAGCAAAATTGGATACAAATTCTTCGATCCATTTCTTTTAACGAACGAAAAATCGCCGAGCTGATAAAACACGTCTAACCTTAACGGCTGCCACAGATAAAGTAAACAATGAAAACAGCAAAAGTTTTTATCATACTTCGGGAGCATGTATAGCAACATAATAAAGAAAATTTTATGACAACCGGACCCTCCAAACCCGCGAAACTTAACAATTCCCGTTATTTTCTGAACACACCTCGTATATCTTAAAATAATTACTTTGCATCCAATACTCGCTAACAGCCTGCGCTAGACCGGCGTTCAAATTAAATATATATTGGGGAAATACGTCATTACCGATGGTGTCTGGCTGGCTGTTAACCACAATTAACTCGCTCTAAAATGCAAATAAAAAACCATTTAAAATAAGATTTCTGCCAGACCAATCAATTGTAATTACCTGCCTCTTATCGCTTTCTTCGCTAAGTACTTTCATGGCATCATCGCTCTGCGGTACTGTAAACGTTCTAGTCCCTTTTCTCATTATGCCGGCTTTATTTTGAGCTATTGATTCGATCGTGTCTCCCAGTATTATGGTATGGTCTATGCCGAGAGATGTTATGGCGGTTACGTCTTTTTTTCTACGATAATAAAATATTTTTTTATAACCGAATTGTAAAAATAAACAATGGGGTAGTTAAATTTTTTCTGACCTATACTTTTTATGGTTTCATTCAAGGCGTTTGGTAATATTAAACATTTCTGTGAAATCAGAATTTTAATTGAGTTTACCGTTTTCGAGATATTTACAAAAAATAAAATTTTTTATGACGTCACAAACCTTGCCATGTGACCAACATTCTAAGATTTCTATTCGTTGAAAATTACCCTGTTGTCAAGTTGTCTTGTTAATGATTTCATTCGGTTATGTCAGAAAATACCCGAAGAGGTTATGTACAAATACTGTCACTGTCAGTTGAGTGAAAGATGGTCACCAAATTCATTAAGTACCTTTCTTCCTTATTACGAGGTATCATATTACTGTTTGATATTTTAGAGTCCAAAATATGATTATAATTATAGGTACCTACTTACTTTATTTGTTTAAAAGCTCCAATGTTCAATGTAACCAACCATTCCACAAGATTCCTCTGCTTTGGAGTCCGTTATTAATAAATCACTTATCTAATATCAATTACAAATAACATAACAATAACATTGATTTTCAATAATCTAAATTTAAAAAAAACCTAACTCGATAAAAAGAAACGTCAAAAAATCAATTCTTTTTCTTCTTCTCAACTAAAATTATAGATCAAGTGGTTTTAAAACTAAAATATTATAACGTGGCGCCATATATCGTAAGAATCTTAAACTAAACACACTGGCAACCATAGAAAAAGCTGGCAACGTTGTCAATAGCCTAGTGACGTAATTAGGAGATTTTTTTTGTAAATATCTCGAAAACGGTAAACTCAATTGAAATTCCGATTTCACAGAAATGTTTAAAATTACAAAACGCCTTGAATAAAACCATAAAAAGTATAGGTCAGAAAAAATTTAACTACTCCATACTATACAGGGTTCATCACCTAAAACTTTTTTTAATTTAATTTATTATGTTATGGTTGGTAACAACCAGCGTTTCCAGATTCTGTAAAAGAAGTTGCCAGATTTTGTTTAAATTTAGCTTAATTGCAAAATGACAAAACAATGCAAATTGTTAATTTGGAGTTTTTATTAATTGTTGATTATGGTAAAGTAGACAGTTATTGGGCACTTTATAATTATTGGACAATTATCATTAATACTGTAAAAACAAGAGTTCTATGAATAGTTACCTTAAAGTCAAATCATTAGATGACGCTGTATACAATTATAACTATCTCAGTCGGTAATAATATAGAACTACTTTATTTTGGGTCCAATTAAGGACAAAACAGTTCGCACGTTACTTTTGTAGTGTTGCAAACAAGGAAAAGTTCGGTCGAAAAGTTGGAAAAGTTGTTGGAAAAGTTCGGCACCCCCTATGAAAAGTTGGAAAAGTTATTAGGTGGGAGCCAATGCACAATGAGTTGACTTCTAACCAGTGTTTCCACTACCATAAATTTTTTTGGTAGATAATTTGGTCAAAATTCGATATAAATCGCTAGATTTGAAGTGTTTTTAGTAAAACATGCTAAAAAATTGTTTTTTGGAATAACATTTTGTCAAACTTTATCAAAAATGGTGTCTGCTAACAGCATTTTCTATTATATAAAGATTCTTTTATTATAACGTATTTTAAATGTATACACAGTATGAAAAAAATACTATTTTTTTTTTAATTATGGAAATTTGCAAGTGAAAATATAAAAGTGGAAAAGAAGAAAGTTTTCTTTTCTTTTTCTTTTTAAATTTTTACTTGTAAATTTCCATAATTTTTGACAACAATAAATTTAATAATTTTTGCTTCATATTTTTTTGTAATTATTTTTTATTTTGTATGTGTTTTTTTTATGGTGTGTATAAATTTCTATTCCTTTTTACTTAAAAAATATGATTTTTTTAATTCAAACCTAGTTTATTTTTGTTGTTATTATGTTGTCTGTTCATTTTATTTTGTTTGATATTTTTTTTTTGTTATTTTGTTATGTATGTATAAATAAGAAATTAATTATTTTAATACATTGACAAGCATTATTTATGTTTTATACGTTTACATTACAAAAAACTCAACTTTTCCATCTTTTCCAACTTTTCCGAACTTTTCCGAAAAATAAAACCCAACTTTTCAAAAATTTCAACTTTTCATGAAAAGTTGCAACCCTATACTTTTGTGGTAAGATTTTTGTTTTTTTGTTAAGAGCAGGGCTGTGTTTAAATTACAATAAAAAATATTTCTAAAAAGTGTACAGATCAGTGTGTGGTATAAATGTGTTCCTCATGGTTTAAACATTGTCACTTTAATGCGTTTTAATTTTAATTCTGAAAACAACCAGTAAAATGGCCAGTGTCCAATTACTGGTTGGTAAAAAATGTAAATTTCTATTATTGGACATATGTCCAATACCATACTCTATTTGTATCCTGGACATTTACCATCCAATTCTTATGTAAAATTGTCCCCTGAATCCGAAAAGACCGTCAAAAACTATAAAAGTTAAGCAGTTTTTGAGATATAGTCAATTCCATATCATATGTAAAATTGATTATATTTCAAAAACAGTTCTACTTTTATAACTTTTGACGACATTTTCGGATTCAGCGAATAATATTTCATAGGAATTGACTGCTAAATGCCTAGATACAAATTGCTGTTGACGAGAATTATTAGTTGCTGCTTTTTCGCTATGACATTTTTAACTAATTCATTTTTAGAGAGTAAGTAATATAGTGATACCTTCGTAACAGGACATCCTGTTCCGGCCTAAAAATTATAAATGCTTCACAAACTAGAGATACCACACTTGATGATATTTGCAACAAACTATTTCAGAAGTCAAACCAAGGAATTAGTAGTTACCTTCAGAATCCAAAAAAGGGATGAGGAATCCGAGAAAGAAATATATGAATTATATGATAACAAAAACGAAATAAAAAAAATTACCTATCTTTAAAAAATATTTAACAATTTAGGTTATTTGATGTAAAGTTGTTATGTTTATATAAAAATTGTCCAATAACTATGGTCCATGTGTCCAATTACTATATAAAATGTCCAATTACTATAATTTTCTGCATGTTTTTATAAAACTATTAATAAAAATTCAAATATTCTTATTTTTAAGTAAACGTAAATAAAGTTTAAACAAACAATCTATCTTTTTATATACAGTGTGACCCATTTGTTTGCGAATCACCCCTGTAAAATCTTTATTTATTGTGCGATTTTAACCGGATTTGTTTTAAAATGTAGATCTTGATAAACTGTATTTTTGGAGCAAAAGACGCCATATTAATACAAAATACAAGGCCTAGGTATGTCATTTTTGTAATGAAGGTAAATTCAAACAAAATCTGGCAACTTTTATGACAGAATCTAGTGCATTTCTTTCAAATTTTAGGTTATGTGCTCAAATTGTAAATATCTTAACTAAGGGAAGTGCTTTTGGATTTATTTACACAAATTAAATGTTTAAAGTTTAACCTGTGAACTTGAGTTTTTAAAATAGGTACTAAATTTTCTAATCATTGCTTAAGCTAATAGCTGGATGAGTAAATAAATACAGAAGGGTATTAGCAGAGACAGTTCTTATTTATTTTTTGCAAGAAAAATCTTTAGTTGCAATTTTTTACAACAGGCAACGCGCAGCTACTTCTTGGTTGGTATCTACTCATAGAACACAAGTGTGTAACCAATGGCGTATCACGAAAAATATAAAAACTGCTTATGCATATTTTTTCTTTATCTTTGGGAAAGTATTTTAATATATAACATTAATTAGATAACAGCCTGTATATACTAAAAATAAACCCAAAAAACCCCAATTAATATCAAATACCTATCCTAAATCCAACTTAGTTGGGTAAAATTGACTAATTTATTTTCCAAACCTTGGTCCTCTGGATTATATTTTTATATTGAATTAATTAAGCAATATTTTTTGTTTTTAACCAATAATTAAAGGCTAAAGTTTTTAAGAAATATTTCCCAAGTCATTTGTTATTAAATAATTAGAAAATCATTAAAATTTTTCATAATTGTAAATAATACAAAATGGCCCTTTTTACCTTAAAATATTGGTGCAATCATATTCTCCTCCAATTCCAACTTCCACAATAGCCACATCAACTTTTTTATCCAAAAAAACATGGAAAGCCATAAGTGTCATGAATCCAAAATATAAAGGCATATCATACTCATGACTCTAAAATGCAACCACTTAAATTAAATTCTAACAGCAGAATAAAATTTACTTTATTGGCATCAAGAGCATTATAAATTTTCCAGAAATAATTAACAAAGTCTTTTTTTTCAATGGGATACCCATTGATTCGAATTCTCTCCCTAACTTCCAGTAAATGTGGCGATGAAAAAAATCCAGTCTTATATCCGTGATGTCTAAGAATACTTTCCGATAATGCGCAAGTCGTGCCTTTTCCCTTAGTTCCAGCCACATGGATTATTGACAGCTTATCCAAGTCTTCCAGTGAAACCCCCGACCTTTAATAAGAAAGCTGGTTTTTTGACTAATTTTTAATACCAATTAATTATTAATTAAAATTATAAAATTTGTGGATTTAAAATCTAAATTTAGAAAAATAAAGAATGCTCTAAAATGAATGGAATTTGTAATTAAGAAATAAATTCTATGGTGTAATACTGATAAGACATGATGCATTTGAAATAAAATCATTACTTTTGAAGAAATATTTCTGTTTGTGTAACTGAATTAAACTTGTGTTGATTATCCTTGGTTTTTTTACCATATTGCTCAATATAATGTGCATTACTCTGCAAACTATTTAATTTATCCACAGCGACCTAAAATAACATCAAAATTTCAAACTTATAAATAATATGGAATTCATAACTTTTACCTTATAATCAGTTAAAACATCCAAACACATTTTGTCAGCTATCGTAGGTCGAACTAAATTAGATAAATACCTTCCGGCTATCTGTCTGTACAGCATGAGTAATTTGTTATACAACTTTTAAATGTTATTTACAATAAAATAAATAAATACCTAATTATAGGTTATGCATGTTTCTGGATGCAACAATTTTATCAAAACTTACTTCCAGAGATACCAACATTTTTATGAGTAGGTCAAATGAGTTGTTTAACGGTCGTTTGAAAAAAAATATTTTAGAAGAGCAGTTTTTAGAAAAAAAATTAATAAGCATTATTATTGCTTTAATTAAATACTAAATATAACGTTAATCTTAAAAGAAATCAATTAACTTGTTTTTACCGACAGCCATTAAATTTTTATTAAAACGCCTTGAGTAAAAAAAAGTTATAATTCTTTAATCCTAATGCAAACCACAATATTTAAGCTAAAATACTACAATATATAATCTTTTAATTCACAAGAAATCCACTTTTATTAAAATAATGTATTCTTGGTTGCATATAATTATTTACCGCACGATACATTAGAACTACTACTACTGGCAACGCTGCAAAAGAAATAAGATTTTTAAAATTATTAAAAGGCAAGGACACCAAAAGATGGTGGTGGGGAATTAGGCTTCCAAAATAATGCGTGCGTTTAAAAGCGATTATTAATTACAAAATGCTAGCATATATTGTGGAGTGTAAAGTAAATACTATCATTTAGCTATTGTGAAACGGAAAGGACTGAAAAGTGTTTGCGTAATGTTGGTGCGTTTGTTTGGGGATAGTGAAAAACGACAGTTGTATTTATTTTAAAAGAGGAAATTTTACAAAGTTTGACAATAGATACACTTCATACTTACATAAAAATTCATTATATTTGAGCATCTTTAGAGAATTTTACAAGTCTACTTTTTATTTATATACTTTATACTATTTTATACACAAGAAAAATGAGTACAATGGAGAGCATTGATGAAAGAATTTTGAGGCAAACCAAACTTTCAGTGTCCAGAGATCTTTTTAACGTGAGGCCTAGTATATTAAATTATGATCGGTTTATACCCTCAAGGGCTCACAATAATTGGGAAACTAGTTATGCTACAATATCTGAAGGTAGTAGAGGCCCCCAGCCGGGCAAAAAGGCCAGAGAAGGTGGAGAAGCTGGTAGAGATAGTTCTGTATACAACATCATTCTTCGTAATGAAATATTGGGTGAAAATAATGAAGACATTAAAGTACAGTGTGATGATCGTCAGGCTTTAACCCCTATTAAAAGTAGGAATTTATTCAAATATGGGACTCCAGTTAAGGTAACAAAATTTTTTTTAAATTTTATTTCTTTAATATTTTTTTATTTATTTAACATTTAAAAACAAAAGTGTAAATGAAGATAACAATAATAATAATATTTTATATTGGATGGGATTACATAGAGAAAAAAAAGTATTTTACATTTCTCAGAAAATTTCTTTGACAAAATTTTGCTTGATTTCAAACCTGAGAAACATCATGTTTTGTTTATGGTTAATTTAAAGTTTTAATTTTTCTAATATTTTTTTTGATAAAAATCATTTTTATCCAGTTTTTGTTCATTTTACAAGTACTTGTTTAAATGTAAAATTCTTGTAAAAGTAGATAATTGATCATCAATGCAAAAATGTTCAATCACACATTAATTTCTTAACTTCTTAATATTCTTATAATGTGACTTGATATTAATGATTAGATTATTTCCATAGGTATTTGATTTGTGTATATATTTTTAATATTGGTTTATTAATTTTTTAACCTGGTTTAAAATTTAAAAAATCGCATTTTTTTAAATATTATGCACTTAACTATGGTTTCGCGTAAAAATCGATCAAATTTTGGACTTTTGTTTGCAAGTGATGCCAGAATTAAATATATTTTTTTAACCTTACATCTAAATGGTGGATTAAAAAAAATTCATCCATTGACCGCTGTGGTTTTCAGGCCTTAAAAATAGATAAATTTTGATATTTTTTAATAACATTTTTATTTAAAAACGTATCTATTTAAAATTAAGGTGAAATGTAGACCTTATTAATAGCAATAAATCCACGTATTATTTTTTTTAGATTTTAACATACAGGGGGCGCTGGGGACAATTTAATTTAAAATTTTACCATTTTTTAAGGGTTAAAAAGTCGAAGAAGCAACGTTGTTTTATAATTTTGAGTATATCACGTTAAATTACTGATAATTAACTATTATTTGATATATACACTTCTACATGCAAATTATGTTTCTACAAGAGACATCATTTTTAAGTTAGGCCTTCAAAGGGCATAATACTAACGTGTTTTACAAAGTAGGTATATATTCTTTTATCTAGTTTTATAAGATACTGTAAAATTACTTTTATTTATAAATTTAATTTTTTTTTCAAGTTTACTAATTTTGATCATAGTGGGTATCATATACTTTTCTCTATGGTAATCTACCATTGGAAGCATGAAAGATAATTTGAAAGTTCAGTTTAAAAGTTGCAAATGTCTTATTGTGTTTCAATTGTACTGTAAACTCAAAACATTAATTTATTAAAATGAATAAACTAAATAATAATTATAGACAGTGTCAGCAAGTTAGAAATTATAACCCACTTTAATTTTATTTTTTGCTCCACAACCAAGCTTCAAATTATTTTTTTACTCGATAAGCAAGCTTCAATTTTAATTCCAACAGAGGAAAGTAATATTTACCCAATAAATAAATTAGAATAAACACTTTATTTTTTATGTTGCTATTGGCTATTTAGATATATGTATATTTTTTATTCAGTTGTTTTTCACTTTTTTGTAATTAGTTCTTTTGCATTTTTTTATATTTAATATTAATGCTATACAGGGTGTTTCTGGAGAAACGCAAACGATATGGATTTGAAATTTTAATAGCATATACAATTTGATTTGGACTACCTATACCTAAAGTCAATAGTTTTCAAGATATTAATTTTTTTCGTTTTCGTTAAAATTTTGCTAAATGCACGTTAATTAAAAATAGCCCCTAATTTTTATTATGTTTACTGACATAGGAATTTTTGGAATATTAAAACATTGTTTAAATAATTTAATTTTTTAAAGGTTTTTTAACAAATAACTTTAGAAAAACCACTTGAAATTAGGCAAACTTCAAACAATAATAACGTTTTTATTATAAATGTAAAACCCTGTATGTTTTAACATAATCAAATAGAAAATTAAAGAATCTTTCGATTGGTATTGTAATAAATGTTTCCTAAAGTTAAAATTTCAGAGACATTTAACAATTTCTAATATTTCCAATACTATTTTGTATCAACAAACCTGTGACATTCTACATGTGGGTTAATGTGACAGTATCCATGGTTACCACTTAATCTGTCATTGTTTAAAATAATTTTAATTATTAATTAAAATATTTAATTGAAAAATTAATATCTCGAAAAATATTAGGCTTGATACTTTAGGTATAGCCATTTTATTTAGAATTTTATGTAGAATTCAGAAATGTAAAAATATATGAGGTGTCCAAAGAATTATTTTGTTCAAAATAATTTAGGAAAAAAGTCTAAATCGATTAATTTACGCTATTAAAAGTAACGGACCACGTACGTGAAACACCCTGTATATTAAACGTGATTTATGTGTTATGCTGTACTTAATAATTAATAAAATATACAACAATATTTGTATAAAAATGACAAAATGTACTAAACTAAACATTTATGAATACTGCTACTGTTAAATCAAAACTCATCCTGGCCATAGAAACATAATTTGCATAAAAAAGTTAATATATCAAATAATATTCAAATATCAATACTTTAACGTGTTATACTTATATTTATAAAACAAAGTTGCTTCTTCGATTATTTACGCTTTAAAAATTGTTAAATTTTAAATAAAATTATCACCTTAAAATCTAAACAATCTTGTTCATGGATTAATTGCCATTAGTAAGATCTACATTTCGTCCAAATTTCAAATCGATACGTTTTGAAATAAAAAAGTTATTAAAAAAATGAAATTTCTTCATTTTTAACACAGTGAAGAAAAAAATAACAATAAAAGTTATCAATGGACGAGATTTTTTTTGAAAAGTACTGTATTTAAATGTAGAAATAATGTAAAAAAGTTTCAATCGATTTCTTGAACCCTTGCAAATCGACTGTTCGGTCCTTTTTGTGGTACATTATATAATTCCTGTAAACAGTATAGATATTTTTGTTTTGAAGTGCAAAATATAGCAAATGATAAAATATTGGTTTGTTATCAATATTTTTAAGTAAAATCTTATCACTCATTGGTTGATTATTCCACAAAATAACAAACATAAATCCTTTGTAGATACTAATTCAATTTTCGTTTTATAATTATCGATAATTGATAATGATATATCAATAATTATCACCAGACGTCAATTAGTTTATGTATAATTTTATGATAGCAAGGCTCCTCTTTGGAATATTAATACTACCTTAAGCATACATAATTACCCATAATACAATAATTTAGAAATATACAGTGTCTTTATGCATGAGTATGTTTATTCCAAATTGTAAGATTTTATGGAAAAAATTGTGATACAGTAAATTGGTGGTGGAATATTTTACCTTTGTCATGATTATTAAAATATTTTCCCAACGTATGCACAAGTGATTGTTACGATTTATTGGGCCAACAAATGTTTGTAACATCCCGCAATTAGTTATTCATTATCAATTATTACTAACGAACTAATTAGTAATTAGTAATTACGGGATGTTACAAACATTTGTTGACCCAATAAATAAAGGGTTGAATTTAACTTAATAATGATAAAAGTGGGAGTTGTATTACATTGATATGCCTGTATGTAAAGGATCAATGCATCAATTAATATACAGGATGTTAATTTCGGTAACCAAATACGACTTATCGTTTGGAATTTGAAAACGACTGGCACCGTACGTATTAGTAATATAATGTATTTAACACGTGATGAATGTTTAATATTAAAAATAAATGTGTGTTGGGTGTCGCAAAGATGATGCCAATGCGAAAATTAAACCTAAATAGTTTTGCAATCAAATTAAGCTTAATTGGCGTAAATATAATTTATACAAAAATTAATAAGCTGAATAGGAATAATAATTCTGACATTGGTTTGGTTTTGTTCATCTTGACGTTCTAGATTGCAGCGAAATTCGCCAAAATTATTGGGGCTTAAAGAATTTTAATAAAACATAATCATCTATGGTTTACAGTCAAATATGATTATTAAACAGTTCATTGTTACAGTTTTTTAAATAATTCTTATATCAGTTAGTATGCATTTTACGAAAAAATGTTTAAAATAAAAATTAAATGATTCGAGGGGGGAAATCAATCACTACTTAAATTGGTCCTCATACTCTCCTCCTTATAGGGGGACAGGGGGTAAGTTTAAAATTTCCAATCGACTAAAAATAGGTAGATTTTGTCTAAAATATTTTTTTACATTTGTATTACATAGATGGCGCTGTAATGAAAAAAAATCAATTTTGTTCGATTTTTCTTCTGTATACGATTCTGCAATAATTTTTCTATAAAAATATCACTTTTTTTTGGTAATAATTATCTTATTAAATTAAATCTAATTTTTTTTAACCACGATTTTTTAACTAATATTTAAGTTTCCTTTGGTTTATATATGTATACATTATTTCATTCGGTGAAAATTATCAATTGCGCACCATGGTCACTTTTTACCTGCCAGCATTAAATCCTTTAATTTAAAGGATTATTGTACTATTTTTAATAAAAATACCTCATTTAAGGTAGTAAAAAAAACAATATTTTGTCAATTAATTAATTTAATCCTAATTTAGGTATAAAAAACTATTTATAGTTTATAAACTATATATGCTATAGCATTATTTAATCAATTTAGTTCGAAGATTAATTTGCAAACAAAAAGACTTCCTTTCGTTAAGCACTTATTCATAATGGATTTTTTAACAGTGGAAGAAAAATTAGAAATGATTTTGATTTATGGAGAAGCAGGCAGGAATCTTGATGATGCTGTTAATATCTACGCTCAGCGTTTTCCGGATAAAATTCGATCACGTACTTCATTTCACCGTACAGTCAAGCAGTTTGCTACAAACGGGAGTGTTCAACCGAAAAAAAGGGTTCGTCGAGCAACAGTCACAGGTGGAAATAATGAAATTAATGTATTAGCAGCAACGGCCGCTAATCCTCATGCAAGCACACGAGAATTATCTAGAGATTTGGGAATATCCCAGAGCAGAATATTAAAACGAAATGCGAATTAATAAATGCATTGAAGTCGAAGGCCACCATTTTTAGCACCTACTTTAATTAAAATTTAAAAAATTAAAAATTATTTTAAACATTTTTTCGTAAAATGCATAGGTACTAACTGAGATATTTCAAAGTTTCAAGTCAAATGACTGTATATAGATTAGGGTTTTTCAACTTAACACAGTGTTGCCGTATTTCCATCCTTTATAACTCTAAAATTATTACATGATGTTTCTCATACATATACAGGGTGAGCCGAGAGTAAAGCACCAACCTACGCGTTAAATAAATAAAAAAAAGTATAATATTTGGAGCAACCGGTGCCCTTCGTAGATAATATACAATGTATATAGGTCAGTGGCAAATTTTTTGAAAAACTATTACAAGAACGCTAGATAAATAGACAATTTTGTAATGACGCTATAACTCAATTTAATTTTTAAATTTAATTAAAAACAAATGAAAATCAGATAAGACCAGATGATTAAGACATCAAAAGAGATTCTGGGAAGAAATAAATTTTGTGGAAGCAAGGAAATGTTTATTTATTTATAATAAACCAACATTTTTTAGTGTGAAACACATTGTATGAGCTACTTAAATAATAATAACTTAAATATTCATTATTTTGGCTTAATCAGAGGAGGAAACCATAACTTAAAATGATAAATAATACGCTAAAGAAGTATCGCTAGTAGCGCCACCACTCGGCTGTTATCGTAACAAAACTACAACTTTTAATAATCAGCTGTCAAACGCTTACGTTACAAACGAATGTTTTTGAGAATAAAGCCAGAAAATGTTTTTACCGGTTTTCCAATAAACAGTGTTAATCCGAATGAAGAAATAAATTTCATACAGTTCCTGTAAATATAAATTGTATCTATTAGATACAATTAAATACACATTTTAGTAATGATTAACGTGAAAAGTGTAAACATGTTGCCATGAATTCGTAGGTATATTTTGTTGTTTAAAATGCAGTTGTCGGCGTTTTTTTAGAGGACTCAAATATAAAAATGTTCGATTTTAAGGTTATGTTTGTACAACAATTATTTTTTAATAATTTCTTAAAAATGTCAAAATTTAAATATAAATTATAGTAGGTTTAGTTATCATTAGTATATTCTGCACCAACAAATGTACTTGTTTGCAAGCGAGTGCTTAAGTTAATTAGTGTATAGAAAAGTTTATAAACGAGGTGCATACTATACTTTTTCTGCGACAAATACTTATTATTATCTTAAAATGATTTAAATCAAAAATTTGTATAGAGCGCCATCTATGAAACAACAGGGGAAACTGTCAAATGTCACATTTTTACATTTTATAAACACAATTATAAAGGTTATAAATCGAAATGTATCTTGAAAATTGACAGTTTTTCACAGTGAAAGTAAAGGAAATGTTTTATGAGGACTTTACAGTAGAGCCCATGCCCGAATTTAAGTTATAGTTTACTGCCGGCGAAATTAAAAGGTCAGTACAATGTTCATATAACCTTTTCAAATATTGGCGTTGAGAAACTATTTAATACTTTTGTATTTTTGTATTGAGATAATAAAATAATTTTCACATTTAGTATTATTTTACAAGAAATGCAATTTATTTTAACGATTGTATGACATTTGACAACTGTCAACTAACTTAAAACTAACTTCAGCCCGTGACTAAAGCGCCATAAAGCCACAACTTGTCAATGAGTATTTAAAAGGTCATGGAAACATGTACGATAAAGGGCGTTTTAAAGGTGGGAGTAGAAAAAATACATTATATTATATATTAGTCTAACCCTAATTTTAATTTATTTATTGAAAATAATACAGTATATGTATTTTATGTGCATAACTAAGGTTCTTTATTTAAACAGAAACAATATATATTCATATTCATACAGTGCTTGCAAATCCAAGTCCGACCGCCTTGGGAAGGACGGTTGTTCAATACCCGCGTGAAAAGAATAAGGATAGAATGCCAAACAGAATTTGATTGGTCAGAGCGTCAGGCGTGCGTATTGTAAGCGCCTTCTGTTTGGCGTTCTATCCTTGTTATTTTCACGCGTCCTTCCCAAACCGGTCGGACTTGTGTTTGCAAGCACTGTATAGGTATATCAAACGTCTATTAAATAACACAGGAAAAACTTTGTTTCGTTATTACATGCATATTATTGCAAAATACCTAGCATGGTATTTATTTTAAAGTTATCTTTACATTCCACATTATCTTATTATTAAGTATTAAACTTATTCCTATATAAATAATATCCATGTTTAAAAACATACTATCTTTTGATTTTATATTGAATTACCTACGTTTTAGCCACCAATATGATAATATACATAGATTATTTACAATTATGTTAACTTATGTCTAAAATAAAAAAGAATAAAACAAACATTATGTATGCCATAGATAAAGCACATTACCAAAACTGCATTAAAAAACGATTCTTTAGTAATGTAAATTATTCAATTGACCCTAACTGTTTAATATTATTAGCTTCGTTGGAAATATTTCATTACATATTTTTTGTTGGAAAATTATTTTGCAACCTATTTATCTAATAATATCACCTGTAAAGTAAATATATGTACTTTGTTTATCAATGTTCAAGCAATAAATAAATCTTACACGCTATTATAACAATCCCTTATCTTGTTTGATTTACCATTAAGTTTGTTAAAAAGTACAGAAAGCATTACTCACTTGCGATTACGAAATGTGACGTTTTTTAAGCAGAATTGGGTTACTTACATTTGTGGTAAAATTCAAATAAATATACAGTTTATATTTTTTTTATTTGGACTCGTGTTTCTTATTAAGTTGGTCGCTATAACCACAATTAGGTACATTATTATTACATTTATATTTATTTTTAATCAATGCAACCAATTTTGGTTCCGTATTTACCAACCAAACCCCTAAATTTGCAACGTTGCCGCATTTTTTTTTTATCTGGACTCGTGTTTTTTTGTTAGGTTGGTGTAATAGTCCCGCCCGTTACGCTTTAAATTATTAATTTTTAAGGAATTAAACAGTCAATCACGATACCTAATTTTGCCAAATAAAAACCTTGTTAAACAGCTTTTGTTTAGAACTATTTATAAAAATTTGACATTGGTAATATAATAGAACAATATTATTTTGTAAATAAAAACACGGCAACTGTCCTATCCGTTAAGCGTGGAATGGCCCAACTACTTTTTTATATGATTTTACTCATCCAAGCACCACCCAAGCCAAATTAATTGCATTTTTAACTACGAATTTCCACAATCCACACAATGCACAGTGTGTTAAATTAATTATCTAGCTAGACAAAACCTAATTTTAAAACAACCTGAAATTAAGACAAATTTAATTAAATAAGCTTCTTCAGTTCTCCCTGTTATGATTTCCATTAATTAGAACGTACTGTAACAGTGTATTCAGCACTATGAAGGTGCCAGTTCCGGGCGTATCATTTTTTATAAATATACTTAGCCGTGTATGTGTTGCAGAAAGGTGGAGTGATTTTGACATTGTTTCAAGTTAAATCAAATTTTGAACTTTGCCGCTATGAATCTAGGTATATATTACTTATTTTTTATAATTAGGGATTTATAATATCAGTAATCAGCAACAGGCTATAGATATAGAAATTCACTTGGTGTTGTTAAATATGGACAATATTTATTAAGCAAGAAGTATTGTAATCGAGCAATATCGGGTGCACTATCAATATTTGTTTTGTTTTATAACGTCTAAAGATTACTAATGTGCCTTTATTTCTTGCCCCAATTTGCCTCTTCTACAGGGTGAAACCAAAAACCGGCTCACTCCTTTTTTACTATTAAATTTTGGAATAGAGTTGAAATTTGGGAGAAATAATAAAGAGTTAATTTATAATTATTTCAACCTTCAATGGATACCACAAAACTTCCGGTTTCCCCGGAAATAATGCCAACTTTTGTTTTTTCAATGAAACCCTATGCATACCTTTGCATATTTCAAATCAGGAGAAAATTTTGAATTCGATACTTACACTTTCGGGGGAATTTTATAATGATCTTAATTTTTTTTGTAATTTAAGTTTTCCATAAGTGTAATTTTCGTGGAAAACACTAACCGAATTTTTATGACATTGGTTGGTTTTGATTGGGGAAAACATATGTATTTAAAAAAACATTAGCAGCCACTCTGATGGTATTTAAAAAGTTGAGTTAATTAAAAAAACAATTTATCAGCAACATTTACTATTTATGCATTTTACTGCAAATTTGGATGGTAAAACTAATTGATTCTCCAAATTGCAGCTTTCTGGATTGAAAACTAAAACTGGACAAAAATTCAAGGTCAATTGCAAAATGGTAGCGAATGTGCATTTATCGGATTCAAAATTTTCTCCAGATTTCAAATATACAAAAATATACAGGGCGTTTCTTTGGAAAAACGAAAGTTGACCAATTTTCGACGAAGCCGAAAGTTTATTTTTTATTACAAGGCGCCGGCCATTTTGTAATTAACGAATTTAATTTCTGCATTTTGGATGTCAGATTTGGATTCAGTGAACCCAAATACCCTGCTTCCAAAGAAAATTTATAATTTTTTATGTCATTTAAACGTCCCAATTATCGACACCTTAAGAGATTTTTCTAAATCATATTGTTATAAAAATTTGCATATTAAAGTTACACGTTTAACAATTTTACTGTGTATTGTTATAATATTGATTATTGCTTTGCAATGTTTATTTTTTAAATAGCAATGCGTAATTTATATGCAAAAAATAAATTTGTTGAAAAGTACCATTTGACCCAGTTATCGACATGGGAAAATTTGTCTTGAACCAAATATCGACACCCTTGCGTACGTAATATCGACACTCGGAAAAGTCGATTTAAATGGTTATAATAAGTAACAAAGAGTTTATCATAAAAGTTTATTTATTATAAAATACTTATAAGCAGTATTTATTGCAAACAAAAATGTTTGACGATAAAAGTATTTTAATCACAAATCTCTAGTACGCAGTAAAGTCCGCGTTTTTTTTTGTTCCTTAATTTTTTAAGGACCTCTTCTCTATCATACCAAAGAATATTATCCCTTTGTCCCATATGTCCCATATGGCCCATATGATATGGGCCATATCCCATATCCAATTGAGCCCATTTTTCTCCATATGTAAGACTTGGTAATCAAACTCATAATTTTCTTTACAATGATATGTCAATAATTTTACCTGGTATACAGGGTGTCCGGGAAAAGGAGGTCAATCCGTTAACCATATATTCCTTGAGTTAAAACAATAAGACTTTCATAATACCATTTTTCAATTAAGAGCTTCATGTTCGATATACAGGGCGACAAAGTTTGAAATTTAAAACTGATTTTTTTTAATAATTCGAGTAATTGATAAGATATTAAGTTCAAATTCGGTACACTACTTCCACATAAATAGTTACATTTTTTGAGACCAACAAAACAAAAAACAATTGTCAAATAATCAAAATGGGGGGTCCAGTACTCACTGACTCCCCCTATTTTTTAGTACGTGCGCCAATGACTTCCAAACAGTATTTTTTCAGGCAATCATTTATTGTTAAAAAAATTTGTCTCTTATAAAATTTTAATAAAATGATTTGTTTTAGAGATAATTTGTAAAGTATGGGTCAGTCCATATCAAATCAACCAAAGGTTCTTCCCCCACCATCTCCGATTTTGATAATTTTTGGTAAATTTGTTTACCTCACTAAAAAACTCAAAAATCCCATATATTAATTTTTTTCGATAGGTGGTTTTTGTTTTATTGATTTTTGAAAATCAAAAAATTCCGATAAATTTGGGTCTTGCAAGTACTTACAAAAATAGCGATATCTCGTAAACTATTAAAAGTAGAAAGGTGAGTGATGGCTTATTTTAAAGGCCTATTAGAGACCTTTTTTATGATATATCACCTGACCTAAATTTTTTCAAAAAAAAATTAAATTTTGAAAATTTGATATGGACTGACCCAAACTTTACAAATTATCTCTAAAACAAATCATTTTATCAAAATTTTATAGGAGACAAAAAATTTTCAACAATAAATGATTACCTGAAAAAATACCGTTTGAAAGTCATTGGCGCACGTACTAAAAAATAGGGGGAGTCAGTGAGTACTGGACCCCCCTATTTTGATTATTTGACAATTGTTTTTTGTTTTGTTGGTCTCAAAAAATGTAACTATTTATGTTGAAGTAGTGTGCCGAATTTAAACTTAATATCTTATTAATTACTCGAATTATTTTAAAAAATCAGTTTTAAATTTCAAACTTTGTCGCCCTGTATATCGAACATGAAGCTCTAAATTGAAAAATGGTATTATGAAAGTCGTATTGTTTTAACTCAAGGAATATATGGTTAACGGATTGACCTCCTTTTCCCGGACACCCCTGTATAGTGATTGATCGTTATAATTCACTATAACATAATCGTTTACAAATAACTTTTCTTAAGTCATGTTTGTAAATGTTTTTTTCCCATTTTTCACTATTTTCAATAATGTTCATTTTAAAACATTCTTTCTGAAAAAAAATAGGTTGAACCAGTTATCGACATTTTTGGTACCAAATATCGACATATAAATTACATCCACTCCACAGACTTTGATTCACTCTAACGATGTTACCAATGGAAAAAATGGGTGTCGATAATTGGTACAGCGGTAGTTTAATATAATTTCCTTTAAACTCTTCAGACAGAGTAAGAATAAGTTTGATAGACATTTAAATATTCATAAGAAAAGAGAAAGCTACATAGTACCATTTATCGACACCTATGTCGATAAATCGTACAAAGCCTAAAAATGGATGTACCTTTTATCGACACCACATAATTTTACGTTTATACTGATTCTATGCCAAATTATTGGCAAAAACCATACATTATAGATTCTGTATATAAATATACAACTATCTACATAAAGAAACTTAAATATTTTAAACTAAAATTGCCATAATTAACTTACCTGTTTCTTAACACTTTTCTTAAGGATTTGCACAAGTTCACAGATGACTGCGGAATGGCGGGATTAAAATATTTTTTCAATTAATATTTTCTGCATAACCGACCGAAACTTTTTAGGAAAGGTAGGGAAAACCTACTTGTTTCTTATTTTAATATGACAATAGATGTCCAAAGCATCAAATTCTTATTTTTGAATGTTTAGTGCACAAATGTCGATGATTGGGACAGTGTCGATAATTGGGACGTTTACCTTAGGTTTTGTCTAGCTAGATAATCAATTTAACACACTGTGCAATGTGTGGATTGTGCGAATTTCGACAACTCAACTTGACAACTGCATAATGTAACCTACAATAATTTATATAGATTTTTTTTAATCAATGCGACCAACTGTATTTACCAACCCTAAATTTGCAACGTTGCCGCAGTCCAGATAAAAAAATGTACTTTAGCTTCCTTAACAATTATTTTTTGTTATTAAGCAATATAATTCTATAGGACATATAAAAGCTGACGTATACATTCACACAAATTTCACAAAAAATAGGAAAATACAGGTCCATGATCTCCAGTAGACATGCTTATTTATCAAACATCTCAAGTATTGTAACGTAAGCTTTTTTAATTTAGTAATGGTAGAAATGGTATCTTGTATCGCTCGGCATACAAATTACCTCACAATTTTCTTTTTGGGCTTGCACTTCCGTTCAGGAAGTAGCCATAATTGGAGATATTTAAAATCAACATTTTTACTGTAAAATTATCAAAACATCGATTTACATTTCAAGTTAACCCTTAGGATTTTTAAAAACCGGTTCCCATCGAATGTCACCCCACTTTTGTGCTGTGTTGTCGAGGTCACTGCCCTTTTGTCGATCACTTAAATAATTTCAAGGGCTTGGGTAAAAATAATTTTGCATTTTTTAGATATGGGCACCTTATCATGTAAATTTGGCGATAATTTGTGTCTAGTTTTTACCTGCTTTAAATTATTCAATTATAGGTATATTACATAGAAAGCTACCTATTTATTTTAATGATGTGTACCATTATCATTATCGCTTAGCTACCAGTTATTAAAAAAATATTAAAATTAAGTATACCGTTCAAGACAAAATATTTAACATTGCAGACGAATTAATACCTAAGTCTAAAATAGGAAATGCATTTGTTTTTATTTTTCAATTGATTTAGGTCAATACAACAACGATATCAGTATTAATTAAATAATAATGATTGAACCAGTTATGAAATATTTATTTAGAGCATTGTTATCAGACATATATTGCCATTGTAAACAGAATTTAATGACTCGTCTTTTATTAACTACCTAAAAATGCTTATTGTTGTAAAACGCGAATTATACGGGGTTTTGAGAAACAGGTAAGATAAAAATACAATCAAAACTATTAAGGTTTTTATAAATATGTAGATAACTTTTTCTCATATTTTTATTTATAGAATATTCTTCAGAAGTTTTGTATCACATTGTATGTACCTTCGACGAGGTAAATTAACTATTTCTAAATATGGTTTTTAAAAATAGAACGTCAGGAACACCCCACGTTGTAAGGATAAATAGCTATACGATGAGACGGAAAAACATATTTATTTATAAAGTATTTTACTCATTTCTCCACGTGCGGTCAATTGCAATTATATTTTGCAATATTCTTATTCCTAGTAAAACCAAATTTTACATTACACCATAAAATTTTTTTAACGTACAATGCGTCAAAAATAAATTATTATAAAAAGTTAATGATACAAATTTATTATTTAATATATGTAATCGTATTTAAATTTGTAGTTGCTAATTTTTAACAACTATTAAGATGTCAAGAACCAAAAGAAAATATTAATAATTAATTAATTAATAATTAATGATAATAATAAATTGTTTCTCTATAGAGGGAGTATACTCCCACCTTTAAAACGCACTTTAAACCACCTTTAAAACGCCCTTTATCGTACATGTTTCCATGACACTAAGTGACCTTTTAAATACACATTGACAAGTTGTGGATTTACGGCGTTTTAGTCACGGGCTGAAGTTAGCAACATGTTTCAGTCACGGACTGAAGTTAGTTGACATTTGTCAAATGTCATACAATCTTTAAAATAAAGTACCTTTCTTGTAAAATAATATCTACTAAATGTAAACATTATTTTATTATCTCAATACAAAAATACAAAAGTATTAAATAGTTTGTCAACGCCAATATTTGAAAAGTTTATATGAACATTGTACTGACCTTTTAATTTCGCCGGCAGTAAACTATAACTTAAATTCGGGCACGGACTCCACTGTTAAGTGCTCATAAAACATTTTCTTTATTTTCACTGTGAAAAATTGTCAACTTTCAAGAAATACATTTCGATTTATAACCTTAAGGTTAAATAAATTTATAATCTGTGTTTATAAAATGTAAAAATTTGACATTTGTCGGTGACACACAGATTCCCCTATTGTTTCATAGATGGCGCTCTATACAAATTTTTGATTTAAATCATTTTAAGATAATAATAAGTATTTGTCGTAGAAAAAGTATAGTATGCACCTCGTTTATAAACTTTTCTATACACTTATTAACTAAATTAAATTCGTGTATAAAATGGCGTTTATCAAACTTGATAGATAATATACTATTAACGTATATTGCGTCAAAAATAAATTATTATAAAAAATTAATGATACAAATTTATTATAGGTAATCGTATTTAAATTTGTAGTTGCTAATTTTTAACAACTATTAAGATGTCAACAACCAAAAAGAAATATTAATAGGAAATTAATGATAATATTAAATTGTTTTTATGTTTCCATGACACTAAGTGACCTTTTAAATACACATTGACAATTAGTTAACGTTAAAGTAATTACTTTATGGCGTTTTTGTCAATGGCTGAAGTAAACTCTGTTACAAAATTTTTAAAAAGTAAGGTTAAATTCGTCTGACAGTAGTTAGATGTCAAATATTTTAGAAATTAAATTTCCTTTACTTAAATTTATCTTACTTTACTGAATACCTGTTGACAAAAGGTGTTACGGAAAAATAAAGTTTTTTATATTTTTTGTGATACGCCACTGGTTACACACTTGTGTTCTGTGAGTACATAGATACCAACCTACAAAGTAGCTGCGCGTTAACAGTTTTAAAAAATTGTTTCTAAAAATTTTTCTTGCAAAAAAATAATATAAAACTCAATAAATACAAAAGTGTTATGCCCTTACCCGTCTGTATTTATTTACTCATCCAGCAATGATTAGAAAATTTAGTACCTATTTTAAAAACTCCATAACGACAAAATTAATTTTTTCATCTGTTTACTCAGGTGAAATTAGGACAAGTTCACAGGTTAAACTTTAAACATTCAATTTAGGTAAATAAATTCAAAAACAATTCCCTTAGTTAAGATATTTACAATTTGAGCACATAACCTAAAATTTGAAAGAAATACACTTACAAAAATGACATAATAAACAATTAAACACCAAATTAACAATTTGCATTGTTGATTTTGTCATTTTTGTGATGAAGGTAAATTTAAACAAAATTTGGAAACTTTTTTGACAGAATCTGGAAACGCTGGTTGTTACCAACCATAACATAATAAATTAAATTGGGCAACCAGATTAGCCTTAAGTTCCTAGTCGATCAGTGGCGTAGTTTTTAGTAGGATACAGGTTATTATAACTTATTTTTAGTCTTTAGAATTTAGAAAAAAAAGTTAAAGTAATATTTATTTATCTTTATTTTAGAATGAAAAAACCCCCGTGAAAACTGTGCAAGCAAGTCCGTACTCCCTGTCGCCCCTAAGCGTCAGCAGTCAAAGATTGCTGCGATCCCCTCACAAAGCGACCAGGAAAATATCCAGGATACCTTTTAAAGTGCTGGACGCTCCCGAATTACAAGACGATTTCTACCTCAACCTGGTGGACTGGTCGGTGCAAAATGTTCTCAGCGTCGGTCTAGGCAGCTGCGTCTACCTCTGGTCTGCGTGCACAAGTCAGGTAAGTGTCGTTTTTGTAAAACATTGCATCGCATTAGATTATTATTATCTAAGGTTGCCATTCTTAAAACACTTGTAGTAAATTTAAAAGGAAACGATGTACACGTCATCGATGACGTCATAATTTTGCGCACTGGTACCAATACTAAATGTACAAAACGAAGAATATTTTAATGCATTTTAAACAACTTTAGTTCGCAGCAATTGCAATGTTGTCATGTTTGGATTAAAATTTTGCTTAATAAAATGACGCATGGAAAAAGAAATTGACGTTTTAGAATTTCGAAGCTGTCAGTTGTGTTTTTGAATATTTCGTTTAATTCGTGTATAATTTCGTTTATTTTGTTAATTGTTTGTGTTATTTTATATCGTTTAAGTTTTCATTGCCGTTTTTGTGGTTAAACCACATAGTTATTGCAATGGACACTTAAGGAATATTATTTATTTAAAATTTATATATGCAGTTGTTTTAAAGATTTTCGTTTTTTTCTTTTAAATATATGAAAAGGATAGTTTGTTTGTTTAATAATAGTTTTATAAAAAATGCAAAAAAGTATAGTAATTCGACATTTTATATAGATAGTAATTGGACACATGGACCATAGTTATTGGACATACAATTTTTATATAACAACTTTACATCAAATAACATAAATTGTTAAATATTTTTTAAAGATAAATTGCTGTTTTAGGTAATTTTTTTTATTTCGGTTTTTTTTCATATATTTCTTTCTCGGATTCCTCATCCCTTTTCTAGATTCTGAAGGTAACCGCTAATTCCTTGGTCTGACTTCTATAATAGTTTGTTGCAAGTATCTTTAGTTTGTGAAGCATTTATAATGTGAAGGCCGGAACAGGATGATTTATATATATATCTAATATTTTTTCAGGTAGTAGGTTAAAAGTATTTTCCGAATTTATTAATTTTGTTGCCATTATTTTTTTATGTTCTCTATCATGCACCGTATTTAAATCACTGTTATTCTGCAAGATGTCCTGTGACGAAGAAATCACTAAATTACTTACTTTCTAAAAATGAATTAGTCAAAAATGTCATAGCGAAAAAGCAGCCACTAATAATTCTAGTCAACAACAATTTGTATCCAGGACATTTAGCAGTCAATTCCTATGAAATATTATTTGCTGAATCCGAAAATGTCGTCAAAAGTTATGAAAGTAGGACAGTTTTTGAAATATAATCAATTTTACATATAATATGGAATTGACTATATCTTAAAACTGCTTAACTTTTATAGTTTTTGGCGGTCTTTTCGGATTCAGGGGACAATTTTACATAAGAATTGGCTGGTAAATACAAATAGAGTTTGATATTGGACATATGGTCCAATAATAGAAACTTACATTTTTTACCAACCAGTAATGGATACCATTTTACTGTTTGTTTTTAGAATTAAAATTAAAACGCATTAAAGTGGCAATGTTTAAACCATGAGGAACACATTTATACCACACACTGATCTGTACACTTTTTAGAAATATTTTTTATTGTAATTTAAACACAACCCTGCTTTTAACAAAAAAAACAAAAATCTTACCACCAAAGTAACGTGCGAACGTTTTTGTCCTATATTGGACCCAAAATAAAGTAGTTCTATATTATTACCGACTGAGATAGTTATAATTGTATACAACGTCATCTAATGATTTGACTTTAAGGTAACTATTTATAGAACTCTTGTTTTTACAGTATCAAAGTTAATTGTCCAATGACTATAAAGTGATGAATGAATTTGGCCGCGACTATATCTTATTTCGCATTTTTCGAAACAAGCAAAACAATTTTTTTTTTAATTTATTTAATAAACCCAAAAAGAATACATGATTCCATAGCAGGTACAATAGTAGAAAAATAAAAATATTCAACAAATTTTACATAAAAACACTAAAATATAAAATAAATAAAGTATATAATATAAATATGTGGAAGTAGGTACAGGCAGTTATCACAGTTTTCTTAAAGATAAATAATAGTTTTTGACCGATGTCGAAATTGTTTTTATTGTTCTTTGGTTTTTTGTTGTCTCAGGAAGTTCATTGTACTATTTTATAGCAGATTGTGTTATTCTCCTTTCTCCAAACTTAGTATTATTTGAAGCAATGTGATAATGCTGGCTGGTCCTTGTGTTATGTTTATGTTTATCACAGTTTTTAGTTAGGTTTACAGTAAAGATATGTAGAGCTCGTTAGGAACGGTTTGTTAAATAAGAGCTTGAGAAGTCTATTTTGTGTCACTTGCAAGCTCTTGTGGAACTCCATAGTGAATTTTTTCCATTTACTATGGAGTTCCACAAGGGTCAGTGCTAGGGCCACTACTTTTCCTAGTTTACATCAATGACATAACTGAATGTGATGTTAAAGGTGAAACAGTTTTATTTGCGGATGATACCGGACGTTTCTATTGAATTGATCGTTTCAGGTGACCCGTTTGTGCGACCTGAGCAGCGACGGCAACGTGGTGACGTCGGTGGCGTGGAGCGAGCGTGGACATCTGGTGGCCGTGGGCACGCACAACGGCTACGTGACCGTGTGGGACGTGGCCGTCAACAAGCAGGTGAACAAGTTGCAGGGGCACACGGCCCGCGTGGGGGCGCTGGCGTGGAACGGCGACGTGCTCAGCTCGGGGAGCAGGGACAGGCTCATTCTGCAGCGGGACACGAGGACGCCGCGTAAGTTAACCTCACTTAGTCGATAGTTCGAGAAAATGAGATTTTTTTTATTTAAGCCCTTGTTTTTTTTTTAATTAAATAGTATTTATGTCATTAGGTTAAGAAGTAAGGCTTTTTGTGCTAAGCTCAAGGTTTGAGCGAAGCACAAAAAGGCACTTCTTGGCCGAATGGCATACAACATTTTATCTTCAAAGCACTTTATATAGGTCAATTTAATTCAACATCAAAGCGGCCTAACCTCACTTTTTTAGAATCTCATTTAATTATTAGCTAAAGATTACATTAAATGTACAATAATTATTATTGCTTTTAGAAGCAGAAATAGTTTGACAATACCTGATTTAAGTAGAAATGAATTTTTGCTATTACATTGAATTCAATTAATTGTTTAATAAATAGTATCTAATTTCAATTTGTTTGGATTTTTATTTAAAAAATAGGTAGTTTGGAATGTTTAAGCTGTGTTTAACATTTAATTTCACTGAAAACTTAAAGATAATTTAAATCGTAAAAAAAGAATCGTCCGTTTTCTTGGTTGCCTAACCTCACTTTTTGTTTTATTATTCATATTTAATTTTACAATAATTTAATGAAAAATATTAAACATTAACAGTAAAACAAACAAATTAATTCTTATTATAAATAAATTAAACCAGTTTAGTACGTTAATTTCTTAGAAAAGGATTAATTTGTCAAAACAATACCCCTAGCGAGAAAAAATCAAACTAATTACTTGCCTCATAAAATTTTTTATCGGCCTAGGCCATAACAAGGTATTTCTTTATCGAATGTTGACAACAATAAAGTTTAAATTATAGACCGTGTGGAAATAAAAACAGTTATTTACATTTTTAGAGAAAAGTCGTGTGGTCACGACGTTTATGCGAGTTATATTTTCATGGCCACAGTGGTTGTGACAATATAACTTGCATAAAAAGCATTTCCCGGATATGCTAAAAGTATAATTTTATGAATGTACAGGGTGTTATGTAATTAATGTAATATATTAAAATGGGTAGTTTCTTAGGGTCCATAAGGAAGCACCTGAAACTTTTTTATCCTAAGGCTAATCTGGTTGCCTTATTTAATTTATTATATAAACAACCAGCGTTTCCACATTCTGTCAAAAAAGTTGCCAGATTTTGTTTAAATTTAGCTTAATTACCAAAAAGACAAAATCAACAATGCAAATTGTTAATTTGGCGTTTTTATTAATTGTCGATTATGTCATGTTTGTAATGAAGGTATGATTGGTCATACTGTATCTGTATCTTTGTATCAGTTATGCATTATATTAGGTATCGTGGTTGACCGTTTAATTCCTAAAAAAGTAATTTTTTTTATTAAAAAACAGTACTATTAGTGTTTTTGAATAAAAAAAAATAATTTTTAAGGAATTAAACATACAACCACGTTTGCCAAATAAAAACCTTCTTAAACAGCTTTTGTTTAGATCTCTTTATAGAAATTTGACATTGGTAATATAATAGAACAATATTATTTTGTAAATAAAAACTTGCAACTGTCCCATCCGTTACGCGTGCAATGGACGTTAGGTATTTTTGGAATTGGAATTACTTTGACAGTTTTCCATAACAATGGTACAGAACCTGTGGTTAGTGAAAGGTTTAGAATATATGAGGCCTGTCAGAGCAAAGTCAACAATCTCCCGTCAGACTAAAACTGAGTAAATTGAGATAATGGGGTAGTTAAATTTTTTCTGACCTATACTTTTTATGGTTTTATTCAAGGCGTTTTGTAATATTAAACATTTCTGTGAAATCAGAATTTCAATTGAGTTTACCGTTTTCGAGATATTTACAAAAAATATAAATTTTATGACGTCACAAACCCCGTCATGTGACCAACATTCTAAGATTTCTATTGGTTGAAAATTACCCTGTTGTCAAGTTGTCTTGTTAATGATTTCATTCGGTTATGTCAGAAAATACCCGAAGAGGTTATGTACAAATACTGTCACTGTCAGTTGAGTGAAAGAAGAAGAAGAGAAGGTTAAAGAAAATTCTGAAATTAAAACTTTTATTGATAGGTTTACACATTGAAACACCGTGTGAAACCTAATAAAATGTAATAAATAGGTACCTAATAACTGTCTAAAGCAGAGTTTAATTTATTTCATAGAAAAAAGTGGCAAAATAAAGCTGAAAATGAATGAAATAAATTTACAAAAAATAATAATATATCTAAAAGAATATAAAGAACTAGGCATTATACCAATGAAATGCATTTACGACAAAATATGATTATAATTATAGGTACATACTTTTTTTGTTTAAAAGCTCCAATGTTCAATGTAACCAACCATTCCACAAGATTTCTCTGCTTTGGAGTCCGTTATTAATAAATCACTTATCTAATATCAATTACAAATAACATAACAATAACATTGATTTTCAATAATTTAAATTTAAAAAAAACAACCCGAAAAAAAGAAACGTCAAAAAATCAATTCTTCTTCTCAACTAAAATATTATAACGTGGCGCCATCTATCGTAAACTAAACACACTGGCAACCATAGAAAAAGCTGGCAACGTTGTCAATAGCCTAGTGACGTAATTAGGAGATTTTGTTTTGTAAATATCTCGAAAACGGTAACCTCAATTGAAATTCCGATTTCACAGAAATGTTTAAAATTACAAAACGCCTTGAATAAAACCATAAAAAGTATAGGTCAAAAAAAATTTAACTACCCCATTGATTTTGGTATTTTAAATTCTAGATTTGTAATTTTTTTTTTATATTATATCGAAACATTGTTGTTGTTAGTCTAGTACCCAACTACAAGGTCTCCAGGATTCATAGTATAGGTGAAATCTATAATTATAAATTGGAGATTGCTGACTTTGATATGAATTGCTGGAGATTGCTCATTTTGTTGTAAACGTTTAAGGAGATTTAGAAAAATAAACAAAAAAATAATTGTATTTTTCTCCCTTTAATGGTTATAAAATTTAACTATACTATCAATGTGGGAAAATTCTGAAATGGACGACATAAATCTGGAAGTTCTTCTAAATCTGGGACCAGGTTGCCTCGTGCAAAAAAGTTTTTATAGTACAATATGTTGCAACTCATCATCTTCTTCCCACTTTGCCCTGTAATGTTTTACTTGCAATGGTTTGACATTATCAGCCTTTTCTTGCTTTACCTTTACATCTTATTATGGTATAATAGCACAAAATAAACAAGATAACTTTTTTTATAATTCTTAAAACAATAAAACGTATATACACTTATTTTAAATATATTTTTAGTGCAATTTACTGCAATAGAACTTAACAGTATTAAATTAAATCTCTAAAATACGTTATAACATCAAATGTTAGGATATCAGGTGACACAAATTACTAATTTCTAATGGTGGAATTGGAGGTTGTATACTTTGCTGCAAATCTATCAGTGGAGATTGTCGACTTTGCACTAAATGTCATTTTTAAAATAGGATTTTAGGCAGGATTTAGCTCCTTTCGCAGCACATAAACTTTATCATTTTATAGATTATCATTATTATTATTATTATTATTATAGATTATTATTAGTGTTGCAACGGTTACGGTTACGGTTACGGTTAATTCACGGTTTTCGATATTATACGGTTAACCGTAACCGTATGTCGTTAACCGTAACCGTATTTACGGTTTTTCATGCTACTTTGTGAATGCATGTAAAAAAAAGATTGAGGAGTAATTAACGTTACCAAATATACCACCTAAGTCAAATCCGTTTACATTCTGGAAAACGTGTTACACGTTTCGGCGTTTAAGAGTGTTGGCACTAAGGTATTATACAAACCATTGTCAGTGAATTCGGAGAGGTTGTTTTCGACTGCAGGTCTTGTGCAAACACCAAATAGGAACAGGCTGATTCCGCAGAATTTGCAGATGTTATGTTTTTTAAATAAAAATTTGACTCGTAAATTTTGAATTATTTTGAATTAACATTTAATTTTTTTATATTTTTAAATATATTATTCAGGTACCTACTTAGGTTTTACTTTACTGTTTTTAGGTTTAAAATGTAACTCATTTCCTATTGTTTTACAGTTTTATTAGAAATTCTGTTTTTGTTTTACATAAATTATTATTTAACCTTTACTGAACGTGTGTATTAATTTCAAAACTTTATTTTTCGTAATTCTGTAATTTTTTTTTTAATAACCGTGAATTTATTCGTAACCGTATAGCTAACCGTAACCGTAACCGTAACCGTAAAACCCGAAACCGTTGCATCACTAATTATTATTAATTATAATTAGTTGAAGTACAGTCTCCGCCAAAAATTTAATTTTTGACCAAAAGTGGAGATTGTCGGTTTTGCTATGACAGGCCTCATATGCAATAAGACAGATTATTTCCCTCAATATAATATGAGCCAATCAAAAGCCTTGAATTTTCGAATAAATTTCGTTTAAATAAGCGATTAAATCACTGGACCTATTTAACAGCGATTAAATTTTAGCCTCCATATTGGATTTTTGTTTACGATTTTATGGTGTTATTTACAAGTTTTAACAAACATTTTTTAAAAAACAATAAAAAATAAGTTATCTAGTTTACGAAATATCAATTATTAATTATTACATAACTTAAATTAATGGAATTTTTTTTAAAAAAATATTTATAAATTTTGACACATACGTCAGATTTTATGAATTGTCAAATAGTTTCCTTTAATTCGAGAAATAATCTAGACGTATATCACTCAACCTATAAATTTAATCTGTCAAACTATGCTCAGTAAGTTTTTTATTTGATTTTTCTTTTTGGAAAATAGTTTCATGCAAAATAATTAAAAATAAAACCCCTCGACCGCTACGCGGTCTCGTGATTTTATTAAATTATTTTGCATTCAGCATTTTCCAACAAAAACCAAACAAAAAACTACTGAGCCTAGTTTAATCGATTAAATTCATAGTTCTTGTGATGTAATAAATGATTATTTCCCTCATTACAATATGAACCAATCAAAAGCCTTGAATTTTCGAATAAATTTCGTTTAAATAAGCGATTAAATCACTAGAACTATTTAACAGCGATTAAATTTTAGCCTCCATATTGGATTTTTGTTTACGATTTTATGGTGTTATTTACAAGTTTTAACAAACATTTTTTAAAAAACAATAAAAAATAAGTTATCTAGTTTACGAAATATCCTTTATTACTTATTACATACCTTAAATTAATGGAATTTTCTTTAAAAAAATATTTATAAATTTTGACACATACGTCAGATTTTATGAATTGTCAAATAGTTTCCTTTAATTCGAGAAATAATCTAGCCTATAAATTTAATCTGTCAAACTATGCTCAGTAAGTTTTTTATTTGATTTTTCTTTTTGGAAAATAGTTTCATGCAAAATAATTAAAAATAAAACCCCTCGACCGCTACGCGGTCTCGTGATTTTATTAAATTATTTTGCATTCAGCATTTTCCAACAAAAACCAAACAAAAAACTACTGAGCCCAGTTTAACCGATTAAATTCATAGTTCTCGTGATATAATATATGTAGAATGTTCCACATTCTACATTCCACATACTTTATGTAAACCGCTCTGTTCCGTTTCAGCGACCGTGACCGAACGACGCCTCGTGGGTCACCGTCAAGAGGTGTGCGGTCTGAAATGGTCGCCCGACAACCAGTACCTGGCGTCGGGCGGCAACGACAACCGCCTGTACGTGTGGAACGCGCAGTCGCTCTCGCCCGTCCAGACCTACACCGACCACCTCGCGGCCGTCAAGGCCATCGCCTGGTCCCCGCACCACCACGGCCTGCTTGCCAGCGGCGGCGGCACCGCCGACCGCTGCATCCGCTTCTGGAACACTTTAACTGGCCAGCCGATGCAGTGCGTGGACACCGGCTCGCAGGTGTGTATGGCAAGACGTTTAAGTTTTTATTACACATGCCTATCAAGTCTCATTTTAATTCGACTTGATTTCTATGAGACATTGGATAATTGATATTATTTATATTAATCCAGTCATCTAGGCATTTCACCTCGGAATCTAACGGAATAAGCTGAATTTTTGTACAAACCTTTATTTTAGCATTACAAATGTTGTCTCAAAAGTCACATATCTGTGGGTAAAAGGCATAAGGGGATAAGTCAAAAAAAGCAATTTTTCAATAGAGCCTTTAACGTGTTCGCATTAATTCAGGAAATATATTTATGCTAACAAAAGGGTATACCCGCTAACCATAAATATATTTCCTGAATTAATGCGAATACGTTTAAGGCTGGACTGAAAAATTGATCATTTTGACTTATCCCCTTATGCCTTTTGCCCACAGATATGAAAACGTGTGAGCGGCCTTAGATATTCAAGGTCAAAGGTTGCAAAAATCAATTTTTTGAGAATATCTCCTTTTCTCTACCTCCTATCGTATTTGCATTTATTATACAAGTTGTAGAGAATAAAATTCTCTAAAAATTTTGTTTAAAACATTTTTTATACGTCTAATCGTTTTTGAGATAGAGGGCGCAGAGTGTGGAGCGCTCAGCCATACGTACCTTTAGCGCAAGGTAAATCATGAATCCCAATCTATTATACCGTTTTTTTAATTAATTATTTATTAAATATTACTTAAATAACAATTTAAAACCTTATATTTATTTTTATATATTTTTTTAAAACAGATAGTCATTAAATATTACTTACTTTTGACATACAAATAATTAAATAATGAAGTGAATCATTCTAAATATATTCTAATGTTATTCTAATTAATGATAAATGCATTTTAAGAAGAAAATACATTAAATGAATTTAATATATGAATGAAAACAACACTGTTTTAAAGTTTCACTAATTTATTTATGTTTTTAATAATTAACAATTGTTTCGCTACACTGTAGCTTCTTCAGAATTCTGAAGAAGCTACAGTGTAGCGAAACAATTGTTAATTATTAAAAACATAAATAAATTAGTGAAACTTTAAAACAGTGTTGTTTTCATTCATATATTAATAATATGGAGTTTCATCAAGTAAAGGTCGAAACAATCAACAAGTTAAATGAATTTGCCTTGAATATGTCTCTGGTCATCTCTTGGATCCAGATATTACTTTTAAAATAACAGACCTGGAAATACTATAGTGGGCTTGCTATAAATAAAAAGGTTAGGTATACCTATATTTAAGCAAGTTGTGACCCTAGGTATAGGTCTAGACTTGTGACAGATAATATTCGTAATATTTTAAAGGTTAACATGGCTGATTTGTGTTTTATTTATAATAAGTTACTTTCTAAAGGTGATTCTGCGACTTTTGTGAGCGGTATAAAGACTTTAAAAGAACCAATTACTGAGAGAAATAAACATAAACTACCTACATACTTTGACTTCTGTGAACGTTCATATTGAGTGTCGAAAATTGTACGCTATAGCGTACTACTATAGTAAAATTGCAGCAGCAAAACGTCGCCTTGAAGAGACTGGACCTTCAACGTCATCGACTGTACCTCGTAAAAAAGGGAATGATGTGTTTGATTTTAAAATATTTTGCCTATTTTGTGGTGAAGTCGCAGATGAGGCAACAAAGGCAAAACAATCTGCAAAGTACAAACGCGTTATTAGTAAGTTTTTGAAGATATTACAATGTCAATGATAACGAGGAGAGTGATGATGAGAATGAGTCTGAAATTGCTGGCCAACTTGAAAAAGATGAAGATGAAGAAGATAAAGATTAATAATAATAATATTGATATAAATAAAAACATTTTTTCCTACTACGATCCAATTATCCTTCATTAAAATTAAATTAAAATATAAGATATTTGATTTAAAAGAAATATAAATATAAGAATAGGGTATTAAATTTTTATTTTAGTAATATTTATTATATTATTAATTAAAAAAACGGTATAATAGATTGGGATTCACGATTTACCTTGCACTAAAGGTACGTATGGCCGAGCGCTCCACACTCTGCGCCCTCTATCTCAAAAACGGTTCGACGTATAAAAAAATTCTGTAAACAAAATTTGTAGAGAATTTTATTCTCTACAACTTTTATAATAAATGCAAATACGATAGGAGGCAGAGAAAACGAGATATTCTTAAAAAACTGATTTTTGCGACCTTTGACCTTGAATATCTAAGGCCGCTCACGCGTTGGCATATGTGACTTTTAAGACAACATTTGTAATGCTAAAATAAAGGTTTTCACAAAAATTCAGCTTATTCCGTTAGATTCCGAGGTTGATCCCTTTTTTTGACTAAGATGACTGTACTATATGTATTTTCCTTAAGGGAAATTACATTTTTATTATAATTTCAAAATTGAATGCATATTTTCTTTACAAATAGTACAAATAATGCATTTGTTGTATTTATTTCCATTGGTTTTTTAAATATTGTCCTTAACGTAAAAGCAATTTTCGTTAACAGAAATGGTATTAAATTTACTAATTATAATTTTAAAGCAAATTATTTCTACTGTTTTAGTTTTTTTGGAGCAATTTTATGACACATTAAAAGCATTTTATTTTAATTCAATTTTATTAAAGTAGCTTCTGACTTGGATACAATGTTACATTTTGTTTATGTTAGACCAGGCTAAGTATTAAATTAAAACGTATTAAAATTACTATTACGAATATAAATGCATTTGTCCTTAAAGATATAGTTTTATACTTTCCTAAATGACATAAAAATTAAAAACATTTTAATTTGAAATACTCATTGAAATGTTGTCCCGAATAAAATTTAGAACCGCAATATGGTGCTGTTCTGAGAGGTGATTTTTGGACTTTCTGTGAAACCTAATTTTTTTTATATTCTTGTTAATTAGGTCATAACTAAAATTTTAAGAGCAAAATAAAAAAAATTTGACGGTTTGAATTGTTTTAATTGGCTGTTTATTAAAAATATTATGCACTCTTTCAATTATCCAATTAAAACTAGCGATTTAATTTAAATATTTAATATTTGCATAACTAAAAAAAAGGTTTTTACAATTTTAATTATATATTTTACTGTTTTGTTGCGATATACGTTCAAACTTTTAATCTAACCTTTGACGTATACATTTATGTTCCCTTAATTAATATATCCTTAAAGGTTGCCATGAAACTTAGATCTATTTAAAATTTATTTGATGTTTGAATTGTCATTTTCAGTATACGTATTCTATGATTTTTGTTTAGTTTTTTAAAGTGTTTTTTATAAACAAAAATGAAAAATTGTAGTAAAAGTCACGAAGAAATTCATGAAATTTAACTAAGGACCGGTTTATTCATCTTTAGTAAAGTTTATCGGGCCGATAACTTTCATGTCTTGGCAATATCTAGTATCCAAAGAAATTATTCGTCAAATAAATCAAAATTGAATAAATCGGCCCTAAATAAAATGTGGCACCCTTAGAATTATTGTTTAATAAATGTATACTATACATTTAACCTTAAATTAAAACTTTAAACGTGTATTACAACAAAACAGTAAAAGATATAAAAAATGTATACCTAGACCTTTTTTTAGGAAATTAACTAATCTTTAATCTGATTTAAAAAGTTATGATAATATTTAAATAAAATCGCAAGTTTTAATTGGAGAATTGAAAGTGTGCATACATATTTTTAATAAACATCCAATTAAAACAAAATTAACCGTCAAATTTTTTTTTATTTTGCTCTTAAAATTTTAGTTATGACCTAATTAACAAGAATATAAAAAAAAAATTAGGTTTCACAGAAACTCCAAAAATCAACTCTCAGAACAGCACCGTGATAGAGTATAACAATATTTAAAGAACCAGAAAATAACATCGAATTAAAATGAGACTTGAAGATCATATGTACAAAAAATAGCCCAAATACTTTTATTTTTAACTAAACCGAAATTAACTTTTTTTTACCATAGGTGTGCAACCTGGCCTGGTCCAAGCACAGCTCCGAGCTGGTCTCCACCCACGGCTACTCGCAGAACCAGATCTTAGTCTGGAAGTACCCGAGTCTGACGCAGGTGGCCAAACTCACAGGCCACTCGTACAGGGTGCTGTATTTGGCGCTGTCGCCCGACGGCGAGGCGATAGTCACGGGCGCCGGGGACGAGACCCTGCGCTTCTGGAACGTCTTCAGCAAGGCAAGATCTCAAAAGGAAACGCGCTCGGTTCTCAGCCTCTACACCGGTATCCGGTAAGCGTCTTTTCCCACGTTAGACCGGTGCAGAAGCCTTTAAAAATAACAGTAGGATGAAACCCATTGGAAAAGGAGGGGAATATAATAAAAATAAAAGGAAAAATAAATTACGGGCGATCTGACTTCGGGAAGTGGGAGGGGGGGGTTTAAGGGTAAAAAATGGTTTATCTCGATTTCCGGCAAAACTACAAGTCCTATGGAAAAAAGTTAAATGGCAAAGTTGTAGGTAATAAAAAGATCTACAACTTTTGTATTTACAATTTTTTCGCATAACCTCAAAATTTATGTGAAAAATTCAAAAAACCAAGTTTTTGGTTTTTTATTTTTATCTTTTTCAAAAAAAAATTTTTTCCACGAAATTTGGTGAAAACTTACCTTTTTATGTCCCAAATACACTGTAATTTATTTGATTTGAAATATTTATTATTTCGCCTTATTTTGACTTAATATCAAAAAGCACCCTAATTTTCAGTCGAAAATTCTCGCGTCAAAATATCAGCTTTTTTCAAAAAGTCGGTATGCTTTTTGTTCGATGAACTCTCTACTTTCTGATGGTGTAAAAAAATATACATTACTATGGTAAATGTTCTCAGAAAATACAAAAAATATTATAATGAATAACGTAATCAGAATGACGTATCTAAATTCAATAGTATGATTTACATGTATTTTTATATTTTATGAGATTTTCTGACATAAATGTTATTAGAATTTAATAAATAAACTTTTTAACTAAAAAAAATTGCAACAATCACATTTTTTTGATGAAATTGTACATAATGAATTTTCGAATTCGAGTTTTTTTCGTTATTCATTATAATATTTTTTGCATTTTCTGAGAACATTTACCATAGTAATGTATATTTTTTACACCATCAGAAAGGAGAGATTTCAACGAACAAAAAGCACACCGACTTTTTGAAAAAAGCTGATATTTTGACGCGAGAATTTTCGATTGAAAATTAGGGTGCTTTTTTGATATTAAGTCAAAATAAGGCGAAATAATAAATATTTCAAATCAAATAAATTACAGTGTATTTGGGACATAAAAAGGTAAGTTTTCAGCAAATTTCGTGGAAACAAAATTTTTTTTGAAAAATATAAAAAATAAAAAACCAAAAACTTGGTTTTTTGAATTTTTCACATAAATTTTGAGGTTATGTAAAAAAATTGTAATTGCAAAAGTTGTAGATCCTTTTATTACCTACAACTTTGCTATTTAACTTTTTTCCATAGGACTTGTAGTTTTGCCGGAAATCGAGATAAACCATTTTTTACCTTTAAACCCCCCCCCCCCCTCCCACTTCCCGAACTCAGATCGCCCGTAATTTATTTTTCCTTTCTTTTTTATTATATTCTTCTCCTTTTCCAATGGGTTTCATCCTACTGTTATTTTTTTTGTTTTCAAAAATTATCGACCCTGGTCTACGTGTAATCATTGATTACTAATCAACTACGTAAAAGGTTTTATATATTGTCGACTATGTGATATTGACCCTTTTATGCTCTCATATTTATTTACTATATACATTTCAATTTTTATACACAACATGAAATTATTGATTATTTATTTTTAATTCTTATTTCCGTGAAATAATTTACTATAGTTACATAGTAACGCATATTTTAATTTTTTTTATTAATTATTAGAGTACAATAACAATATGTTTTTATATCAATTTATGTGCATTTTTTAATGCCGCAGGTTTCAAACCTTACAGTCATTAATTTTAGGGTAGATTAAGTGAAGCAAAGCAAAGCAATTTGTTTTGTTAAAAATGCAATATTTTAGTTTATTTGTGTAAATAAAAATAAATTTATTGTGAAACACTTGGTTTTTTATTTTAACACCTTACTAAACCTTTTGTGCTTGCGTGCCTATTTTTTCTGCAGTCAGGTATAGAAAAGCGACATTTTCAAGATCTGTTTTATAGTGTTTTTATATAATACAATTTTTCCACTCCCACCTTTAAAACGACCATTATCGTACAGGTTTGCATGACACTAAATGACCTATTAAATACACATTGGCGCTTTAGTCACGGCTGAAGTTAGTTTTAAGTTTGTTGACAGTTGTCTTGTAAAATAAATGTGAAAATTATTTTATTATCTCAATATAAAAATACAAAAGTATAGTTTCTTGACGCCAATACTTGAAAAGATTTTATGAACGTTTGTTGATTTCGCTGTAGTAGTGGATCGATTATCGATTGTCTTTCTATGAACAGATACCGATCCTACCATTTTTTAAATTTGTCCCACTGTGTGAATTTGTCCTCTCCTTTTTTAAATTTATCCCACTGTGCAAATTTTTCCTACCCTTTTTTAAATTTGCCCCACTGTGCGAATTTGTCCTTTAATTTTTTAAATTTGTCCCACTGTGCGTTTTGTAGGTAGGCAACCCAGTTGGTACTTGTGCGTTACTTGATTGCCTACCTACAAATTATTGTTGGTAGCGCCATCTATTGTCAGTATGACTAAACTAAAAATGCAGCGCCATCTATGTAAGAAGTTTTAGTTCAGTCATACTGGGATAGATGGCGCTGCTAACAACATTTTGTAGGTAGGCAATCAAGAAACGAATATGTTCCTAATTAGTTGCCTACCTTTAGTAGCAGCGCCATCTATCCCAGAATGGCTGAACTAAAACTGCAAAGTTTTTGGTAGCATACATACATAGATGGCGCTTTAAAACTTTTGCATTTTTAGTTCAGTCATACTGAAATAGATGGCGCTGCCCACAATATTTTGTAGGTAGGCAACCCAGTAACGAACAAGTTCCAAATGGGTTGCCTACCTACAAACCGCACAGTGGGACAAATTAAAAAAATTAGAAGACAAATTCGCACAGTGGGACAAATTTAAAAAAAATAAAGGGTTAATTCCAGAGATATATAGAGATATATCTCTGGTTAATTCGCACAATTAAAAAAATTGAAGGACAAATTCGCACAATATATTTAAAAAATAGACACATTCTCACGGTGAGACAAATTTAAAAAATAGCATGGCAAATTGTGATAAATTTAAAAAATGGTAGGATTTGCACAGTGAGGTAAATTTAAAAAATGGATTTGTAAAATCTATCCAAGTAAACTAAAACAGCAAAATTTTTAATAGCGATTTAGTTTGGTTATTTGTACATGAAAACGGCATACGTTTTATTTTTGTTGTAAAGACTATTTTACAATTTTTAACTGATTTTAAATTGTAACTTCATTTATACTGTATACTTACCTAGAATATTTCAATTATTATTATTTTATAATGACATTAAATAGACAACAAGTTCGGCGCAAACAGAATTTAAATTGAAGTTTGCGAAAAAAAGTTAGTTTTTCCTGTCGCCTCACCCGCCTCCAGGCCCCCCTATTTAGATAATTCAAATTTAAGTGGTGCAATTTATTATCTACTATAATTTATCGATAAATTTAAAATTTTATTTAAAAAATCCAAATATTACTACAGGTTTTATACCATAAAAGTTAGTTTTATAAAATTATAATTATAATATTCAATTAACATAAAAAGCTCAAAAACAATCGATTTAAATGGTAAATTAAAATAATAAAAGACCTTTTTATCTAGTTATCAAAATATATTTGGTTAAAAAGTATAAAAACTACATGAAAATACAATAAAAAAAAATACAAAACAATACGTTACAAAGAAAAATACGACCAGCGTTATGTGAAAAATAAACTTCGGTCCAGCAGATATTCGAGTCCCAGATTTCGAATGGCCAGAAGTTTATCGCTTGCAACAGCCTTTCTTGTTGTACCGTCTTCTAACATTACATGGAGTGCAATCCGACTCGCTGGTGCTTTCAGTATCGTAACTGTCAGAATCGCTGTCTGAGTAGCTTGAAGAGTCGGTGTACTCCCTTTGGCGCCTTGAACCTTGGGATAGCTGCAAAAACGGATAACATTAGAACGGGTTGTGTGGATGGTTGCATATTAGGGCGATTCATTTCCGCAAAGTTTTTGTTTTCTTCGGTGCTCAAGCAAAATATTAATCTGCATATTGAAAAAAAAATTCTCAACAAGTTTGAGCTCTTAATATAAATTTTAAGTACTTACTATTTAAATTTAAAGATTTACCGTTTAAAATGCATGTAAAAAATATATATTTTTTTTCAAATTTCTAATGCTTACCCACCTTTGACAATATTGCAAATCGGTTTAATACACCTTATGGGGAATTTCACGCTCTTTAAAATTGCTTTTGAGTTTTTTTTTGTAACTCGCATTGGTTCACCAGTAGGAGTCGTCAAAGGACAGTTTTTGAAAAAAATCGTTTTTTTTTATTTTTTCTAACAAACCGCAAAAAGTAGGGAGAAAAAAGGGCTGAATCATAAAAAAAGTTATCCAACCAATATTTAATGAATTTACAGCCATTTTTATAACTGAAAACGTAAGAAATTGATAATTACCAACCCATAATGTTATTTAGATTGATTTTTTCTATTTATTATCATTATATTTCCCTACACTAAGAAGTTTTTTAAAATTATTGATTTCTCACTTATAATGAATATGAAAACAACAGATAAATTCATAAAAAACAATAAGAAAATTGTAACGTGGATTTTGCAATTTTTCAACATTTCTGTCATATAGCAAAAATATATAAATGAAGATTATTTAATTTTTTGAAGCGAAATTTGAAATATGTTACATAACCTTCTGTATATTCCGATTAAAGTTTTGTTGTTTTTTTTATGAATTTATGTGTTGTTTTCATATTCATTATGAGTGAGAAATCATAATAATTTTAAAAAAGTTTTTAGTGTAGGGAAATATAATGATAATAAATAGAAAAAATCGATCTAAATAACATTATGGGTTGGTATTTATCAATTTCTTACGTTTGCAGTTATAAAAATGGCAGTAAATTCATTAAATATTGGTTGGATAACTTTTTTTTTATGAATCAGCCCTTTTTTCTCACTACTTTTGGCGATTTACTCGAAAAAATAAAAAAAAAAACGATTTTTTTCAAAAACTGTCCTTTGACGACTCCTACTGGTGAACCAATGCGAGTTACAAAAAAAAACTCAAAAGCAATTTTAAAGAGCGTGAAATTCCCCACAAGGTGTATTAAACCGATTTGCAATATTGTCAAAGGTGGGTAAGCATTAGAAATTTGAAAAAATATATATATTTTTTACATGCATTTTAAACGGTAAAACTTTAAATTTAAATAGTAAGTGCTTAAAATTAATATTAAGAGCTCAAAATTGGTGAGAATGTTTTTTCCTATATGCAGATTAATATTTTGCGTGAGCACCGAAAAAAAACAAAAACTTTTCGGAAATGAATCACCCTATTGCATATGCGACTTACTTTGGAGTTTAGAATGAAATTGATGATTGCGGGTAGAACTTGGCAGGCCACGTCTAGAACGTTGGGCTTGCAGTTGCAGCAACATTCGTTTTGTTTGCTGCTGCTGCTGCTGCCGTTGCTAGCACCCGCATTTGCTTGACGAACAGCATTTTGAAGACCTACGAGGTTCGGATTTTCGCTGAGCAGCGTCTGTAGATTTTCTGGTTGAAGATGTTTTAGAAGTTGTAGTTGTTTTTTTTGTAGTCTTCTTTGGCGCTCCATTGCAAGGACAACCAGTACAAGGCATTATCAGTTTCGTCTACAACAATATTAATATAATATTAATACAAAAAAATAAAATAAGTTAAATAAATTACTTACCTTTAAGTATGTTTATTATAATATCGTGGCTTCTTCTTAACTAACAAAATTTTGACGCGTCGAGTTATTTATAGCATAACTAAAGCAAAGCAAAAACGAACACAAAAAACGGAGTAAAAAGTTGTGTCTCGTTAAATTTATCGCGAATGCACGATTTAAAGGATTTTACTGTACAGAGTGTGCGAGTAAATTAATAAAATATCTAACAATTATTTTGCGTATTTTATTGTAAATGTTTGCTGTCTGATACATTTCAACATTATTGTTACATTTCATCGTTGAGTTAAAATAATATAAATTTATATTATTTTACACGAAAAAATAATTATCAATAAATTGGTGTTGTTTTATTTAAAGTGTAAAATTAATATTAATTTTTACTTATGCTGTAGTAGTAGTAGTCTTAATAAAGTAAAGATCCCTATTCGTCCAACAATTGCTTTTGTTACAGCTAAAAACGCTGCTCTCAGTAATGGCATTTGAATTATAATTATAAAATAAATTTACGTTATGTTTATAAAAATAACACTCTTCCAGATGCAGAAACGCATTGATAAATATAGTTATTGTTATTTGTCCAAAAAACAGTTCTATACCGTTTACAAAATCGTTTTGTAGTAAATTTGTAAATTTTACAAATCCCTTTTCGTTTGAAATAAAACTTTTTTTATTATATTAATAAAATTTATGTAAATTTAACAATAAATTAATTCAATAAACTATTTTCATTGTAACAATTAATGGTCACATTTTCAACCCACTTTTGGGTGTTGGGTAGTTTTTTTTAAAATAATTGCAAGGCATTAAAACAAATTATTTATTATAACAAAAAAATTAACTCATATTATATGTCGTACAAAATAAAAAAAATATGAACTCACTTTTTAAACAACAAGTCTGCTTCGTTTTTAGATTAGACGTTAAATATTTCTTTTAGAAAACGTCGAAATTTTAATTTTCTTAATGATCTTTTTTATTTTTATCATGCTAGATTTTACCAATGTTCACCAAGGAGAGCGCTGGCCCTTTCCCCCTCTTTTTAAGGGAAATAACAAAAGTTTTGTTACCATTGCAAAACAATAGTAATTATAAAAAAGTCTTTTTATAGCAATAAAATATTTTTGTTATTGATCTTAACGTAAGTTATTAACATAGATTTTCCAACTGAAATAAAATTAATTTGAATTACAACGATAGTACCTAATTTAAAAAAGACAAATATGCCATAGTAAAATGAACAAATTTTACTATAACAACTGCGCATTACTTATGTAAGCGCAATTCACACACAACTATAGATTTGACAAAAAAAATTTAAGTTGGATAAAGATTTATTTATCTATGATAAAGATTTAATATAAACATAAAGTATTTCTTATTGCCATGACATTATAATTTCTGTTACTTTATTGGATGAACTTTTTTTATAAAAGCTAAACATTGCTGCTTCATTATAGTAAATGAGAATTTTATTAACAGTAAAAAAGTTTATTCTGTAATGAAAAATAATCTCATTACTTTGACAAATCGTAGGTTTTTGTCCCAATAAGACACTGAAAATTTAATAAAAACGGTACCTTAGGTGGTACATTTTTTTATAGCCATTGCAATTTTAAATTTAATATATATATTATTTTATTAATCGCTTACAAAATTAGTTTCATTATCAGTGCATGTACATTTTTCTGAGTGTGTGATACAACCAGAGATATATATCTATATCACTGGATACAACCTAAACCAACCAATTATAAATGATAGTACGAATATTCCCGGAAAAATTTCAGAAATTCCTATGAATTTTTATTTTTGTATTGATTTATTAAACCTTTTGTCAATATTATAAATTCAAAATGAAATTTTTAATATATTTAAAATATTAGTCATTATCATTTAGATGTCCCACTTTTAATATTTTTTCACAACATTTTTAAATAGTTTTGTACATGTTTTTTATTTTATTAATAATAAAAAAATATCTGGAAATATTTACAACATATCTACAGTTTATTTTAAAAATGTTAATAAAATGTTGCTTTTATGTTTATAAATGTGATACTTTTTGTGTAATAAATTTTCTTGTTTTGGTATTGTATTCCCATATTAGATATACTAAAACAGATGAATACCATAGATGGAGATAATTTTTTTGGACGCTAAAAATACAAGAAAATTAAGTAGGTAGACGTCTTAATAAAAAATATTAAAAAAATAAATAGTTTATTTTAAAAATAATTGATATAAATAAAAGTGAAATATAGAAAAAAAAAATTCTTTGGAAAAAGTTACAGAAATAAAATAAAAATTTTCTTTCTCCAGTCTTGGGTTTTCTTTTTAAGTTTCTTTTTTATTTGAATTATTTATTTTATATTTGATTGACACATAGGTCAAGGAGGATCCTTTTGAACAATTTTTACTGATAGGTATAATAAAAAAATACATTTAAACAAAAACAATTTATTAAACTTAATTTTAAACTATTTACATATTAAAAATATTCAGACTTATTTAGTTTTAAATTTTAAAATTGTTTTCTAACAATTATGTCATTAAGACGATTGAGTATTAGATTTAACAATTTTGGTTTTTAATGTCTTAAGATTGGTAATATCTTCCATAAACACATTATTTTTCTGTTGTTTACAATATCTTAGCAAATAACCAAGACAAGCTTCAGCAAAGTCTTTATCAACAATTTCTTCTTTTTCTATTTTTATAGGAATAGAAAATTCGTTTGATGATGTGTAGTCATTTAAAGGGTTTTCATAGTTATCATAGTCTTTATCAACAATTTCTTCCTCACTTTCTTCTTTTTCTATTTTTATAGGAATAGAAAATTCGTTTGATGATGTGTAGTCATTTAAAGGGTTTTCATAGTTATGGTCTTGTTTAACTGAATCCATAATTTGATTTATATTTTGCGGATCTTTTTCCATTTTAATTAAATTACGTGATTCATTATTAATTGTTGATCCAGGGATTGCAGTCAATTCTTTTTCAGAACAAGAAGGCAAAGGCAATGCGCCTATTTTTAAACTTGTACATCTTTTTCCATGTAAAATATCTTCATTTGAAAAATGATTTTCACATAAGTGGACATACTTGTCTACATAATCAATTTTGCATAATTTTTGCCACATACTGCAAATATGAGGATCTTGAGGAAATTTAAAAAAATGTTTATTTTTAAACGTTGGATCTGAATGATTGCAATAGAACGCAGAATTACACCCAGGGTATTTGCATCTATATTTTAGTCTGGCAGTAAATCTTTGCTTTGGAGTTGAATCTGCCATTGTTTTCAACATAATACTACAATTAAATATACATTAAAAGTTAGTTAAAAAAACTCATTTTAATTATATTATATGGTTTATTCCTGTTGTGTAAAAAACTGAACCAAACATATTCTCAAAGCTACAAGTTGTTTTGTGTTTGTTAAAATACAATGGTGGTTTGTTCTGCGTTGGGTTGTAGAAGTTAATAAGTATTTTAGCGTGAAATAACATTTCACAGGTAAAATAACCTTCCACAAGTAAAAATATATTCTATTCTATATAGACTTCATTCTTTCCTTAAATGGTTACTATAAAGTAATAAACATTTAAGTAAAACTTGGTTGCCACCAAGAAGACTTTGCAACTTTAAAAAAGGTGTTATAAGTAAAAAAAACTTTCAAGTAAATTTAATTTGTAGCAGTTACTTTCGTTTGCTACCTAAAGATTACATTATAATTATTTTTACTTTGTAGTCCCTTTGCAAGTTAAAATCTTGAAACTGGAACATAAGTTAAAAACTACAAAGTTCATAACTTAAAAGTTATTATTTTAGTATTTGGAACGTTAATGGTACTAACCAAAACTACGGTAAAGTAAATTAAGGTGGAAAAAACTTTAAAGTAACGAAAACTACTTCAAAGGAAAATTCTTCTTATCGGCCATTTTTACAGTACAGTACAACGTGGTAATGTAAATAATAAATTATTTTAATTGTTTGTAAATGGTTGTTTACTTTTTAATAAATGGTAATTTTGTTGGTAATAGACGGTATTAATAATTAAATAAAAAATTAATAATAAATATTAAGATTTTTATATTTATAAACATTATTAAATAAATAATTTGTTTATACTTAAATATTGATGAAGCGCATTTATTTTACAAAAACTAAATTCATAAGTTAACAGTGAAATTTAAAGGGTTTATAAATTTACCTTCCTAATTAAACATTATATTGTTATTCTGGTAGTTATAAACGTCCAGTACATATTTAATAAACGACGTCATTGAAAAGCCAAGTCCGTAGTGGTTCCATTTAAAAAAGGAGGGATAGTATAATCTAATATAAGTTTGACAAAGACAGTTAATATAGAATTAAAACAAATAAATAAAAGTAAATATAACCCTCTAGCAACGAAATTGAAACTTTCTAGTAACGTAGCAGCTATGTTGGGTTGGGTAGCAGGGTTTATAAATAGCTAGTGACATATTTGTTACCTTTTTGGAACTTAATAATTGTTCCCCACTTCAGTCGTAACTTGGTAATGAAAGAGTAATATAAAGAGACTGGCGACTGTCGCAAAACACTTTAAAGTTTCTTCAATAGTCGCATATTCGTAACAAATACTTAAATTGTTGCTTGGGAGAGTTGCCATATCTTAAAAGGTTTTGTGCATATGGCCATAATAATGTTTAAAAATAAATATTTTGGTGAAAATAACCTTAAAGTAATTCAAACTACTTACCAAATTCAACACTTCCCAAAAATAATTTTATTTCTTCAACTTTTCAAGCAAATTTGAAATATTTGTTATGTCATCTGAAAAGTTAATATCTCCTTGTTGTTTTAAATATTCTAATGCATATTCAAGGCATTGTTCGGCAAAGTCCTTTTGAATTGGTTCTAAAAAATGCATAATGTAAAGTTCTTTTTTTTATCCGAACTGCGGCAACGTTGCAAATTTAGGGGTTTGGTTGGTACCAAAATTGGTTGCATTGATTAAAACAAACTAAACTAGTTATAAATGAAATTGTGGTTATGTTTAAATAAGGCGATGTATTTTTTCTGCCATTGAGGCATTTGGAATAACTTCATCGAAATGAAGTTTTGCCCTTAAAAGTTTTTTTACTTTAGAATCTGATATTTTTGGAATAGTTATCTTTTTATATTGATATTATATTATAATTAACAAGTAAATTATCAATAATAAATATTACTGTAAATTTGACAGTGTCTTTAATGAAGGGCTTCAGCAGAAGTACCATTTTTTAAATACTAAATCAAACTGGCAAAAGCTAAAAGGTTATGTTCATAAAAAATATTTAAATCTTACCTGAACTTTCTGCTACACTGTAGTCATGGTCACTTTCGAGATTGTTAAAAGTTTGCTCCTCTTCATCAATTATCTCCTGTTTGATAAAAGTTTCACCAATAGGTAAATAAGTGTTAGGTGCAAAAGGTAAATAAGTGTTAGGTGCAAGATTTTGATTTTGATTCTGACTAGGTGCAACTGGTTCTCTACAGTTTTTTGTAGCATTCACTTCATTTGAATCAGTGGGTTCTGTTTTGATTTCCTTGTATAATACTTTATTCTGGTCATATAATTTAGGTAAATTTTGCAATTCTGTGTTGCTACAAACCACTTCTAGTTCCAATTCAGGCTCAGGCAAGTCTGTCAAAAGTTTATCCTAAAAATATGTTTGTTTCACATACTAGATCTATAAACTATGGACTACTCCAAAAACGTAATGGGGTAGTTAAATTTTTTCTGACCTATACTTTTTATGGTTTTATTCAAGGCGTTTTGTAATTTTAAACATTTCTGTGAAATCGGAATTTCAATTGAGTTTACCGTTTTCGAGATATTTACAAAACAAAATCTCCTAATTACGTCACTAGGCTATTGACAACGTTGCCAGCTTTTTCTATGCATATACTTACCAGTGGTAAGTATATGTTTCTATGGTTGCCAGTGTGTTTAGTTTACGATAGATGGCGCCACGTTATAATATTTTAGTTGAGAAGAAGAATTGATTTTTTGACGTTTCTTTTTTTCGGGTTGTTTTTTTTAAATTAAGATTATTGAAAATCAATTTTATTGTTATGTTATTTGTAATTGATATTAGATAAGTGATTTATTAATAACGGACTCCAAAGCAGAGAAATCTTGTGGAATGGTTGGTTACATTGAACATTGGAGCTTTTAAACAAAAAAAGTAAGTACTATGCTCCACACCTCAAAGTCCCACCACGTGACCACGTACGGAACGCAGTCTTTTGAAAATTTGGCATTTAGGGCTTTTCAGGTTATGTATCTGTCAAAGTATAGTCAATGAAAGAAATAATAGTATGTTTAAGAGTTAAAAATGTATAAATCTTTATAACATTACAATAACAATGGTTGGTTTAAGAATTTAGGAATATAAATACTGCATTTAATGAAATTTCAAAGTGTAAGGTGCAATATAAGTGATTTTTTGTGCATTTGGTCTACATTTCTCCATAAAATAGTTTTAACTAAACAGCATTTATTAAGAAAAATCTAACTTCTCTATTATGAAATAAGAATATCTGTATCAAAGGTAGGTTAATGTATTAGAACAAAAAATATCATCTAATTTTGTATTTTAAGGTTAGAAAAATCTATTTTGACCAAAATTAATAAGTGGATTATTTGAAAGAGTGTGTTAATATGGTCATAAATAAATATAGGTATACTAAATAATTGTTGAATATGGTTCAAATTAAATTGAAGCTTTTATACTTCTAACGACAAAACTTGTGCATACCTCTCAGCATACTTACTTTAAGTTAGATTATAAGAAAACAAACAATTTTTAGAGAAACTTGCAATGTGAAAATATTTAATACTCCCATGACATGTGATTTATTAAAATTTTTAAAGTTATAATGATTTTTTGATGTATAGTTATAATGATTTTTTGATGTAGATTAAGTTCAGTCGAACTATTTGTATTGACAAAACTTTATGTAGGTACACTTTAAGCTGGATAAGAAAAACTACCACATTTTTAAATACCACATTATACAGTCTTTTAAATAATCCAAAATACTTTTATTTTGGTCAAAATAAATTTTTCTAACCTTCATATTACAAAATTAGGTGATATTTTTGTTATAATATATTAACCTACAGATATTCTTATTCCATAATGGAGAAGCTAGATTTTTTTTTATAAATGCTTTTTAGTTAAAATTATTTTATGGAAAAAAAACAGATATTTGGACCAAATGCACAAAAATATTACTTATTTGGCACCATACACTTTAGAATTTCATTAAATACAGTATTTTTATTCTTAAATTCTTAAACCATCCATTGTTATTGTAATGTTATAAAGATTTATACATTTTTAACGCCTAAACATAATATTATTTCTTTCGTTGACTATACTTTGGCAGATACATAACCTGAAAAGCCTTAAGAGCCAAATTTTCAAAAGACTGCGTTCCGTACGTGGTCACGTGGTGGGACTTTGAGGTGTGGAGCATAGTACCTATAATTCTGCCGTGCTTAATGAAAACGCCGTAACCAACAATTTTGCGATTTTTGTTTTACGGCATTCTTCTACTAGAACAATTCATCCTGTGTCTATCCCCGGTACTAAAAAACCGTATATATATATATAGATACGGTTTTTTGAGTACCGGGGATAGACGCAGTATGAATTGTTCTAGTAGAAAATGCCGTAAAACAAAAATCGCAAAATTGTTGGTTACGGCGTTTTCATTAAGCACGGCAGAATTAGGTATAATCCACAGACCTACAAACAAGATGGACTGGTTTATTTACATTGAAAAGAGTGGCCAGGAACAAAAATAAATATTTTCCCTCAGCTGTCACATTTGACTTTGAAGTTTCTATATTTTACGTAAAAGATACTTGGAATCCACAACATTTAATATTTTTTATTTGATTTTATAGTGAAAAATACCAATAGTGAGTGATATAAAAATGGTGAAGCAGTGCTACGTTTGTAAAAGACTTGGATCCAAGAATTTAAAACTTTCTTTTCATAGGTTAGTTTATTTACAAAACAAACCCTGCCAGGAGCGTAGAAACTGAATAAATAAATGAATTCACTTAAATTATAGATTTAAAGAGCCAGATTCTACATCATCTGGAACACTAACTGACAAGGTTAGTATTTTGTTATACCTATATATTTATATATATTAAATATAATTTTTACATAGGATTGCAAAACAAAATAAAAAATGTACAATTTAATATTTTTATTTATCCCTAAAAACAGAACGCCACTGGTGTGGGAACTTGTTTATAAATACCCCTTACCCCTTTACCCCTAATCTAAATAGTTCTTGGCAACAAAACATTGTGTATTTTGAATAGGAAAGGCCAGTCCATTTTGTTTGTAGGTCTGTGGTATAATCATATTTTGTCGTAAATGCATTTCATTGGTATAATGCCTAGTTCTTTATATTCTTTTAGATATATTATTATTTTTTGTAAATTTATTTCATTCATTTTCAGCTTTATTTTGCCACTTTTTTCTATGAAATAAATTAAACTCTGCTTTAGACAGTTATTAGGTTTTTATTTATTACATTTTATTAGGTTTCACACGGTGTTTCAATGTGTAAACCTATCAATAAAACTTTTAATTTCAGAATTTTCTTTAACCTTCTCTTCTTCTTCTTTCACTCAACTGACAGTGACAGTATTTGTACATAACTTCTTCGGGTATTTTCTGACATAACCGAATGAAATCATTAACAAGACAACTTGACAACAGGGTAATTTTCAACCAATAGAAATCTTAAAATGTTGGTCACATGACGGGGTTTGTGACGTCATAAAAATTTATATTTTTTGTAAATATCTCGAAAACGGTAAACTCAATTGAAATTCTGATTTCACAGAAATGTTTAATATTACAAAACGCCTTGAATAAAACCATAAAAAGTATAGGTCAGAAAAAATTTAACTACCCCATTATAATTTAAACTAAAAAATATAAAGTTCATTTTTTTATCTGGACTGCGGCAACGTTGCAAATTTAGGGGTTTGGTTGGTAAATACGGAACCAAAATTGGTTGCATTGATTAAAATAAACTAGTTATAAATGTAATTGTGGTTATGTTTAAATTATTGTAAGTTACATTGAACGGTTGTCAAGTTGAGTTGTCAAAATTCGTAGTTAAAAATGCAATTAATTTGGCTTTAATGGTGCATAGAAGAGTAAAATCATATAAAAAGTAGTTAAATATAGGTGACTACGGCCCAGGAAAGACAAAGTATTCCTAGCGGATAATAATCTTCGCTTTGAAAAGAATTTATACAAAAGAAATAAAAATTTTATGTGAACACACGTGAATTTTGTCCAATCATTGGACTCCAATGGTAAATGATACATAAATAACTATTTTTTTGATATTTTAACATTATTTTTTTTGTTATTGGATTAAAAAATAGTATTGAAAAATAAAGGTCATGCAAAAAAACTATTTGTCTTCAGAGACCTAAAACCTAACATTTATACCTCTTCAACAGAAAATTTGTTAACAACAGTCGGAATGCTGCCATATTTAATTCTAGTTCCGCTCTTGGTGAAATCGGTAGGCAAAAAATGATCTTCGCAAACATAAAGAAACTGAATTTTATTCCGCAACGAAATAAATTTTTCTTTGTCCGGAATTGTATTCTCTAAATCTTGCATAAGAAACTTAATCCATTGTCTGCGAAGAAATTTATCTTTTGGGCATCTAAACAGGCTCTTATTTTTACGACCAACAACATATCTATTCTCGCACCTTGCACAGGTTTTACTAAAGCTATATACATATTTCCCTTTATATTTCATACTTTACATTTAGATGAAACCAACTTATATACATATATATGAATTGTTCATCAAATTGCTAAAAATATAACATATAAGTAAACAATTAATTCAGTTATTTAATAGATATATATTACCCACTCATTTATACTTTAAAACAATTTGATTTACAATAAATAAACAAAGATTTGTAACTATCTCGACTTTAACTAACCTCAAAACTTACAAGATTGCCAATAATAGCATGATACAAACAGATGAAATAAAAATTCCCCAAAAGAACGATGGTTTGTATTTTCGGTTGCATACAGTATTTTTCAATAAATGAAATTTATACAGTTTTTGCTTATTATTTATTAAGAAAGTAGGTAATAATAAATAAATATAAACGTATATAAATTATTTTACTAGATATACCCAAATTTATTCATTTTGTTCAGCTATTAGGACCTGGCAAGTTTCCAGTGGCAACACTGTTCAGTGGTTAGAGAACTGTCAAAATTGAACATTGAATAATTTTACATCTTTTTATTTATTAAATTCTTAAAAATGGGGATAATTGGGTGAGTAGGCTTAGAAATATATTGCCTTTTTAATTTTAATTCATTTACTGTCAATATGAATAAAATAAAACTGTTCTTGAAAAATAACATTTATTTAAGAACAAAGTTGCATCCGTTACACTGGTAAAAATATAAGACTTACAATTAGATGGTTGTAATTTATATAAGAATTTTTATATTATAACAATGGTAATAAATAAAAATTTATATATATTACAGGTTTGCAGTAAAAGTTGGGTTAGCAGGAGGGGCCGTTTATTATATTAATAACCAAGGAGTATGGAGTCAAGACAGTCAAGAATCCGTAAAAACCTACAACAACATTAAAACTTCCATTAACCCATACATAGACGACATCAAAGCTCAAATCCCTATTGAGGTTAAAGATTACATAATCATACAAATTCTTCGATAACGTTTATTTTTTAGCTACCAAAAATTCCCGAAACAGACAACCTTTGGCAAATGGGCAGACAATATTGGAATAAAGGAGTTCAAGCCACATTCCAACATTTAAGTAACAGCCCGCAGTATATCAAAGAATGGACCCAAAATGGGTTAAACAGTGCAATGGAGAATGAGGGAATTAAAAGTTTCGTTGAATCCTTCTCGGCTAAAGAACAACCCTTGAAAAAAGGAAATTAGTAATTTTTGTGGATGTGTAATTCTAAATTATTTAAATATACCACATAAATGTGTTTTATTTGCATTTTTGAGACCTTTTGTTTACTGTAAATATAATTAATATAATTATAATTTTTATTTTGTTTGTTAGTCCTGCAAAACTTTTTTTTGTTGTGTTTGCATCAATACAGGGGTTAATTAAATAAAAATACATTAGGAAAAACTGAAAGGAACAGCCAGAAAATCAAAATTCGTACAACTTTGGATTCATTTGAATAGATGGCATTCGTACCAGGGCTTCAGATTAAATAAAAAAACGCCTTGCCACTTATGGAATTGCCGCATGGGGCTCTGCTTATGAAAATGCTCTTTTGCCACTTTTAAACTTGCAGAAAAGGGTACTAAAGGTAATTCTGGGAAATGATCAGTTTTGTAACAACCACCTTAATATTTATCAAAATTACTATCTAAAAACCATACTTATCAATTTTAATAACTTGTACGTTATGTACAAAAATAGTAATAAAACAACTAGGTTTAAAAGTATTGTACTGCCAAAAGTCAAGCTTGCTGTTGGTAAAAAAACTAGTCTCTACAATGGTATAAAAATCTTCAACATGTTACCTAATAACATCAAAGTAGTAAATATCCCAAAAAACAAATTTACTTTTAGGTTTAAACAAATGTTAAAAGACTGGATTACCAAAAACTGTACCAATAATTCATTGTTAACTTAATAGTATTAAATGTTGGAATTATAAACTGTTTTCGCAATGATAATGAAAATATTATATATTATTTTAGTTTTAGTTTAGTTTTAAGATCCTAGTTTTTAAGTTATGTACTGGACCTATGTACAGGTAATTTTATTACCTCCAATAGGCAGAAATTATTTTCTGTACACGTGTATCTGGATGTTAAATAAATAAATAAATAAATTCATTCATTCAATTGTTTTAGCGAGAAATTAGTAAACTTTACTAAGTAAAGTTCCCAATTGTTTAAATTAGTTTAAATAGTAAATTTCTCAAGGTAAGTTTGACAGATTTGATTTGCATAAATAAGAATTAGTAGGTACTTACTTTACCTTATTAACAATCAGTGGAACTGCTCTTGGAGTGAGTGTTACTCTACCTTTCCTAATTATATTAACATCTCCATTTCGTAACACTGTAATATAAGAATGCTGGATTTCATTACTTTGAAAATGCAGTTCACAAACATGATTTTGCTCTGTTAATTCTGTAGATAAAGTCTCTATCCATTGCTGACGTTTTGTTGGACTCTGTTGAAATATTGCATGCAGATAAACTACTATAATAATAATAATATTATGTTATATTTAAGTATTAAAATTATGAATTTTCCCCTATATTTTACATTAAAAAAATCTAGTTTCCTATGAAGATAATAGATATTAAATTTGATTTTTAATTTTTTTAACTTTTTAATACATATTATAAATTATTAATAATATTTTACTTACTTTCGGTACTTTAAAAAATTTTGGCTTTTTCAAATTCAGGGAATGTCTTTTCTTATTATCAGCTGCTCTGCCACTGTTACAATCTTTTACAGCACACACCCTTCCCATATTTTTTAGATACCCAGATATTATTTAAATGAATTATTTAACTGTTAAAAATGTATTGAGAATTTTAGGTTAGAATTATTTTACGTCAGTACAAAGGTAGAGTCTACTGCGCCGCCGGCGGGGATTTAAAAAATGTGGCTACGCCGGCGTTTTTTAAATTTTATTGCAGCATCGTCTTTCTTTTATAAAACTAGTTTACAGCCATTTTGCCCACCATGTCTCACTATGATTTTCTTGTGTAGTTTGGCTCACTAAACGCGCAAATCACACGTACATTTTTTTTCATATGAATTTTTAATTGTTTTTTTTTTAATTTTCTGAGGTATTTTGACGTTTTAGAGTATACTACGAGTTCTAATTATTAGACTTGACCAAACAAGCACTTGAATCAAAGGTAATGGGGTAGTTAAATTTTTTCTGACCTATACTTTTTATGGTTTTATTCAAGGCGTTTTGTAATTTTAAACATTTCTGTGAAATCAGAATTTCAATTGAGTTTACCGTTTTCGAGATATTTACAAAAAAAAAATCTCCTAATTACGTCACTAGGCTATTGACAACATTGCCAGCTTTTTCTATAGTTGCCAGTGTGTTTAGTTTAAGATTCTTACGATAGATGGCGCCACGTTATAATATTTTAGTTTTAAAACCCCTTGATCTATAATTTTAGTTGAGAAGAAGAAGAAGAATTGATTTTTTGACGTTTCTTTTTTTCCGGTTATGTTTTTTTTTTAATTTAGAATATTGAAAACTAATGTTATTGTTATGTTATTTGTAATTGATATTAGATAAGTGATTTATTAATAACGGACTCCAAAGCAGAGGAATCTTGTGGAATGGTTGGTTACATTGAACATTGGAGCTTTTAAACAAATAAAGTAAGTACCTATAATTATAATCATATTTTGTCGTAAATTCATTTTATTAGTATAATCTAAGTTCTTTATATTCTTTTAGATATATCTTGGACTCTAAAATATCAAACAGTAATATACCTCGTAATAACTGACAGTGACAGTACTGTTTTTAAAGTAATAATTTATGGCTGTTTATACGAATTGTATAAAAGTTATTAAATATTTTTTATGTTAACCCTATTAAAAATGCCATATAGAAACACAAAATAAAAATCTATCTGGTTCAATATAGGAATTTGAAACAGGCATTGCACTATTGAACCAGATAGAATTCCATACCTGAAAAACCATATAGAAAAGTGATTTCTATATGGATTGCCATATAGGTTCATATTGCTCTATCTGGCCCAATATGGTTTGGGTGTGAAAAAATTATTACCATATAGATCCATATTCAACCATATAGGGGAATCTATATGGTTTAATATGCAATTTTCGTTTAAATATATATACATTTTAAAATGGAATTCCATATTCAACCATATAGGGAAACCTATATGGAAAGACACATAAAGCAGAAACCAGATAAATCCATATAAAAATCCCTAAGTTGTACATTTTAAAATGAAATTCCATATTAAACCATATGCATATAGATTCCAAAGTGTAAACCAGGTCGTTCCATATAGGACATATAGAACCATATAAATCCATATTAGTTTCCTTATCTGGATCAATATGGGTTCTATAGGGCATTTTTAATAGGGAATATAAATATAATAAACATAGGCATAGAAAATTTTATAATTTGTATAATATAAATAACATATATACATAAATATTGGTTAATGTGACCAGAAATACTCATAAAACACAGACAAACTAGGAAAAATACAACACATTTTGTACGTTTCCTTTCCCTAAATAAATAATTACAACGAATAGCAGTTTTATAAACATTATGGTACAAGTAAAAAAATTAAGCACTTACTGTGGTCTTCATTATTAACTATGTAGAAAATGTTTCTGATTTCGGGCTCCGTATTTTGACCGTAGATTGTTTGTACAATAATACTCGCGATTATGACACGCTCTCGGTTCCGACGTTGTGAGTCATGTCAAATTTAAATTTTAAATAATGTTTTCGGTGAAAAAGGTACGTAAAAAACTCAAAAAATTCCAATCATGCACTTTGTTTAGGTTTTCATTAAAGAATAAACATATTACAAAATAAAAGAAAAAAAAATAAAATAAAAATCGTCAAAAAGCTGAATTTTGGTCTTTCACTAAAAAATTCATAATTTAGCCATTTTTCAATGTATTTTTATCAACATTAGCTTGTTTTTTTTTGTAAAAATGTAAAGGTAATGTATCTAAAACATTTACAAATGTTTTAAAAATGTTGTGAAAAAATATTGTATAAATATAAAATGTTGTAAAAACATTTTTGAGGCATTTAAATGGTAATGAATAATATTTCTAAAAATATGTATTCAATATTTTAAATATTTTTGTGTTATGTGGGAATTTAAAATTTAAGGAAAAAGTTGAGATGTGGTTTAATAAAAGACATTTGTTAAAGTAATAATTTATGGCTGTTTATACAACTTGTATAAAAGTTATTAAATATTTTTTATGTTAATATAAATATAATAAACATAGGCATAGAAAATTTTATAATTTGTATAATATAAATAACATATATACATAAATATTGGTTAATGTGACCAGAAATACTCATAAAACACAGACAAACTGGAAAAAATACAACACATTTTGTATGTTTCCTTTCCCTAAATAAATAATTACAACGAATAGCAGTTTTATAAACATTATGGTACATGTAAAAAAATTAAGCACTTACTGTGGTCTTCATTGTTAACTATGTAGAAAATGTTTCTTGATTTCGGGCTCCATATTTTGACCGTAGATTGTTTGTACAATAATACTAGCGATTAGGACACGCTCTCGGTTCCGACGTTGTGAGTCATGTCAAATTTAAATTTTAAATAATGTTTTCGGTGAAAAAGGTACGTAAAAAACTCAAAAAATTCCAATCATGCACTTAAGGTTTTCATTAAATAATAAAAATATTACAAAATAAAAGAAAAAAAAATAAAATAAAAATCGTCAAAAAGCTGAATTTTGGTCTTCCTAAAAAATATTGTATAAATATAAAACATTGTAAAAACATTTTAGAGGCATTTAAATGTTAATGAATAATATTTATTCAATATTTTAAATATTTTTGTGTAATGTGGGAATTTAAAATTTAAGGAAGAAGTTGAGATGTGGTTTAATAAAACACATTCGTTAAAGTAATAATTTATGGCTGTTTATACGACTTGTATAAAAGTTATTAAATATTTTTTATGTTAATATAAATATAATAAACATAGGCATAGAAAATTTTATAATTTGTATAATATAAATAACATATATACATAAATATTGGTTAATGTGACCAGAAATACTCATAAAACACAGACAAACTGGGAAAAATACAACACATTTTGTACGTTTCCTTTCCCTAAATAAATAATTACAACGAATAGCAGTTTTATAAACATTATGGTACAAGTAAAAAAATTAAGCACTTACTGTGGTCTTCATTGTTAACTGTGTAGAAAATGTTTCTTGATTTCGGGCTCCGTATTTTGACCGTAGATTGTTTGTACAATAATACTGCGATTAGGACACGCTCTCGGTTCCAACGTTGTGAGTCATGTCAAATTTAAATTTTGAATAATGTTTTCGGTGAAAAAGAAATGTTTTAAAAATATTGTATAAATATAAAACGTTGTAAAAACATTTTAGAAGCATTTAAATGGTAATGAATAATATTTCTAAAAATATTTATTCAATATTTTAAATATTTTTGTGTTATGTGGGAATTTAAAATTTAAGGAAAAAGTTGAGATGTGGTTTAATAAAAGACAGATGTTAAAGTAATAATTTATGGCTGTTTATACGACTTGTATAAAAGTTATTAAATATTTCTTATGTTAATATAAATATAATAAACATAGGCATAGAAAATTTGATAATTTGTATAATATAAATAACATATATACATAAATATTGGTTAATGTGACCAGAAATACTCATAAAACACAGACAAACTGGGAAAAATACAGCACATTTTGTACGTTTCCTTTCCCTAAATAAATAATTACAACGAATAGCGGTTTTATAAACATTATGGTACAAGTAAAAAAATTAAGCACTTACTGTGGTCTTCATTGTTAACTGTGTAGAAAATGTTTCTTGATTTCGGGCTCCGTATTTTGACCGTAGATTGTTTGTACAATAATACTGCGATTAGGACACGCTCTCGGTTCCAACTTTGTGAGTCATGTCAAATTTAAATTTTGAATAATGTTTTCGGTGAAAAAAAAATGTTTTAAAAATGTTCTGAAAAAATATTGTATAAATATAAAACGTTGTAAAAACATTTAAATGGTAATGAATAATATTTCTAAAAATATTTATTCAATATTTTAAATATTTTTGTGTTAAGTGGGAATTTAAAATTTAAGGAAGAAGTTGAGATGTGGTTTAATAAAAGACAGTTGTTAAAGTAATAATTTATGGCTGTTTATACGACTTGTATAAAAGTTATTAAATATTTTTTATGTTAATATAAATATAATAAACATAGGCATAGAAAATTTTATAATTTGTATAATATAAATAACATATATACATAAATATCGGTTAATGTGACCAGAAATACTCATAAAACACAGACAAACTGGGAAAAGTACACATTTTGTACGTTTCCTCTCCCTAAATAAATAATTACAACGAATAGCAGTTTTATAAACATTATGGTACAAGTAAAAAAATTAAGCACTTACTGTGGTCTTCATTGTTAACTGTGTAGAAAATGTTTCTTGATTTCGGCTCCGTATTTTGACCGTAGATTGTTTGTACAATAATACTACAATTAGGACACGCTCTCGGTTCCGACGTTGTGAGTCATGTCAAATTTAAATTTTGAATAATGTTTTCGGTGAAAAAAGTACGTAAAAAGCCCAAAAAATTCCAATCATGCACTTTATTGAGGTTTTCATTAAAGGATAAACATATTACAAAATAAAAGAAAAAAAATTAAATAAAAATCGTCAAAAAGCTGAATTTTGGTCTTCCACTAAAAAATTCATAACTTCGTATTTTTCAATGTATTTTTATCAAAATTAGCTTGTTTTTTTTTGTAAAAATGTCAGCTTCACGAAAAAAAAATCAAACTGGAGTTATCTGTGTGATTTAAACGTCAAAGTGGGAATTTAAAATTTAAGGAAGAAGTTGAGATGTGGTTTAATAAAAGACATTTGTTAAAGTAATAATTTATGGCTGTTTAAACGACTTGTATAAAAGTTATTAAATATTTTTTATGTTAATATAAATATAATAAACATAGGCATAGAAAATTTTATAATTTGTATAATATAAATAACATATATACATAAATATTGGTTAATGTGACCAGAAATACTCATAAAACACAGACAAACTGGGAAAAGTACAACACATTTTGTACGTTTCCTTTCCCTAAATAAATAATTACAACGAATAGCAGTTTTATAAACATTATGGTACAAGTAAAAAAATTAAGCACTTACTGTGGTCTTCATTGTTAACTATGTAGAAAATGTTTCTGATTTCGGGCTCCGTATTTTGACCGTAGATTGTTTGTACAATAATACTCGCGATTAGGACACACTTTCGGTACAAACGTTGTGAGTCATGTCAAATTTAAATTTTGAATAATGTTTTCGGTGATAAAGGTACGTAAAAAGCTCAAAAAATTCCAATCATGCACTTTATTCAGGTTTTCATTAAGGAATAAACATATTACAAAATAATAGAAAAAAAATAAAATAAAATCGTCAAAAAGCTGAATTTTGGTCTTTCTAAAAAATATTGTATAAATATAAAACGTTGTAAAATAATTTTAGAGGCATTTAAATGCTAATGAATAATATTTCTAAAAATATTTATTCAATATTTTAAATATTTTTGTGTTAAGTGGGAATTAAAAATTTAAGGAAGAAGTTGAGATGTGGTTTAATAAAAGACAGTTGTTAAAGTAATAATTTATGGCTGTTTATACGACTTGTATAAAAGTTATTAAATATTTTTTATGTTAATATAAATATAATAAACATAGGCGTAGAAAATTTTATAATTTGTGTAATATAAATAACATATATACATAAATATTGGTTAATGTGACCAGAAATACTCATAAAACACAGACAAACTGGGAAAAATACAACACATTTTGTACGTTTCCTTTCCCTAAATAAATAATTACAACGAATAGCGGTTTTATAAACATTATGGTACAAGTAAAAAAATTAAGCACTTACTGTGGTCTTCATTGTTAACTGTGTAGAAAATGTTTCTTGATTTCGGGCTCCGTATTTTGACCGTAGATTGTTTGTACAATAATACTGCGATTAGGACACGCTCTCGGTTCCGACGTTGTGCGTGAGGTTCGAGTCCAAGCTGTTGCAGTCGGAGTCGTTGGAGTGCGGGCTGGAGTAGTTTGCGGCCTCCTGGAGGCGCATCAGCATGTTGAGGAGGGGGTCCCCCTCGTTCTCCGCCTGGGCCGCGGGGCCCGCCTCGAGCCCCACGTCGGTGGAGGAGATGGTGGTGAGGCCCTGGGGGGACGCCCCCGGCCAGGGGTACGTGTCGAGGATGAACTGCGTGGGGTCGGTCCAGGGGGCTCTCCTGCCGTAGAGCTGGAGACCCTCGCGCGCCGCCTCGCGCAAGTAGGGGGATAAAGAGTAGTTCCACACGTCAGCGAACCACGCTCTCGAAGCGTCCAGTTCCAGTGGACAACCTGCGCAAGAGAAGAATGCCCGTTTTGTAGATTCGTTTTGTAATCCTTCTTAAATAAAAACAGGGCTCCCGCGGGTAAATTACAAATTTTATTTAGGAATTTAGGAGGTTTTTTGGAGAATTTTAGGAGAAATAAAGTAGGTATGCAAATGAATTTATGTATTTAAATAAAAAAACACTGTAAAAATAAGAAAAAAAATCATTTTAACAAAAATATAGATAAATATAACTTCTTTTGTACAAATAGGTTACATTACAATAGTAACCAAATCGCGACGAGTTTTTTTTTAATAAAAGAGAGGTAAAATAACTATTTTTGTATATATATGGGGTATTCCATGGCAAATCGACCACTTTCCATTCTTTTCTACCCTTTGAAAAACATTTTTGAAATTTTTTAAATTTTTTTTTATCCAACCCCAAAAAAGTTTTTTCTTTTTCAAAAAAATAGTTTTTTATTTTTAAATGGCCATAACTTTTTTAAAATTGACCTTTTGGTATCTTTTTTTTTGAAATTTTTGTTTTTAAATGAATTTTTCGAAAAAATAGACAAAAAAAATTTAACATGATCAACTCTATGAAATTATCGCTTTTTTTAATAACATCGTTATTTTTGAGAAGTTCGCCAATTTTTAAGTTTTTAAAAAAAAAAAACTTCAATTAATGTTACAATTATTCCCGCCAATCTCAAAGTGGGCTGATTTTTTTCTATTTTTTTTTATTTAATTGAAAAAAAATGTCTAATTTTCAAAAATGCAACTGTAATAATCATTAATCCTAGTCAGTATAAATTGAGAATATAATACCTTAAAATCGTTAAATTGCATTTATTTTATTATATAAATAAAGTTTGTGAAAAAAACAAAAATTTCATTTTTGAAATACTAGCTGTATTTCTTGATCTATGTAAAGCCTTTGATGTTGTTGACCCAGATATATTACATAAAAAACTTGAGACAATTGGAGTTACAAAGAGAGCCCTTAAAATATTTACCAATTACTTTCACAAGCATTGGCGACAAAAATGGTAAAATTGAAAAAATTCACTATGGAGTTCCACAAGGGTCAGTGCTAGGGCCACTACTTTTCCTAATTTACATCAATGACATAACTGAATGTGATGTTAAAGGTGAAACAGTTTTATTTGCGGATGATACCGGACTTTTCTATTCTGGAAGTGAAGAGGAAGTGTTTGGATGGGCTCAAAGCGATTTAAATGCCATTAATGTGTGGACTAAGAAAAACAATATTAAACTTAATGAATCCAAGTGCAACTATCTAGTCATAAAAAGTAAAAAAAACTGTGATAACTATACTTTAACGTTAAATAAACAAATTTTGGATAAAGTGAAAAGTGCAAAATATTTAGGATTAATTATTGATGATAATCTTAGTTTTAGTGACCACATTCAAAGTCTCAAAAATAAAATTGGAAGCTTAAGTTATTACCTGAGAAGAAATGCTTATTTAATAAACAATTTAATATATAATGCATACATTAACTCCCACTTAATGTATCTTCCAGCTTTTTGGGGGCACGCAAAAAAAAGGACTTAAAGAGTTTGCAAGTGACACACAATAGACTTCTCAAGCTCTTATTTAACAAACCGTTCCTAACGAGCTCTACATATCTTTACAATGAACTAAATGTGTTAAACATTGTTGAGCTAATAATGCTGGATAGTGTCAAAGTGGTGTATAAACTTGGAAATAACCTAATAGAAACAACTGTAAACCTAACTAAAAACTGTGATAAACATAAACATAACACAAGGACCAGCCAGCATTATCACATTGCTTCAAATAATACTAAGTTTGGAGAAAGGAGAATAACACAATCTGCTATAAAATGGTACAATGAACTTCCTGAGACAACAAAAAACCAAAGAACAATAAAAACATTTTCGACATCGGTCAAAAACTATCTTTATCTTTAAGAAAACTGTGATAACTGCCTGTACCTACTTCCACTTATTTATTTTATATTTTAGTGTTTTTATGTAAAATTTGTTGAATATTTTTATTTTTCTACTATTGTACCTGCTATGGAATCATGTATTCTTTTTGGGTTTATTAAATAAATTAAAAAAAAGTAGAAATTTCACCACTTTTAATTTTATTAAAAAAAATCGCGTCGATATATAATTAACAATAATTGTGGATCTTGTTACTCAAAAATCTCATAATAGAAAAGTTATAAAGCAAAACATTCTTTAGATTGTTTACTATTTTAGCTATTATTTAAAAGAAAATTAAAAATTCTTTTTTTATATATAACACGGTATATTGTAGTCGAAAACAAACGAAATATGGCTAAAAATGAAAATTTTGTAGAAGTCTAGGAGCTACTACATGGATTTTGTTTCTTAAGTATAAATGTAGGCTGTGATATATTATTTTAAAAAGAATTTAATAAACTAGAACCTAAACATATATTTTTTTAAAAAAAACAACTACCTTAATGAAACAGTCAACTTGGTCTACTTATATTTATTTTAGGAGTTTTAAGAGATTTATGGTAATATTAGGAGTTTTCAAAATTTAAGCCAAATTTTAGGAATTTTATGAGTTTTAGGAGGTGTGAGAGCCCTGAAAATCTTGTGGTATATACCTACTTTGTTCTGAGTAGAAATTTGCCCAGTGTGCCCATGATTTTTGACGTAATGAGAATTAAAAATAAATATTAAATCATAATCTACTAAGTATTAGAAAGTTACCACATATTTTTTTTTGAAAAAACTTGATTCGTTTATTTACAATGTTTGATTAAAAAAAAATTGTAGCATATAATTCAAAAATTACTTTCTTGTAAACTATTTATTAAAAAAAAGTATCCAAAAAAAAATAATAGGTTTTTTAAATTTTATTGATAATTGCATTTACTTTTTACCATTCTCACGAAATTTTATTAATTTTTTGTTAATAGTTTACAAGAAATTAATTTTTAAATCAAAATTCTACACATTTTTTTAACATAAATTGTGAATAAACAAATGAAGTTTAAATAAATAATGGTAACTTACTAGGTACTACTTAGTAGATTATTAATTATTATTTATTTTTAATTTTCATGACAATGTCGCTCAATTGGAAAATTTCTACTCTTCCACTTAAGTTTGTCTTTTAATTTGGGATTTAATTTCGATTTTTGTAGTGCTAATTTCGACTTACTCAAGAACAGACGCGGACCGATGGCGACGTCCCCGGAGCTGTGCGTCTCCAGGAAGGCGTTGAGGTGCTGCCAGACGCGCGGCAGCCAGCCCAAGATGGCGGCCAGCTCCGGCCGCGGCCCCTGCTCCAGCTCCAACGTCGCCAGACGCCGCCTGAGCACCCTGCCCAGCAGCCCCCTGGCGGGCTCCATGTGCGGCGCCACCAGCACCCACCTGAAACCGTGCTGCAGCTGCAGGCTGGTGGCCGAGCACGCCGACTGCGCCATGGTGCCCAACAGGCAAGGTAAATTGCGCGGCAGGGAGCCCAAAGCGTCCGCCAGAGGGCCCGCCTTGTGCAAGTTGTCCAGCACCACCACGCACGGTAGCACGCTGTTGTCGCCGGCTGCCGCCTGCTCGGACAGGTGGGCCAGGTATTGGCGCAGCTCCTTGGCCGACTTGTTGTCGACGCTAAAAATATAAAAAAATCGGACTGTTTTATGTATTTCAATTGTAACGGGTGCGACACTAAAACTGCGTTTTTTCATGATAATAAAGTGTCACGGTGCTGTTCTGAGAGGTGATTTTTGGACTTTCTGTGAAACCTAATTTTTTTTTATATTCTTGTTAATTAGGTCATAACTAAAATTTTAAGAGCAAAATAAAAAAAATTTGACGGTTTGAATTGAAGGGGTTAGAATAAAAAGGGTATAAGTAACATTTTCATTTTTTGGAGATATTTGAAGTTAAAGTTATGTTACCATAAAAAAGTGAAGAATTTTGTTTAGTAATGTTTTTCTACTGGATAATAGAGGTCCCTAGAAGTATGAAAATTACTTAAATCCTTTTCATTTCGATACGTCGGAACCTTATCTTTCACAAAACGAACTTATCTCCTAAATTAAAGAAATTGCACTTATACCCTTTCTATTCTAACCCCTTCAATTGTTTTAATTGGCTGTTTATTAAAAATATTATGCACTCTTTCAATTATCCAATTAAAACTAGCGATTTTATTTAAATATTTAATATTTGCATAACTAAAAAAAAGGTTTTTACAATTTTTTTATATATTTTACTGTTTTGTTGCAATAAACGTTCAAACTTTTAATTTAACCTTTGACGTATACATTTATGTTCCCTTAATTAATATATCCTTAAAGGTTGCCATGAAACTTAGATCTATTAAAAATTTATTTGACGTTTGAATTGTCATTTTCAGTATACGTATTCTATAATTTTTGTTTAGTTTTTTAAAGTGTTTTTTATAAACAAAAATGAACAATTGTAGTAAAAGTTACGAAGAAATTCATGAAATTTAACTAAGGACCGGTTTATTCATCTTTAGTAAAGTTTATCCGGCCGATAACTTTCATGTCTTGGCAATATCTAGTATCAAAAGAAATTATTCGTCAAATAAAACAAAAATGAATAAATTGGCCCAAAATAAAATGTGGCACCCTTAGAATTATTGTTTAATAAATGTATACTATACATTTAACCTTAAATTAAAACTTTAAACGTGTATTACAACAAAACAGTAAAAGATATAAAAAATGTTTAGACCTTTTTTAAGGAAATTAACTAATCTTTAATCTGATTTAAAAAGTTATGATAATATTTAAATAAAATCGCAAGTTTTAATTGGAGAATTTAAAGTGTGCATACATATTTTTAATTATTCGTCAAATAAAACAAAAATGAATAAATTGGCCCAAAATAAAATGTGGCACCCTTAGAATTATTGTTTAATAAATGTATACTATACATTTAACCTTAAATTAAAACTTTAAACGTGTATTACAACAAAACAGTAAAAGATATAAAAAATGTTTAGACCTTTTTTAAGGAAATTAACTAATCTTTAATCTGATTTAAAAAGTTATGATAATATTTAAATAAAATCGCAAGTTTTAATTGGAGAATTTAAAGTGTGCATACATATTTTTAATAAACAGCCAATTAAAACAATTCAAACCGTCAAATTTTTTTTATTTTGCTCTTAAAATTTTAGTTATGACCTAATTAACAAGAATATAAAAAAAAATTAAGTTTCACAGAAAGTCCAAAAATCACCTCTCAGAACAGCACCATGTGTTTGTTCTTAAGTAAAATCATAAGGGCATCTAATTTTTTCGAAAAAAATCGAAAAAACACGTTGCTAAGTAATATTTCAACAAGAAGCGTGAGAGCTAGTGGCAACAAAAATACGAGTCGAAGACGAGGATTTTTGCACCTGCACAAATGCATTTTGTTAAAAAATAGCATTGTTTTTTCGATTTTTTTCACAGGAAAAATTAGATGCCCGAATGGTATTTGACAAGACTATTTCATGAGTAACACTTATTCTGCATACACATAGCTTACAAAACATACTACTACTATAATAGATACATGCAAACATAATAAATATGTAGGTATTAATTTGAAAACTGAAAAATAAGTAATTTATTTAATCACAAAATACTACAAACTTAATTATTTATGGTACAATTAAAATATAAATTGCAATTTTAGTGACAACAGCTGTCATACAGTTTTTCCACCTAGAAACCATTTGTAATTCAAAATGCGCGTTTGTGATTGGTGGAAATTAAGACGAGGGAAATAGTCATATATATCAATATACGTTAATATAAAAAATAGTTTAAAAATTAGGTATTTAACTCAAACAAAATGTCAATAAAAACTTGTAAAGAAAACCTTTTATAAAGTCATAAATAGCGTAACGGGCGCGACCTTAGAAAATCGACAAAGCGACCAAGTTGCCTTCTAAAGTTGATACTGTAAAATTTTGGATGAAAGCATATAGTAATAGTTTTTGGTGTAAAACTTGAATAGTAACCTTAAACAAGGACGTATTTTAAATGCACAAAAATTGCATACTTTATATTCTAAAATTTTCTCAAAATGTAACGGGTGCGACATTTGAACATTTTATCGAATATTGAAACTCTTCCATATTCATTCTTAATGGTAACTTCTTAGCATCACAGTGTACGAATATTTTAAGGTTATAAATTATACGTCGCAATTAAACTATTTGACTTCAGATATAGTTGTTATTTTGTTAAATAACACATCTGATTTTTTGTCAAGGTGGGTAAGGTTTCATGGAAATACCCTTTATCGAAAATTTGCGAAAATAGTGGTTTTGCTGGAAAGAAGAAAATTTAGACAACATTTTTAAACATCTTAGAGAAGAAAAAAAGAGGAATTAAAAAAAAAACTCAAATGTGGACAGTATAGTGGGTTGAATATCCGCTTTTTTCGATTTTAATTTTGTAATAGCAAGAATACTAATCATTAAGCACGGTTCGTCAGTTTAAATCTACATAATATCTTTTAAATAATAAAACGGTAATTTCAAGCGTAAGGACGGGACAAATCACAAAACTGTTTTTTTTAATTGTAGCTAATTTATTATATAATATTTTTGCATCAAAATTGTCAAATATATTATTCTTTTATTAGACTATAGGTAGGTACATTAAATAAACAAAATCGCAAGAAATATTTTATAAAAGTAGAGAAAATTTTAATTATTAAAATTATCTCCACTTTTATAAAATTTTTCTTGTGTTTTTTTATTTAATGTATAACCTAATAAAAGAGGAATATTTTTTAACAATTTATAAAAATATGCGCTTAGCTATCAAAAATATTTTTTTCAAATTATACTTGGGTGTCATTTAACTTATATCTCAGTTAGTATACTTTTACGATTTTTGGACATTTTAGACCAAAAAATACCAACAACTAACAAGGAAGAAAAAGAGGAAGATGGGAAGAAAAAAGATTAAAGAAGAAAGAAAATTCACTCACAGGCAAAATAATCGATCTACACAAATTTTCGATGAATTTCAATCGCAAATAACTTTTTTATTTGATGTCGGATTTAAACAATTGTTTAAATCCGACATCAAATAAAAATATTAAAGAATATTATAGATACATTAATGGACAATCGCTCAAATTTTAAAAAATTACTAAAAAATAGACGTAAGTTTATAATATACAGGTTTAAACAAAAAGATGTTTTTTACCATAAGATTAAGACACTCTGTAGAGTGGCAAAACCGTATATTGTTCTAAATTAAGTTTTATTTATCAAGTCACATCTATTCTTAACAGTTCTGTTTTTGGATCACCTCGATATATTTATTTTTGTGGAAAATATGGATTTTTTAAAAAAACATTGCAATTTCCAATATTTTTCTGTATGAAGAACTAAGGTTGCTATGGTCCATCCATAGCCTATGGAGGATGACAGTGACAGTTGGGTTGAATCATCCCATACTTGGACATGTCATACACGGCTTTCAAAAGCTATTAAATTGTTTTTTGCAAATTAATGTTTAAATTTTGAGGTGTCTTCTCACTTTAAAAAATGGATATGTCCCCGACTGCTGTTGCCAGAGCCATTAATTTAATCCAGGATGGACGGTCACAGTATTACGTGGCAAGTGTTTTAAACGTCACAAGAAGTAAAGTACAAAGGGCAACATCAGTCGGAGACATTTTTAAAAGTAAGAAGACACCTCAAAATTAACACATTAATTTACAAAAAATAATTTGTTAGCTTTTGAAAACTGTATATGACATGTCCAAGTATGGGATGATTCAACAAAACTGTCACTGTCATCCTCCATAGGCTATGGATGGACCATAGCAACCTTAGTTCTTCATACAGAAAAAAATTGGAAATTGCAATGTTTTTTAAAAAAAATCCATATTTTCCACAAAAATAAATATATCAAGGTGAATCAAAAACAAAACTGTTAAAAATAGATGTGGCTTGATAATTAAAAATTAATTTAGAACGATATACGGTTTAGCCACTCTACAGAGTGTCTTAAACTTATGGTAAAAAACATCTTTTTGTTTAAACCTGTATATTATAAACGTACGTGTATTTTTTAGTAATTTTTAAAATGTGAGCGATTCTCCATAAATGTATCTACAATATTCTTTGATATTCGTTTAAATCCGACATCAAATAAAAAAGTAATTTGCGATTGAAATTCATCGAAAATTTGTGCGGATCGATTATTTTGCCTGCGAGTGTAATACAAATAAAAAACACTTACTTGAACGTAGCGACAGCCTCGGCCGGGTCTCTTCCCAGCGACTGGGCGTGAAACTCGGCCAGCCTGTTGGCCAAGTGGGTCTTCCCGGTGCCCGGGGCGCCGCACAGCACGAGGCGCCTGTGCTCGGCGAGCAGCGACACCAACCGCTGCGCCACGCCTTTCGGTATCAGGGCCTCGAAAGCCAGAGCCGCGACCGGCTGAAGGACCAGATGCAGCGTGGAAATTCTTCCGATGGCGTAGCCCACCGGCAGGAGATCCGGCGGCCCGGAATCGGGCTTCCGCTCGGCCTCGCCCAGTTTGTAGCTGGCTATGGCGTCGCTTCCTGAAAAAGTCGTTCAGAGTTGGTAAAAATGATGTTTATTTGTCAATATAAACAATGATTCATTTCCGCAAAGTTTTTATTTTTTTCGGTGCTCAAGCAAAATATTAATCTACCTATAGAAAAAAAATTTCACCAAGGTAGAGCTCTTAATATCAATTTTAAGTACTTGCAGTTTAAATTTAAAGTTTTCCCATTTAAAATGCATGTAAAAAAATGGTTTTTTTTTCAAATTTCTAATGCTCGCCCGCTTTTTACAATATTGTGAATCGGTTTTATGGACCTTAAAGGGAATTTCAGGCTCTTCAAAATTGTCTTTGTGTTTTTTTGTGTAACTCGTAGTGGTTCGCCAGTAGGAGTCATCAAAGTTCAATTTTTTTTAACAATTCGCAAAAAGTAGTAAAAGAGCTGAATGGTAAAAAATAGTCTTTTAACAAATATTTGATGAATTTACGGCCATTTTTATATCTTAAAACGTAAGTAATTGATAAATATTAACCAATTATGCTATTTAAATTAAACTTTCTTATTTACTATCGATATAATTCTCTACAACAATAACTTTTTCAGAGTTATTATGATTTCTGACTAAAAATAAATATAAACATAACACATCAATTCATAAAAAAAACAACAAAACTTTAATCAAAACAAATAACAGATTACATTATTAGATAATATATTGCAAATTTAATAAAAATCTCAATAGTCATAAATAAACAAGTTGATAAATATTAAATTATTTCGACTTTTATACAAAGCAAATTAAGATTTTATTTTATGACGTAACTAACGTGCCCTTAAGTTAAGGTGCCTGAGTGCCTGCAATTTATTTTTTACGGGCACGCTAGTGACGTAATAGATAAAAAACGTCATCACTGTCGTGCCGCTTAATTTAAAATTGGCGGCACAACAATAATATAATAATAAATTGTACCTGTATACATGTTAAGGGCCTATTTATTATTAAGTCAAAAATCATAATAAATCTGGAAAAGTTATTGTTGTAGATAATTATATCGATAGTAAATAAGAAAGTTTAATTTAAATAGCATAATTGGTTAATATTTATCAATTACTTACGTTTTAAGATATAAAAATGGCCGTAAATTCATCAAATATTTGTTAAAAGACTATTTTTTAAGATTGAGCTCTTTTTTTTCACTATTTTTTGCGAATTGTTAAAAAAAATTGCAAAAAAAAATGTTCATTCAAAAAATTGAACTTTGATGACTCCTACTGGCGAACCACTACGAGTTACACAAAAAACACAAAGACAATGTTAAAGAGCGTGAAATTCCCTATAAGGTCCATAAAACCGATTCACAATATTGTAAAGAGCGGGCGAGCATTAGAAATTTGAAAAAAAAAACATTTTTTTTACATGCATTTTAAATGGGAAAACTTTAAATTTAAACTGCAAGTACTTAAAATTGATATTAAGAGCTCTACCTTGGTGAAAACTTTTTTTTTATAGGTAGATTAATATTTTGCTTGAGCGCCGAGAAAAAAAAGTTTTTTGCGGAAATGAATCACCCTAATAAACATTGGAAAAAAACTATTTTTTGTTTTCACCGAAACTCCAAAATATTGTTCAAAACATCGAAAAAAAAAATCCCTCAAAATTTGAGCCCTTAATTTTAATTTAATTATTGGACACATAAGGAATATTATTTATTTAAAATTTATGTACGCCGTTGTTTTAAAGATTTTAGTTTTTTCTTATAAATACATATATAAAAAGGAGAGTTTGTTTGTTTAAACTTTATTTACGTTTACTTAAAAATAAGAATATTTGAATTTTTAATAATAGTTTTATAAAAACATGCAAAAAAGTATAGTAATTGGACATTTTATGTAGTAATTGGACACATGGACCATAGTTATTGGACATACAATTTTTTTATAAACATAACAACTTTACATCAAATAAAATAAATTGTTAAATATTTTTTAAAGATAAATTGCTGTTTTAGGTAATTTTATTATTTCGTTTTTGTAAATATCACAAAATTCATATATTTCTTTCTCACATTCCTCATTCCTTTTCTGGATTCTGAAGGTAACTACTAATTTCCTGGTCTGACTTCTGAAATAGTTTGTTGCAAATATCATTAAGTGTGGTATCTCTAGTTTGTGAAGCATTTATAATGTTTAGGCCGGAACAGGATGATTTATATATATCTAATATTTTTTCGGATGGTATGTTAAAAGTATTTTTCGAATATATTAATTTTGTTGCCATTAGTTTTTTATGTTCTCTATCATGCATTGTATTTAAATCACTGTTATTCTGCAAGATGTCCTGCGACGAAGAAATCACTATATTACTTACTCTCTAAAAATGAATTAGTCAAAAATGTCATAGCGAAAAAGCAATTTGTATCCAGGACATTTAGCAGTCAATTCCTATGAAATATTATTCGCTGAATCCGAAAATGTCGTCTATATAAAAGTAATGCTGGAAACCCATTTGGCCTACGCCACGCCACCCTACGCTACGCTACGCTACGCGACGTTTTGTTATGCAGAAATTTAACACAGGTTTCAATGGAATACGTACTCACTTGTCCCATGCCACCCTACACCACGCCACCTGACGTCGAACGACGTTTCAAAAATCAAATTGTTTTGAATTTTGAAGAGACGTGTGGACGCGTGTTGTCCACCTCCATGCAGCTACACACGGAGTGCGCATGTTCTGTAAACAGTTTTCAAACATGGATGAACAAATTATTGAAAAAGTGCGTTCATATGAGTTTCTGTACAATCAACATTAAAGAAATTTTGTTTTTTATTTATAATAATAGCAACAGCACACTCCTCTAGTTTACATTCATCAGATGAAGAACTACTTGCACACTCCATTTTCTTTACCAAAATAAACAATACTAATAAGTATATAAATTTTATTAATATTTCATAATTTCATAAAGCAATTTTATTTTATATGTTTGTCAAAAGACGTGGCGTAGCGTATTACTAGTGTGTACGGTGACTCGGAAACGTGAACCCACGTCAGTCGACATCGAGTAGCATGGCGTAGCGTGGCGTGGGCCAAGTGGGTTCTTAGCTTAAGACAGTTTTTAAAATATAATCAATTTTACATATAATTGACTATATCTCAAAAACTGCTTAACTTTTATAGTTTTTGACGGTCTTTTCGGATTCAGGGGCCAATTTTACAAAAGAATTGGCTGGTAAATGTCTGGGATACAAATAGAGTATTATATTGGACATATGTCCAATAATAGAAAAATACATTTTTTACCCACCAGTAAATGGACACTGGCCATTTTACTGTTTGTTTTCAGAATTAAAATTAAAACGCATTAAAGTGACAATGTTTAAACCATGAGGAACAAATTTATACCACACACTGATCTGTACACTTTTTAGAAATATTTTGTATTGTAATTTAAACACAGCCCTGCTCTTAACAAAAAAACAAACATCTTACCACCAAAGTAACGTGCGAACTTTTTTGTCCTATATTGGACCCGAAATAAAGTAGTTATACAATGTATAATATACCTACATATATTATTACCGACTGAGATATTTATAATTATATACAGCGTCATCTAATGATTTGACTTTAATGTAACTATTTATAAAACTCTTGTTTTTACAGTATTAATGTTAATTGTCCAATAACTATAAAGTGCCTCATAACTGTCTACTTTACCCTATTTTTGAATCAAAATTAAGGGTTCAAACTTTTTTTTCGATGTTATGAACAATATTTTGGAGTTTCGGTGAAAAACAAAAAAATAATCGTTTTAAATGAAACACCCTAATAAACATAAACATACCCAATCCTAAACCACCGCCAGGATCCAACCTGGCGACATATTGTTTGAAGGCTCTTCTGACCGCATTGTCTAGCTGAGCCCATGAGGTGGATGCTCCAATGTTCGTGTGCGCTATTGATATTTCTGTTGTCGCGTTGTCACTCATGCCATCGTAAGAGTAATGTTCCACATAATATCTGCAAAAATATAAAAAAAAAATTCTAAATTCTAGACTAAAAATAATTTATAATAACCTTTATCCTAACAAAAAGTACGCCACTGATCGAATAGGAACTTTAGGCTAATCTGGTTGCCTAATTTAATTTACTATGTTATGGTTGGTAACAACCAGCGTTTCCAGATTCTGTCAAAAATACTAGCCAGATTTTGTTTAAATTTGGCTTAATTACAAAAATGACAAAATCAATAATGCAAATTGTTAATTTGGCGTTTTTATTAATTGTTGATTATGTCATTTTTGTAATAAAGGTAAATTCAAACAAAATCTGGCAACTTTTATGACAGAATCTACTGCATTTCTTTCAAATTTTAGGTTATGTGCTCAAATTGTAAATATCTTAACTAAGAGAAGTGCTTTTGGATTTGTTTACACAAATTGAATGTTTAAAGTTTAACCTGCGAACTTGTCCAAATTTTATCTGAGTAAACAGAAAGAAAAAAATTGATGAAAAAATTAATTTTGTGGTTATGGAGTTTTTAAAATAGGTACTAAATTTTCCAATCATTGCTTAAGCTAATAGCTGGATGAGTATTGAAGCTTTAAGGGCATAAAACTTTTGTATTTATTGAGTTTTTATTTATTTTTTTGCAAGAAAAATTTTTAGTAACAATTTTTTACAACTGGCAAAGCGCAGCTACTTTGTTCGTTGGTATCTATGTACTCACAGAACACAAGTGTGTAACCAGTGGCGTATCACAAAAAATATAAAAAACTAATGCATATTTTTTTATCTTTGGGAAAATATTTTTTTAAATATTTTTCCGTTACACCTTATGTCAAAAGGTATTCAGTATTTTAATATATTACATTAATTACATATGTATATTAGGGTGTCCCTTATTTTCATTTTTTTACGCATACCCTCTAATTATATTTATTACTTGTTTATATACTTCCAGTAAAAATTTCAGCTCATTCTATAAACGGGAACCCGTGCCGACTTGCATCTGAACTCTCCGTTAGCCAACGTTAGGCGCGCGGTATTTTGTAACACGAAACACTTTAAAAAGAAGATATACTTCATGACTGTATTTTTCTAATGATTTTATTAAATATGATTACTAATTAATATTATTGCTTTTGTTTCTATCATTTATTTCCCTAATTTAGTTGATTTTATCCCTTAAATATATTAATATAATTAGTATTGCTAAAATATACTGTTATATGAAATTTCAGCTTTTTATAAGCATTTCTTTTTTTGATGTCCTCCCAAAAATATTTCAGACAGTTCAGTAAGTTTTCGGTAGTCATCTCTCACAATAGACTCTTTTAGTTATTTAGAGTAAAACCCATTAAGTTTATCAATTTCAGAGTTTACGGCCTATTCACCAGACCCTTCCGGGTATCTAGCCACTCCCTGTGAAAATATACATTTTTATCAAAGTATACACATAAATAAAACTATATTTTAACGTTTGTCAATAATTTATAATATAAGGGTCACATAATAACAAACACAAAAGACCTCGCGACCAACCGTGTTACAAAATACCGCGCGCCTAACGTTGGCTAACGGAGGGTTTAGATGCAAGTCGGCACGGGTTCCCGTTTATAGAATGAGCTGAAATTTTTACTGGGAGTATATAAACAAGTAATAAATATATCTAGAGGGTATGCGTCAAAAAAATACTGTTGATATTATAACTTACTTTTCGAAACTCTGCGGCTGCCCCAGATAAACGGAAATGGCGATCCTCTTTCCGTCTTGCTCCGCCTCGGGCGCGGGCTCTTCGACCGGTATCAAATCGCACAGCGCGTCGATGCTGCTGCTGCTCCTGGTCTCCTGCGAAATATCCGTCGGCAGGTTGGTGGCCGCGCCGCTCACCATGCGTTGCAGCCTCTCGTTGTTCTGCTTCAAGCTGAGCATCTCGCTGCGCATCTTCATCACCGTGTCCTTCAAACTCTCGAGCTGGTGCGCCGAGCTCAAAGCTTCGAGTCTGATGTCGGTGAGCACGAGGTCCTTCTCGCGCAGCTGTTTTTGCAGCTCGACCACCTCGAGCCCCGCGTCGGTGGGAGGCGGCGGCGGCGGCGGCTGGCGGTCCGCTTCCGGTTCCTGCTGGGAGTGCGCTTTCGCGACCTTGGCGTTGCGCGAGAACGCTTTGGTGAAGGAGCTCCTCAGCCAGCCTTTCTTCTTGTTTTTCTTGTCCTGCTTGTCCAGACTGCAAGCCGACGAGAGACTGGACACGCTGTCAGACGAGGGCTGTCTTGCTAACCCGGTACCAATTCCGGCCTGTATGGATTGCGCCCTCAGAGAGTCCATGGCTGTGCGAAGCTCTTGAAGTTCGCTTTCCTGATAAATACAATGTTATTCAGTAAGATCACCTCAAGTTATGGAATTCAAATTAATATATTTTAATGTAAAGCAGTCACCATCAATAAGGCATTAAATCACAAACTAAAAGAAACGTGTAATTTTTAAAGTAAATCTGAACTGGCTAAATGACCATTGTTCCCCTAACTATTGGAAATACGAAGAAAAACTGTAAAAGGTCTTATGATCTGAGTTTTTTGTGCTATTCGCCACCGATTTGTCTAAAGCAAATTCCCAGACTTTTCCAGGAATTCCCTGACCTTCAATGATTTTTTCAACTGGACTTCAACTGGTGTTGGTTTTTAAAATTTTTAGTATGGGGCCATTCAAGTATTACGTAAGCAGTATTTTTGTAATTTTTATTTTTAAAAATCAAAGCAATCAAGCACCCTTTGGTGTAAGAAGATTATATTCGAATATCAGGAGCTTCAACTCCATATAAATTCGAGGAGTGGGGGGTCCACAAACATGTCGCACGTGTACAATGACCGAGAACGCAAAATTGAGTTCTACGCATGATACATGATACATGATGTAACATGTTTTCTTTGTATCATGAGTTCTACGCATCTTTTGCAGAGATAAAGAAGGTACCTTTTTAACCTCTATTATTTTCTGCATCTGTCAAGCGTCAAACCAATGTTTACCTTTACCAATTTCGTAAATAAGATTATAATGTAATTAACATGAATAATTTATATTATAATAAAATATTAGTAGTAAACAGAACAGTTTGTTAACCCTTTCAATACGACTTTTCGGAAATTAATTTAAAACTTTTTTATTAGTGTTAAAACTATATTTAGGTTAAAAATAGTTAATTGACTGAATAACAGATTTTTAACTTTGGTGGTATTTGAAAAAAAGGCCTGGGACAGATTTATCCCTGCAGTAATATGCCCTGGGATATATTTATCCCCACACTAAAGAAATTCTACTATTTTTGAAAATGTTTATTATCAAAAAACACTGATGGGATAAAACTATCCCCTGTCATATTACTGCAGGGATATTTTTGTCCCAACGTATATTTTGAGGAATGAGTTGTGACGTACAATGCACATAAAGTATCACAAAAATTCAAGCAAAATTTACACAAAAACTGCACAAAATAGGTTATGTGACTGGTCTTTTTCAATTTAGAGCTTGCAATGGCCGAAAAACAGCTGGTTATTGTTCACGTGACGTTAAATAAATTAAGTTTTTATTACTGATATCCCAAGTCAAGACATAGAAATACTAAATTGTCCCGACCCTGTTTTATTTAAACTCACTTAATTAAGTAGAGACATTTTTTAATTTTCTTTGGGACGTATATATATCCCCGCAGTATTGAAAGGGTTAAAACAGTGAGTAAATTTATGAACTAATCAGTATTACTATCGTTGTAGCAGAAAACGTAAACTGCAGTTTACACTTAAACATGCATGTAATGATGTTAATTTGGTAATGTAATGTAACGTATAAAATGACTGAATTTTGCAATGTAAAATCAGACAATTTCCAGTTTTGTGGTGTAATTATTACACTGTTATAAACTTACTGATGGTATTTCAAATAACTGATGTGTAGGTTTTTTATCCCTTGACAAATTAAACAATTTTTAACACAGCACAAACATCCCATATATAGTGATTTTCTCAAATAAAAATTTTAAAATTAAAATAAAGCTTGTCAATCAACCTTCTTTATTTCTGTTGTAAATCTTCCAACCAATGAGTGCACGTGCAGTCTGTCACGTGAGTTGACGGTCTATGCGCGGTTGATTAATAATTATTTGTGCGCATTGTACACCATACGACGCGTTTTCTATCCATTCTCATGCGGAGTTGAAGCTCCTGAATATAATCTTCTTACTTTGGTGCTTATGTAATACTTGAATTTATTTTTCTCGATTAATTAAAAAACTAAACCTTTATTGAAGTTTATAAAATTCAAAAACATTAACAAAAAATCAATACTTCTTATTGAAAAAATAAAAACTTCTTATTAAAAAAAAAATAATTCTGTAGCTAATTTTTTCAGGATAATTTTTAATTAGGTTTTTGTTTCTCGGGTTTTTATTACATTAATTTTCTGTTCAATCTGAAAATAACAGAAATAATGAAATTTTTAAAAATGCCTCTGAAATTTTGTCTGCGGCAGGTCTTGATGATCAAGTTAATGAGTTCTTATCAGTAAATATTTGATGGTACAAAAAAAAGATTTTATTTTTATAATTTTTTGCAGGAGTTGTTATGGAAGAAATTTATTTACTCTGGTTATTTTATAAGGCAATATTATTATTAATATTAACCTGTAAATGCCATTATTTTGAATAAATTAAAATTAAATTTCACTCGTTAACATATTTTTTTTTTTGAATGAAAATTTTGTTGACCAATTTTATTTATAAATAACCAATTCCCTGATCGATTTAGGAATTCCCTGACATTTCCCTGACATTTCTAAAAAAAATTCCCTGACTTTTCCAGGTTTTCCAGATGAGTGGCAACCCTGTTTTATATATTTTGCAAAAATTTTATGAAATAAATAATTTTATACCTTATATTTAATTTGTTCGAATTTTATTTTAGATAGTTGGTATCACAGTAATTGGTTTGACAGTTAATGTCAAAATCGATTCGCCATGGCGTCCTTAATTTACTTATTTACAATAAGCGGCTGTTCATGTTAAAGAAGAAAAAAAGGATATTCTTTGGTGTTTATTGCCAGAAAAGTCTCGTAACTACTAGAAAAATCATAAAAATATTATAACTAATATGCAAAATATTATGCTGTTTAAAGTATAGCCAACCTACAAAATCAAAATTTTGGGGGGAATAAAGCACAGCACCGAAAGCGGTGTTGTAATGAAGTCATTATGAACGCAAAATAGATAAAATTTATTTATCGTGGTATTGGTGGATTGCGTCAGTCCCGAAAAAATTCATAATTATCACGTTATAGGTAAGTGTGTTTTCTTGTTACTTTGACACTGTAACACCCGAAACGAAAAATCAGGTAAGGTAAAGTAGACAGTTATCGGACCTACCAAAATACCGAATAGTACGATTTTCGTCAATAATTATGTTTTTTACCGATTTTTGGCAATAATAACAATTTTACCCGTTTTGCCTATTTAAGTTATATTAAAGGAGAATTTGTTACTTACTTATTTTGTACTACTTAGAGACTTATTAAACACCGATTTTGTCCAAATAAAGTGTTTAATTTTTGCACTTGTAACACCCGAAACAGAACCATGGTAACACCCGAAACAAATTTTATTAAAAAAAATAGTAAAACGTTATTTGTGGTAAATGGTTAGTAAATATTATACTTTTGGAGGCCTGTAATTTTTAGTAATGTTTCCCTAAGAAAATTCGCTGAATTTCAAATAAATGTAACAATGTTCAGGACATAGAGGCAGAATCGTGAAACACCCGAAACGCTCACTTTTCGACGATATCCTATGCTAGACTGTACTAATTTTACAATTTAGATAGAACTAAAAACGCAGAGAATAAGGCACTTTAATTGCTAAAATAATACTTCAAAATACATAAAAATTTACAACACCCGAAACGATGGAATTTCATTTTAACATTTTTTACAATGAAATTTTTGGAGACTTAATTAAAAAATAGTTGACAGATATTTTAATGAAATTAACAGGATTTATTGTTTAATATCCACATTTTGAAAAAAATTCAAAATTTTAAATTATTTATTTACTATCATATTTTTAATTATCTTTTAAATAAACAAATGCAAATTTTAATGACTTCTCCCTCAAATTATGAATCGAATATTAAACAATAAATCCTGAATTTCATAAATATCTCTAACGGTTTTTCTGTCAACTCTTATTTAATTAAAAGTCTACAAATTTTCATTGTAAAAAATGTTGTTAAAATGAAAAATTTTAAAAACTGTTTCAGAGTTTCATTATTTATAGTGAAAGTGACTACTTTATATTAAAATATATTAATTTGAATTCCACAATCAAGTGGGAAATGGGGGGTCCACTTGAGGTGATGTTACTCATTGTAATAAACAAAATTAAAGCACAAAGAAATTTGATACCGACCTTCTTTTCAGATGTTGCCGTTAGATGTTGTAATCTTTGGGTCATCGATGTTAAACTTTGCTCAAAAGCTGACACCACATGCGCCTGAAACAAAAAAATATAACGTAAATATCTCATCTTGTTTCAACATCAAAATTCATCACGCATAAACAAAGAATTTAAAACTTAATTTCCCGCATATAAACATATGTACTTTTTTACTTTATAATTATTTATTCATTTATCATGTTTTTGAAATTAAAGTATATTATAAAATTTAATGTAATTGCTGTTTTGGTGGTCCATGACTATTCATCATCATTCGAGACAATGTTTGTTTTAAGTATATCATATACCTATTACATATTACACAATTGTTAATATGTAACATTATTAAATCAGTTTTCTCCTCGACATGACTGTGTTTTGTAAGTATTAACACCCACGTGCTACTGCAAACAAGAGGTATGTATAATTTCAAAGCAAACTTTAGGAAAAATGGGCCCAAAAAGTAATCCTTTTTATGGTTTAAAATGAATTTGTGATGTTTGAAGTTTATTATTTTTTCTAAATAACATAATTATTTTCTAGCTCTTGGAAGCATCTAAATAACAAAACAAAATTTGACATTTCATTAAATTAACTTTGAGTCACGCCATTTGTGCCAACCTAGTAAAATGCTTTTTTAGATTTATTAAGCTCGTTTAACAAAATACTAAAGTTAATTTTTTTTTATCTGGACTGCGGCAACGTTGCAAATTTAGGGTTTTGGTTGGTAAATACAGTTGTCAAGTTGGTCGCATTGATTAAAACAAACTAAGCTAGTTATAAATCTAATTGTGGTTATGTATAAATTATTGTAGGTTACATTGTGCAGTTGTCAAGTTGAGTTGTCGAAATTCGTAGTTAAAAATGCAATTAATTTGGCTTTGGTGGTGCGAAGATGAGTAAAATCATATAAAAAAGTAGTTAAATATAGGTTGCTTTACGGCCCAGAAGAGATAAAGTATTCCTAGCGAATAATAATCTTCGCTTTTAAAAGAATTTATATAAAAGAAATTAACATTTTTTGTGAACGTAAATGTTGTCCAATGGTGAATAATGTGAAAATAATGTGTGATATAATATTTATAAAACCAAATTCGTTACTTTTTTACTCCAAAAAATGTCCATAAGGCGATGTACTTTTTCTTCCATTGTGGCATTTGGCATAATTTCATCAAAATGAAGTTTTGCCCTCAAAAGGGCTTTTATATTCGAATTCGTTGCTATTATTTTTGGCATAATTATCTTTTTATTTATAATTGACAAGTAAATTATCAATAATAAATATTATTGTCAATTTGACAGTGTCAAAGTATTTAATTAAATTATTTAGCGGAAGTACCATTTTTAAATACTAAAAATACTAAGCCAAACTGGCATAAGCCACCAACCTAACAAAAAAACACCAGATAAAAAAAAATGAACTGTATTAATAAAATTTGAATAAAAAAATTAAAATGTAATAAATGCTTGCGCATTGTTATATTTAAAATTCCAAATGCTCTTTTTACGAGGTTGAGAAATTTCCAAAAAATTACAGAATCTAGGGTATTTCTGCGACGTTGCCATATGTCAAAAAAACAATCTGGGAATTTCTTTTTGCTTTTTGGCGATGTTGCCAATTTCCAAAAATTCCCTGAATCTGGGAATTTTCTAAAATCTTCTGAATATCTTCAGCAAATCATCTATACATACAACTTTTTTTCAAAATAATATCAAAATTTATTCACTTATGAATAAATTTTTATTTAAAGTTACAATCGATTTTTCTCCAAAATTTTCAATGGAATTTTTAAATAAAAAAATAGATATGCACGTGATACTAAAAACCTACAAAAAGAGAACCTATATAGGTGTGTATATAATACTCTCTTTGTGGTTATAATAAAATAATGTGGTTTATTTTTAGATTAATAAACCGGATTTTAAGAAATAAAATTGATGATGTTTAAACGTTTAAATTCAATATTAAATGTTAGAATATTCAAATTTGCAATAAATACATTACGTAAAAATGTCAGTATTTATATTTTGTTATACATACAGGGTGAGTCATTTAATTTGAAACTTTGAAATATCTCAGTTAGTATGCATTTTACGAAAAAATGTATGAAATAAAAATTAAATGATTCGTGGGGGGAAATCAATCAGTACTAAAATTGGTCCTCATACTCTCCTCCTTATAGGGGGAACAAGGGGTAACTTTAAAATTACCCGCTGTTCCCCCTATAAGGAGGAGAGTATGAGGACCAATTTTAGTAATGATTGATTTCCCCCTTGAATCATTTAATTTTTATTTTAAACGTTGGTTTATAAACCAGGGTCGATAATTTTTGAAACCAAAAAAAATAACAGTAGGATGAAACCCATTGGAAAAGGAGAAGAATATAATAAAAATGAAAGGAAAAATAAATTACGGGCGATCTGACTTCGGGAAGTGGGAGGGGGGGTTTTAATGGTAAAAAATGGTTTATCTCGATTTCCGGCAAAACTACAAGTCCTATGGAAAAAAGTTAAATGGCAAAGTTGTAGGTAATAAAAGGATCTACAACTTTTGTAATTACAATTTTTTTACATAACCTCAAAATTTATGTGAAAAATTCAAAAAACCAAGTTTTTGGTTTTTTATTTTTATCTTTTTCAAAAAAAAATTTTTTTCTACGAAATTTGGTGAAAACTTACCTTTTTATGTCCCAAATACAATGTAATTTATTTGATTTGAAATATTTATTATTTCGCCTTATTTTGACTTAATATCAAAAAAGCACCCTAATTTTGAATCGAAAATTCTCGCGTCAAAATATTAGCTTTTTTCAAAAAGTGTTCATTATAATATTTTTTGTATTTTCTGAGAACATTTACCATAGTAATTTATATTTTTTTACACCATCAGAAAGTAGAGAGTTCATCGAACAAAAAGCACACCGACTTTTTGAAAAAAGCTGATATTTTGACGCGAGAATTTTCGATTGAAAATTAGGGTGCTTTTTTGATATTAAGTCAAAATAAGGCGAAATAATAAATATTTCAAATCAAATAAATTACAGTGTATTTGGGACATAAAAAGGTAAGTTTTCACCAAATTTTTTTTTTGAAAAAGATAAAAATAAAAAACCAAAAACTTGGTTTTTTGAATTTTTCACATAAATTTTGAGGTTATGTGAAAAAATTGTAAATACAAAAGTTGTAGATCTTTTTATTACCTACAACTTTGACATTTAACTTTTTTCTATAGGACTTGTAGTTTTGCCGGAAATCGAGATAAACCATTTTTTACCCTTAAACCCCCCCCCCTCCCACTTCCCGAACTCAGATCGCCCGTAATTTATTTTTCCTTTAATTTTTATTATATTCCCCTCCTTTTCCAATGGGTTTCATCCTACTGTTATTTTTTTTCTCTTTTTACCATTTTTAAAGGCTTCTGCACTGGTCTATTATGATTGGCATAAAATATGTCAGTTTTTGGTCAAACTTGATGAAAATACTATTTCTCTGGGTAACGATTTACAGAACAATAATATTGTTGTATATTAATGATATAATATTACACTATACATCGATTGTTTTTCGAAAGAATGGTGTATTATTTCAACACCTCCCAGCAGCTTAGATTCGAGATAAAATCTTTGCCACTCAATGGAGGCCTTAATATATAACATTACATAAGTCAATGGCATGTCCGCCCCACATATATACAATACAACAGATACAACGATCTCTTTTTTTATTAATCATTTTATATTTAAATTAGGCTCGATTGTTAAACGGGCATTTAAATAACGTTGTTCTGGTTCATGGCTAAAGAATTGTGATATGAATTAAAGAAATATATAAATTAGACGTATTAATATTAAATCAAAGATATATTTTATGCATTAGGTATTATAAAATAAGACATAAACAAAAACAGAGGCTCTTGACCCAAGATAACAATTTAAATTTAACCCAATTAAGCACTTGAAGCTACTTACGCATCTTAAGTGAGACACATTGTGCTTCTTTTGAGTTTAGTAATATTATTGGAATAAGCAAAATTTTACCAATTCATTTATTATCTTTGATTATAAGTATTTGGTTGAAGGTTAAAAAATAAAACAAGTTTTTAGTAAAATAAATGTGATTTTATGTAACATAATATTATTATGTTAAACAATACATACAAATATACAGAGTGAGTCATTTAACTTGAAACTTTGAAATATTTCAGTTAGTATGCATTTTACGAAAAAATGTTTAAAATAAAAATTAAATGATTCGAGGGGGGAAATCAATCAGTACTAAAATTTGTCCTCATACTCTCCTCCTTACAGGGGGTAACTTTAAAATTTCGACCTATTTTTTATTGTTGATTCGGATCATTCAACTAAAAATAAGTAGATTTTGTCTAAAACATTTTTTCATATTTCTAATAGATGACGCTGTAATGAAAAAAAAATCAATTTTCTTCGATTTTTCTTTTGTATACGATTCTGCAATAATTTTTCTATAAAAATATCACTTTTTTTGGTAATAATTATCTTATTAAATCTAATTTTTTTTAAGTACCCACGTTTTTTTAACTAATAATTAAGTTTTCTTTAGTTTAAGTTTTATACATTATTTCATTGTACTATTTTTAATAAAAATACCTCATTTAAGGTAAACAAAAAACATTATTTTGTCAATTAATTAATTTAATCCTAATTGAGGTATAAAAAATGGTATTTAGTTATAAATAATAATTATTATTGAGGTATAAAGAAACTATTTATAGTTTAGCATTATTTAATCAATTTAGTTCATAATAGATTTTTTAACAGTGGAAGAAACAATAGAAATGATTTTGATTTATGGAGAAGCAGGCAGGAATCTTGACGATGCTGTTAATATCTACGCTCAGCGTTTTCCGGATAAAATTCGATCGCGTACTTCATTTCACCGCACAGTCAAGCAGTTTACTACAAACGGGAGTGTTCAACCGAAAAAAAGAGTTCGTCGAGCAACAGTCACAGGTGGAAATAATGAAATTAATGTAGGTATTAGCAGCAACGGCCGCTAATCCTCGTGCAAGCACAAAAATTTTCAATGAAAAAGTTTGGTTATGGTTTTATCCAACCAAAAATTACCAAAATTAAATTAAAAATAGAATGCAATAAAGCTGTTAATGCGACATACAACAAATTAATTGCAAAAGCAGGTGTAAAACAAGAAGCGCAACTTTCAGTCACATTATAAATAATGGGTATACCCGCTTAAAAAAACCGAAATGGTAACATCTCCAGATATTCGAGCAATCATGTGCTTCGAATGCGCGCCATAAAATCCCATTGCACATGCACTTTTTTGCAGCGGCATTTCTCGATTCCATTCATGCGTTCGGATGCGGAGAGAACGTGCCCACATGAACGCAGGTGGCCAAGACGAACAAAAAAACAACGCGATGAAACAAAGAGTCGCCCTGCAGCGAGCTCCTTGGCGAAAAAAAAGAGCATCTGATTAATACAAACGTCTCCAATGAATAGTTCATTACGAGTCGAAAATTTGACGATGTGTTTGTTTTCAAACTGGCATAAGCTACGAAAAAAAACTGTATAAATATTCCAATTCTAGATTTAAATGCTTAATTACTTTTGGTGACAGCCAGGCCACCTACTTTTAATTTACTGTAAACAAATTATTTTTAATAGGTTGCCTACCTAATTTATCTAATTAAGAATACCTACAACGACTTATTGAAAAGCCAACGTCGCATGGTATAAAAATAAGTAATAATCTTCATTCTTGTACAAAACAAACCACTTATTTTTCAATTCATCGTTATGGACTGGTTAAAACGCCAACTAGATTCTCGGTAAAAACGCATTGCAGACTGACAATTGTTTCCAAGAGACGCATTTTATTGGACGTGATGACGTGTTTATGTCTTTTCGTTTTATTACAAGCAGGTACCTATGATACTTTGTTACATCCATGTGTAAACATTGGCATTATTTTTTTTATTACCTTTCTGAAAATGTTGTTATATTTACATCGATCATACAATTCTAGAAAGTGAGTCTTTTGTAGATTATGAAGATTAAAACTAGTTAATATAAATAATAAGATGTTTTTTTAATAAAGACGGTTTCATATTTATAATTTTAGAACTGCATTAATGGTTATTTATATCATAAGATAGGTATATTTGTTAATTGTATAATTATAATAGTAATTATTAAAAGTATAAAGTGAGGTTAGATAGCTCAGAGCTGTCATCAGCTAACGAGTTTTCTACAGACTAGATCTAACGCTTGAATATATTTTATACATTTTTATTCGTTATTAAAACCGTAATTTAAAACACATTAACTGCATATTTTATGCAAGTAATTACTCTAATGCATTGCAGGGTGTTACCCCTGGTTTTATCACTCAACTTCCCTATCCCTAATTGTCATTAACATTAAAGCTATTAGGTATTTTATTCAAAAATATAGTAAACATAATAGTATTAGTAGACGGCACACCTTTATTTTTCTAGACAACACCATTGCGTGTTGTTTAGCAGGGGTTTGTTAAAAATTGTAGGGAAATTAGTCTGGAACCTTTTGTCTGTATGGAAAAAGTAGTGTGAATTTAAAATATTAAAAAAAATATTTTCCCAAAAAATAAATAAAAACTCAATAAATACAAAAGTATTTATTTACTCATCCAGCTATTAGCTTAAGCGAATGATTGGAAAATTTAGTACCTATTTTAAAAAGTCCATAACCACAAAATTAATTTTTTCATCGGTTTCTTCTTTCTGTTTACTCAGATGAAATTAGGACAAAAATAAACATTCAATTTGTGTAAATAAATCCAAAAGCACTTCCCTTAGTTAAGACATTTACAATTTGAGCACATAACCTAAAATTTGAAAGAAATGCACTGGATTCTGTCATAAAAGTTGCCAGATTTTGTTTGAATTAATCTTCATTATATAAATGACATAATCAACAATTAATAAAAACGCCAAATTAACAATTTGCATTATTGATTTTTTCATTTTTATAATTAAGCTTAATTTAACAAAATCTGGCAACTTTTTTTGACAGAATATGGAAATGCTTGTTGTTACCAAGTTGGTTATTATGTTATGGTTGGTAATACCAACCATAACATAATAAATTAAATTAGGCAACCAGATTAGCCTAAAGTTCCTAGTCGATCAGTGGCGTACTTTTTGGTAGGATAAAGGCGGATAAAGGTTATTATAAATTATTTTTAGTCTTTGGAATTAAAAAAAAAAGTTTCAAGTGCTTCTTTATGGACCCTGTATAATAATTGTACTAAATACTTTAAAACTCCTTTCATATCATTTTCTTTTTTTGCTTATGATTAAAATTGACCAGGCAAAAAAAGGTGATTGTACACTTTCTTTGATAGTATGTATTTAGAGAGGTGTATAATAAAATAAACTTATTTATTTTATATATCAACAGCTGTAATTTATTTTTAATAGGATATTTAATTAGAATTGGAAATCTGCAAATCGATAAATTACAATTAGAAAAAGCATTTCCTTATAAAGAGCCGTTTTTATTTAAACAATTATCCTCTAAACATGACTTATTTAATAAATCCTTTCATAGCACTGGCAATAAATATGGAAAAAATGGCCGACTAATAGCGTAATCAACGTCGAGAATGATCTACTTTTGTCTATTTCTTGACTATCAATAATAACAGGTAGAGTCGTTTGTGTCGACTTGTATGCTTGCAAATATATAAACCTCGGGCTGCTACTGGGCTACTGAACTTTTACACTACCTACAGTCCCTGGCCAATTTATAAGACTCAAAAAATTTCGAGATCCAAGATAGTTAGATTGGTTTTTCTAATTGGTTTGTTTTAGTAAATTTTCTTTAATTTGTTGGAAACAGTAAGATTTTATATTTAACCGTTTGCACAATATTGTCAAGAAAAGAGTTGAAATCTGTTGATAAAAATATTTAAAAAATAAATGTTACTCTTTTGTACAAATTTTTAAATAATTCGTATAAATATAGTATAACTTTGAGTTAGAATATAAATTTTACAATATTGGACAATTTGTTCGGGAGTGAAGCATCACACCACCTAAGATAACCAATGAAATGATTTTTCGCTTGAAATAAGACGCCGGCCGGTCGCTCAACTGCAATCTGCATCATCAGTTTGCAGTTCTAATGTTAGGAAGTGTATCATTGTGAGGTTAGTACCACATTTCTGGTGAGTAATTAATGAATTAAATATTTTTCCGAATAGGTAGGTAGGTATTTGCAAAATTCTTTAGGGACTGGGATAAATTAATAATTATGACCTAGTGATCAAATGAGGATAAAAAGTGTTTCTATGTTCCTACTGTGCTACACTATTGATCAGCTTACTATATACTTTAGTTCGTAATTTATGTTTTTAGTTTATATTTAATTCTATCTTACAAAATTTTTGTTATGGTCGCTGAATACATATTTGATCTATCGACATTTGTGCTATTATAAGTGGAGACGCACTTCATGTTGAATTATATCTCAATATTATTAGAATTAGCTTAGTATACGAATTTTATTTTTTAAATTGTAGTTTATGTTTTGTTATGTTTATTTTATGTTGTCAGTGTCAGTTTATTTTATAAAATAAACATATATGTTTAGGTATTCTATTTTCCATATTTTTTTCCATAAGTCGCTGAATAGGTACATAAACATATAAATTAATAATTTATTTTCATTTTCCTTTTTACCATCCTCGCATCCCAAAAATTATTAAAATTTTTAAATAAATTGGAGAAATTATTACAACAATGTTGTGTTATTATGTGCCACAATTTGTGCACACCCTGTATAACTAAAAATATAAAACTTCTTTATAATAATTTCATATTTATCACAAACAACTTGTTACTATCGATAAAACCCTTTTTATAGAAAGTAGAGTAGCATTACAAAACCCAATTTATGTGTTTGATTTACGAAAATTCCAAATATAGAAAAATTTATATGACATTTAGATGCAAAATTCATTAACCCCATACAATTCCGCATGGCTTGTTTATAGCAAGTTTATAACACTTTCGCATTGTTTACAGCGACTGCCTACTACGTTTAAATAATTGAACTAAAAATCCAAAAACAGTAAACAAGCTACAATCAAATTTATAGTTAGGAATATAAAAAAAACTTTTCTACACTGTTATAAAAATCGGATTTATTAACATTTTGTTAATTTATTTTGTAAAATTATGTAATATCGATATAAAAAGATAACTATGCCAAAAATATCAGATTCTAAAGTAAAAGAACTTTTAAGGGTTTTTGGTTTTACAAATATTAAATCACACATTATTTTCAGCTAAGCAGATCAAAAATTTTTGAAATTTTAAAAAATAAGGGGGAAATAAAAAACAAAAAATAAAAATTATTTGCTGTTAGGTTCAACCTTTTGGGAAAAATATGGTAGTTAATTTTCCTGTCTTTGAAAATAGCATTCGTTTGGTTTGAAAAAGATAAGCAATAATCACGAAACTTTTTTCTTTTTCCACAATTACATTATAATTACATTTATAACTAGCCCAAGCAACAATTTAAGTATTTGTTACGTATATGGGACTATTGAAGAAACTTTAAAGTGTTTTGCGACAGTCGCCGGTCTCTTTATATTACTCTTTCATTACTTAGTTACGACTAAAGTGGGGAACAATTATTGAGTTCCAAGAAGGTAGCAAATATATCACTATCTATAAACCCTGCTACTATTTGGAACGTAGCTGCTACGTTACTAGAACGTTTCAATATCGTTGCTAGAGCGTTATAATTACTTTTATTTATTTGTTTTTACTTCTACATTAACTGTCTTTGTCAAACTTATATTAGAATATTGTAGATAAATTAATGGACAATCGCTCACATTTTTAAAAATTACTAAAAAATAGACGTACGTTTATAATATACAGGTTTAAACAAAAAGATGTTTTTTACCATAAGTTTAAGACACTCTGTAGAGTGGCAAAACCGTATATTGTTCTAAATTAAGTTTTATTTATCAAGTCACATCTATTCTTAACAGTTTTGTTTTTGGTTCACCTCGATATATTTATTTTTGTGGATATATGGATTTTTTAAAAAAACATTGCAATTTCCAATATTTTTCTGTATGAAGAACTAAGGTTGCTATGGTCCATCCATAGGCTATGGAGAATGACAGTGACAGTTTTGTTGAATCATCCCATACTTAGACATGTCATACACGGCTTTCAAAAGCTATCAAATTGTTTTTTGCAAATTAATGTTTAAATTTTGAGGTGTCTTCTACTTTAAAAAATGGATATGTCTCCGACTGATGTTGCCAGAGCCATTAATTTAATCCAGGATGGACGGTCACAGTATTACGTGGCAAGTGTTTTAATCGTCACAAAAAGTAAAGTACAAAGGGCAACATCAGTCGGAGACATTTTTAAAAGTAAGAAGACACCTCAAAATTAACACATTAATGTACAAAAAACAATTTGATACCTTTTGAAAGGTGTATATGACATGTCCAAGTATGGGATGATTCAACAAAATTGTCACTGTCATCCTCCATAGCCTATGGATGGACCATAGCAACCTTAGTTCTTCATACAGAAAAATATTGGAAATTACAATGTTTTTTAAAAATCTATATTTTCCACAAAAAGAAATATATCAAGGTGAACCAAAAACAAAACTGTTAAAAATAGATGTGACTTGATAATTAAAACTTAATTTAGAACAATAAATTGTTACTGTAAACGTGTATTTTTTAGTAATTTTTAAAATGTGAGCGATTCTCCATTGTATCTACAATATTCTTTAATATTCGTTTAAATCCGACATCAAATAAAAAAGTTATTTGCGATTGAAATTCATCGAAAATTTGCGTGGATCGATTATTTTTCCTGCGAGTGTAGTTATTGAAAATGGTTTAAAAATAACGACTAATTGATTTAAAATATACCTCCAGGGACGGACAGGACCGGTATCTGCTCCTCCTGGTGGCGAGCTCCCACCAGGGTACCGCCGGTTTGCCGAAAGGGGCGGCCGCACAGGAAATCCTGGGGTCTTCGGGCACGCTGGCCAGCGACGGGGGCCTAGGGGGGTTTCTCGGGGGGCCCACGCGGGGCCTGCGGATAGTGGCGAAGCCATCGTGCACAGTGGTCGAACATGGCATCGCACAGTGCACCATTAAAGACGCCTGTCTCACATCACAACCCGCACAGGTTTGTAAACACTTTCTTTCTTTAGTTAGTTTATTAAGAGATTAATGCGAGCAAAGCCGACTTGATGCTTCCGAGGAAAATGCTCGACGCCTACTGTTCAATTTTCAGCTTCTTTCTTATATTAGTTTGATGTCTAGTGGCTGTATCCTGTTGGTTATTTACTTTGTTATTTTTAAAGCCAAGAACTCAAGTAACAATGTAAACTATGATGTGTAGAGAATTTTATCATAAGTATAAGAAAAATTAGATTTTTTTGTTACTTAATTTTTCGTTTACATCTTTGCACGCCGCACTATGGTAAAAAATCAGCGTTTTGCGAAAAAAATTGAATAACCTTTTTATTACAAAAAAATATTATTTTTTTTATTTTTTACTGTGTTAAATAAGACTTAGTAGTTACAATTATATGAACATATGTAATAACATCAAATAACATAAATTGTTAAATATACCTATTTTAAAGATAAATTGCTGTTTTAGGTAATTTTTTTTATTTCGTTTTTGTAAATATCATATAATTCATATATTTCTTTCTCGGATTCCTCATCCCTTTTCTGGATTCTGAAGGTAACTACTAATTCCTTGGTCTGACTTCTGAAATACTTTGTTGCAAATATCATTAATTGTGGTATCTCTAGTCTGTGAAGCATTTATAATGTTTAGGCCGGAACAGGATGATTTATATATATCTAATGTTTTTTCGGGTGGTATGTAAAAAGTATTTTACGAATTTATTAATTGTGTTGCCATTAGTTTTTTATGTTCTCTATCATGCACTGTATTTAAATCACAGATGTCCTGTAACGAAGAAATCACTATAGGTATTACTTACTCTCTAAAAATGGACAGGACATTTAGCAGTCAATTCCTATGAAATATTATACGCTGAATCCGAAAATATCGTCAAAAGTTATAAAAGTAGAACAGTTTTTGAAATATAATCAATTTTACATATAATATGGAATTGACTATATCTCAAAAACTGCTTACTTTTATAGTTTTGACGATCTTTTCGGATTCAGGGGACAATTTTACATAAGAATTGGCTGGAAATGTCCGGGATACAAATAGAGTATGATATTGGACATATGTGCAATAATAGAAATTTACACTTTTACCAACCAATAATTGGACACTGGCCATTTTACTGTTTGTTTTCAGAATTAAAATTAAAACGCATTAGTGACAATGTTTAAACCATGAGGAACACATTTATACCACACACTGATCTGTACACTTTTTAGAAATATTTTTATTGTAATTTAAACACAGCCCTGATCTTAACAAAAAAATAAAAATCTTACCACCAAAGTAACATGCATGCGAACTTTTTGTCCTATATTGGACCCAAAATAAAGTAGTTCTATATTATTACCGACTGAGATAGTTATAATTGTATACAGCGTCATCTAATGATTTGACTTTAAGGTAACTATTTATAGAACTCTTGTTTTTACAATATTAATGTTAAGTGTCCGATAACTGTCTACTTTACCCAATAACAATAAATAAATTAACAAAACTAAGAAATAAATATTGTAAAATAATTTATAAATAATTACATACCTACTTGATATATAATTACCATGTATACATAGGTACGTCGTTTATTTATTTAAGCTTATTCTTTTAAAGCTGTTTAATGAATAATAATTATCTGCAGAAAAATTTTTCCTGCTTTAAATTGATGGTATTCGTTTTTTATGATGTAATTATAAACCAATTATATTCAAATTAGATTTTCTTAATGGATTTTTATCGACAAAGTCATTACAATAATTTAAAACGATAATTGTTATTTTTATAGTAAAAAATTGAATCGCCAATATTTTAAAATATCCAAATTTTTTAAAATTTTCAAATTCCAATCACATAAAATGTCAACCATGCAGTTTGTCATTGCAATATCACTAAATTATTCCTGTAGGTGCGTATTTCAGTTGAAAAAATATGCAGGAATTTTATTGTTACATGCTCTATCATCCTAATAAGGCCGCAAAGCGTTAGAATGTTATTAATATTCATTAATATACCTCGCTAGGTTAACATCAAAAGAAGGATGTGTTGCTACTCCACCCTCCAAGATGATAATTGAATGAAAAAAGGCGAACACGCCCCGGTATAATTAATAAAGTAAAAAAAAAACGTCATTAATTATTTGTAGAATAAATCACAATAAGGGAAAAATCCTTATTTATAGTAAATTTAATAGGAAACGGCGTATGCGTCATCGATGACGTCATAATTTTGCGCACTGGTACCAATACTAAATGTATAAAACGAAGTAATTGAATATTTTAATGCATTTTAACCAAATTAAGTTGTCAGCAATTGCAATGTTGTCATGTTTAGATTAAAATTTTGCTTAATAAAATGACGCATGGAAAAAGAAATTGACGTTTTAGAATTTCGAAGCTGTCAGTTGTGTTTTTGAATATTTCGTTTAATTAATTGTATAATTTCGTTTATTTTGTATGTTGTATATGTTTTTTGTATCGTTTAAGTTTTCATTGCCGTTTTTCTGTTTGTATGTCGTTTTTTTTGTTTTCCCTATATTTAAAATGTGGAAGTTAAGAGTTGGTTTCTTATAAAAACAACGAAAAAGCTTTAATTTGGATGAGTACTTTTTAATTATGTACCCTTTTTTCGGTTTGGTATCTCTGAAATTTTCATGCAGTAGGAACTTTAATCGAGGTAATTATATCGCAACTGTGAGAAAAATTCTTGTTGATCAACCTTTAAAGTAAGTAAAGCTACAAAAACCCAAATACAGTAGGTAACGTTTTAATACTTGAACAAATAATTAAATATCCGATAACCTATCATCTTAGTAATGTAAAAGAACAACTCTTGATTAATGCATAATATGCATTAGTATTAAAAGTGGATATTAAACATCATTAATTAATTAATTTTAATTTAGATATCCTTCAAAAATGCCATTAAAGTTGACAAAATTACCAAATGTTCGCGTTTAATAGTTTAAGCATTTTATCTCTCTGTGTAACAAAACTTTGGTAAGATAAATGTGGTGATGCTGTCTTACTCAATCTCTGATAATAAATATAGTAAATCTCTTATGTCATCTTGTAGGGAGATAAAAAAATTAAATTTAAGCCTTGTTTGTTTAGGTTTAGGCTGATAATTTTTTTATTTAGATTTATTATTTTGGAAAGTACAAAATAAACAAAAAGTTCTCAGTCGGTAATAATATAGAACTACTTTATTTTGGGTCCAATATAGGGCAAAAAAGTTGGCACGTTACTTTGGTAGTAAGATTTTTGTTTTTTGGTTAAGAGCAGGGCTGTGTTTAAATTACAATAAAAAAATATTTCTATGGTATAAATGTGTTCCTCATGGTTTCAAAATTGTCCAATTACTGGTTGGTAAAAAATGTAAATTTCTATTATTGGACATACGTCCAATATCATACTCTATTTGTATCCCGGACCTTTACCAGCCAATTCTTATGTAAAATTGTCCCCTGAATCCGAAAAGATCGTCAAAAACTATACAAGTTAAGCAGTTTTTGAGATATAGTTAATTCCATATTATATGTAAAATTGATTATATTTCAAAAACTGTTCTACTTTTATAACATTTGACGATATTTTTCGATTCAGCGAATAATATTTCATAGGAATTGACTGCTAAATGTCCTGGATACAAATTTCTGTTGACGAGAATTATTAGTGGCTGCTTCTTCGCTATGACATTTTTTACTAATTAATTTTTAGTGATTTCTTCGTCACAGGACATCTTGCAGAATACAGTGCATGATAGAGAACATAAAAAACTAATGGCAACAAAGTTAATAAATTCGGAAATTACTTTTAACATACCACCCGAAAAAATATCAGATATATATATATATAAATCATCCTGTTCCAGCCTAAACATTATAAATGCTTCACAAACTAGAGATTTGCAACAAACTATTTCAGTAGACATATCAAGGAATTAGTAGTTACCTTCAGACTCCAGAAAATGGATGAGGAATCCGAGAAAGAAATGTATCAATTATATGATACTTACAAAAACGAAATAAAAAAAAATACATAAAACAGCAATTTATCTTTAAAAAATATTTAACTATTTATGTTATTTGATGTAAAGTTTTTAAGTTTATATAAAATTTGTATGTCCAATAATTATGGTCCATGTGTCCAATTACTTTAAAAAATGTCCAATTACTACTAAACTTTTTTGCATGTTTTTATAAAACTAATATTAAAAATTCAACCAATTCTTTTTTTTAAGTTAACGTAAATAAAGTTTAAACAAACAAACTATCCATTTTATATATTTATAAGAAAAAACTAAAATCTTTAAAACAACGGCATATTTGCAAACCTAATAACAAAAAAGTTATGGGCTAATTTTGATTGAATTTGATTAAATTATTTTTTGTGTTCGTCGTAGAAAAGGTATGTAACTCTAAATTTCACTAATTGTTTTTATTAAACACTCGCCTCGCAAGCTTTGCTCATGTCCAATTAAAAGGAGTTTTGTTATACTTGCTAAATAATTTACCTACTATTAAAAATAAATTTTAAAATGTTATTTCTAAGTATCGCATTTTTAATTACCATAAATTGCTATTTTCATAATATTGTTAAAACGTTAGTTATCTAAATGTTAAATTTAAAAAAATGCGCATCAAAGTTTACATTGTTTTCTTGAGAAAGTTGTAAACTGAACACCCCCAAACTAACCAACACTCACTTCGAAACAGTTATAATAATTAAAACAATAACAAAACTTAAGTATCCACTAGCGCGCTAGATCGTAGAAGGCACGTAAGTAAACAACGCTTGCTTGATGCGCGTCGCTCCACACGAAAGTTCATTCTAGACTGACTGGCTTTTCCTATACATCAAGTGACCTCAGTCCCATCAAGTGGCAACCAGCTGATACTATCAACGGCTTACTATGTTTATGCGCTCAATTTTGTAGTACCTAAGATTGATCCATATTTACAGAGAATCTGTTTTGTTGTCACTACTTATGGTAACAATAAATTATATAAAGGTTATATAAGAGTTGTCAAATTATGTAAGGGTTTATTAAATCGCCATTTAGTTTACTAGTTTTATAATGGTCATATAAGGTTACTGTAAACTTTAGGTATATAATTGTTTCTACAAACATTTTATATAACCTTTAGTAACCGTTACCAGTAGGTTTATAAAGGAGTTTTATAAATTTTGCGGTTATCTGCTTTATAAAACTATTTTAAATAAAAATTGTGATTAATTATTTATGTGCTTAATAAAGCAAAAATGTTTAGTAACTGAAACAGAAATTAGGCATGGTATTAATGCTTTTTCATAATTTGAATTAAAAATGGGTTGAAAAAAATTTTGCATAGATTATTTCCCTCATTATAATATGAACCAATCAAAATCCTTGAATTTTCGAATAAATTTCGTTTAAATAAGCGATTAAATCACTAGAACTATTTAACAGCGATTAAATTTTAGCCTCCATATTGGATTTTTGTTTACGTTTTATGGTGTTATTTACAAGTTTTAACAAACATTTTTTAAAAAACAGTAAAAAATAAGTTATCTAGTTTACGAAATATCAATTATTACTTATTACATACCTTAAATTAATGGAATTTTCTTTAACAAAATATTTATAAATTTTGACACATACGTCAGATTTTATGAATTGTCAAATAGTTTCCTTTAATTCGAGAAATAATCTAGACGTATATCACTCAACCTATAAATTTAATCTGTCAAACTATGCTCAGTAAGTTTTTAATTTGATTTTTCTTTTTGGAAAATAGTTTCAGGCAAAATAATTAAAAATAAAACCCCTCGACCGCTACGCGGTCTCGTGATTTTATAATAATAATAATAATATATTTATTTGCCAATAAGATCATATACAATGACATAAGCATGGTCAGAAAAAGAACAAAAACACTAACTAGACAAATTTTGAAAGGAAATATATACATATTATAGTAAATTTTCAACTTAAAGAAGTACACATTTACATAAAAAATTACTTGTAAAACAAAAAAACAAGTACATAACATATTGATGTATAAATAACATAGGTATTGATGTATAAATAACATATTGATGTATAAATAAAAAAGGTACAAAACAATTTGAGACAAAAAGTAATTGCACAAAAAAAAAACAGACAATCAATATATTAGCATTTAAATTGTAGTGATAGACGATTAAATTATTTTGCATTCAACATTTTCCAAGAAAAACCAAACAAAAAACTACTGAGCCTAGTTTAACCGATTAAATTCATAGTTCTCGTGATATAATATATGAATATATATTATATATTCTTTTATTCTCTAGTTATAAAACTTGAATTTTATATTGTTACTAAAATAGGTACCGATAACCTTCATAGACTTCCCAAATAAGCTCTTTAAGGGGTATATAAGGGTGATATAAATATTTCTGTAACCAAATTAAGAAATTTAGGTTTTATAATTTGCTGATATAACATTGGAAACCACTATAAAACAAAAATGTTTATTGGGATGGAACTCTGTTGTTCTATCTACTGGGGTCTTTTCCTTTTTAGATAGACTTTTGGATAAAAATAAACAAATTCCATATTACCAACATATCTTCTATCTGTTCGTATTTAATTCAATTATCTTTTACATACTACCATACTCATTAAACTTAAAATCGTGTAAGAACACGTTTATTATCTGTAGAAAACCAATTTCAGTTTCCCTTTTTCTACTTCTACACGATTATACTTACTGACGTAAAAGCGCAATCATTTGCCCGGTGACGTAAGAAAAAAAAACAACAGCGGTGCGTGCACAAAGCCGCCTTGTCTTCTTCTTCTTCATGGCTCTGGGCCGTTGGAAGGAAGAATAATCAAGAGACCGTGAAAACAGGCGAGTTGATGATAAAGCGGATAAATAAGTTAGAGCGGACTCGTTTCCTCTTTTGTTTTTAGTTTTGTTGTTTTTAGACTTTTTATTGTTCAAAGGAAATGTCACTTCGCTCTGTAACAACCAATTTACATAATCTATAATGACAATGGTTATAGACGAGAAATTTAAATTTAAAATAAAAAATCGAGTTTAAAAATAGCGTATTATCTTGTTAATAAAATATGTTAAATAATAAAAATACAACACAATAATTTATTGATCATGCAAAATAGCTACATAGGTTTTTGTATTTGATTTTGTTGTAACCACTTAATAGGCAAATTAGGTGGTTTTTATTTATGATGTGGCATTTTATTGAACGTACAAAGTTCAACGTAAAATGTTTATTATACATTTTTATGGTTTGATGGGAAATATATTTTAATTAAAAACACATTGTTTTCTTTAACTGTACATCCAATTTCTACTCAGGTAGTTATATCCATAATACCTAGTTTTATATTGATAGTACACGAAGATAACTGTTTTTGGATTCACAAACTAAAAATTCCAGTAAAAATACTAGAACAAAACAAGAACACAACAAAAGTTACAGTAACTTAATTTAAAAAGTCACTTTCCTACGTAATACCCAAGCTTATCTAAAATACTAACTACTTGTTTTGTTGTTTACACAAAAACAAGCCGCTTCCTTCTGGTTTATTTTTAAAATAAACACATTGAACAATCTAATTTGCTAAACAAACCCATACGTCTTCGAACCCAGTGGAAAGAAAACAGCACAAGTGATTATGAAAAATGTGTCAGCTTGTAATTTGATACCTACGATACGACACATAACATTTGTCAATTCGTTATGTAAATCGTATTTTATTACATGGGTCTTAAATAGGTCAAGGTCAAAATGCTAACACTTAAGACGAGACTTTACAACATTTGTGTTTGTTTTTCTATAACAATAATCTACAATTAAAGTTTGTAATTTTTCAATTAAATTAAATAAATTTTTAAAAAAAACAAGTTACTAGGTTGGCACAATGAAACGAAATGTCAAAATTAAACGTCAAATTTTATTTTGTCTATTTCAAGTAATTTTAAGAAAGACGAGTTTTTAACATCTTTGACATGAAAATTAAAAGGGTTGCCAACAGTCTGAAATATACAAAAAATATTGTCGCCGTCGAAAAGCATATTTAGGACGTCCAATTTAATAAATGCGTTTGACCCGCTCTAAATTGGCCCATATTGTGTTAATATACTCTAATAAACATCAATTGTATTTAAAGAGGCTTCGCATCATCAATTTTACAGACACTTGGTCATTTTATAGTACTTTGTTAGTTTTAATACGCTGTGATCAATGCTAGCTTATTGATTGGAAACACATTAGCAGAATTTGTTTAAAAAATAAAAAATAGTTTTGGATAAATAAACTAATTAAGTACAAGTATTTTATTATATTGTTGTCACTGAAATGTATGTACAAAATGATACTACATATTCCTGAGAAAAAATGGGATACCTATAAATAAATTTACTTCTATAAAAACGTCGATAATATTATTAAACCACAGGGTTTTAAGGTTAAAAGTTCGTTTTTGATTTTATTAAATATATTAAAAAGAAACATTTTTGCACAACATTTTTGGGTTGGGTTGGGTAATATATCCGTCATAACCACTGGCATTACATTTTTTATGGGCGGATATATACGTCCTAGCCACTTAAGAGGTTAAATAAAACAAATAATATAGGTTTTAGAGGGCGCTGTCTGCGACATTGCATAGGTTTAAATGGTCACATCTGTTTTGCGCCTTAGTGCATTCACCTTAGATAATTGCATTTAAATTGTTCAGTGCAATTATTTAATTGTTATTATAAAATGTAACATTAAAAAAAAGTATATTACGATTCAAAAAATACCAAAACTTTTTAGGTATACTATAGTACCTATACAGGGTGTTATGTAATTAATGTAATATATTAAAATAGGTAGTAGACTAAAAATAATTAATAATAACCTTTATCCTACCAAAAAGTACGCCACTGATTGACTAGAAACTTTAGGCTAATCTGGTTGCCTAATTTAATTTATTATGTTATGGTTGGTAACAACCAGGTTTCCAGATTCTATCAAAAAAAAGTTGCCAGATTTTGTTTAAATTTAGCATAATTACAAAAATGACAAAATCAACAATGCAAATTGTTAATTTCGCGTTTTTATTAATTGTTTATTATGTCATTTTCTTAATGAAGGTAAATTCAAACAAAATCTGGCAACTTTTATGACAGAATTGAATTTGAATTCCTTTCAAATTTTAGGTTATGTTCTTAAATTGTAAATATCTTAACTAAGAAAGTGCTTTGGGATTTATTTACACAAATTGAATGTTTAAAGTTTAACCTGTGAACTTGTCCTAAAAAAAAAACGATGAAAAAATTAATTTTGTGGTTATGGAGTTTTTGCTTCAGCTAATAGCTAGATGAGTAAATAAATACAGAAGGGTATTAGAGCTTTAAGGGCATAACACTTTTCTATTTATTGAGTTTTTAATAAAAACTTTTTATTTATTTTTTGCAAGAAAAATTTTTAGTAACAATTTTTTACAACTGGCAGCACTTTGTTGGTTGGTATCTATGTACTCACAGAACACAAGTGTGTAACCAGTGACGTATCACAAAAAATATAAAATACTTATTATGATAAAAAATGGTTTTTAATATTTTTGTTATCTGGGATATTTCATGAATATTTTGTCAATATCCTATTTACACATTATCAAAGCATTGGAATGTTAAACTAAAAAACAAAAAACAACTGTACCTGCATTGACTGTGGTAAACAAAGCTTCATTTAACAAAGCCATTGATCCGGATTTGTGGGTATTGTTCAGAGAGGCAGTAAATCGAAATGAATAAAAATTTAGGAAACAAAACCTCATAAATTTAACACATCATTAGTTTAAATTGACAATGGCGAAAAAGCAATAAGTAGGTATCCATTTCTTGGTTGTAGGTAACTGAGAAATTTATTGCATAGGTTTTTATATGTAAATTTAGTAAAATAGTATAGTATTTTAGTTTAAAAATATCATTTTTGAAAAGGTTAACTTTTTTTTTATTTGAGGTTAATTTTTTGAAGAAAACCAGGGTTTGTAATTATTTTAACATTTTAACAGGAAATTATTTTAATGAAAGTTTTGTAAAGGTTTTATGCAATTTTGTAAGCATTTTGTTTATTTCATGAAAGGTTACAGATTATTTTGTTAGTGTTTAACAAATTATTTCGTTGAAAAAGTACACGTGATTTCAGGCAGTCAATCAAAACATTTCCCACTGACAATACGCATCAACAAGTTCAACTGTGCGTCTGCAACTTATGTTTCTGCTTACTTTATTCTAATTCGTAACGTTAAAGTTACGAAATACATCAGTAAGTGTTGTACTAGTATTGATAATTATATTGTATCAAATTTCTAATGATTTAAAATCGTGTGTTATTTAATTGTTTGTATTTATACACTCACAGGCAAAATAATCCACACAAATTTTCGATGAATTTCAATCGCAAATAACTTCTTTATTTGATGTCGGATTTAAACAAATATTAAAGAATATTATAGATAGAATGGAGAATCGCTCACATTTTAAAAATTACTTCAGAATACACGTACGTTTATAATATACTGGTTTAAACAAAAATATGTTTTTTACCATAAGTTTAAGACAGTGTAGAGTGGCAAAACCGTATATTGTTCTAAATTAAGTTTTAATTATCAAGTCACATCTATTCTTAACAGTTTTGTTTTTGGTTCACTTTGATATATTTATTTTTGTGGAAAATATGGATTTTTTAAAAAAACATTGCAATTTCCAATATTTTTCTTTATGAAGAACTAAGGTTGCTATGGTCCATTCATAGCCTATGGAGGATGACAGTGACAGTTTTGTTGAATCATCCCATACTTGGACATGTCATATACAGCTTTCAAAAGGTATCAAATTGTTTTTTGTAAATTAATGTGTTAATTTTGAGGTGTCTTCTTACTTTTAAAAATGTCTCCGACTGATGTTGCCCTTTGTACTTTACTTCTTGTGACGTTTAAAATACTTGCCACGTAATACTGTGACCGTCCATCCTGGATTAAATTAATTGCTCTGGCAACATCAGTCGGGGACATATCCATTTTTTAAAGGAAGAAGACACCTCAAAATTTACACATTAATTTGCAAAAAACAATTTGATAGCTTTTGAAAGCCGTGTATGACATGTCCAAGTATGGGATGATTCAACAAAACTGTCACTGTCATTCTCCATAGCCTATGAATGGACCATAGCAACCTTAGTTCTTCATATAGAAAAATATTGGAAATTGCAATGTTTTTTTAAAAAATCCATATTTCCACAAAAATAAATACCTATATCGAGGTGAACCAAAAACAAAACTGTTAAGAATAGATGTGACTTGATAAATAAAACTTAATTTAGAACAATATACGGTTTTGCCACTCTACAGAGTGTCTTAAACTTATGGTAAAAAACATGTTTTTGTTTAAACCTGTATATTATAAACGTAGGTCTATTGTTTAGTAATTTTTTAAAATGTGAGCGATTGTCCATTAATTTATCTACAATATTCTTTAATATTTTTTTAAATCCGAAATCAAATAAAAAAGTTATTTGCGATTGAAATTCATCGAAAATTTGTGTGGATCGATTATTTTGCCTGTGAGTGTATATTATACATTATATATTTGGTTAAAATGAACAAATATTGTTTTATTGTGTGCGGTTCCGGAATAGCACACCTAGAAGAAGCGGCGCATCCTTCTTATGTGGGGAATACAGTTAGCGGTGTCTCGCGGGACAAGTTTTTGTCGCAAAACATGCGGCTCGCCGATTGGAATTTTCAAAGAGATTGTTTAGAGCCTTAAACAGCACAAAGCCAACAGGATTCGTCGACAGCCGACTAATTCCCATCCGGCACAAAGAAGGCTTGCACGGAATCCATGGTGAATCGAATTACTCACCATGGGTCATCCGATTCTATGGAAGTTTATTGAGTAGGTACTGTAAAACTAGGCAAATAGAAATAGAAATTTGATGGATTTGCTTGAAGAAGTCAAAATTGTTTAATAGTATACAGGGTGTTATGTAATTAAGGTAATTTATTAAAATACTGAATAACTTTTGATATAAGGTGTAACGAAAAATTATTTAAAAAATATTTTCCCAAAGATAAAGAAAAAATATGCGTTGGAAGTTAAGAAGCATAAGAACTTAAGTCACATAAAAATGCCGCCAAAAACTGATTGCAGTTTCTTGTTCGGGAGCCTTTGGTGACTTAAAAATAATATTTACCAAAATCCTAGCTGCTGCTCTTTTCGAAATTTTTTGAAAATTTTTTTTTTAAATTTTTGTATATTTCAAAGTCTACCTTTGACAGAGTGCACATTTGTACACCGATTTTTATAAAATTAGAGTATATTATTGAGGAGACTTAAAAAATACTTTTTAATACTGTTCACATCATTTGATATGTTTATCAGGTTACAAAATGGCATTCTTATTAACCCTTTATAAAAAAATAGCTATTTAATAAAATTAAATAAAATATCGCTTAGAGAATATTTAAAATGTTTAATTTTTACTAGTTTTCAATTTTGAACGAAAAACTGGTTAAAGTTTTTTGATCGGCACTCTTTGGAGATTTAAAAACGATATTTACCAAAATTCTAACTGCTTTTTTTTAATTTGTTAAAACATCATTTTTTTATTAATTATTTTTTTATCGCAAACTCCTTTGCCAGAGAGTACACATTTGTACACCGATTTATATTGATTGCAGTTTTTTGTTCGGAACCCTTTGGTAACTTTAAAATGATATTTACCAAAATCCTAGCTGCTCCTATTTTAGAATTTTTTTGAAAATTCTTTTTTTTTCCTTTAGATTTATACAGGGTTAGCCAAAAATCACTTTTTTATATAGTAAAAAGCATAATGCACAAAAAAGATTTATCTCCAAAAAATGTTATTTTATTTAATTTTATTCAAAATCAATTTTTCTTATAAAGTCTTGATAAGAATCCCATTTTGTAGCCTGATAAACATAAAAATATATAAAAAAAACATGGGTGGGTATATATCTTTTTGCGTGTTATGCCAAAATCATTAATTTACGCTTTTGCTTTATTAAAAGAAGCGATGTTTGGCTAACCCTGTATATATTAAATGATGTGAACAGTATAAAAAAGTATTCTCCAAATCTCCTTAACAATATACTCCAATATTATAAAAATCGGTGTACAAATGTGTACTCTGTCAAAGGTAGACTTTAAGATAAACAAAAATTTAAAAAAAAAAATCAAGAATTTTCAAAAAATTTCGAAAAGAGGAGCAGCTAAGATTTTGGTAAATATCATTTTTAAGTCACCAAAGGGTCCCGAACAAGAAATACATAATACATTTAAAGCATACGAACTGCACATCATTTTTAAATAAGTAGGTAGTTTTTTCACAAAAGAGAGGAAGGCAGAAGTCTTACTCTAGCTAAATCGCCCACGTTATTTGTGTTTTACGTTGCAAGGAAAATACTAAAAAACTGGTTTAGTACTCAATTTCGATTGATTATTCTTTATATCATTGATTAAAAAACTAAACGCTTAAATGCTTATATTGTTACGTTAGTGTGTATTTTATAAAAGGGATCATGGTGAATTATTGTGTTTTTAATTGTAAATAAAATTTAATAACTAAATCGTTGCATTTTCATGTTTTGCCAAAGGATTAAATTTGGTAAGTACATTTGTTGGTGCAGAATTAACTAATGATAACTTTACCTAATATAATTTATATTTAGGTTTTGACATTTTTAAGAAATTAGTAAAAAATAATTTTTATGTTTAAGTTCTCTAAAAAACGCCGACAACTGCATTTTAACCAACAAAATATACCTACGAATTCATGGCAACATAATATTATATATAATACATAATATAATGGTATTTTACCGTTGAGTGAAGACTTTATTAATCAACGCTTTTAATAATGCTAAATGCTGTTTAAATTTAGACGACTTATTTGTTTGACGATTTTTACTGAATTGAAATGTTTACAGTTTTCACGTTAATCTTTACTGTATTTATTGTATCTAATAGATACAATTTATATTTACAGGGACTGTATGAAATTTATTTCTTCATTCGGATTAACACTGTTTATTGGAAAACCGGTAAAAACTCAACCCAGGATTTTCTCTCTTTATTCTCAAAAACGTTCGTTTGTAACATAATCGTTTTACAGCTGATTATTAAAAGTTATAGTTTTGTTACGATGATAACGGCCGAGTGGTGGCGCTACTAGCGAAGCTTTTTTAGAGTATAGCTACGCTTGAAAAATAGTATATTACACTACAAGGGCAGAAAGTGTGAGATTCCTGCACTGCGCGCCATGATGCCCAAAGCGAAGCCGAGGGCATCATGGCGCGCAGTTCAGGGCTCTCACACTTTCTGCCCGTGCAGTGTATACTATTTTTCTTACTACCTCGGCCAAAAATACAACCCGGCCGAAAATACGGGAAAAAATTAAATGTGTATTTATGTACTTATCTCCATTTAAAGAGCTTGATAAATAAATAACAGTAGGCCGTGAATTCAGCGGTGCCAATACAGTAAAAATAAAAGGTTGTATTTTAATTAACAAATTACTACTTTATAACAAATAAAAGTACTATTAAACACTTAAAACAACATAAAAAGTAAAAACATAAATTGTTTATTTGTTGTTATAATTGCAAAATTATGGTTTAAAACTGTAATATTTTTGTGTTTCTCATGTTGGCAGTACGAAATTTGAATGTTAAGCTCACGACTAAAAAATTTTTACTCCCGCTATTAGAGTGTGCGCGTATAGCTTGACCAATGCATAAAACGTAAACTTTCTGCCGTGGAATCGGGGACGAAACAACGTATTTTCGAGGTAGTAAGAAAAACTATTTTCTTCCACTTGCCATATTGAGTGGGTACATTGTCTTGAAACAAACGCAACCAAGTCTATAATTTCATATTACCTCGTGGTTTTCCGCATCCATAGGACGACTGACGTTTCGTGACTTGCTTTCTCGTGCCTTCGTTTTTTAAAACAGTAATTATGGTAATTCGTCCACCACATCGTGAGGAAGATGCTCTCTATACGTTTTGTATGCCTTTAAGTGTACATAATAAATAAATGTTGTTGACTCATTGATACATCAGCACACAATGCGATTTTTGTTCGTCAGTAGATTTTCCATACTGTTAAACAAGTCAAAACTCCCACTGGCTGCCTCTTGAATTGTAACTCTCGATAATCCCTGACAAGATAAACTTATATGTACCAATATCTTGTCTTATTATTTTTACGAAGACGTTGAAAGAGCACTTTATTACGCCTACGTTTTGAGTTTTATAATCGGGGGACCTTGGACCGTATCCAATTTTTATGATCGTCAAAGTACAAAAGAACATGTAAACAATCTTTTAAGTTTCTTGCAGGAACAACGGTAGCAGCACGTGCTAGGAAGCAAAAGGGTAATCCGTCTTTTTAAATTAGACGCGACTAATGTCAATGTACATCGGATACCGCGAATAATCAATGCCCGTGCCTACATTGTGGTCCTTATTTAGATAAAACCATAAAGATAGCCTGCGAATTAACAAGACAACAAATAAAAATGTATACTTAATGTTTTGTTTGCAAATTTATACGAAATACGAGTCATCAACACTTAAAATGCTCTGCATATAAAACAAATCTTGACTAGACCTGTAATTAATCCATGTAATATCCCCTAACTTCAATTAATTAAAAGTATTAATTGGGTTAAATTTTTAAGTAAGATTGTTATATTATTTTTGAAAGTAAAGTTCATTTTTTTTATCTGGACTGCGGCAACGTTGCAAATTTAGGGTTTTGGTTGATAAATACAGTTGGTCGCATTGATTAAAACAAACTAAGCTAGTTATAAATTTAATTGTGGTTATGTATAAATTATTGTAGTTGTTAAGTTGAGTTGTCGAAATTCGTAGTTAAAAATGCAATTAATTTGGCTTTGGTGGTGCTTGGATGAGTAAAATCATATAAAAAAAGTAGTTAAATATAGGTTGCTTTACAACCCAGAAGAGAAAGTATTCCTAGCGGATAATAATCTTGGCTTTGAAAAGAATTTATATAAAAGAAATTTAAATTTTTTGTGAACGTAAATGTTGTCCAATGGTGAATAATGTGAAAATAATGTGTGATGTAATATTTATAAAACCAACTTTTTTACTCCAAAAATGTCCATAAGGCCATGTTCTTTTTCTTCCATTGTGGCATTTGACATAATTTCATCAAAATGAAGTTTTGCCCTCAAAAGGGCTTTTACATTTGAATTCGTTGCTATTATTTTTGGTATAGTTATCTTTTTATTTATAATTGACAAGTAAATTATCAATAATAAATATTATTGTCAATTTGACAGTGTCAAAGTATTTAATTAAATTCTTTAGCGGAAGTACCATTTTTAAATACTAAAAATACTAAGTCAAACTGGCATAAGCCACCAACCTAACAAAAAACACGAGTCCAGATAAAAAAATGAACTGTATAAAACATTTGAAAAAAATATTAAAAAAAAAACGTGTGACGGCCCTTAAGTATTTAAATATAAAGTTTTGTTTAAGATTAGACAATCCTTAAAAAATTACAGGATAAATTACTCCAGTCCCCTTCAAGTGTTTAGACGTATTTTTATTTTTATTTTAAATTTTATTTATTTTGCAGTAATATTTCTAAATATAAAGACGTTTTTATTATTAAAATAAATAATTTTTAGTTAATACACGTATCATTATTTAAAATTTTATTGATTTTAAATACAAAATAGATAGATAGATTTTTTGAAACATTGCTAAAAGTATCTTAAAATTATATAGATACATTTTATTTTTAACGAACTTCTTGCATAGTTTTTAAATAAATATTAGTTTGTAATCAATTAAATAAAATTTTAAATCTTGAATCTTTTAATAAAAAAATATTGGGTTATAGAAAAAATCTTGATTTAAGAAAATTATTGCCTTATTTCAATATCACATGTTTTAAGAAAATTTATTCTTGAATTAAGTATCTTTTTTATTTAAGAATACCACTAATTTATTTTTAAAAGAACAAATTTTTGCTTTAAAACAACTAATTATTTGGTTAAAGAAAATACATTTTCTTGAATTAAGTAAATATTGCTGCCTTATTTCAAAAATTATATATTCTTGCTTTTAAACAATCAAAGTTTTATTTAAAGAAATTTAATTTTCTTACATTAAGAAGAGATTCTTGAAGTAAATCAACGTGAATTAAAAAAATATTTTACTATTTTAAAGAATATATTCTCTTCGTTATATATGAGACAAAGATTGTTTCAAATATATTTATTTGATACAAGAATATTTTTTTCCAGTGTAACTTGCAAATTAAAAGAAGTGATTATTGCTTATCTTTTTCAAACCAAATGGATGCTATTTTCAAAGACAGGAAAATTAACTACTAGATTTTTCACAAAAAGTTTGTACCTAACAGCGAATATTTTATTTTTTTGTTTTTTTATTTACCCCTTATTTTTTTAAATTTCAAAAATTCTGCTTAGTTAAAAATAATGTATGATTTAATATTTGTAAAACTTTTTTCATCCAAAAATATCCAAACTACTACAAAGAATACTAAATCAAACTGGCATAAGCTACCAACTAAATAAAAAAACGAGTTCAAATAAAAAAAAATTAACTGTATGTATGTATGTAAACAAACATCTTGTTATATTGGCCGACAAATATACCGCTTCTCTTATCATGTAAAGAAAATGTTTAAATATAAATATAATTAGCTATTAAAACGCAATAAATATTAATAAAAAAACAACTCTAAACAATTTACAGTTTTGTTATAATAGCGTCGTATCATTGAAAATAATAGCATGAAACCAATAAAGCGAAATAATTCAATTGTGCCTCGTAAAGCACCCTCCTAAGCCATTGATAGCGCTTAGTATTCGCCGTAAACATTCTTAACGTGAATTAATCCTCTTACGAAAAGGATCACAAAATAATACCTGCATTCTGTATTATTTACAGAACATAATGAGCCTAAGGCGATTAAAAGGTTAACGCCAAACTCCCATTACAACAATAGACGAGAATAAAAGATTTGCGGTACTCACGTTTGTGCTGAGCTGAGAAGTCAAAGTGTACACTTTTTCCTGAGCTTCCGTCAGTTCTCTCCTCAGTTTTCTGATCTCGTGAGCTTGCTTTTCTTCGGCTGAAGAGTACAGACTCGATGCGGTCGATACCAAAGATATAGAAGAACCGTGCACTGTAAATAAATAAATATTTATATTAAAAGTAATAATTTATTATGTTTTGGTTGGTAACAACCAGCGTTTCCAGATTCTGTCAAAAAAGTTTAATTACCAAAAAGACAAAATCAAAAATGCAAATTCTTAATTTGTTAAATATGTCATTTTTGTAATGAAAGTAAAATCAAATAAAATTTGGCAAATTTTATGACAGAATCTAATGCATTTCTTTTAAATTTTATGTTATGTGCTTAAATTGTAAATATCTTAACTAAGGGAAGTGCTTTTGGATTTATTTACACAAATTGAATGTTTAAAGTTTAACCTGTGAACTTGTCCTAATTTCATCTGAGTAAACAGAAAGAAAAAACCGATGAAAAAACTGATTTTGTGGTCATGGAGATTTTGAAATCCCAACCAGCATTTTAAGTAAAAGCGTAGAGCTTTGAGGCAATATTACTTAATTTAAGTAAATATTTTGTTAAATTAACCTTAAAAATTTACTTTGAAGTAAAACTTTTTTTAAGGTTATTTAATAAGTTTTATTTATGTCATTTTTTACCTATTTTAATAACCCTTAATTTCAACACTTTAAAGGTTTATGAGGGACGTAATTTTTACGAAAGAAAATTACTTATAAGAGTATTTCACCTAAAGGAAAATTTAACGGTAATTTTAACGTCAGAATTTTTACTTATTGTAAATGTTACTCATAAGTCATAACTTTACGACATTAAGACCACTTTATAACCGTAAATAATTCCTATTCGCCTGGTATTTTTTAGGGTTATTAGTGGTAATAAATACTATTAATATTGACTAAACAAGGAAAAATAAACTTAAAGTGAAAAATAAAACTTTAAGGAAAAAATTTTTTCAGGTCGCCTTAATGAGTTTTTAAGATGGCATCCATTACTTATCTAAACATTTATATAATATTATTATTTAGGTATTTTTTCATAAATATTTTATTAAAATATAATAAGGAAAGTTTTAGTTATTAAAAAATGATTAAAACTAAATGATTTTTAAAAGGTTTTATAAAATTTTGTTTTAAGTTTTGTTGAATTTTTAGCCAAGCAATAATTTTTCTTAAAACCGTAAAATATTTAGAGGGCATATAATTTTTAAGATGTATCGTGCCTATTTTTATCAATAAAATAATGTGCGTTTGAGTTTTAATGCAAAATATTATTAGTTTTGACAATTTAAGTTATATTTTTTAATTTTACTCTAGGGTGGCCTTTATTACTTTGTAAGTATCATTTTGTAAAATATAAATTAAAAGAACAAAGAAATTACGAATGTCAATGTTTTAGAAAGAAATAGCAAACAGAGTAATCATAGCGTTATTTTTACGTAAATTTGTGGCATTTATATTGTTTTTATTACGTTAATCTCTTAGTGGATCAAAAAGGTTATTATGTAGGTAAAATAACAAAATAAACCATTCCAGAAATTTGGTAATTTTTCGTATCTATATCGTTATAAAACCGTTTTGGTTAACCATAAAAAATACTTTAAAGTTGACTTAGTAGTAAATTTGTAGTTATTTAAACTTCAAATGCTGCTTGGGATAGGTAATAATATTTTTGTAATATTTTCAGGTATTCAGTAGGTATTTTAATGTATTAGGTACATTAATTACATAACACCCTGTATTTCTTTCTTGATACGTTTATCGAACAGGAAAAATATTTTTTTTTTGGATTACACCAAACTAAAACTGCTTAAAAGGATTTTAATGAGAAAGAGTAACAAAACGCGTTTTTTTTTTAAATTTTTCAAAAACATCTGTTAAAAACAGCGCGTCGTAAATCCCCACAAAGCTATATATATAGTAAAATCATTGCATCAAGTGAAAGTGGTAGTGCAACTACAGGACGATAGATGGCAGTTACATGAATAATACCATAGGGTCCCTAGATTTGGGACCTTAGAATACCAAAATGTCAAAAGTCAGAGTTTTTTAACCTATATGATGCACCGCCAAAAGTATGTTTTTAGCCATTTTTAAAGACATTTTCAGCTATAAAACCCAGAAATTTTGCCATCATATATTTTGTTAAATATTCTAATGTATAATTAATAATAATCCTATTTACCTCTCTAACAACTGTTAAAGGTAACAAAGGTCCATTATTATCCCGTTCTGCCTCAAAATAGCGTATTAAGGATAATACCAACTCTTGACTCCGACTATTTAAATGCTTCGGCATTTTAAATACAGGAAAAACAAAAAAACGATATATAACAAACACAAAAACGGCAATGAAAACTTAAACGATATAAAATAACACAAAGAACAAACAAAATAAACGAAATTATACACGAATTAAACGAAATATTCAAAAACACAACTGACAGCTTCGCAAATTCTAAAACGTCAATTGCAATTGCTGCCAACTTAATATGGTTAAAATGCATTACAATATTCAATTACAGACTTCGTTTTATACATTTAGTGTTGGTACCAGTGTACGTTGTTTTCTTTTAAATTAACAACAATAGAATTAAAATTACCTTCGTCATTCTTCGGCTGGTGCCTCGGCGCGCTGGACAACGTCGGTGACAAAGGAAAGCTGCGCCCATTTCCAGGAGCAGGACTGGTCGGTTGCGACCAATGGCTGAGCGAGCCTATAGGCAGGCAGTAGTACGGTTCCGTTTCCGGCTCGGTGTTGTTCCTGTGCAACATTGACGGATACAGTTTTTCGCTTTTCGTCGATCTGCAACAACCCATAGGAAATGACAGATAAAGAGAAGGAAGCAACGTAAACCGGAGAGGTAAAGAAAGCGATGTTTTTCGGCAATATTTGTTCAATATTGTGTGCAGAATGTTGAAAAACACAATTAAAGCGGACAATACAAGTGCGAAGCAACCAAAGCCCGACGAAATATCCATTCAAGAATTTGGTAATGTTAGGCAACCGCATACATTTTTGTCGTCTGGGTTGCCTATTCGGTTAACTGCAAGAGTACGTATAGTTACAGAAAATAGTAATGTCCATTTGAATACTCAATTGTAACTGTTAAAAATATGTCTATATTTAGAATTTACTACCTGCTCGTATTGAATTAATTATTTTGGGTGTATTACATATTTAACCGAATTTTTATTAAATCGTTAATTTTTTTAAATATTTTTTTATATTTTTATTAAACATATACATTTATTTTATGAAAAACTTTTAAAAAGAACTTGTTAGGCTTAAAATAATATTATCAAGTTGTAGTTTTTTAAAACTTACTTAACATTTTTGAGAACTAGCAATAATTCAATAGAAATAAAAAAACACATTTTATTACTTGTTGCACGTTTATGTGTTAAAATTAAAAAAATATATTTGAAATTTTTATATTTGGTATATTTTTAAATTAAATATACTATAGTATATCTTATAAGATTTATCAAAAAACGTGTGATAAAATTATAATACTCGTAAAAAAATTAACATACCTATAAAACTATAATAGTATATTATGTATCAAGTTTGATAAACGCCATTTTATACACGAATTTAATTTAGGCACGAGCGAGCTTGCGAGCGAGTGCTTAAATTAATGAGTGTATAGAAATGTTTATAAATGAGGTGCATAGGTACTATACTTTTTCTACGACAAATACTTATTATTATCTTAAAATGATTTAAATCAAAAATTTGTATAGAGCGCCATCTATGAAACAACAGGGGAATCTGTGTGTCACCGTCAAATGTCACATTTTTATATTTTATAAACACAGATTATAAAGGTTATAAATCGAATTGTATTTCTTGAAAATTGACAGTTTTTCACAGTGAAAGTAAAGAAAATGTTTTTTGAGCACTTTACAGTGGAGTCCGTGCCCGAATTTAAGTTATAGTTTACTGCCAGTACAATGTTCATATAAACTTTTCAAATATTGGCGTTGAGAAACTATTTAATACTTTTGTATTTTTGTATTAAGACAATAAAATAAATTTCACATTTAGTATTATTTTACAAGAAAGGCACTATATTTTAACGATTGTATGACATTTGACAACTGTCAACTAACTTAAAACTAACTTCAGCCCGTGACTAAAGCGCCATAAAGCTACAACTTGTCAATGTGTATTTAAAAGGTCACTTAGTGTCATGGAAACATGTACGATAAAGGGCGTTTTAAAGGTGGGAGTAGAAAAAATAAATTATAAAACATATATAATATTTAAATTATTTTAAAATCAATTTTTTCCTTAAATATTTAAATGGTTTAGATTATTGCATAAAAGCTTAAAAGTCGAATAAAATGTGCGTAGAAAGAACGATAAATAGCAGGTAGGTAGAATTATTGAGTTTAAAAATAAATATGTTAATTTTATTACCAAAACCCGAATGCCTCCGAACAATTACAATGGAGCATTCAAATGGACATTACTATTTTCCGTAACTGTACCATCGCCCACATTAAACCGAATTTAACATTTTAAACATAATTTTGCTGCACCACTTTATAACGTGTGTTATGGTATGAATTAATATTTCGTCAAGTGGAAAAAGTTTCAAAATAAGTAACAAAAGCTGTTCCGCACGCTCTGTACCTTGGAAAAGTCCGTTCACGTAGATAGCTAGTAAATAAAATTTATTGTAGTTATAGATATTAAAGAAAATAAAGAATTTTTATTTATATATTTTGAAATTGACCCAACCAGGAGAATGTTAAATGTGAATTTTATGTATACAGGTCTACAGACGGTTTAAATGCTTTAAATTTGAATTTAAGAATTGTCAACAATACATTTAAAGCATACGAAGTGTACATCATTTTTAAATAAATAATTAGTTTTTTCACAAAAGAGAGGAAGGCAGAAGTCTTACTCGACAATTTTTTTTCAATTGCACAGCTAAATCTCGCACGATATTTGTGTTTTACGTTGCAAGGAAAAAACTAAAAAACTGGTTTAGTACTCGATTTTGATTGATTATTCCTTATATCATTGATTAAGAAACTCAACGCTTAAATGCTCATATAGTTACGTTAGTGTGTGTATTTTATCTAAGGGATCATGGTGAATTATTGCGTTTTTAATTGTAAATAAAATTCAAGAACTAAATCGTTGCATTTTCATGTTTTGCCAAAGGATCCAATTCGGTAAGTACATTTGTTGGTGCAGAATTAACTAATGATCAGGGCCGGCAGAAAACATTTAGCCCGAGTGGGTAGTTAGGCGGAGAAAGGGGGTATTATAAAAATATATTGAAAAATAAGGAGCTTTAAAATGTAACAATAGAAAGTCATAAATAACAATGCATTTTTGTAGATTAACAATTTTTATCTAAAATAGCAAAAACAGCCGTTCTTTTTTATTGCGAACAATAAACTCATTTATTAGAGTATCCATATTGAGTTTATCTGCTAAATCAGAGAAATAATGCAAGATTGCTACGTGATTTAGTCGATTTTGTGCCATTGTTGATCTTAAATAATTTTTTAAATGACGCAAAACTGAAAAACTTCTTTCGTTGGAACACGAAGATCCTGGAATTGTAATTATTAATTGTAGAAATCGCATAAATTCCGGAACAATGTTCATGTAACATTTATTTTCCGAGTGGGTATATACCTACTCAGGAATTTTTCCAGTGGGTAGTAGTACCTATACTACCATGGTCTTCCGCCGGCCCTGCTAATGATAACTTTACCTAATATAATTTATATTTAAGTTTGGACATTTCTTAGAAATTAGTAAAAAATAATTGTTGCACAAACATAACCTTAAAATCGATCATTTTTATATTTGAGTTCTCTAAAAAACGCCGACAACTGCATTTTAAACAACAAAATATACCTACGAATTCATGGCAACATAATATTATATATAATACATAATATAATGGTATTTTACCGTTTAGTGGAGACTTTCTTAAACAACGCTTTTAATAATGCTAAATGCCGTTTAAATTTAGACGATTTTTACTGAATTGAAATGTTTACACTTTTCACGTTAATCATTACTGAAATGTGTATTTATTGTATCTAATAGATACAATTTATATTTACAGGGACTGTATGAAATTTATTTCTTCGTTCGGATTAACACTGTTTATTGGAAAACCGGTAAAAACTCAACCCAGGATTTCCTCTGGAAATACACCAAACAACACTATATGTAAAAATAAAATCCGACATAAAACATTTCTGGAAACTGATTCTGATGTGGAGACAAAAAAACCGACTGTAGACCTGTTTTATGACTGTTTGCCTGAAAAAATCTACCTGATACTGTTACTCCTGCTAAGCCTGGATGGCGAATCCCTTAGCAACCTGGTGTGTGTGAGGCTGCTCCTGTGGCCAGGCAGACTGGTTAGGCTTTCCAAACTATCGGTTTCCGACAACCTTGGAGCGACGGAATACGTGTTACTAAAACAAAATAAATCAAAATAAAAACATCTTCACTCAATGATGTCTATGGGACATGCCTGTGCCTAGGGTTGGGACAGTTGAAATTTTCAAATAAAAATTTCAACTTTGAAAGTTTCAAACTTGAAATATTTCATTTAGTTGGAAAAGTGAAATTTTTAAAAATTTCAAATGAAATTTTCAATCCGAAAATTTCAACATTGCCCGTGAAAGTTTCAGAAATTTCATTATGCATAAATTAATTTAAATAATTTAATTCAGTTACCAATTTAATTTGTAAATTAAATCAGACTTTTAAAAGTCATGATTAATTTAAACTTTTACTTTTGCTATAATTGCATCGAAAAACGCATAAAAAATGCCTTTGGCTCATAAAATTTTGATGAAGTTTCTTCAATTTTCGTAAAGTTTTAGTAAAATATATAAAATTAATAAATAAATATAAATATAAAACAATGAAAGTGGCACAATCTCATTAGCTTACCAAAAAGTGCTATATCTCTTTTAGTTTTAGTAATTTTAAAATATTTTAAAAGGAAATCTCAAGAAATTTTTGGTAAGCATAGGTATTTACTATTTATTTTATTGGTGCAGGGGCCCACAGAGAGGTAGGAGGTAAGAGAGGCAATTTGCCATGGTCCCCGAGTGTGCTTATTTCAATATTAATATATTACACTTAAAGTGATTGAACTTTATTGAAAGTTTCAATAAATTTCATAAATTTCATGAAATTTCAGAAATTTAGGAAATTTTAATAAATTTCATAAATGTCATGAAAATTTCAAGTGAAATTTCAAGTACAAGCAAAAACAGGGCTCCCACGGTTAAATTACAAATTTTATTTAGAATTTAGGAGGTTTTTGGAGAATTTTAGGAGAAAAAAGTATGCAAATGAATTTATTCAATTAAATAAAAACAACTCTACACTATGCTTAAAAAATAAGAAAAGAATAAGTAATTCTTTTTAACAAAAATATAAATAAATATCACTTCTTTTGTACAAATAGGTTATATTGACTAGTTTTTTAACCAAATCGCTCGACGAGTTTTTTTTTAATAAAACGAAAAGTGAGGTAAAATTACTACTTTTGTATATACAAGTAGAAATTTCACCACTTTTAATTTTATTTAAAAAAGCGTCGATAGCCAAAGTTTAATGATGTCATATTTATATTTTGAAAAAAAAAATTAACAGTTTAGTTAATAACTAACAATAATTGTAATGTTATTGTTACTAAAAATTCTCATAATAGAAAAAATATTAAGTGCATGATACAGCAAAATATTCTTTAGATTGTTTACTATTTTAGCTATCATTTAAAAGAAAATTAAAAATCATTTTGTTTGATATATAACAGGGTATATTTTTGTCGAAAATTAACGAAATATGGCTAAAAATGACAATTTTGTAGAAGTCTAGGAGCTGCTACATGGATTTTGTTTTATGGTATATTTTGTTGTTTTTTAAGAAAAATGTAGGTTGTGATCTATATCATTTTAAAAAGAATTTAATAAACTAGAACTCAAAAATATATATTTTTTAAATTACTTTTTAAAAAAGAAATTTTTTAGCACAACTAGGTACCTTAATTAAACGCAGTCAAGTTGGCCTACTTATATTTAATTTTTAGGAGTTTTAGGAGATTGGTGGTAATTTAAGCCAAATTTTAGGAATTTTATGAATTTTAGGAGGTGTGGGAGCCCCGCAAAAAGTGAAATTTTCCCAACCCTACCTGTGTCTGAGCCAGGGCGCGTAAGGGCTGGAGTTCTCTATGGCTTGAGTATCGGACAGGGATCCGTCGCTGACCTTCGGTCTCGGCTGGTGCCTCAAGATCAGGCCGTAATCGTGTTGGCCGGCGCCTTTCGGGAGGCTCTGCGAACCCATCATCAGCCGTTCGCGAACCGATTGGCTCAGCTGCGAGGCTGCGTTACCTGTCAGGGAATAACTCTTGAATTGCTGTGGACTTGCTTCTGAAAGTATCGATAATGAATAAAAGAAATCGAAAAAATACGAAGTTATGTTTGTGCAAAAGTGCTCGTCAGTTTTACTCTTACTTTCTTAGAAGTCCCAGGACCAAAAGCCGGTTAATGCTACTTTTCTGATCAAAAGTAATTTGTGGTCTTAATAATAATTTAATAAAATCACGAGACCGCTTAGCGGTCGAGGGGTTTTATTTTTAATTATTTTGCATGAAACCCAGCGCCGGATTTAGGGGGGGTCTTTGGGGGTCTATAGACCCGGGGCGCAAGCTTACAGGGGGCGCAAAATTTTTGACTGGAAATTTTTGTTTTTTACTACAACCTAAAGGGTTTTCCCCTTTTTTATTTTTTAATAAAAAAATTATTTAAATTATAACCGTGATTGTTGCCATAGTATATTATTATATTATATTATAGTATATTATTATCTATGCATAGTATACGAAATATGTCATGTCACGTATTACGTAGGGCGCCCGACAAGTTGTTGGGCGACAAGAACTTTAGTTTGCAGAAATTGTTTATTTCCACCGATGCGATGCGTAAGGGCGTAAAGGTTTTTTAATATAAGAATATTTTATTACACTACGAACAACTATTAATTTAAATTAGTTTAAAACTATAGTTATATACACTATCAGTCATATATATATGTATGTATATATACAGTATAGGAATTAGCCTATTGAAAGATGACGTCAATATTGCGATAAACAAATTTGCTTCTCTAAAAGCACGCAAAGTTGAGTTGGGAAAATGTTAATTTTCTTATTTAGGTATTTGTTTTTTATATAGTTTTTGTTTATGTTTTTAGGGTGGCAATATTTTTTCGACATTTTATTTTATTTCGGAGCTCACATGAAACAATTTAAGTTTAAAGTATTCAAGTTTTAACTCAAAAAAAAAAATAAACGTCGCTCAAAAAAATCAACTAAATTGGAAAAATAGTTGTGGTTACAAGATCAAAATTATTAAAAAAATCAAGAAATGTATTTTAAAAATATTGAGCGACCAATAATATTTTGACTTAAAAATGTATTATGTTCCTATACGACCTACAAAAAAAATAGTGAGAAGCCAAAGATTTTGAGAAAAAAGGTTGGTTTAAAAAAGTTTTGAGCGACGTCTAAAATTTTTTTATCTGTTGAAACTCAAATACTTTAGACTTATTTTTTTATTTGATCTCCAAAATAAAAAAAAATTCGAAAAAATACTACAACCCTAATGTTTATGGTTAAATAAAATCCTTTTGTTAACAAGTGACATTTCTTTGAATTTATTATGTAGGTAGGGGCGGAAAATTTTTATTAGACCCGGGCGCAAATTTTTATAATCCGGCGCTGATGAAACCATATTCCAAAAAGAAAAATCAAATAAAAAACTTACTGAGCATAGTTTGATAGATTAAATTTATAGGTTGAGTGATATACTGCCCAACTATGGAGAAAGGCAGTAACTGCTAAACAAGAAATCTGGGGAAAATTGGCATAAACTAAATTTTTATAAAAAGCCGTAGATATTTAATTGATTTATTTAACGTATGAGATAGTTTACTGCATTTCTTAGTTGAATTAAGATACCAAATGTCCATAGCTTTTTCATAGCACAAGAAAACGCATTAAGATTTTTTTTGTAGTTACTGCCTTTCTCCATAGTAGGGCAGTATACGTCTAAATTATTTCTCGAATTAAAGGAAACTATTTGACAATTCATAAAATCTGACGCATGTGTCAAAATTTATAAATATTTTTTTAAAGAAAGTTCCATTAATTTAAGGTATCTAATAAGTAATAATTGATATTTCGTAAACTAGATAACTTATTTTTTATTGTTTTTTAAAAAATGCTTGTTAAAACTTGTAAATAACTCCATAAAATCGTAAACAAAAATCCAATATGGAGGCTAAAATTTAATCGCTGTTAAATAGTTCTAGTGATTTAATCGCTTATTTAAACGAAATTTATTCGAAAATTCAAGGCTTTTGATTGGTTCATATTATAATGAGGGAAATAATCAGAAATAAATGCTCTACAAAAAAGTATTTTATGTTTTTTTTTCGTATCCTATCCCTTCAAAAGATATCTTAGGTCAAAGTTTGAAAAGTTATGAACAAAATAATTTTGCAGAATAATAATAAGTTTTGTTTAATATAAAGGGTTTTTTTAACTTTTCCCCTAAATAATTCATTGGTATAAATGTTTTAATGTAATTATTTATATGACAAATAAATGTTTTTAATGTCTCATCCAAGAGGCTTGGATACCATAATACTTTTTTAAAAATTAATATTTTGAAATAAAATTTCAGAACAAAATGTAAAATAGTTAAAAGCTTATTTTAATTTATAAGAAAGAACACAAATTTATAAAAATATTTAAAAAAATAAAAGTAAAATCAATATTTTTTACGGTGTCTGGTTATTAAAAAAAGGTAAAGTACAGGGTGTTATGTAATTAATGTTATATATTAAAATACTGAATACCTTTTGACATAAGGAATAAAGAAAAAATATTTAAAAAAACATTTTTCCAAAGATAAAGAAAAAATATGCATTAGAAGTTTTTTATATTTTTTGTGATACGCCACTGGTTACACACTTGGTTTATCTTTGCACACTTGTATTTTGTGAGTACATAGATACCAACCAACAAAGTAGCTATGCGTTGCCAGATGTAAAAAATTGTTACTAAAAATTTTTCTTGCAAAAAATAAATAGAAACTCAATAAATACACAAGTTTTATGCCCTTAAAGCTCTAATACCCTTCTGTATTTATTTACTGATCCAGCTATTAGCTTAAGCAATGATTAGAAAATTTAGTACCTTTGAAATTTGAAATCCATAACCACAAAATTAATTTTTTATCAGTTTTTTTCTCTGTTTACTCAGATGAAATTGGGACCAGTTCACAGGTTAAACTTTAAACATTTAATTTGGGTAAATAAATCCAAAAGCACTTCCCTTAGTTAAGATATTTACAATTTGAAAACATAACCCAAAATTTAAAAGGAATGCACTAGATTCTGTCATAAAAGTTGGCAGATTTTGTTTGAATTTACCTTCAGTACAAAAATGACATAACCAACAATTAATAAAAACGCCAAATTGACAATTTGCATTGTTAATTTTGTCATTTTTGTAATTAAGCTAAATTTAAACAATGTTTGTCAACTTTTTTGAAAGATTTTGGAAACACTGTTGTTACCAACCATAACATAATAAATCCACCAAATTAACCTAAAGTTCCTAGTCGATCAGTGGCGTACTTTTTGGTAGGATAAAGGTTATTATAAATTATTTTTAGACTTTGGAATTTAGAAAAAAAAAGTTTCAGTTGCTTCTTTATGGACCATAAGGAACAACCCATTTTAATATATAACATTAATTACATAACACCCTGTTTAGTTGCGATTATATTTAAAACGTTTACATTTATCAAAAAAACTAAAAAATATATAATATATAAAATTTTTCTGGCACAAAATATAGCTTATTATGGGTAAAAAATGCTTACAAAAGCTGTTTTTTGTACGATAAACGGTTCCGGAGATATTCGAAAAAAACGATTTTTTTTCTAAAATTTCAACACCCTGTATCGTAGAAGTTAAGGAGCTACCCCTTCAAAATCTCCACCAATTATAAGTAAAAAAAAATTTTCTGGCACAAAATAAAGCTTATTCAATAATATTCATACATTATGAAACACCCTGTAGGGCAAAGTGTTAAAGTGAGTTTAGACTTACTTAAAGCTTGCTGCGCCTGTTGCTGCTGGAGATCACTGGAGCAAGTTTGGGTGCCTCCAGACACCTTCACCTTGGTCCTCGGAACTGCCGAGACTGAGGCAGTCTTTCCAGACTGGTTCGGTATCGCTGAAAAAGGACATCGAGCGAGATTATTGTACAGCGACTACGAGCTTGTTCGAGGAAAATCGCAATTACGTGGAAAAGAAGCCGGCTATAGCGAGACTTGATAGGATCTGTAATCGAGTTCGGATTTTCTATACCGCTCTATAATTAGGTTTAATCTGCCGGGAAATGCGATTAAGGTGCTTTAATAAACTGCAAATACAAGATTTATAACAGGTTTTCACGGTCACTACAATTTATTTTTAGAATTAAAGCTTTTAAGTCTGTCTATTTATCTACTCCTACATTGACGAGCTGTGACTTTATGGCGTTTTAATCACGTACTGAAGTTAGCAACAGTGGCTTTTGGGCATTTTAGTTACGGGCTGAAGTTAGCTTTATTATAAATTAGGAAAAAGTAAGGTTAAATCCTTTTAAAGTTGGCAGATGTCAAATGTTTATTTAACAAATACAATTATCATTATCGTGTTTTCATGACACTAAGTGATTTTAGTCACGGGATGAAGTTAGCTTTAAGATAGTTGACAGTTGTCAAATTTCATATAATCGGTAAAATAAAGTGTCCTTTGTAAAATAATACTAAATGTGAAAATTATTTTACTATGTCAATACAAATGTATTAAATAGTTTCTTAACGCCAATATTTGAATAGATTGTTTGTAATGTACCTTTTGATTACGCCGTAGTAGTGCAGTGCCTATAAAACATTCTCTTCTCTTTTAGTGTGAAAAACTGCTTCTATATCAATTGTTAATCTATTTTCAAAGGATAAATTTTTATTTACACAGAAAAATTGACATTTTAAGGCCGGTAGATTGTTAAAAATTCTAACGCGAATTCCAATAAACACAACTGTCATTTTTTGAACCTTTAATATAATCATATTTTAATATTTTAAAGTATCAATAATTGTTTAATAAAAGTTTAATTAAAATTAATAACGGGCAATGTTAATGGCGACAATCACGTCAACATTTTTTATTGGGATGGTTACTTTGTTTTGGTATAGATGTCGCTTTATACAAATAATTAATTTAAATAATTTTAAGTAGGTAATAGGAGTAGAAAATAGTATATTAAAGAACTAATGTCATTTTGTCGCACAAAAGGTCTTATGACATGAGTTCTTTATGCTATTTTATTTATTTTGCAAAAATTCGATAAAAAAAATAATTTTACACCTTAAATTTAATTTGGTCGAATTTTACTTTAGATACTTGGTATCACAGTCATTGGTTTGACAGTTAATGTCAAAATCGATTTGCCATGCCGTCCTTAATTTACTTATTTACAATAAGCGGCTGTTAATGTTAAAGAAGAAAAAAAGGATTTTCTTTGGTGTTAAACAAAATTTATTGCCAGAAAAGTCTCGTAAGTACTAGAAAAATCATAATAAATAAAATCATAAAAATATTATAACTAATATGCAAAATATTATGCTGTTTAAAGTATAGCCAACCTATAAAATAAGCCCAAAAAAAAATAAAATGACGTTTATCAAACTATTAAAAGTAAAATGTATAAAAAAACAGGAGAAGAGAGAAGAGAGAACTTATTCAGACGACTGGAGTTATTAAAAATACCAAGGCAATGTTTCTTTCATTCAATTTTTATCACATTTTAGAATACAATTTTTTTAAGTCAAATTATTTTAGAGCAGTGTTGCCAGGTTGCTTTTTATTAAAGCGGGAGATACAAATAAAAAACTATAGTTCTTAAATACTTTAACTTTCTTTTACATACTTTTGATATCGGATAAGATTTTGACGCTAGCGATTTTAATAACTTAAAAAATCGTTTTTATGGCAAAAATTGAGGTCGAAAATTTACATATCATCCTGGGAAATGTTTAAATCAAACAGATAACTCCAGTCCTTTTTACAAAAAAAACAAGCTAATGTTGATAAAAATACAGGGAAAAGTTTTTTTTAGTGGAAGACCAAAATTCAGCTTTTTGACGATTTTTATTGTATTTCTTTTCTTTTATTTTGTAATATATTTATTCTTTAATGAAAACTTAAACAAAGTGCATGATTGGAATTTTTTGAGCTTTTCAAAATTTAAATTTGACTTGACTCCGCAAACGTGAATTCTTTTGTTTCTCGTGTTGGCATAGTGACATTTTGATGATATTTTTTGATATTTTAACAAGGTATTTTTATCATGGTTTTATTTAGTTAATAAAAAGTGTAAAATGAGTAAAAGAAGTAGAGAGTTCGAGTGCGTAAATATCCCGCACAATCTGGGCGACGTAAGTGATGAGCACGGAGAACGTTTTCACCAGCAAATGAAGGCTATGGAGCGGCGGTATCACGGCTTCTGGGATGCAGCCATGATGGGTGATTACATTTGGTCCCTCATACGAGAAACGGAATACGAAAGCAACAAAAAACAAAGGAGCCAGATTTTTTTTAACCTATGCTTATTACAACAAAATAACTTTCAATTTCTTCAATATTCAATATTCATTTTATATAATTTAATAAAATGAAGAAAAAACGTAAGAATTCTCGAAAAACTGAATTTTGGTCTTCCACTGAAAAATTCGTAACTTTGCCATTTATCCATGGATTTTTATAAAGAGCAGCTTATTTTTTTCTTTATATTAGGCATCCAAGATTTTGTTTTTTTGAATTGTAGTAGAACTAAAAGAGCGTGAGATGTTTTTCAAAAGTAGTATAATTGTTTTAGAATGTTTTCTACCAAATCCATATGGATATTGGCATCAACGACATTTAAAAAAAATACTATGAGAGTTTTGGAGACATATTATAACTACCTTGCACAGAAATATTCCCGTTGGAGTTTCCATTGACCCCATTGGCGCTCCTTTTGACGTATCCGAAGCTCTGCGGCACCCCCCTCACCCCCTTGCCGGACTTCTCCTTGCCGTGGGGGCTGGAGCGGCGCTCCCGCCTGGAAGACGTGGGGCTGGACGGGGCGGGGGCGGGCGGGGACGGCTGCTGCGGCTGCGGCGGGCTGCCCACCCCCGGCGAGTCCGTGTACCGCTTCCACTGGCCATGCTTCGTGTCCTGGAGCGGTATGCCGCCGTTGCGGCCAGACTTGGAGGACGGCTGGCCGGACCTGGGGGCGGGCGGTGGCGGCGGCGGCGGCGAGTCCCGCGAGCCGCCCCTGCGCGACGTCTGCTCCGTCAACACGGTCAGGCCGGAACTGAGACGGGGGGTCCTGAAATTAAATAATTAAATATGTATTTATATATTTTATATGGTTATTTTCATGGTACAAGACTTGTCCATTATAGCCCCTAAAGTTTTAAAAATATTGTTTGAGGTGAAAGTTTAAGTCCATAATATTAATATTAAGAGTTTTATCATTTTAGATTTTTTTTTCCTGAACCAGTTTAACAAAATTTACTATTTCCCTCGTCTTAATTTCCACCAATCACAAACGCGCAATTTTGAATTACAAATGGTTTCTAGGTGAAAAAACTGTGTGGCAGCACCTGTCAGCAGTTTATTCGAGTTTACCCGCGGCAAAACTTGACAGCTGTTGTCACCAAAAATTGCAATTTATATTTTAATTGTTAACTAGTACTCATGAAATAGTCTTGTCAAATACCATTCGGGCATCTAATTTTTCCTGTGAAAAAAAACGAAAAAACACAATGCTAAGTAATATGTTTTAACAAAATGCATTCGTGCAGGTGCAAAAATCCTCCTCTTTGACTAGGATTTTTGTTGCCACCAGCACTCATGCTTTTTGTTAAAATATTACTCAGCAACGTGTTTTTTCGATTTTTTTCGGAAAAATTAAATGCCCTCATATGAATAATATGAACCAATCAAAAGCCTTGAATTTTCAAATAAATTTCGTTTAAATAAGCAATTTAATCACTAGAACTATTTAACAGCGATTAAATTTTAGCCTCCATATTGGATTTTTGTTTACGATTTTATGGTGTTATTTAAGTTTTAACAAACATTTTTTAAAAAACAATAAAAAATAAGTTATCTAGTTTACGAAATATCAATTATTACTTATTACATACCTTAAATTAATGGAATTTTCTTTAAAAAATATTTATAAATTTTGACACATACGTCAGATTTTATGAATTGTCAAATAGTTTCCTTTAATTCGAGAAATAATCTAGACGTATATCACTCAACCTATAAATTTAATCTGTCAAAATATGCTCAGTAAGTTTTTTATTTGATTTTTTTTTTGGAAAATAGTTCCATGCAAAATAATTAAAAATAAAACCCCTCGACCGCTACGCGGTCTCGTGATTTTATTAAATTATTTTCCATTCAACATTTTCCAACAAAAAGCAAACAAAAAACTACTGAGCCTATAGGCTATAGTTTAACCGATTAAATTCATAGTTCTTATATATGAATATTTTTTGAAGAAAATTGAATGTTCTACAAAAAAGGTTTGATTGGAATTTCCCGTCAGATGAACCGTTTTCTTACAATCGTGCCTTAAAAATTGGTATAGTTTTGATCTTTTAACTTTGAAATTATGTAATTCATGTAAAACCCGGAATAAAAACCGATAGATATTCTTATGGGAAATGCTCTACAAAAAAAGTCTCCTAACATTTTTGGCTAAATTCACTCCATCAAAAGTTATTCAAGGTTAAATTTGAAATCAAAACCAAATTCTTGTATTTTCCGCTCTAGATTTTTTTTTGGGTCAGTTAATAACTTGAATTATTTTATAAAAGAGTCGATGATAATCTTTATGTTATTGTTAAAATTACTGAAAATTAAAAAAAATAATACATTCGAGTTTTTTCGGAAGCTATTTTCTTTAGAAAATATTGTTTTTACTGTTATCTATTTAATCGTTTAATTTAATTGTTTTTTATTGACAATTTTTAATTAGTTATATAATAAACATTTATAAAGAAAAAAATCAAATTATCACCTATAAAAAATAAATCTACAGAGGAAATAACAAGAATTTCGTTTTGACTTCAACTTTAACCTTGAATAACTTTTGATTGAGTGAATTTAGCATGAATTACAAAATACCAAAGTTAAAAGATCAAAATGTAAAACTATACCAATTTTTAAGGCATGATTTTAAAGAAACTGTTCATCTGACGGAAAAGGTTAAACTTTTTTGTAGCATTTAATTTTCTTAAAAAAATTTTGTTAAACTCAATAGTTTGGGAGTTCAAAGACAAAAACTTGCTGAGGAAAAAAAAATTAAAATTGATGATAGACCTCTTAATATTAATATTATTTACTCAAACTTTCACAATATTTTTTTTGTCACCCCAAAACCATATTTTCGATATAATTTTCAAAAAAACACAGTCTAGTATACACTATTTTACACTATAGGAAGAAAAAGGATATTTTTTAAACCTAAAAACGCAGCTTACAGGACAATGGAAATCTTGACCGAGTTTCATATTTACAGTAAGTTTCAATTCTAAAGGCAAGTGAACATTTTAAGTACATACTTAAACCCTTTGAGTTCAGCTTTTGGTATCTGAATAGTGAATGGAAATATTAATGATCAAGGTGGTTTTTATATTTTTAATATGCGGTATATTTTCAAAACATTTTAACCGGTCGATTTGATAAATTTGTATTATGAATATGATTTTGTTGAAATTTTAGAAAAAAGCATTTAAATTGTTTTAGATCGTTCATTTGTTAATCCACAAATTGTATTCCACATACAATTGATTTCATTACCATAACTAAAATTGCGTTATAGTCATAAATGTTTAATAAATCGTTAGGCTCATAATAAAAAAACTGAAATATTAAATTTTCACCCTACGTTGATCATGTTTCAAATTTAACGATATCACCTTCCGGTCAATTTACTACCGGTACTGTTTCAAAAGACCCCTTTTTATTTGACTTTTTTTATACCTACACTGAAAGAAATATATACTAAAGTTAAATAAAAAAATAATTAGGGCAAATATATTTTATGTTTCATATATAGACTACCACATACATTGCTAAAACAAATATATTCGTTTGGTTAGCAGCCTATTGCTGCCCTAGCAATATAAATGGTGTTTCTAGCAATATTTTTTTGCTGTAATTCACTTATAGTTTACATTTTATAGTAAGGGTAAGTTTATTTTTATTTAGATCTAACATATCTTCTTTACAATAAATGTATTACAAAATTTACCATACATTCATAATAAACAGTAGTATAAATGTGTAAAGCACTAGTATAAAATTTTTAGTATAAATTTGTATTTACTTTTAGCAACAAATTTCTTTCAGTGTAATAAACATACTAATCGGACAGAGTTGGCTGGACTTCCGTTAAAATTACAAACTTCAAAAGTACAGAAAATACGTTTTAAACATTTTAAACTTCTGCTATAATATTAAGACCTAACTTATTCCTTCAAAATATATATGTATACAAAAATTTAAACTGTAAAATATGTACTAAAATGATAAAAAGTCTTAAAAATGTCTGAAATGTTATAAAACCGCCCCAAAATTGCCTAAAACATTTTTCTAATACAATCTTAAAACTGTCCTTAAATAGTCCTTTTAAGATTGTTTTAAAAATAGTTTAGTCAGTTTTAAGACGGTTTTAAAATATGTTTTAGAAGTGTCTAGAATTTTTAAACTCACTAAAACATGTTCTAAACTATCAAGGTCTCAAAATCTTCTTAAATATTTTAAAACTGTCTAAAACATTTTCTAGGTCTAAACACTGTCTAAAACATGTTTTAAACTGTTTCTTTGTCTAAAATAGTCCTTTTTAGGGTTGTTTTAAAAATAGTTTATGCAGTTTCATTATTATTATTTTTAAGATTGTTTCAAAAATAGTTTGGTCAGTTTTAAGACGGTTTTAAAACATGCTTTAGAAGTGTTTAGAATCTAATAAAACTCACTGAAACATGTTCTAAAATATGAAAGTTTTTAAAATCTTCTTAAATATTTTAAAACTGTCTTAATACTGTCTAAAACATTTTCTAAATTCATTTTAAAAGTGCCTAGGTCTAAACACTGTCTAAAACATGTTCTTAACTGTTTCTTGATCTAAAATAATCCTTTTTAGGGTTGTTTTAAAAATAGTTTAGGCAGTTTTATTATTATTATTTTTAAGATTGTTTCAAAAATAGTTAAGTCAGTTTTAAGACGGTTTTAAAACATGTTTTAGAAGTGTCTAGAATCTAATAAAACTCACTGAAACATGTTCTAAACTATTAAAGTTTTAAAATCTTCTTTAATATTTTAAAATTCTCTTAATACTGTCTAAAACATTTTCTAAATCCATTTTAAAAGTGCCTAGGTCTAAACACTGTCTAAAACGTGTTCTAAACTGTCTCTTCGTCTAAAATAGTCCTTTAAGGATTGTTTTAAAAATAGTTTAGGCAGATTTATTATTATTATTTTTAAGATTGTTTCAAAAATATTTAAGTCAGTTTTAAGGCGGTTTTAAAACTTGTTTTAGAAGTATCTAGAATCTAATAAAACTCACTAAAACATGTTCTAAACTAAAAAAGTTTTAAAATCTTCTTAAATATTTTAAAACTATCTTAATACTGTCTAAAATATTTTCTAAATCCATTTTAAAAGTGCCTACGTCTAAACACTGTCTAAAACATGTTCTAAACTGTCTCTTGGTCTAAAATAGTCCTTTTTAGGATTGTTATAAAAATAGTTTAGGCAGTTTTATTATTATTATTTTTAAGATTGTTTCAAAAATAGTTTAGTCAGTTTTAAAAAGGTTTTAAAACATGTTTTAAAAGTGTCTAGAATATAATAAAACATGTTCTAAACTATCAAAGTTTTAAAATCTTTTAAAATATTTTTAAAATGTCTTAATACTTCCTAAAACATTTTCTAAAATCATTTTAAAAGTGCCTAGATCTAAACACTGTCTAAAACATGTTCTAAACTGTCTCTTGGTATAAAATAGTCCTTTTTAAGACTGTTTTAAAACATGCTTTAGAGGTGTAAAGTATAAGAAAATCTTAAAATTGTCTAAAATGTTTTAAAAACGTTTTAAACCATACTAAAACAATCTTAAAAGTGAGTAGATATTTTAAAACTGTCTAAAATAGGTATGTACTAAACTGTCTCTAAAATGCCCTTTTAGGATGTTTTAGGCAATTTTAAGACGGTTTTAAAATTGTCTATAAGATGCTCAGTTCTAAACTATCTCATGGTCTAACAAACTAAGTCCTTTTAAGACTGTTTTAGAAAATGTTTTAGGCATTTAAAAATATAAAATTTAATATAGAAATTCTAAGCTCCCCTTTTCCTATAAGCATGAGGTCATTTATTTGTTTAGTATTTCGATAATGTGAGTCATTCTTGATTGTAAACTTGGGTACCGATGAATAAAAAATCAGTAGCGTGTCGTGGGGGACAAAGGGTAAAACGGTCGTGTTAAATTTAAAAAGCACAGATAATTTAATTTTTTTGAAGGTCAGTGATAAAGAAATTTTGTTGAGTATTTTTATTTGAAATATTCTGGAGGGACATTGTTTTATGGAAAAATATACAAACCAAACAATAAGATAGATGGACCCCAGGGGTTTAGCTATTAGCTTGATTGAAAATATTACATATAAGATACACTTATTTATCACGTTCAATAACAGGCAATTTTTTAATAAAAACTATTTCATATATTTTTTTAAACAAAAAAGCTAAATATTTACATTTTAAAACCAAATATTATAGTTTGATTTATTGGTAAAAATTGTAAAAAACAGTGGAAGAAATCATCAATGAGTATAACAAAACACATTTCGCTTACTTTTCACTATGTAGTGTAGCCTCCTGCGATATCGAATAGCCTTTTAACCCATCGTTCATCACATCGCAAAATTTGACACCGCCGCGTCGCGAACGCTTAGCAATTAAAAATACACGCAATAATTGTTTCAGAACAACAAAAACAACTTGATGTCAGTTAGGCCCAGTGACCATGTCTGTCTGCTGTCTAGAGCCGCGCAATCGATCCTTCCGCGCATGTTCAGTGCGACGGGGGCGAAACATCTGATTGCGAACCGGCCGCCTGCCCGCTCCTAAGGGGTGCCATGTGCGTCGGCGTTGCCAGATCTACGAAAATGTTCCTAGATCTAGGGAAGGTTACGGAATTGTGATTTTTTTTTAATTTGGACGTATTTTAGTATATTATGCATTAAGTTTTTAGTTACGGGCATGAGCGAAGCTTGCGACCGAGTGTTTAATAAAAACAAGTGTCTAGAGAAGTTTTTAAACATAGTAGTCTGGGCCAAAAAAATCGACTATTTTTTTTGTAAAGTATATCGAAAATATTGTTTGGGGTGACAAAACAAAATTATGGTGAAAGTTTAAGTCCATAATATTAATATTAAGAGGTCTATCATCGCAATTTTAGATTTTTTTCCTGCGCGAGTTTTCGTCTCAGAACTCCCAAACCATTGAGTTTAACAACATTTACTTAAGAATACTTTTTGAATAAAATTGAATGCTCTACAAAAAAGGTTTAATTGGAATTTCCCGTCAGATGAACCGTTTTCTTACAATCATGCCTTAAAAATTGGTATGGTTTTACAATTTGATCTTTTAACTTTAGAATTTTGTAATTCATGTAAAAATCAGTACCCGGAAAAAAACCGATAGATATCCTTATGGGAAATCAAATGCTCTACAAAAAACGTCTTCTAACATTTTTGGCTAAATTCACTCCATCAAAAGTTATTCAAGATTAAATTGGAAGTCAAAACGAAATTCTTGTTTTTTCCGCTCTAGATTTTTTTTTCGGCCAGTTAAAAATTTGAATTCTTATATCGATGATAATCTTTATGTAATTGATAAAATTACTGAAAATTAAAAAAAATATATCACATTTTCCCTTTAAGAAGCTATTTTCTTTAGAAAATAATATTTTCACTGTTACCTATTTAATCGTTTAAATAATAACAATCATGTTGTTTTTTTTGGAAATTGTTAATTAGTTATATATTACACATTTATTAAGAAAAAAATTATCATCCATAAAAAAATAAATCTACAGAGGAAAAAACAAAAATTTCGTTTCAACTTCAACTTTAACCTTGAATAACTTTTGATTGAGTGAATTTAGCCAAAAATGTTAAGAGGCTTTTTTTGTAAAGCATTTGATTTCCCATAAGAATATTCATCGTTTTTTTTCTAGGTACTGATTTTTACATGAATTACAAAATTCCAAAGTTAAAAGATCAAAATTAGGAAAAGGTTCATCTGACGGAAAATTTCATTTAACATTTCTGAGTCAATTTTGTTAAACTCAACGGTTTGGGAGTTCTGAGACAAAAACTTGCTGAGGAAAAAAAATTTAAAATTGCGATGATAGACCTCTTAATATTAATATTATGGACTGAAACTTTCACAATAATTTTTTTTGTCACCCCAAACCATATTTTCGGTATACTTTAAACAAAATAGTTCATTTTTTTGGCCCAGTCTAATGCTTATGTGCGAATTATTTTAACATTTTTAAATTTATCGTTCTGTGCGAATTTTTCCCACTATTTTCTTAGTTTTGAACCAATGTGCGGACGTGTCATACCATTTTTTACATTCATGAAGTTTTCAATTACCAAATTCTGTTCGAATTTGAGTTTTCAATTGGGTACGCAGTTTTGTTGTTGCGAAACTTCATGCTCTCCTGACACGTACGGGCGTTAAATTTTAAAGGCAAAAAATACAAAAAAAAACATAAAGAATGCAAGAACACTTATCTATTAAAATGTCTAATTTTTGAACTTTGAAAATTCGAATTTTTCAAAACTGGTAAAATAAAAAACACATCTGGCAACGTACACCATGGTGTACGTTAGCGGACCAGTAGCTAAACGATAAAGCTAGTCTATGAAAACGGGGGTGTTTTAAGCTGATTATGCTTAAACTATTTGTGCGAATCGGAATTTTCTGATTATATGAAAATTTTGTTGAAAACGTGCCTATAGAATTAAAAGCTTTTGTTCAATAATGGATGATGTGCTTATGAAATGAAAAGTTTGAACAAAATTATGACGCTTATCTTGTTTAAATAGTATTTATTCTATTGGTATTACTTTCTACACACTGGAGATTAGGTTCATACATTTTGTTGAAAGTATGGACCCCTGTGCTCCAACTGGTATAAATAATAGTGCACTGTCATTATAATTTGTCAATTCAATTCTATTTAAAATAAATAGTATATAGTGTTAATTGTCTTTGCCATTATTTTCAGGTTATGGGCCCAGCACGCTTCCACTGCCTTTGCTATTATTTCATCACATTTGACAACAGTCGACAAACTTAAAACTAACTTCAGCCCGTGACTAAAGCGCCATAAAGCCACAGCTTGTCAATATGTGCGTTTAAAGGAGGTAGTATAAAAAATATTATTACTGAACTGTTCGTCCGAACGCTCAATACGCAGGACAACAGCAGGAGCAACAGGAGGTGTTTGGAGCGGCGGCTTCGCTTGTTTCTTTGCCTTAGGGCGTTTTAGGACTCCCTCGTTAATCTTGAAACACGACGCTCAATTGGCCTTGCCGAGCAAGTTTTTTATGGTGTAAGTAAAACACGATTTTAATGAGATTTCTTACTTTTTATTTTTTTGTTTTAAATTGGCCATTTCAAACATTAACCACAAAAAGGTACCAACGTAAAATGAATCATTTTGGAGTAAAACTTTAACCATACCATTAAAACAAATTGGGCGTACCTACTGGAATTGAGCAAACTTAATGTACCAAAAATATACGCAATTTAATTGTTCCGTGCACTTGGTCCTTCACAACCGGACTACTAAGAACATTACAAAGCCTCTGAAGGTATATGAAACCTCTTCAACAATATTTCCACAGATTAAGCATAATATAATGCAGATATGTCGTTTTGTTTTGCCTCAAACAAAGCTGGCTGCAATTTGAAGTATACTTGATGCTCGAACAATTGGCTAATGCCTGCTCAAACGGAAACTCGGTTCAATTCAAATTCAATTAATTAGAGTTCGAAGCCAACTCGATTACACTTAACATGTTTGTCAGAAATTGATTGAAAATAGCCGCAGAGTTGTGGAAATTAGATTAAAAGCAATAACACAGGCTTGCCAAATTTATTTACAAAGTAAATCCGTTTGAAAAACATTGGAATGAAAAAAATTGAACTCTGTTGTTAAAAATTTTATTATTATTAATATAATATATTAATATAATATAATATATTATATTTTCAAAATCTATAGAAATTTTTCATGGGAGGGAAAAAAATCAAATTTTCTCGTACTGTGTTATAAGTGGAGACGCAATTCCTATACGAATTATATTTTTCAGTTTGTAGTTTATGTTTTGTTATGTTTATTTTATGTTGTAAGGAAAAGTTACAGAATAGTTATTTAGAATAGTGTCAGTTTATATTAAGTTTGGGTATTCTATTTTCCATACTTTTTGACAAAAAGTTTTTGTATAACTCGCTGAATACATAGGTATCTAAATTAATAATTTAGTTTCATTTTCCTTTTTACCACCCTTGCATCCCAAAAATTATTAAAATTTTTAAACAAATTGGAGAAATTATTATTAAACAATGTTGTGTTATTATGTGCCGCAATTTGTGCAATTTCACTAAAAAAATATTTTTTAAAATAGGTACTCATTTATTTACACAAATTATATGAGCCGATTAGATTAAAATATGTTTAAGTTTACTACAATTATTTGCTACAATTTATTCCTGTTAGTGGTTTTAAGAGTTCAAATAGAACATTTTTTATTTACAGCTATAAAATATGTTTTATTGAACGTACCACGTACGGAACGCAGTCTTTTGAAAATTTGGCATTTAAGGCTTTTCAGGTTATGTATCTGTCAAAGTATAGTCAACGAAAGAAATAATATTATGTTTAGGCGATAAAAATGTATAAATCTTTATAACATTACAATAACAATGGATGGTTTAAGAATTTAAGAATATAAATACTGCATTTAATGAAAGTCTAAAGTGTATGGTGCCAAATAAGTAATATTTTTGTGCATTTGGTCTAAATATCTGGTTTTCTCCATAAAATAATTTTAACTAAACAGCATTTATTAAAAAAAATCTAGCTTCTCTATTATGGAATAAGAATATCTGTTTTAAAGATAGGTTAATATATTATAACAAAAATATCATCTAATTTTGTAATTTTAAGGTTAGAAAAATTTATTTTGACCAAAATAAATAAGTATTTTGGATTATTTAAACGACTGTATAATATGGTATTTAAAAATGTGGTAGTTTTTCTTATCCAACTTAAAGTGTACCTACATAAAGTTTTGTCAATACAAATAGTTAAAAAGCTTTGACTGAACTTGATCTACATCGAAGAATCATTATATCATTAAAAATTTTAATAAATCACATGTCATGGGAGTATATTTTCACATTGCAAGTTTCTCTAAAAATTGTTTGTTTTCTTTTAATCTAACTTAAAGTAGGTATGCCGAGAGGTATGCACAAGTTTTGTCATTAGAAGTATAAAAGCTTTAATTTAATTTGAACCATAATCAACACACTCTTTCAAATAATCCACTTATTTATTTTGGTCAAAATAGATTTTTCTAACCTTGAAATACAAAATTAGATGATATTTTTTGTTCTAATACATTAACCTACCTTTGATACAGATATTCTTATTTCATAATAGAGAAGTAAGATTTTTTTAATAAATGCTGTTTAGTTAAAACTATTTTATGGAGAAATGTAGTCCCAATGCACAAAAATATCACTTTATTGCACCTTACACTTTGGAATTTCATTCAATGCAGTATTTATATTCCTAAATTCTTAAACCAACCATTGTTATTGTGATACTATAAAGATTTATTAACTTTTAACGCTTAAACATAAGCGGTAACACTATAAATATGATTTCTTTCGTTGACTATACTTTGACAGATACATAACCTGAAAAGCCTTAAATGCCAAATTTTCAAAAGACTGCGTTCCGTACGTGGTCACGTGGTGGGACTTTGAGGTGTGAAGCATATATGCTATAGTACCTAAGTTTTTAATATAATAAGTTTTTTCTACAATTATTTGCTACAATTTATTCCTGTTAGTGGTTTTAAGACTTCAAATAGAACATTTTTTACATAAAATATATTTTATTGAAATAATATGCATTTGCTATTGAAACCATTGTATCCACATGGTTTATTGATATTGTATATTAACGCTTTGCATCTCTAATAGCTGACATTCGCACTGTAATGTGTTCACATAAAACTCAGCTGGTTGTTCGTTTCAGCAAATACGACGAGGAACCGGGCACGTGTCTTTAGAGTCACCCTCCTTCTTGCCAAACGATGATTCATCCGGAAAAAGCGCTAGACCGATAAGAAAGAATCGAACAAACTGTCTGTCAGTTACATTTTATTTAAAATTCTTCTTTGTAAAGACTCTGTTTTTTATCTCGTTTTCCAGGCAATCAAAAGAAACCGTAATTCTGCCAACGCCTAATAAATATCCTTACGTGAAGCCCAATTAGTTCTTACTTCGACAATTAATTGGAGAATGTCTGTAACGTTTTTTTACCGCGTTAATTTTAGAAAATCTATTTTGGAACAAAAACTGGTCGGACAAATAGTACTAATGTTTATCCCTTTATCTCAAGCACCCGCACGTGTCAAACCGAGTTACAATCTGACACTTTCACCCCTTAAACGTTATTTATCAACATCTACAGATCAAACAAAACATGTACCTACTACTAGACAAAAGAAAGCGCAAGTGTTTATTATCTGGTGGCAACTGTGGGAAGATTGCTTCCGACTAAAGCAGGTTTACTTCTTCCTATACCCACACGAACAAACAAATATGGGGGAGATTGAAGGATGTTTGCTCCATTTGTTATAGACAAGTTCAGTTTTTATGTTTGATTTTCTTTACCAGTAAGGATATCCGAACTAAGGGTGATCATGTTTGGAAAAAAATTTTCTCCGTTTTGTTTTATTTGTTTTGTTCCCAAAAGTACCACATCAGAATCGGCCATGTGATCCCATTTTGTAAGAATTTCGTGAAAAGATGAGTTGTTAATTATATTTTCGAACGGGAAATCAGTCTCAAGATCAAGGACGAAGAACAGTATGTTGATTCACCTAACTTATTCATTGGAAGTTGTAAGTGCGGAAATACACTTTGTTTGACACTTATTGACATGGAGTAACTAACTAAATTTTTAGAAAAAAAATTAAATATCTCAAAAACTGATAAAAATTTAAAAAAATAATTAAAATTTAGTATTTCTAGAATTTAACGTGGAATTTAAAAATGCCATAATATTTATATGGTTCCAAGTCGCGTTTATTGGTAAAGCCTATATTCTCCACATTTTCATTGAACCCACTTTGTTTCGTGTCAAGTAGCAATTAATTCAATGGCGTGATTAGGTATATTAATAAAATTGTTATACCATAAACGAGAGGTGGGGTACTTAAATTTCTAAATTTCGGCTTAATAGTCACGACATGTTTTCAATGTATACAATTGGGGGTATAAAACTGTTTAATTAAAAAAATCTTCGGTGAAATAGATGAGAGGAAGTTTATAATAGTGCACAACTTTTCTCCACAGGGACTGTTCCAACATATTTCCTGAACATCCATTTATTAAGTTTCTGCAACACTTTTTTTTATATTATGGTAGGTAAACCACATAGTTATTGGACACTTAAAAAATATTATTTATTTGAAATTTATATTCCGTTGTTTTAAAGATTTTAGTTTGTTTAAACTTTATTTACGTTTACTTAAAAATAATAATATTTCAATTTTTAATAATAGTTTTATAAAAACATGCAAAAAAGTATAGTAATTGGACATTTTATATAGTAATTGGACACATTGACCATAGCTATTGGACATACAATTTTTATATAAACATAACAACTTTACATGCAATAACATAAATTGTTAAATATTTTTTAAAGATAAATTGCTGTTTTAGGTAATTTTTTTTATTTCGTTTTTGTAAATATCATATAATTCATATATTTCTTTCTCGGATTCCTCATCCCTTTTCTGGATTTTGAAGGTAACTACTAATTCCTTGGTCTGACTTCTGAAATAGTTTGTTGCAAGTATCATTAAGTGTGGTATCTCTACTTTGTGAAGCATTTATAATGTTTAGGCCGGAACAGGATGATTTATATATATCTAATATTTTTTCGGGTGGTATGTTAAAAGTATTTTCCGAATTAATTAATTTTCTTGCCATTACTTTTTTATGTTTTCTATCATGCACTGTATTTGAATCACTGTTATTCTGTAAGATGTCCTGTGACGAAGAAATCACTATATTACTTACTATCTAAACATGAGTTAGTCAAAAATGTCATAGCGAAACAGCAGGGTTGTGTGTACAGCAATTTGTATTCAGGACATTTAGCAGTCAATTCCTATGAAATATTATTCGCTGAATCCGAAAATGTCGTCAAAAGTTATAAAAGTAGAACAGTTTTTGAAATATAATCAATTTTACATATAATATGGAATTGACTATATCTCAAAAACTACTTAACTTTTATAGTTTTTGACGGTCTTTTCGGATTCAGGGGACAATTTTACATAAGAATTGGCTGGTAAATGTCCGGGATACAAATAGAGTATGATATTGGACACATGTCCAATAATAGATGTTTTCAGAATTAAAATTAAAACTCATTACAGTGACAATGTTTAAACCTTGAGGAATACATTTATACCACACACTGATCTGTACACTTTTTAGAAATATTTTTTATTGTAATTTAAACACAACCCTGCTTTTAACAAAAAACAAAAATCTTACCACCAAAGTAACGTGCAAACTTTTTTGTCCTATATTGGACCTAAAATAAAGTAGTTCTATATTATTACCGACTGAGATAGTTATAATTGTATACAGCGTCATCTAATGATTTGACTTTAAGGTAACTATTAATATAACTCTTGTTTTTACAGTATTAATGTTAATTGTCCAAACTATAAAGTGTCCGATAACTGTCTACTTTATCCTATGTGTGCTTGGTGCTAAATAATAATCTTCTTATTTTCTTGAAAAGAAAATAATAAACATGCTGCAGTATTCTTGCAGCGTAGAAGTTATAAATGAAGCGAATTATACTTTTTCCATTTCATCGCACTCTGTTGGGCCTTAAATCAGTTCATGTGACAGACTGTAGTCTTGCAAGATATATTGGGGAAGTTATAAGAAATACCTGGATTACCTACAAATAAGTTGTTCGAATTGGAAATGTTTAGCCAAAGTTTATAGAGGGAGTTTTCTAAATGTAACAATACCTTTATTCTTAAAAAAATTCACTTGGTTTAAGTATAATTTGCTTAGGCTACGAATACATTAAATTTCTTTTAAATAGTAACCTATCCTTAAATTAAAAACATTTTATTTCTTAGCTTAAAATCAAGTACAGTTGAAACAAGATGATTGATCTAATATTGTCAAGGCTAAAACTAACATTAAACTGAATATTAATCTTTCTTTAAACAAGCAGATCTTATTATTGCCTGTTAAATGTTAAGAAAGACTTTAAATGAAATAATCTTATTCTTAATTTTAGATTAACAATCGATTAGACCAAATTTATATATAGCTTTTTTTTCTTGTAAGATAGATAAAATGTGTATTTCTGTAAATGTTGTCACCAGATGTTCATTCATACATTCACCTTGCAATGTATAGAAGCAAAAAAAAAAAGATATAATTTACGCCTCCATGCATAAATATGCATGTCCAGTGTATTTATTTTTAACGCGACATGTTGCAATATATTTATTAAAGTTGTATATTAATCACGGTCGCTTGCTTTATAAATAAAAGCAAGAATTTGTTTTATCTATGGTGTCGCTTCAAAAGATTGATTCTCATTAATCTTTACTTCAGGGTAAAAGGGGGGATTCCTACGTGATTTACTTTAAAACCCAAACAATGTTGGTAATGCTTTTCTTTAGTGCTGGAAAATTTCGTTCATAACAATGATCGAATCAGGTTGTTATTGTACTAATCCCCCCTTCTGGATTTAGAACTTGTCAGGACAATAAACAGCTTTTCCGTGTTGGATGACTATACAGTAATAGAACATTAAGTCCATAAAAATCCCTATATTATACAGGGTGTCCCACAGAGAAAAAGACATTTTTGGAGTTTTTTGGTTTTACAAATATTAAAACACTGATTATTTTCAGCTAAAAGTAAGGGGGAAATAAAAGAACAAAAAATAAAAATGAAGGTACTTCCAAAGATTCAGATTTTTAAATTAATTTTTAACCTGAGCCATGACCACTTAAAAAAAATATGAAAAATTCCTTAAAAGGTAAGAAAAAAAAATAATTTTTTCTCAAACAAGGTTTGTTTTTACTTTTTTACCCTCCTTAAGGTTCTCCCAAAGATTTAGATTTTTAAATTAATTTTTAACCTGAGGGTATTTCCACGAAATGTGATGCTAAGAAGCTAACATTAAGAATAAACACAGAGTTTCAATACTCGATAAAATGTTCAAATTGTCATCCCGTTACATTTTAAATTTTAGAAAATAAAGTGTACAATATTTGTTTATTTTAAATACGTGCTTGTTTAAGGTTACTATTCAAGTTTTACACAAAAAATTATTACTACATGCTTTCATCAAAAATTTTACAGTATCAACTTTAGAAGCCAACTTGGTAGCATTTGCCGATTTTCCAAGGTCGCACCCGTTACGCTATTCATGACGTCATAAAAGGTTTTCTATACAAGTTTTTATTGACATTTTGTTTGAGTTAAATACCTAATTTTTTATGCTATTATATGTATCTTGATACACAGGGACAAACAATTTATTATCATGAAAAAGCGCAGTTTCACTGTCGCACCCGTTACAATGGAAATACCCCTAAGCACTGAAAAATTTCTCAAGAAGTCAGAAAAAAAGATATTTTTTTTCAAACAAGGTTTTTTCTTATTTTTACCCTTCTGAAGGTACTATGCTCCACACCTCAAAGTCCCACCACGTGACCACGTACGGAACGCAGCCTTTTGAAAATTTGGCATCTAAGGCTTTTCAGGTTATGTATCTGTCAAAGTATAGTCAACGAAAGAAATAATATTTTGTTTAGGCGTTAAAAATGTATAAATCTGTATAACATTACTATAACAATGGTTTAAGAATTTAAGAATATAAATACTGCATTTAATGAAATTCCAAAGTGTATGGTGCCAAATAAGTAATATTTTTGTGCATTTGGTCCAAATATCTGGTTTACTTCATAACATTTTTTTAACTAAACAGCATTTATTAAAAAAATCTAGCTTCTCTATTATGGAATACGAATATCTGTATTAAAGGTAGGTTAATATATTATAACAAAAATATCATCTAATATTGTAATTTTAAGGTTAGAAAAATTTATTTTGACCAAAATAAATAAGTATTTTGGATTATTTAAAAGACTGTATGATATGGTATTTAAAAATGTGGTAGTTTTTCTTGTCCAGCTTAAAGTGTACCTACATAAAGTTTTTTCAATACAAATAGTTAAAAAGCTTCGACTGAATTTGATGTACATCAAAAAATCATTAAAACCTTAAAAATTTTAATAAATCACATGTCATGGGAGTATTAAATATTTTCACATTGCAAGTTTCTCTAAAAATTGTTTGTTTTCTTATAATCTAACTTAAAGTAAGTATGCCGAGAGGTATGCACAAGTTTTGTTATTAGAAGTATAAAAGTTTCAATTTAATTTGAACTATATTCAACAATTATTATAGTATACCTATATTTATTTATGACCATATTAACACACTCTTTCAAATAATCCACTTATTTATTTTGGTCAAAATAGATTTTTCTAACTTTAAAATACAAAATTAGATGATATTTTTTGTTCTTATACATTAACTTACCTTTGATACAGATATTCTTATTTCATAATAAAGAAGTTAGATTTTTTTTAATAAATGCTGTTTAGTTAAAACTATTTTATGGGGAAATGTAGACCCAATGCACAAAAATATCACTTATATTACACCTTACACTTTGGAATTTCATTAAGTGCAGTATTTATATTGCTAAATTCTTAAACCAACCATTGTTATTGTGATTCTATAAAGATTTATTAACTTTTAACGCTTAAACACTATAAATATTATTTCTTTCGTGGACTATACTTTGACAGATACATAACCTGAAATTTTCAAAAGACTGCGTTCCGTACAGCACAGCTAAACGCGCTTAAACAGCAAACTATCGAACTCACCCGTTGGGAATGTGGGCGGGCAGGGTCTGCAACCGGCGCGCGTACAGCACAGACCCGCTCTCCGACATGTATCCGTCCCCGAGATCCATCCCGCCGGTGTGCCTCAAAATTTCCCCCTCCGACAGGTACCCGTTGCACAGCGATATCTCGCAGTAGTCCGATCCCCCGTCCGGTTGAACCCTCGGGTAGTGCCTCTGCCTGTTGGGCAGCGTAAGCGTGCCGCAGTACCCTCTAAGCAGGGGCCGCATCGGCTCGATGCTGAGGCTCTCCTCTTCCCTGATGTTGTTGAGGACTTTACGAGACCCTGTGATGATTTTGTTCTCCTCCTCTGCAGGCGATATCTTCTCGTGTTCCTGCTTCTCTGGGGTATCAGGTTTCTCTTTGACTGACTCGACGGATGTGGTGGTCTGCTCTACGTCTGATATGTACTGCGGTGGTTCCTTGCGGTTGGGTATGATGTTGTGGTGTTCGGAACCACTTTCACTGGACGGTTTGTAGATCACACTACTCTCACTGGAGTTGCTGTGATGACCCGTTGAAGCACTGTGACTGCTTTCGGACAGTTGATTATTCTCGCTCTTCATCGGCGATACCAAAGCCACAACAGGCTTGTTGTGCGATATGTTGTTCTGAGAGCTCTCTCTTGATACGTTCTTGTCTTGGTCTTGCGACGTGCCGCGAGATACCTTCGTGGTACCTTTAATGGCAGCCGTGGGTTTAGGTATACCAGTACCAGGTTGAATGTTGCTCTTAACATCAATCGCCGTAGATTTTACTGTGGCTCGCACCTTTAGCTCGGAGAGACTGGCCACTTTCTGGGCATGCTTCTCCACTTCCACCTTCGTGGGTTTCGCCTCCTTCTTGGCGCTGTTGGGGCTGTTTCTGGCGGGCGTGGGCTTCTTGGGGCGCGCCTGCTGCAGCCTGGAAGTGTTGCGGGTTGCCGGTTTTACTTCTGCGGTGGGTTCTAGGCTGGCGCTGCTGTCGCTTCTTTCGCTCCGAGCCGAGGATACGCCGCTGCTCGAGCTGGTTCGTTTGCCGTTGGTAGATGGCGCTGGTTTTGCGTCGTTGCTTTTGAACAGCTTCAGCTTGTCGAGCATCGAGTTTTTTTGCTGGGCGTTTGTTTGATATGGGCTCGCTATCGGAGTTGCTGAAAGCAAAAAAAATATTGTCGAGAATATTTCTACACGGAAAGAAACAGTTTTAAATTAAGTGCTACAATATTGTTGTAAAAATTTGTGGTAATATTGCACCACTTCACTTGCTATGGTCTAGATTGAATATAAACTGCTCGTCATAAAAATCAACGCACCTAGTTTTTTGGAAATATTTAAATGCTCGTTATTGGAAAATTACCGAATCGATTTTGAAAATCTTTGTAAATTCTGAATAGCTGATTCTTTGTCTCTTATGACTAATTTTGGGAATACGATATTTTGCACATAGCATTATACTACAGGGTGTTAAACGATGAGATGTATTTTTTCCGAAATTTCAAGGTATTCCCATTTATGAGGCAGTTGAGTTTGATATTCGTAATACCCCTCCCTAATATTAGTAAGGTAATCCCTCGGGACGTTTTCGAGATTTTATGGATATCTTGGATAACTACGATTATATACCAATTTTTCGAAAATTGTCGTTATTCTTCACTTAACTCAAAAAATGAGCAAACTACGGAAGGTATCAACACAGCGTTTTAAGGAAGGTCACGTGCTTCCAGTTTATGTACGTTGCGTGATTTATTAAAAGTGAAATGTTTCACACAAAACCAATTCAAACTTATGCAGGCTATATTAATGCAATTTTCTACAAATGGTTGACTATGAAAGTTTAAAAAATATGGCGCATATCTGGTTTTGAGTTTCCTTCCTTCAATTATTCTTGTCATTTTTGTCGTCGAATATGAAAATTTTTCAAACAGCAAAACACATTTAAAAAATAAAATAACGGATGTAAGATTGCATACCACGCAAGACGAAGAGCTGTCTGCCCTCTTTTTCTGCTAGAAGAAGATGGGCACAAGAACAAATTGGGGAAACGATGTGTTGATAACTAATCAATAACTTTCGTAGTTTGCTCATTTTTGGAAATTAAGTGGAGAATGATGACAATTTTCCAAAAATTGCTATATAATCGTAGTTAGCCAAGATATTCACAAAATCTCGAAAACGTCCCGAGGGATTACCTAACTGTTATTAGGAAGGGGTATTAGGACTATCAAGCTCAACTGCCCTGTGAATGGGGATTTGGAATTTTGGAAAAAAACATCTCTTTTTTAACACCCTGTAGTATCATGTGCACAATAACGTAATTCCAAAATTAGACATAAGAGTCAAAGAATCAACTCATTTTTTGGACTAAAATGAAGAATAACGTAAATTTTCGAAAAATTGCCATATAATCGCAGTTAGCCAAGATATCCACAAAATCTCGAAAACGTCCCGAGGGATAACCTAACTGTTATTAGGAAGGAATATTACGACTATCAAGCTCAACTGCCCTGTGAATGGGGATTTGAAATTTTGGAAAAAAATATCCCTTTTTTTAACACCGTGTAGTTTAATGCTATGTGCACAATATCGTATTCTCAAAATTAGACGGAAGTCAAAGAATCCACTATTGCTCATTTTTTGGACTAAACTGGGAAATAACGACAATTTTTGATTAATTGGCATATAATCGTAGTAAGCCGCGATATTCACAAAATCTCGAAAAAGTTCCGAGGGATTGCCTTACTTATATTAGGGAGGGGTATTAGGACTATCAAACTCAACTGCCTCATGAATGGAAATAACTTGAAATTTCGGAAAAAATACATCTCTTCGTTTAACACCCTTGCTATGTGCAAAATATCGTATTCCCAAAATTGGACATAAGAGTCAAAGAATCAGCTATTCAGAATTTCCAAAGATTTTTAAAATCGATTCAGTAATTTTTCAATAACGAGCTTTCAAATATTTTCCAAAAAACTAGGTGCGTCGATTTTTATGACGAGCAGTTTAGTTCATAACACTATGATAGTTTTACAAACTTTTTACATTAAGTACTCCAGCTTGGTTTAACTAATTTTGGGGCGCTGATTTCAAAAATGTAATTAGTTTTTCTCTAGGACGTCTAGGATTTAAAATAATTTCGTAATAAAATGCTCTGCTCAATCACCTCAAAATGTAAGTTTTTTGTTGGTATTTTAATTATTTATTAAATAATTTTGGCTTGAATTTATCTTGAATGAACTAAAGTAATTGGTATACGGCAAATAGATCATATTTGTCTTAACAATATGACATTTTAAATACTAAAACCACAATCCACACAACAAGGTCTGATCTATCTCGTACTAAAAATACAAAAAATCACTGCACAGTTTAACGGCGGCCATTTTTGTTGTTTACAATTTTTGTGCTTTGGGTTTGTGCTCTGTTTATACAGATTAATAATCGTTTTAAACGTTGTGTTTCTCAAACTAAGCCTTAAAAGAGTCCTTAAAGTGCTAAGAACAACCATTTTACTCCTCTATTATAAAAAATAAACTTTATTCTATCAGGGCAGTCATAAAACTGTCAAATGTGAATCTTAAGGTTAAATTATAACCCACAAATTAACCTTCAAATTGTCATTTGACATCCCTGATATAGCCTATGTTCCGTAATTTACTGTCAGTACTGTCGGTACTGAAAACGCATTCCGAAATCCACTTTCAGTTACTGAGCTCAGTGGTAAATACTACCCTTTTATAAATATACGGCAGATTAATTTTACTGAAACAACTGGGGACAGAGAGGTGCTGTGGCTCCAGTAAAACACATAACCAAACTTTTAAACAAAAAATAGCTGTTAAATAAAGTGAAGGATATAAATTATATCATATAATGGTATTTGGTGAATACCTATAGCACTAATTATTTCAATATTTATTGATAAAATATTACTTGAAAGTACAAGCAGCAGTGACGAAGGCAGGTCGGCGGGGAGTACGCATACGAAGACCCAGAATATGAAACTACCTACTATAGTACTTCCTATGGGTAGTACCTAGAAAATGTTATATATTTGTATTCAGCGGACGAATTTAAGAGTAATTTTTGGTATTTGGCTTATTGTTGTGGTGTCAGTGAAATTTTATATTTCCTATTCCTATATACATTTTTCGACGCGGACGACGATAACATTAAATTTTCCATATTTCTCTGCCATAAACCTATTTCTTATAATTATAAGTTAACTGTTATATTTATTTTTTATTTATGTTCTCTGCTGTGCCGAAAGTAAAGTTTGTCAATTGTCAGTAAATCACAAATCATAACCTTGCGTAACCATTGTCACTTTCTGCTGCTACTGAGGCGCGTTTCAATTTGACTGTGCGTCAGTACTGAATAAATTACGGAACGGTCCTTTTCCGCTACTGACAGTAAAATTACTGACAGTAATGGCAGTAAATTACGGAACACAGCCATAATAAGGTTTATTTATTATAAAAGAGGAGTAAAATGGTTGTCCTTAGCACTTAACAAGTGCCTCTGTAAGAAACCCAACGTTTAAAACAATTATTAAACAGCACAAACCCAAAGCACAAGAATTGTAAACAACAAAAATGGCCGCCGTTGCAGTGATTTTTAGTATTTTTAGCATGAGATAGAATAAACCTTGTTGTGTGGATTGTGACTAAAACTAAAATTTTAATGCATTTTATGTAAAATGTATTGTGAATGTCTTGATTAGTATTTTATTAATCTTGAGTAAAAAAAAATATCCTACCAGCTGCAGCTGGTGATCCTCTTGGAATCATTGAAAGAGCTGGGCTTGCAGCACGACTCGAGCACGCCACTGGGCGCACCTTGTCCGGGGGGCATCTTCTGGCAGGAAGGGCACTACCCGGTAATGGTATCGCACTGCCTCCCTTGTGACCTAGAGTGGACGATCTGCAACAAAAACATCGCTTTAGACTCAAACTCACCGCTAGGGTTGGGAAAATTTCACTTTTTGCTTTTACTTGAAATTTCACTTGAAATTTTCATGACATTTATGAAATTTATTAAAATTTCCTAAATTTCTGAAATTTCATGAAATTTATGAAATTTATTGAAACTTTTAATAAATTTCAATCACTTTAAGTGTAATATATTAATATTGAAATAAGCCCACTCGGGGACCATGGCAAATTGCATCTCTTACCTCCTACCCCTCTGAGGGCCCCGGCCCCAATAATATAAATAGTAAATACCTATGTTTACCACAAATTTCTTGAGATTTCCTTTTAAAATATTTTTAAAATTACTAAAACTAAAAGAGATATAGCACTTTTTGGCAAGCTAATGAGATTGTGCCACTTTCATTGTTTTATATTTATATATATTTATTATTTTTAAATCTTTTACTGAAATTTTACGAAAATTGAAGAAACTTCATCAAAATGTTATGAGCCTAAGGCATTTTTTATCCGTTTTCCGATGCAATTATAGCAAAAGTAAAAGGTTAAATTAATCATGACTTTTAAAAAAAATTGATGATTTAATTTACAAATTAAATTGGTAACTGAATTAAATTATTTAAATTAATTTTTGCATATAAGTAACAATAATTACTTATAGTGTATTCAAATCCAAGCCGAACTAAACAAAAACGCCCAGACGCTTGATAACTCGTTCTTATTGGCCGATTCGGAATCTGTTGTAAATTATTATTAAAGGTCCCAGGGGAGGCCGCATGTGAAATTTATGCGAAATTTTCAGTAAATTGCGAAACTTTCAATGAAATTTCTGAAACTTTCACAGGCAATGTTGAAATTTTCGGATTGAAAATTTCATTTGAAATTTTAAAAAATTTCACTTTTCCAACTAAATAAAATATTTCAAGTTTGAAACTTTCAAAGTTGAAATTTTCATTTGAAAATTTCAACTGTCCCAACCCTACTCACCGCATGCTTAGTTAAATTTATGTTTATGTAAATTAATACACAGAGAAAAAAGATGTTTTAATTCAAACAAGAATGTTTGTTTAATTTTATTTATTACATTTAAAAAAATATAAATTTAATTCAAAAACATTTCTTTAAAAAGAATAATTGTCTTTTTTTAAAAGGAAAAAGCAAATTTATTAAAATATATATTTAAAACAAAGTACCTGACTTTTATTTCAAAATTGCACTTATTCTGTTTAAATAAAAGTTTACTTTCTTAAATTATAAAAACAATTTACTTGTTTTAAAAAATTAAAAAGTTTAAATTAAACAACAAATATTATTTTTTTAAAAACATGGTTTAATTTTAAAATATAATTTTGATTTAATTCAAAAAAATTAATTATTTAAAATAAACAAATTATTATTTAAATACAAAAAAATTGTAATTTGATTTAAAGCAGAGGTTTATTTAAACTATTTTGCTCAGGTCGAAGTAGCATGACTTGCATCCTATTGGTTGATGTAAATCAGGCGACTGCAGGCACCCAATGGGCTTTCCATTTTGTATGTACGTGATTTTAGAGACTCCAATTTAGAGCAGGGTGTTGATGAGAAGTGTTGTGTGGCATTATAATAAAATAATAAATAATTTTATATTATTTTATACTATGGAGGACCTTTTAAAGGAATGGGGTCTTGAGAAATTTATTCCTGTTTTTAAAGGTAAGTAATTTAAATAATTACTTATCATTATTATTTGCAGACCCTGGTGGATTTATGCAGCACACATTAACATTAAGTTAAAATTAACATAAGTATTTTTTAAGTTAGTGAAGTATTTGTATATTTTAGGGTTTCCTATATGTATTTATAAGACTTTTATGCAATAAAGATTAGTGTTTATTCATAAAAAAATTAATTTATTTTTACTCCCCAATATACCAATATATATTAATTACTAGATTAGATGAAAAAAAATATTATTAATTAAAAAAATATATCTTTTAATCTGAATAAATAATTTTTATTAATTCAAATATAATAATTATTTAATTTAAATAAATAAATCTAAATTAAATTAATTAATTCTTCTTAAATTTAAATTAAAATTTATTAATTTAAAAAAAAATATCTCTTAATTCAAATAAATTGTTTTTAACACAAATATTATAGGTATTTAAGTTAAATAAATTAATTTTAAATGAAATAAATTATCTGTTTTACGTAAATAAAAACATTTCTTTAATTTAAAAAAATACATGTGTTTTACTTGGTTTTATTTCATACAAACTAATAATATTTGTTTGCGTTGAATAAATTAATTTTAAATTAAATAAATTAAAACAAATAAATATTTTTTTACATTCAAAAGAACATTTATTTGGGTATATCGAAATAAATAATTTATTTGATATAAATAAAATTTATTTAATTCAAATAATCTTTGTTCTCTGTGTAAACAAACAAAGACTTAACAGTAAACTAATCGCCATGCAGACAATTTACCACGCGCCGGTAATAAAATTGTTTATAAACAATGTCGCGGCCTAAGCACACTCAAAGTCATTGTTTTCTTTGGCTATGCTCACTTTGTTTATTTATGTATTTACTTAATAAAGGGACCGCCGGCTTGATTCAATTATTTTTTATTCTTATTCCACTCGAGTGTGTTTATATTTACGTTGGTTTATTTTTATTAACCATATTGTGGTTCTTGTGGTTTAAAGTCATCGTATGGCATTATAAATTTACTACCATCATCTTCATTATTCGCAGAATTAATTAACCCACTTTAAAATTCCATTACATCAACAGTCACTTGGGGTCGCCATTTCAATTAAAAATATGAATGGGTTTAAATATAAACAAAATTCCATGCTTTAGTATTAAATTAATGCACTTAACGTTAATCGTAATTCGCAGTTTTATTTAATTGATTATGCACTTTCAAAACACATTTATTTAATCTGGTTGTGTCAATTATTATTATTATTAATGAGTTCATATTAAATGTAATGATATTGAAAATTAAGCACATGGTGGTCAAAAACTAGGATAATTTGGGTGGGCTGATTTAAAAAATGTTTTCAAGAAATTACAAAAAAAAATACATGCAAATATGGCACCCCATTTCACTTTTTAATCGTAAATGTTTTAAAATGTTTAAAAGAAAATTGAAGTAGGTTTTTAAAAATGATCGAATATGTTATTTTTTATTGAATTATTAATCAAACAGATAACTCCAGTTTGATTTTTTTTTCGTGAAGCTGATATTTTAACAAAATAAACAAGCTAATGTTGATAATAATACATGAAAAAATGGCGAAGTTATGAATTTTTTAGTGGTAGTTATTTTATTTTGTTCTTTTATTTTGTAATATGTTTATTCTTTTGTTTCTCGTGTTGGCATAGTGACATTTTACTGCTATTTTTTGATATTTCAACAAGGTATTTTTATCATGGTTTTATTTAGTTAATAAAAAGTGTAAAATGAGTAAAAGAAGTAGAGTTCGAGAGCGTAAATAACCCGGACAATCTGGGCGACGTGAGTGATGAGCACGGAGAACGTTTTCACCAGCAAATGAAGGCTATGGAGCGGCGGTATCACGGCTTCTGGGATGCAACCGTGATGGGTGATTACATTTGGTCCCTCATACGAGAAACGGAATACGAAAGCAACAAAAAACAAAGAATTTTTTAAACCTAAACTTTTAATATCTTCAATGTTCAATATTTATTGTTCAATATATAATTTAATTTCAATATTTAATGTTTAAAATAAAAATCAAGTTCAATATTAAATTTTAAATAATTCAATAAAATGAAGAAAAAACGTAAAAATTCTCGATTTTTGTAAAAAAAAGGACTTTTTCAATTTCATAAAATCGCCAGTATCGAACTACTGAGCCGATACCAAAACTATACAAGAGAAAGTTGTAGAGGGCTCAATTACCTTTGATTTAAGTGATTGTTTGGTTAAATCGATTAATTATACTCTAAAACGTCAAAACACCTCAGAAAATAAAAATAAAACAATTGAAAATTCATCTCGAAAACGCTTTCATGAAAAAAGTGTGAATTTCGCGTTTAGTGAGCCAAACTACACATGTGCACAAGAAAATCATAGTAAATTTATCATTGAAATTTTAACAATGTAGATCTTTGCGGTAGGTATAAAAACTACTTATTATTCCTTTGTCATTCATTGGATCTATTGGCCTTTTAGGGTAAAACTCACGTACCCACTCAAAAACTGGTAATTTTATTCATATTTCCGGTATAAAAAAAGTATCCCCGATTATACCTAGGGGAAGAATCTCAGGTTGTAAAAATTGATTATTCATTGCTTGGCAAGAAGTGATTTAGTCTCTCTACTGAATCCCTCTTATCTTATCTTTAACAGGATACATATTTTATGGATAATAAAGCCGCAGGAGAGTCCCGTTTTAAAGTGGCAAAATTAAATGGGGGATGAAATTTTGCACTTTGAAACTGCAACTTTACTTGCAATAGAGTTATGTTCAAAATGTTTGGCGTGAAAATATTAAGGGTGTTTCTACCAAAAATAGAAAATGCAATAGAGATTGTAAAAATGTTTTGTTTTTGAATTATGGACCTTCTTTTGTTTACATAAACGTTTTTTTAAATCCGTTGTCCACCCAATTTTAATGTATTTTTTCAAAAGCACGTTTGTAGAAAAACATAATAAATATTCAAAACATCAGTACCTTGGCGTGTCACAACTCCTGAATCAAATATTTGAGTGATTTTATTTTAAAATATATTCAATTTATCTTAAATTTTTCAATTTCACCACAAACTATAAAACATTAAATAATGTATTTTTCATATTTTATCATAGATTCGAATAATAGCAATTTAAAAAAATTGATAATCTTTGTACTCACTTTTACCCGTCAGTTCTGTGTCCAATGTTAAAATTCAAAATTTCTGCGAAATATTGAAGTTTAAACGTCAAGTCCTCGTTTTAACCCAAGTGTTGGTAAAAAATTACCTACAGAGCCCGCCCTTTGCACGACAGTCATCTTGAAAACAATGCAAGCGGCGAATTTGTGGTAAATGCACGAATAGTCCCAGTCAAAATTTCAGTACTGTTATTTTCTTACGTATATATATTTCATTGTAATTTATATAAGGCTATATATGATTTGTTGATAAGTAGCATCCACTAATATAATTAATTCCGAATTATAATCTCAAATTTTTATCCCATTTATCAGTACCGTGTCGTCAGTTCCATGTTCGATGTTTCGGTTATCTTTTTTTCGCAAACTTCAATTTAAATTCTGCTTGCGCAGAACTTGTTTATTTAATGTCATTATAAACTCAAATAATTATTATAATAATTATTATTATCCCATATCTAATAATTGAGATATCGGTATACCCAAAATCCACCAGCCGCCACTGATGTGTGGTATTATTTGATTTTAAGATATTTAATGTATAATATGCTCAAAGTTGCAATAAATCTTATATTTTCCAATAAATTATGTATTTAATTAGTACCCTGGTATACTCGTCACTTTCCTTGCCTTCAAATTTAGAAAACACAAATATTTCAGAAACTGTTTGAAAAAGTGACTGGCCCGGTCTGGAACAGTATATTTAATATATTATCTATGTTCTCATAACAAAATACGGTTTAATTTTCTTCGAAAACTATATAAAGAAAATGAGGTCAAAAGTTGTCCAACTTTTGTAGAATCACCGATATATTAAGATCTACTTTTATTAAGTTGTCCATTTTAAGTAAAAACACCCTGTATAGTTTTAATTAAACGTATAAAGTATTTAAACAATTTGTTTAACAATACATAAGGCGTACAATTATTAAAAGTAAGGTTAGGTAGATCTGGCAGAAGTCCAATTTTTGTATTGGTCCAAAGTAGTAAAAAAATTTCCGGCCTAGGCCATAAATAACCTAACCCAAAACGGTCTAGATAATTTTTAAGTGCCTTATCCATAAAGCGATTGAAACCTTGTGTTTCGAAAATATTATTTATATTATATATTATAATATTTATTGCAACTATAAATCAAATAATTAAAGTTTATTTTTTTATGTGGACTGCGGCAACGTTGCAAATTTAGAGGTTTGGCTGGTAAATACAGTTGTCAAGTTGGTAGCATTGATTAAAACAAACTAAACTATATATAACTATAGTTATAAATGTAATTATAATGTAATTGAGGTTATGTTTAAATTATTGTAGGTTGTTGAGTCAAGTTGAGTTGTCAAATTTCGTAGTTAAAAATGCTATTAATTTGGCTTTGGTGGTGCTTGGATGAGTAGAATCATATAAAAAAGTAGTTAAATATAGGTTGCTTTACGGTCCAGAACAGAAAGTATTCCTAGCGGATAATAAGCTTCGCTTTGAAAAGAATTTATATAAAATAAATTAAAATTTTATGTGAACACACGTGAATGTTGTCCAATCATTGGACTCCAATGGTAAATGGGTATTTTGTTAAAGCCACTGGACGTTAATACTTGTGGTGGCTTAATAATAATTATAATGTATAAATTGTCCAGGACTATTAATGATCAGTAACTTGAAAGAAAAAAAAGTTTCGTGATTATTGCTTATCTTTTTCAAACCAAATGGATGCTATGATGATGATTTTTCACAAAAAGTTTGCAGCAAATAATTTTTATTTTTTGTTTTTTTTATTTCCCCATTATTTTTTAAAATTTCAAAAATTTTTGATCTGCTTGGCTGAAAATAATGTGTGATTTAATATTTGTAAAACCAAAAACGTCACTTTTTTACTCGAAAAATGTCCATAAGGCGATGTACTTTTTCTGCCATTGAGATATTATTTTTTATATTATAGTTATTTTTTTATATCGATTTAATATAATAAATATTTGACAGTAAAAATTCTAGTCGTTGCAAACCTTCTGGCTTCAGGAGAAGTAGGAAGACTTCTGGACTTCCGCGAACCAGATTGGTGATTTCCCATGTTAAAAACAAACGCAATCACCACAAACAAAAACAAAAACTAAAACCGGCACTAAACATCGCGGAAAAATCAAATTAAGTCCGGAAAAACGCCGGCACTTTTCACTTTCATTTTCTTCCTCGCAAAGCGACACGCGTCGTCCGAGCCGGTTGCTGCGCCACCCCAAACAACAATGAGAAAACTGCATCTGCCACAGTGACGTTCTTCCCGCTCCCCCAAAATCCCTATTAGCATCAGAATGGCAGAACGTTGCCAACACTACGCGCCACGCACGACGCAGATACACGCACAAAATGCTCGAATAAATCCAGTAGGTATTCACTTCATAGAGTGCTTTGTACGGGGGACACGCGTCTCTACCACCGATGGTTTTGGTTATATTTAGAAAAAGGCATTTCGATGTTTTCGATTATATAAACTCCTTCAAAAGATGAAATTCCTACCGTGAGAGAAGAAAATAGTTAAATTAACCAATAATTGGTTAATACATTCAATACAAACAATGTTTACTTGAATGGTAAAATGAGGCGTCTATTTGCAATACCAGCTGCATCCATTTTAAGATAATTTACAAAATCGACAAGAACATTGCCACTCCTAACACAGAAGGATTTTTTCTTTTTTAAATATTTTGATATAGTTCTATGCTCCACACCTCAAAGTTCCACCACGTGACTACGTACGGAACATAGACAAGGGATTGACAGGGTGGGTACGGAACGCAGTCTTTTGAAAATTTGGCATTCAAGGCTTTTTAGGTTATGTATCTGTCAAAGTATAGTCAATGAAAGAAATAATATTAATAGTGTTACCGCTTATGTTTAAGCTTTAAAAGTTAATAAATCTTTATAGTATCACAATAACAATGGTTGGTTTAAGAATTTAGGAATATAAATACTGCATTTAATGAAATTCCAAATTTAAAATCAATTAATTAAAATATTGAATTAAAAATTTTTTGAATGTTTTATTTAAAATATTGGATAATTAAACCAAATAAAAAAGTATGTAAACGTAACTGGAAAGGTTGAAATATTAAATTTATTTTACTTTTTTCTGAACCCTTGTACCCAAAATTTAATTAAAAGAAAAAAAAAATTGATAAAAAAAAAAATTTCATTTAAAAAAAAATAATTTTTTTACCCTGTATAACAAATTTATCCAACACATGACAATTATGACTGTCATTATTAATGTAATTTTAGATGAGTAAACAATCAAATAACATACTGGTGTTATCGTAATCCATAAATCACTAGTGAGCTATGGATTATAACTCACGTTCATATTTAAAGTAGTATTCTATTTATTTATTACTATTACAAGCAGAATTCACATTGATATTGAAATTAAAGAAAAACGCTAACGGTTTATTCGAATTTGAAGTCATTGTTAAATTCGTTGGTTCATTGGAACCAGACGCTCCCATATCGGTACAGCTGCTGATAGTGCTGGAAGATGCCGACGCATTAGAACCTTGTATATTTTCTGCAATTTGAATTTTGTTGTGCACCGATTCTTCTAGAATGCTGCTACCGTCGAGGACTTTCATCCTCCGTGACGCTTTTAGTAGTCGCCGAAGACCTTCTCAGGCAGTGACCGGTGTAGAGCGCTGGTTCCGCCAATTTCAAAAACATTGCAATTCTCGAAGGTATCTTCGACAACGTATTTATTCCCACACACTGGTTGGTACACCTATCATTTTTGTAAAAAAAACAAAAAAGCGGCTAGAACAGTATTCTTTGGTCTCAAAGACATGTATTTTTTACCCAAATTGATCGGGTTGACTGGAAATCCTTCTTCAAGTATGGTGAAACTCAATTTCTTGGTTTTGGTGTCTGGCAATACTACGTGAAAATATTTCCTTTGTCTTGAATATTTTCTATTTTCAAATTGACCAATTCCTCGCATCTACAAGCCCCGCTAATCCCCATTATCAAAGCCACTTTCATCAAAAAGCTCGTTAGTTTGCCATATTTTGAAATGTCGATTTTTTTATAAAGGTGAATAGTCGAGCGAAGCATCGAGTATTTGGTCCATAGCGACGATGGGGCTAATTTTGTTTGCAAATGTAAAAAATAAGCCAATAGAACATTTTCATCGATACCTTTTATCTTCAGTAAATTCACCCAAGACTCAAAAATTTTGAACTCCTTGTCGTAAGCATCTCGGGACTTTTCTGGCAAAATCTGCATCGCTGCTTCTTCCGCTTCCGTAAGGATATCCTCAGGAACGTAATTTTCATCGGTTTCCTCCATTTTCTATACGTTTTTGTCTTCAAAAAAGCCTCCCTTTTCTGCAGGGAAAACTGACAAGTGTAAAAATTTATTTAAACATTTGCTAACAATGTATCATGCCCGTGGCAATCAAACAAACAACCTACTTTGACCAAAATGTAAAAAAGTCACTGTCAAGTCGTTCTGACATTTATAAGGTACTGAGACTCAAGTAGATTTGATTTGATCACAAAGCTTATTAATTAGTATCTCATAAAAAAACGATTTCTTCCACTTGTTGGATAAAACATTGTATGCCAATGGTGTTTTATGTTTCCTAACCTGACGGCCTCGTGGTGTAAATCTTATTTTCAACATAACACACTAGTACCATAAATAACTATTATTTCTCTCAGTGCGCATATGTTTAAGCGTTAAAAGTATATAATAAAATACTGTAGTCGAAATCCAAATTTAATTTTACAATCTTTTATTCCATTTAAAATGCATGTTAAATTCCACGAACAAAAACTAATTTACTACTTGCTAAGAAAGGATTTCTCGTAAACCGAGTTAATGCGCAATAAAACCGATTTAACACTTGTTTGGCGAGATACTCGATCGAGTAGTTTTGACCAAACAAAACGAAAAAATCGAGCGCATACGATGAAGTGAAAAGGGACCAAGCGATTAAGGACGAATTTCGCGTCGCCTCCACCATTACCGTAAACCTCTCATTAGCCCCGATGGTCCATGGAAACGGTCTCTTCCACCGAAGGTCTTTAAAATCATTTTTATATTCCATTTTTGTCTCCCAGAAATTTTGATCGATACAATAAATCAAATAAACCACGCAGGTTTTGAACATTATTTATTTAAAATTTATATATGCCGTTGTTTTCAAGATTTTAGTTTTTTTCTTATAAATATATAACAAGGATAGTTTGTTTGTTTAAACTTTATTTACGTTTACTTAAAAATAAGAATATTTGAATTTTTAATAATAGTTTAATAAAAACATGCAAAGAAGTATAGTAATTGGACATTTTATATAGTAATTGGTTAATTCTGGATTCTGAAGGTAACTACTAATTCCTTGGTCTGACTTCTGAAATAGTTTGTTGCAAATATCATTAAGTGTGGTATCTCTAGTTTGTGAAGCATTTATAATGTTTAGGCCGAAACAGGATTATTTATATATATCTAATATTTTTTCGGGTGGTATGTTATAAGTATTTTCCGAATTTTTGTTGCCATTACTTTTTTATGTTCTTTATCATTCACTGTATTTAAATCACTGTTTTTCTGAAAGATGTCCTGTGACGAAGAAATCAATATATTACTCTCTAAAAATGGATTTGTCAAATATGTCATAGAGAAAAGCAGCCACTAATAATTCTCGTCAACAGCAATTTGTATCCAGGACATTTAGGAGTCAATTCCTATGAAATAATATTCGCTGAATCCAAAAATGTCGTCAAAAGTTATAAAAGTAAAACAGTTTCTGAAATATAATCAATTTTACATATAATATGGAATTGACTATATCTCAAAAACTCCTTAACTTAAAAGTTAAGCAGTTTTTGAGATATAACTGTTTTTGACGGTCTTTTCGGATTCAGGGGACAATTTTACATAAGAATTGGCTGGTAAATGTCCGGGATACAAATAGAGTATGATATTGGATATATGTCCAATAATAGAAATTTACATTTTTTACCAACCAGTAATTGGACACTGGCCATTTTACTGTTCGTTTTCAGAACACATTCATTCAGAACACATTTATACCACACACTGATCTGTGCACTTTTTAGAAATATTTTGTGTGGTAATTTAAATACAGCCCTGCTTTTAACAAAAAAACAAAAATCTTACCACCAAAGTAACGTGCGGGTCCTATATTGGACCCAAAATAAAGTAGTTCTATATTATTACCGACTGAGATAGTTATAATTGTATACAACGTCATCTAATGATTTGACTTTAAGGTAAATATATATAGAACTCTTGTTTTTACAGTATTAATGTTAATTGTCCAATAACTATAAAGTGTCCGATAACTGTCTAATTTACCCTAGTACTTGTAGATGGCCTATAATAGAGATATAATGTAATAGAGAAATACCTTTTGGATTGAAATGTCTCGAAAATCTAATAAGATGGATCAATTCAGTGACCGCTCTAGATACAGATGAGCTTTTGTGGTTAAATTAAAACATTTAAACATCCAAAATTGTTGGCAAGAGTAAATAAGTATAATACCATAAATAACAGATAACGACCACGGTTGTCTCAAGAATATAGGGAAATAAATATTGTGTTTTATTACATTCCAAAGTTTACTGTTCCAAAGTATCAGTTGTATGCAAATTATGTGTAAAACTACCGTTTAAAATGATAAATATCAATCAATTAAAAATTAACATGTTTTTTTAAATATTTTGAATCGAATCTTACACTTAATATACAGAAAGAAGAACACTTAATTGAGTGGCTTAGTGCCAACCTTGCCTTATAAAATAATAATTTAATTTTAGCTAAATTTAGTTATCTTATACATATTTTTATAATCAATTTGATGACAACAATTAAAAATAGTTAGTAAAGTAGGCATTTTGGGACGCCAATGGTGGTTCCTGACCTATGACAACATTAAGATTTTATATTTAACCATTTGCACAATATTGTCAAGAAAAGGATTAAAATCCTTTGTTAAAAATATTTCAAAAATAAATGTAACTTTTTTGCACAATTTCTTAAATAAGTCGTATAAATAAAGTATAACTTTGAGTTAGAATATAAATTTTACAATATTGGACAATTTGTTAGGAAGTGAAGCATCACACCACCTAAAATATCCAATGAAATGATTTCCCGATTGAAATAAGACGCCGGCCGGTCGCTCAACTGCAATCTGCATCATCAGTTTGCAGTTTTAGTTGGTGTTAGGAAGTGTATTATTGTGAGGTTGTGAGTAATTATTAATTGAATATTATTTTTCCGAATAGGTGGGTAGGTATTTGCAAAATTGTTCAGGGACTGGGATAAATCAATAATTATGACCTGGTGATCAAATGAGGATAAAAAGTGTTTCTATGTCCCTACTGTGATATAGCATGCATGTATACATTATTGATCAGCTTACCATTTACTTTAGTTTGTAATTTATGTTTAAGTATTTTATGTTTTCAGTTTATATTAACTTAATTCTATCTTATACGAATTTTATTTTTCAGTTTGTAGTAATGTTTTGTTATGTTTATTTTAGGTTGTCAGTTAAATTAATAATTTAGTTTCATTTTCCTTTTTACCACCCTCGCATCCCAAAAATTATTAAAATTTTGAAATGAATTGGAGAAATTATTATTAAACAATGTTGTGTTATTATGTGCTACAATTTGTGCAATTTCACCACAAAATATTATATTAAAAAAGTCTCTAAAATACTCATTTACTTACACAAATTAGCACCAATTTGGTAAACAAATTCATACATTAAACCAAATCCAACAAATTTTTCTCTGTATGATAGGGGAAAAAAGTTTTTTTCTACGACCACTATGTAAAAGTCACTTTTCATGATGGCATCGTTGCTTAGAAAATGAATCTTTTCATTGGCAAGGCAAAACACGAATGTAAAGTGACATCTCTGTGTGAAAAGTGACAGGTCTGTGTGAAAAGAACCGGAAACGCATCGTTTGACACTCAGCTGTCAAAAAAGTTTTTAGGTTATTTTGTTTTGTATTTAAAAATAATAAAAAATAAAAGGGTCGCAGAAAAAAAATTGTGTTATACTTGTGAGAAAAGCTTTCTTCAAGCTCGTGTTAATGCACACTCGGCCTAACGGCCTCGTGGGCAACTTAAAAACTCGCATGAAAAAGTCTCTTTTCAACACTTGTAAAACAAATAACTATTGTTTTGGCGTGTACTATCATGACAATTCATTAAGATATACCCTGTACGAGGTGTGTTCAGAAAATAACGGGAATTGTTAAATTTCGCGGGTTCGGAGGGTCCGGTTGTCATAAAATTTTCTTTATTATGTTGGTATACATGCCCCCGAAGTATGATAAAAACTTTAGCTGTTTTCATTGTTTACTTTGTATGTGGCAGCCGCTAAGGTTAGACGTGTTTTATGAGCTCGGCGATTTTCGTTTGTTAAAAGAAATGGATCAAAGAATTTGTATCCAATTTTGCTTAAAAAATAAAATAAATTCTGTGAAATGTTAACAAAGGCCTATAGTGAGTCTGCTATAAGTAAACCAAGAGTTTACAAGTGGTATAAGAGTTTCCAAGATAGCCGTGAAGACGTTGAAAATGACGAACGCCCCGAACGCCCAAGCACATTAACAACCGATAAAAACATGGAAAAAGTGGAAGAAATGGTTATAAACCATCAGAGAAGTCGCTGATGATGTTGGTATATCGATTGGCTCATCCCATGAAATTTTTTCGAATGTTTTGGGTATGAACCGCGCGCAAAATTTGTTATAAAATTGTTAAATTTTGAACAAAATTTTTGGCCAAAAACAATACTGTAATGATGCCTCAGCCTCCATATTCGCCAGACATGCCTCTGTCTGAGTTTTTCCCATTCCCAAAAATAAAGAGAACCTTAAAGGGCCGTCGTTTTGCAAGCATAGATGACATTAAAAGCGCATCGCTGAAAGAACTAAAGGCTATCCCAAAGATCGAGTTTTAGAAGTGTTTCAAGTATTGGAAGAAGAGCTGGCACATGTGCATAATTAATTAATGTAGACGAATTAGTAAATATTAAATTTTGTTTCCAAAAACGAAAATTCCCGATATTTTCTGAACACACCTCGTATGCTACCCTTGGAATTATTACATTTAACATATCCTTCACGGGATCATAAAAAAGTATCAAAACACTTTATTTTTACGACATTTATCTAACTACTGGTTTAGCACGGACCAAATCTGTTAACTATCCAGTAGGTAGGTATATCCTTATCTTTAAAAGCTTTTTATTTTATGAGGTTAAAAAAAACATGATAGAGTCTTAAAATATGTACATCCATAAATAATTTCCAAAACTTTGTAAAAAGAGAAAGTTTAAAATGCGGATAAATGTTTTTGTTTTTATCCGTTAAATAACTTCCATCTGTATAATCTGGATAAAACTTTAATCAAAAAATCTGCTTAACTTTTTAAATTTTTAACTGAATTGCTTCTGTAATTTCCACGATGTTTATTTTGGGTGCATTCGATTAACGAAACAAACTCTTCAGCTGGTATCGCGCCTTAAAATCAGCCAGTGTTTGCATAAATTCTGGATATTAATGGTGTTCATCGTCTTTTGCAAATAAGGAGAATCGTGTTTGGAGGGGTCGAGCGTAAATGTTTTGCGTCCCCTTCACGCTGAATTTACTTCGTCAAAAGCGGAATCAAATTAAAAAATGCCTTGCGACTGATGTCATTTAATAAACGCCCTCGGGTGGGGCTTTGAAGGTATTGGCAAAGAAATAATTGAAGTGTGTAAAAGGACATTTAATACGTAACAGGGGAATGCTTGCTTTAATTTGTAGAATTTAAGTCTAAAGAAGAACATTTATTGAAAAAAAATTAAGGGGCGTTTGCACGCCAGGATCAAGGCTCGCCAAGCCACTTGATCAAGTAGCATTACAGTTGGAATACGAGGTGTGTTAAAAAAAAATCGGGAATTTTCGTCCCCATTGGATATTATGCACATCCAATACTCGAAACACTTTTAAAACTCGATCTTTGGGATAGCCTTTAGTTTTTTCAGCGATGCTCTTTTAATGTGATCTATGTTTGCAAAACGACGGCCCTTTAAGGTTGTCTTTATTTTTGGGAATAGGAAAAAGTCAGACAGAGGCATGTCTGGCGAATATGGAGGCATTACAGTATTGTTTTTGGCCAAAAATGTTGTTCATAATTTAACAATTTTAGAACAAATTTTGCTGCCAAGCGTTTCATACACAAAACATTTGAAAAAATTTCATGGGATGAGCCAATCGATATACCAACATCATCAGCGACTTCTCTGATGGTTTATAACCATTTCTTCCACTTTTCCATGTTTTTATCGGTTGTTAATGTGCTTGTGCGTTCGAAGCGTTCGTCATCTTCAACGTCTTCACGGCCATCTTGGAAACTCTTATACCAGTTGTAAACTCTTGTTTTAACTATAGCAGACTCACTATAGGCCTTTCTTAACATTTCACAGAATTTATTTCATTTTTTAAGCAAAATTGGATACAAATTCTCTTTGATCCATTTCTTTTAACGAACGAAAATCGCCGAGCTCATAAAACACGTCTAACCTTAGCGGCTGCAAAGTAAACAATGAAAACAGCTAAAGTTTATATCATACTTCGGGGGCATGTATAACAACATAATAAAGAAAATTTTATGACAACCGGACCCTCCGAAGCCGCGAAATTTAACAATTCCCGTTATTTTCAGAAGTGCCCGATAACCGTCTACTTTACACGGAAAAAAAAATTAAATTAAATTTTACAACAACCATATTGCAAAAAAAAAGTTTAATTATTTAATACAATTGTTTTGAAATTAACTAAAACTTAAAGCATTTATATCAACGTATAATTTATTTAAAGTACACAATTTTGGAGCACGGCAAATCTGTATTATTTTTAATAAAGAATGGCATTAGTCAATACAATATTTTATTAAAATATATAACAATATTAATTTAAACCAGAAATTGTAGTAATTTAACTACAATATATAATTATATCTTCATTAAATTGTTATTACAAAATTGTTAAATTATTTCTAACAAATTGTTCTTGGTCGTATTTTTTAAACAATTTATACCAGAAAATTCTACAATTGAGGCGTTTCTCGGAAAAACATCATTAGTCCAATATGGTCGAAATTTAGATATTAGCACCAACTGTTTCCTAAACTCCATATATACGTATACAAATAAGTGTTTCTCGTAAAAATGTCATAGGTTCCATAATAATTAAATATGAAATTTAGCTTGTTCTTCTAAAAACATCACAAGTCCGTTTCGTCTAAGGAAGTCACATGTGCATAACATGTGACGTTTTTGGACACTCTAGAAAAGCTTCTACCTCTTTTACATGACCACAGCAATAGAAAATTTTATGATAACTTGATAAAAGACCAGAAGACCATAGCACCTGACAGTCCTGATAACACGGTCGACAACGATGATAACAGCAGTGGATGCGAAGACTGAGTGTGGCAGTAATACAATTTTTAGTTTTTTCATTTATTTTGTTGCTCAGAGTTAATGTTTAGTTTGTAGTAAGGAGAATTGTTCATTTTTTTCTTCTAAAAACCTCACATGTTCATGTATTTTTTGTGTTTTTTTCATATTCGTTTGAAAAAAAAACATGAGGAATTCTGGACAAAGTATCTTACATTTTTTACATGTAGTAAATAGGTCAATAAAGTACTTTGGTCAAAAATGGGAATGTCGGAGAGTTTTTTTCATTTTCCCAAATATGTTAATTTTGGACTAATGATGTTTTTCCGAGAAACGCGTCAATTGTAGTACTTTCCACAACATTTTTTTCCGTGTACCCTACCCCTAAATGTTATAATATGAAAATTGTTAACGCTTAAAAAAAACTATGTACCTACATAGATAAAAAAAATTAATAAAAAAATGTTCCTGAAGCAAAGTTAAAATTAATTTGGCGCTCCTAAGAATTTATAGGCAATTTTCCCCTTTCGAAAAAGCAAGCAAGCGTTGACAAGACGGCAACATCTGTTTTAAATTACGGGGCAAGGCGTCGTGATTATTGCCTGTTTCGTATCGCGATCTCAAATCCAATCATTCGATTTCCTTTAAATTCAGAAAACACATTTAATTATGCTTTCCTATGTCTGCTGGGATTAAATGTCATAGCGAATAAGCCTGAATGGGGCTTTATGCGGTCAAATTGCAATTAGCTAGGGGTTTTTTTCAGGAGATCCGGAGAAATTGAATTTTTCCTGAAAGGACTGTCACTTTCGTTTGATATTGTATGCTGCACACCGGCAGTGCGCCATTATTCTTAGTTAGGGGGATAAAAACCTTTTGCACAGTCACCCAAAATATAATATATATCCACAATTTTTCTTTTCCAGACACCATAGGCATCAATTTTAATTTAATTAAGATGCTTTCTTTCCCTAAAGTTTTTTTTGGCTTTGGTGGTGCGTAGATGAATAAAATCATATTAAAAAGTAGTTAAATATTATTATATATATATAATATAGTCACCTATAGGTGACTACAGCCCAGGAGAGACATAGTATTCCTAGCAGATAATAGTCTTCGCTTTAAAAAGAATTTATATAAAAGAAATTAAAATTTGTCCAATCATTAGACTCCAATGGTGAATGGGTATTTTGAAAGCCACTGGACATTAATACTTGTAGTGGCTTGATAATAATTATAATGTAGATATTGTCCAGGACTATTAATAATCAGTAACTTGCAAATTGAAAGAAGAAAAAGTTTCGCCATTATTGCTTATCTTTTTCAAACCAAATAGATGCTATTTTCAAAGACAGGAAAATTAACTACTATTTTTTTACAAAAAGGTTGAACGGTTCAATCAAACAGCAAATAATTTTTTTTTTTTTTATTTCAACCTTTTTTTTGAAATATCAAATCATTTTGATCTGCTTAGCTGAAAATAATGTGTGATTTAATATTAGTAAAACCAAAAACGTTACTTTTTTATTCCAAAAATGTCCATGCATAAGATACATAGATAGATAGATAGATAGTTTATAGATAGATAGTTTATTCATGCATTACATTTTTACAAACTTTAGCACATGTCAGAAAAATACAAAATAGATTTAAATAAAACATCAAAATAACAATAAAATTCAAGATATCGCACATGGGCGACAACAGTGTCATAAGTAGTAAAACCTTAATTCCGAGATAATGACCGTCAAACATTTTTAAATAATAAAATTCTCACATATTTGTAAAATTATATTTACTTACAGTAGACAGACACAAGTCTTCATCTAGGAATTCATTTCAAAAATATTTTTATGCCACTGTAGCAGCATAAACTATGAGTAATTTTACACTTATTGCAAATTTAGTTTTTTTGACTTATGACACTATTGTCGCCTATGTGCGATATGTTACTACAAATATTACACATTAAAAATTGTATTCCGATGTACTTTTTCTGCATTTGACATAACTTCTTAGTTTCGCCCTTAAAAGTTCTTTTACTTTAGAATATATTATTATCTTTTTATATCGATATTATATAATAATTAATAAGTAAATTATCAATAAAAAATATTACTGTCAATTTGACAGTGTCAGAGTCATGCCCTGTGCACTCGCCTTAAACAAACAAAATCCACATTTTTGTCTAGTCGACTTTGGTTTTAGTTTACACTCGGGAAACATGTGGCAGGAGCGGCGGTTAATCTTGACGGTTGCTTGGTAACGAAATCAACAAACTTCAGGTTGATAAATTTTGTAAAGTTTTGTAAATTCATATTGTGTTTATTTGGTTTATTCTGTACACTTAAAAACTTTTAAAATTGCGATTTATCGTTATGTGTGTACTCTATTTTTAAATATTGCTACATATAATATTATTTGAACATTAACATGGTGTTGTGCTGTGCTGTGGGCTGCTCTAACAGTCAAGTTATGATGCATACTTTTCACAATGATGACAAGGTTGTATTGTATTATTCAATTTTAACTATTTTATTAAAACAAGGTACTTACAAAAATGTGCACATTTGTGTAAGTACATGGTACATAATATTATCTATTACTTTATACTAATTTGTGTTCTTTAATAAGATAAAATTCACTTGAATACATTATTATATTGTTAATTAGTGTAGTTTAGTAAATACCTTAAATAATTTAAAATATTATAATTTATTTTTGCTTTTCAAATAAACAATTTAAATAAACTATCAGGCCTTTTATTTCTTACTATTTTGTCTATCAAAATTTGACAGGATATGTCAAAATTTGACAGGATAACCTAAATTAAAACCATAACCTAAAACCAATAAATGTCAGGCGGGTACACTAGCGGCATAGCGGGCCGAGTGTGCGTAACAAGGAGCGTCAAATATGTGACAGTGGCGTATCTATATGATTTATTATCTATGGTCAGAGTATTTAATTAAGGTCGTCAGCTGAAGTACCATTTTTTAAATACTTAAAATATTAAATCAAACTGGCATAAGCTACCAACTTAATAAAAAAACAAGAGTTCAATTAAAAAAAAATTAAATGTAGTTATTTAAAATACGACATTTTCTTTAATCAATACAAAATTCGATTATTAATTAATTATTATTCATCTTTTTATTCATCTTCTTCGTCTTCATCTTATTCTTCTGTCTTTTCTTTTTAAAAACACCAAAGTAATTTTACAGTGATAGGTTGATACGACTGTGCATTTTACTTTCTATGATAGTAGCACCAGAGGGTAGTGATGAATTTTATCTTGGGAAAAATATGGAAAACTTGGGCAATAAAATTCAAAATGATAACGCAATGCTATTTTTACCCACAAACGTCTTTATGCTATGCTAGTCTATATCTTTTTACGGCTACATGTGTGAATTTATTAAAATTGTTATGCGATCCACTAAAGAAATAAAATAATATAAAAATAATAACAATAATATACTCTCTATAAATGAAGTTTATTTTAATAAAGCTTTCAGTCATAGCATTTGCATTAATTATAAAGTAAATTTACGTTATGTTTATAAAAGTAACTCTATTCCAGATGCAGAAACGCATTGATAAATATAGTTATTATTATTTGTCCAAAAAACAGTTCTATACCGTTTACAAAAACGTTTTGTAGTATTAATGAAACCCTAATGGTATTATTCATAGAAATTTTGTAAATTTTACAAATCCCTTTTCGTTTAAAATAAAACTTTTTTTATAATATTAATAAATTTTATGTAAATTTAATAGTAAATTAATTGTTAATTCAATAAACTATTTTCATTGTAACAATGGTCACATTTTCAACCTACTGTTGGGTGTTGTGTAGTTTTTTAAATAATTGCAAGGCATTAAAACAAATTATTTATTATAACAAAAAAATTAACTCATATTATATGATGTACAAAATAAAAAAATATGAAGCATAGCATGCTAAATTTTACCACACTTCACTCGCACAAGTGAAATCAATAAGATTATAACACAGACTGTGGATTATAAAGTTATGTTCACCAAGGAGAGCGCTGGCCGTTTCCCCCTCTTTTTAAGGGAAATAACAAAAATTTTGTTACCATTGCAAAACAATAGTCAATATTAAAAAAGTCTTTTTATAGCAATAAAATATTTTTGTTATTGTTTTTAACGTAAGCTATTAACAAAGATTTTCCAACTGAAATAAAATTAATTTGAATTACAACGATAGTAATTTAAAAAAGACAAATATGCCATAGTAAAATGAACAAATTTTACTATAAATGCGCATTACTTTATGTAAGCACAATTCACACACAACTAAAGATTTAACAAAAACATTTTAAGTTCGACAAAGATTTAATATAAACATAAAGTATTTCTTATTGCCATGACAATTTGATAAGAACTATTACTTTGTTGGATGAAATTTTTTTTATAAAAGCTCAACATTGCTGCTTCATTATAGTAAATGAGAATTTTATTAACAGTGAAAAAAGTTTATTCTGTAAATAAAAATAATCTTATTTCTTTTACAAATCGTAGGTTTTTGTCCCAATAAGACAATGGAAATTTAATAAAAAAGGTTCCTTAGGTGGTACATTTTTTATAGCCATTACAATTTTAAATTTAAGTTAAATAATATTATTGCATGAACATTTTTCTGAATGCAGCCACCCTGTTTTAGATTTCTTTGTTTTTATTTTAATCTGGATTCACATGTGTGAGCAGGTGTCTCACGTATTCCCATTATGATTTTTTTAATCTTTAAAACAAGCGCAGCACTTTACTAACAACAGTTGTTATCTGAACAAAAGGTCCCCTCCTGAAAACCGCAATCAATTTCAGCCACTTTCTTGGATGGGGTTTATCAAGGAAATATCATAACTTTACAGCCATGGAACCCTTCTAAGTAAGTAGGCAGTGGGGGAAGGGTAAGGGTTATAGATATGCTTTAGAAACGCATTAAAGTAATACATCCTATTAGTTTAATGGCGGTTTGAATACAATCTTATTACTTTTTAATGATTATGGGTTAAAATAGCCATAAAGATGTCTGGTTTATTATTGTGCTTTCAAATTAATTTTGTTCGATGATTACCACAAAATCGAGTTCAATTACATTTTTTTTACCAACAAATGGTATTTTTATCTAAATAAGAATTTTCATGGAATATTGATTTGTTTTGTTGATAAAATCTGCCGTTTGGGAAATTTAAACGCATTTCCTCCCCGAACAATGAAAATTATTTATTCGTCCCTTGGGAGAACAAATTATGATTAAGCGGGATGTTGTTTCCGAATTTCCATCCACAGACCGTATTAACGTTCCCGCGTTCAACAGTAGGTGCTCCACTACAAATTAAAACGATTTTCGTCAGGGGTTCCAAAACAATTTTAACAACATTACTACTTTATTACACTGTATAGTATACAGGAAATTCCTGAACGTAGTTTAGGTTAAAAAAACAAAAAAGTTTACTCAGTCAGAATGAAACTTTTAAGGACACGGTTTTTTAAATATGCGATTTGCATCATTAAAGATAAAAAATAAACCATAGATATGGGCCAAAAAGTAAAAATACAAAATCTAAGGGGACATCCATTAATTACGTGAGGCATTTTTCTGATAATTGGGACCCCTCCCAAGGGGGAGATTTGGTGAGATGTGGTAGACTCCCCCCTATCCCTAACGTGAGATTCTAGCTATTAAACTTTCTTTGCGGACAACATGATAAACCCAAAAAATAAAAATTGATTACTTTTTTTTTTGACAAATTTGAATTATAATGCTTATTTTCTTTGAACCCCAAAGTTGACGTGAGATTTTTAACGACCCCCCCCTCCCATATTTTTATCTCACGTAATTAATGGATGTCCCCTGTTTTTTTTTTAAATATAAATTTAAATAGCTCTTTTTAGAAACGTTTTAAAATAAATTATTAAGTTCATTAGGCGCAAAAGGGAAATGTTTAGAACTGCCGTTACACTTAACTGTATACTGGGTTGCCTATAGGACAAAAATTATTCCATCCACATTCAGTCACTGAATTTCAGTGTCGCAGTTGGAGAACCTATTTAGCTAACATACCTAATTATAAATATAAAGAGTATCAGTATAACACTAGTTTACAGCCATTTTGCCCACCATGTCTCACTATGATTTTCTTGTGTAGTTTGGCTCACTAAACGCGAAAATCACACTTAACATTTTTTTTCAGGGAAGCGATTTCGAGATGAATGAATTATCAATTGTTTTTGCCTTGGGTATTGTGCTTGTTTTTTGAGCATAACAATATATAATAATGAGCTGGCTAAATAGTCGAAGACTAAAAGTCAATCAACCTTAAAAAAAAATTATTTTTTTTTTAATTTTCTGATGTGTTTTGATTCTTTAGAGTATACTTCGAGTTGTATTTGATCGATTTGACCAAACAAGCACTTACATCAAAGGTAATTGAGCCCTCTACAACTTTCTCTTGTACAGTATAGTTTTGGTATCGGCTCAGTAGTTCGATACTGGCGATTTTATGAAGTGGAAAAAGTCTTTTTTTTTTTACAAAAATCGAGGTCGAAAATTAACATATCTTTCTGGGAAACATAGAAATCAAAAAGATTAATCCAGTTTGATTTATTTTACGTATAGATTATACTTAAAGGAAAAGAACAAGGTGCTGTTTATAAAAATCCAAGGATAAATGGACGACCAAAATTTAGTTTTTCGAGAATTTTTACGTTTTTTCTTCATTTTATTGAGTTATATAAAATTTAATATTGAACATTGATTTTTATTTTAAACATTAAATATTGTAATTAAATTATATATTGAATATTCAACAATAAATATTGAACATTGAAGAAATTGAAAATTTTATTTGGTTGTATTAAACATAGGTTTAAAAAAATTCTGGCTCCTTCTTTGTTTTTTGTTGCTTTCGTATTCCGTTTCTCGTATGAGGCCAGCCATCATGGCTGCATCCCAGAAGCCGTGATACCGCCGCTCCATAGCCTTCATTTGCTGGTGAAAACGTTCTCCTTGCTCATCACTTAAGTCGCCCAGATTGTGCGGATTATTTACGCACTTTAACTCTACTTCTTTTACTCATTTTACACTTTTTATTAACTAAATAAATTCATGATAAAAATACTGTAAACTATGTTAATTTAAATAAAGGAAATTAGACTATGATTTAAAATAAGCTTTAATTACTATTTAGAATAAAACAATCAAACAAAAACTAAAGTCTAGTGTATCTAACGAAAGGTTCTAATTGAATGCCCTGCTTTTCTTAAAAACGTATATTCGACACTTGCCGACGTCGCCCGCCTCTCTGCCAGACATAAACAAACAAATAACTTCGGAGGGCCATAAATTGTGGTCCTAATCGACGTGTTGACAACGTCTTGCAAACAAGGGATGCATTCATATGGCTACAGTCGGCTAACCTGACAAATCTTCACGTCCTCGTGAAGAATAACCTGTAACACACACAAAAAAACAATTAGCCTACTTTTAGTCAGAAAACGAAATTATTCGTTAGAGGAACTGCTATCGTCTGACGATACTTTCGTAACGAACAATTTCATTTGGTCAGAGGGACGAATCCCCGTATAAACTGTTCTCGAACGTTTCGAGCCAGGCAACTCTGCAACCACGTAACGGTCATTATCGAGTACTTTCGTAACGACAAAGGGACCTTTGTACTTAGGTTCAAGCTTTCTGCTATGACCATCATTAGAGCCCTTAGCCTTTCGGACAAGCACATGTTGTCCAACTCCAAACGTAATTGGAGAAGCATGCTTTTTATCGTAATACGTCTTTTGGTACCTTTGCTTATCTTTTATCTTTTCAGAGACCTCAACTCTGAAAGTTTCTAAATCTGGACGTTCGTTATCGTCGCAGACCTCAGCCGTCAAAAAGGCATCGTTAACTCCTCTAGGACGGTATCCTAAAAATAATTCATAGGGACTTTTCCCTGTGGTGGAATTAACCGTCGAATTAATTCCCCATTTTACAGCTGCTACTGCCTCGTCCCAACGATTTTCGTCGTTAGTTGAAGCCATAATCGCCGAAAGAATGGAACGATTCATTCGTTCTACCTGACCGTTGGCGCGAGGGGTTGCGGTGGCACACAACACTTGTTTAACACCTAAAGTTAAACAGTATTCTTTAAAATTCTTGCTTGTAAAAGCCGTGCCACGGTCGCAGATAAATCTGCGGGGAACCCCGAACATTTCTATTACCTCATCTAGAAATTTCAATACAGGGCCGGTTTTTGTATTAGGAACCGCCTTTAAAAATACAAATTTGGTAAAGCCGTCAACTGCTACTATAAGATACGAGTTTTTCCTAATACTATTTATGAATGGGCCTACATGATCCAAATGTAATGTATCCATAGGTCTAGGCTGTTTTTCTATAGGATTTAGACTACCGGGAACTTTACCAGAAGGGGTTTTATTATAAAGACAGCCCAAACAAGAATTAATGTAATTTTTAACATATCGGCGCATCGACGGAAACCAATATCTTGAACTTATCGATTCCACAGTTTTATCTACTGCAAAATGACCGGCATCATCATGGTAGTACATAAGTATTCTTCGTCGAGCTGTTCTTGGAATAACCCATCTTTTTCCGTTCTCTGTTTTTCGATAAAGTCGTCTATCTCTTAAACAATAATCCTTATGGATCCTTCGTTCATCGTTATCTTTAGGTTCTCTTAACAAAATATCTATAATGTTTTTACATGTGTTGTCTTGGAGTTGTGCTGAAAGCACCCAGTCATCCTCCTCAATATTTACAATCATTACGTCAAGTGATTGATCTGTAGGTATAATGGTACTTCGGCTCAATGCGTCTACATGGCTCATTTTAGTTCCGGCACGGTATTCGATATCAAAGTCAAACTCTTGAATTGATAACCACCACCTAGCAATACGGGGAACTAAGTCTCGTTTCATAAGGGTGTGACGTAGTGAGTTACAGTCGGTAACAATTTTAAACTTTATACCAATTAAATATATCCTGAACTTCTTTAGAGCGCATACAGCGGCTAAAGTTTCAAGCTCATAAGAGTGGTATTGTTGCTCTTCTTTGGTGGTGGCTCTACTAAAATATTGCACTGGTTTAAGAATATTATCCTTTTGCCGTTGTAAAAGGATTCCCCCTAGCCCAACCTTACTGGCGTCACAATGTACTTCCGTTTCGGCTTCTCTGTTATAAATGGCCAGAATGGGCCGTTCTACTAGCTTCTTTTTTAAATTGTCAAACGTACTCTGCTGTTGTTCTTCCCATACAAAGGGAGTGTTTTTGCATGTTAGCTTAGTTAAAGGCTTAGCGATGGCGGCGAATCCTTCGATAAATTTTCTAAAATAACTGGCAAGTCCTAAAAATCGCCTAACTTCGTGAACATCCTTGGGTGCTGCAAAATCTGCTACGGCTTTTATTTTATCGCGACCAGGTCTAATACCCCCTCCAGTTATTTCGTGACCTAGGTATTCAATTTTAGACTGAAGAAAATGGCACTTATTAAATCTTAATGTCAATCCAGCATCTCTAAAAAGATTTAGGACATTTTCGAGCCGTTCCATGCCTTGTTCTAGAGACACTGACGGTATAAGTACATCATCAAGATATGCCATCGCACTGTCAAAGCGTAAAGGACCTAATATTTTATTCATAGCCCTTTGGAAGACTGCTGGTGCATTTACCAACCCAAAAGGCATCCTTAAATATTCGTAATGGCCATCTGGAGTTACAAAAGCAGTTTTCGATATGGAACTTTCTTCCATCGGGATTTGATGATACCCAGAGGCGAGGTCTAACGTTGTATAATAAGTATTTCCTTCTAGATTATCTAGAAGGTCATCAATTCGTGGCAGTGGGTATTTATTTTTAATAGTTTTGCGATTTATGGCCCTATAATCTATGCACATTCTTTCTTCGCCGTTCTTTTTCTTTACTAGCAGTATAGGACTAGCATAAGGAGACTCTGACTCTTGAACTATACCATGATCAATAAGGTCTTGGACTATTGTGCGGACTTTTTCGCGTTTTGTGAAAGGCATACGGTAAGGGCGATACGTTACTGGTTCACTATCGGATAGTGAGATCGACATTTCCGTTACGTTTGTTTTACCAACCTCCCCTAAGTTTGTAGCAAAACAATCCCTATATTCGTTAATTAATTTAAGTAATTTAGAACGTGTAATGCTGTCTAGTTCTAAATTAGTTTGTCTTTCGATATCTAATAATGTAAAAAGTGGCAAATCAGCAATATTTGTTGTTAAGCAAGTTTTAGATGGTATTTTCGAATCTGCATTACATGTATAGCCTCTGGCAAGTACCCTGCCTTTTTCATAACAAACAGGCTTATCGGATATATTGGCAACAGGGATGCTACTACTATTATTCATATTTATAACGCACGGTAAAATAATGTGAAAATTATTATTCCAATTTCGATACTTTAGATCTACAAAAACATCCCTAACGTTTTCATGTCTAATTAGCGAAATATGACCTATAAAATTCGGTGGGATAATAGCAGTTTCCTCGACACATAAATCAATTTTCTTAGATAAAAAGTCATCGATATTGGTGATATTGACGTTATTTTGATTAAAAAGTCGGACCTGGTGACCCCTAACTAAAACTGTGACATTATCATTATTTAAAAATGGCTGGCCTATAATAATAGGAACATCCTGTACATTATCAGGTACCACGAGTGCGTCTACGGTAGCAAAAGCTAAATCAACATTTAATTTTAATGTAACCTTTGAACGTGCTACAACAGAACCTCCTGCATAACCACACAAACGTACTAGTGTAGGTTCACCCTGTAAATTTAATTTACGCGCATCCGATTCACGAATTGTGACTGCGGCACAACCTGAATCTACAAAGCCCCGTATAGGTTCATCGTTAATTATACAATCAATAAAATAACAAGTACTAGACAACTGATTATTTGACAATATTAAAATTGGTTTCGACTCACCCTTATTTTGTCGATCAGCTGGTCGTTTTCCCACATTTACAGTGCAACGATCGGCCTCGTGTCCTAACAGATGGCATTTTGAACAACTAACACGTGGTTTCGGACACTTTGACTGAAAATGACCTTTCATTTTACAGTTAAAGCATCTCACATTTAAAACATCTGATTTTGCGTACGGTTTACTATTACGTGTAAGTGAATGACGTAAATCCACTTTTGGGGGTCGCCTTATCGAACCCTCTGTCTTTTGTGTCGATACTTCAATGGTACTTTCCTCACGTAACATTGATAAATATCCTTCAAAAAGTTTCTCTGGTTTGTCATAACGACCCGCACGAGCAGCATTTTGAATAGCGGCATTTGGAATACCATCTATTATGCATGAAACTGCATTCTTTCCTGTTACTTGACAAGTTCTTAATAATTCCATCTTGCCGAAATAATATGCTGTCATTGTTTCAGTTAACAGTTTTTCTCTGTTTAACATTTTCCTAAGGGCCTTAGCGTAATCGACATGGTCGGGAAAAGTCTTGGCAACTAAAACTTTCCATTCGGGCCAGGTATGTCGTATCGAACTTAAACTGTGATACCAAGATTTCGCCATTCCAGAAAATCGAGCTTGCATGTGGTAAATTGTCGTTACTTCGTCCCAATCGTTAATTTGTTTAAGCTCCTCAATTTTCTCTAGCCACTTAACGGCGGACATATTTTCATTTTCGGGACAAAATTCAGGAATACAATCACTCTTTACTGCTAACCTACGATTTCCGGAATTGTGATTTTGATTCGACATTCCCGCTATTATGGTTTCCAGTTGTTTTATCCTGGCCTCGTATGTATCGCTCGAACTTCGTTGGCTGGACCTAGTATTTTCTTCAATATCGCTTTTGTTTGATACGTAACTCAAACCGCGAGATGTGCTTGATGCTACCTTTTCTCGCGACGTGCGTAACTGTCGCTTGCGTGTACCGGCTCCTTCCTTAGAGGGTGGCCTATTGTCTCGTCTCGGTGGAGTATAGCCCCGTTCAGATCGCGTACGTCTGTATCTGTTATCAGTAGAGCTTGACGATTCGCTGCTGGAATCACTACTCGAAGAGCTAGAGCTACGAGGGCGACAACGTCGTTTTCCTTTGCCCATCGTTTCTCTTTTTGTTTACACTCACGTAACTTAACACTAATCACTAAATAATTAACTTAACTAAAACACAGGTAACCGTAAATTCACGTAAGTTTACCCCGCACCTGAACTGTAAACTATGTTAATTTAAATAAAGGAAATTAGACTATGATTTAAAATAAGCTTTAATTACTATTTAGAATAAAACAATCAAACAAAAACTAAAGTCTAGTGTATCTAACGAAAGGTTCTAATTGAATGCCCTGCTTTTCTTAAAAACGTATATTCGACACTTGCCGACGTCGCCCGCCTCTCTGCCAGACATAAACAAACAAATAACTTCGGAGGGCCATAAATTGTGGTCCTAATCGACGTGTTGACAACGTCTTGCAAACAAGGGATGCATTCATATGGCTACAATACCTTGTTGAAATATCAAAAAATATCAGTAAAATGTCACTATGCCAACACGAGAAACAAAAGAATTCACGTTTGCGGAGTCATGTCAAATTTAAATTTTGAATAATGTTTTCGGTGAAAAAAGTACGTAAAAAACTCAAGAAATTCCAATCATGCACTTTATTTAGGTGTTCATTAAAGAATAAACATATTACAAAATAAAATAAAAATCGTCAAAAAGCTGAATTTTGGTCTTCTACTAAAAAATTCATAACTTCGCCATTTTCCATGTATTTTTATCATTATTAGCTTGTTCATTTTGTAAAAATGTCAGCTTCACGAAAAAAAATCAAACTGGATTTATCTGTTTGATATGTAAATTTTCGACCTCAATTTTTGCCATAAAAACGAATTTTTTAAGTTAAATCGCTATCGTCAAAATACTTATCCTATTTCAAAAGTATGTAAAAGAAAGTTTTAGAGGGCTCAAATACCTTTAATTTAAGGGCTTGTTTGAATCGATCAATTAGATTTCAAGCTATACTCAAAAACGTCAAAATACCTCCGAAAATTGAAAAAAAAAAAACAATTGAAAATTCATAATTCAAAAACGCTTCCATAAAAAAAAATTGAATGTGATTTTCGTGTTTAGTGGGTCAAAATACATGGGAAAGTTATTATGGGATTTGGTGGGCAGAATTTTTTTTCGATTTTGTAAACTAGTGTAGTTAAGTACACATATATGTATATATATATATATATTCTATAGAAGGATAGTGACAAAAAAGTCAACGTAAATACCAGAAACCTTGTATAATATATATACATATATATATATATATATATACATACAAAAAAATGGTTTCTGGTCCTCTTAATTTAGAAGCAAGGGTGGAACTAAAAGAGCACAATTTCTCACATAAAGTTTTAAACGAGTTTTCTGTCCAGAAAGGTAATTACTTAAAGTAAACAAAAATAAATTACTATACGTACGATTCGCGTAATCCAGAAAAACAAAGAATTCAAATAAACTTTACGATTTTAGTTTTAATTACTTAAGTTCAAAGAGTTTCAAGAGTTAAGAAGTCATTTTACTTAATGGCAACATTAACTAGTCATGCTAAATCTAGATTTTATGGTTTGTTTTACATTCGCTTTAATGTTATAATATATATAACATCTATTTTACACTCTGTACCTACTACTTCCCATTTTAATAAAATTCAAGTTGGGGTTTTGAAGGTAGGCAGTAAATGTGCGAGCGCGTATACTGGGTTGCATACCTGTTAGGCGTCATTTCTTGCTGTTGAGCTCGGACTTTGGCGTGTCGGTGTCGAGAGAGGGCGTAAAAAAGCGCAAGGATCGCTTTCAGCTTTCCATCCTTCAGTTCCTGGGCTGAAACGCTTTCCACGCCGGACACGTGCTGACTTTTCAGCACGTTCAGGCACAAGTTAATGTTGTCCAACTGCAAAGAAAAAAAACGACTTTTAGAAATGCTATTTTATTTCTTAGATTTCACATTTAATGTTCGTTTGCTGACGCTAACTTCTTGGCTGTCTGATAGGTTGATTTTCTTGCTGTACCAATTTGACTTGTAAACGTCCAAAAATAATTTGCACATTATCATACTCGCCATGAGAAATCGAAATACCACGGGGACATCGAAGAACAAAAGTAGCGGACACGGCAGGAGAAAAAATATAATTTTTCCGCGCACCATATTTCTTCTTTTAATTAAACGTTTAATTTTGATTTTTGAGGATTCTTTCCACAAAATTTCGAATTGCCTTTATTGACAATTAGGTTTTAGTGAGAGTTATTTTGAAGTTTATTACTACCAACTTAATAAAATGTGTCCACATCCAAATAAATTTCTCTTATTAAGTTGGTAGCTTACGCCAGTTTGATTTAGTTATTGTTAGTTATTATTAAGGCCCGGATTTTTAGGTCATAAAAAAGTGATAAAAGGTTCCTAAATTAGGTGATATTTTTAATAAAATAGGTTATTATTTTAGGTACCTATATTTTAGGTACTTAATTAAAAAGTTAATATTGGTTGGCCCGTATTTTTAGGTTATAAAAAAGTAAAAAAAATGCAAAAAATAGGTCACATAGTTATTAAATTAGGTTATTATTTTAGGTGCCTACATTTTAGGTACTTAAATAAAAAAATAATATAAGCTGATTTATTGAAATAAAATGTTTTCATTATAATGTCGATATCGTTGTAAAACCATACATAGGTCTTATGTAGTTTTAGTTATAATTGCTCTGTTAATGTCCGGCAAGAAAGGGTTTAAATTAAAAATGAAATAGTTATTAAAATAATATTTATTATTAACATTAACTGAACAAAAATGTTTGGTTGGAAAAATAACAAATAAAATAAAAGATTCTTTAAAAAAGTAAATATATCATATCACAAATAATGTAAAATAGCAAAAAAAAACATAATAGGAACTCTAAAGTTACAAAAAAAAACAAAATAGGAACTCTAAAATCAAAAAAAATAAATTTTATTAATTTATTTAACGATTATATGCATGACAGACAAAATATTTCTCCAAGTTTTTAGAAGTAAAGCTAGTGCGTTTATCAGTCAAAACATTTTTAAACCAAGAGAATGATCGTTCAACGACACAGGACGGGTAAAAAAAGTTCATTTTAGGTATTAAAAATACAATTTAGGTGCAAAAAAGGAAAATAGGTGAAAAAAATATAAAAAAGGTATTTTAGGTCAAATAAAACTTAGTCAGATGACTCCATTTTTTATAAAACGGGCAAATACAAAAAAATATCTTTAAAACCTAAAAAACCAACAAAAGGTGTTTTACCTAAAATCCGGGCCCTAGTTATTATGAGAATATTTTGTCTCTCCTGGGCCGTAGTAACCTACACTCAATGCTACACTGTTAAAAATGTTTGTAAAATTACTGCATTTTTCCTAAGCAGTTGCATTGTAAAATTACAAAATGTGGTATTGTATTGCAATTTAAATACCTACGCATTTGTTGTAATATTACATTTTGTTATAGCCAAAGTACTAAACAGGTTTCAATTTTACAATGTTTTTGTTTTTGTCAGATACTTATTAGACCAGGGTCGATAATTTTCGAAACCAAAAAAAATAACAGTAGGATGAAACCCATTGGAAAAGAAGTATAATATAATAAAAATGAAAGGAAAAATAAATCTGACTTCGGGAAGTGGGAGGGGGGGTTTTAAGGGTAAAAAATGGTTTATCTCGATTTCCGGCAAAACTACAAGTCCTATGGAAAAAAGTTAAATGACAAAGTTGTAGGTAATAAAAGGATCTACAACTTTTGTAATTACAATTTTTTTACATAACCTCAAAATTTATGTGAAAAATTCAAAAAACCAAGTTTTTGGTTTTTTATTTTTACTATTTTCAAAAAAAAAAAATTTTCCACGAAATTTGGTGAAAACTTACCTTTTTATGTCCCAAATACACTGTAATTTATTTGATTAGAAATATTTATTATTTCGCCTTATTTTGACTTAATATCAAAAAAGCACCCTAATTTTCAATCGAAAATTCTCGCGTCAAAATATAAGCTTTTTTCAAAAAGTCGGTGTGCTTTTTGTTCGATGAACTCTCTACTTTCTGATGGTGTAAAAAAAATATACATTACTATGGTAAATGTTCTCAGAAAATACAAAAAATATTATAATGAATAACGTAATCAGAATGAAGTATCTAAATTCAATAGTATGATTTACATGTATTTTTATATTTTATAAGATTTTCTGACATAAATGTTATTAGAATTTAATAAATAAACTTTTTAACTAAAAAAAATTGCAACAATCACATTTTTTTGATGAAATTGTACACAATGATTAAAATAAATTTTCGAATTCGACTTTTTTTCGTTGTAAATAGGTACAAAAGTTGTAGATCTTTTTATTACCTACAACTTTGACATTTAACTTTTTTCCATAGGACTTGTAGTTTTACCGGAAATCGAGATAAACCATTTTTTACCCTTAACCCCCCCCTCCCACTTCCCGAACTCAGATCGCCCGTAATTTATTTTTCCTTTAATTTTTATTATATTCCCCTCCTTTTCCAATGGGTTTCACTACTGTTATTTTTTTTCTCTTTTTACCATTTTTAAAGGCTTCTGCACTGGTCTATATAGTAATTTTACAATTCTGTATTATAGAATTGAATATGAAATTTTGTAAAATTTCTATTCTTATTCGGAATTTAATTTTACTAAGATAATCGATAAAATTACTAACCAAAATTTGCTATTTGAATTACAATAAGTGATTGGAAATATACAAATCATTATTTATTTTACAACCTCTGTTTGCATTTTTACTATATATAATTTTAATCATGTAGGTACACTGTTAAATTTTTTTGTAAAATTACAATTGTTTTGCAAAACAAAGAATGAGTAAAATTACAAATCAGTGTATAGCAATACAAAATTATAATACAATTTCAAATAATTTGTCAATTTGAGAAATCTTCCAAGATATGTTGGAAAATCTATTAAGATAAGTTGTAATTTTACAATCTATACATGTATAAATCCTACACGTATTGTTACAATTACAGTAATTTTACTAAACTTTGACAGTTTCTAATAAAAAGCATCTTAGATTTACAAACGTTGTTTGTAATTTGATTTGCTATAATGTTATGTAAAGTGCAGAATATGTACCGCTTGCGGCAATCACGTGATGTTCTTACATCTCGCCTCGGTTGACTTAGGTGAACAGTATATAAGCTCAGGTGTCTTTCGTTTATGGTGTGTTCCAATACACCAAATTACCCGACATTGATAAAACCCAAAATAGGTCTATCTGATAAATTCAATTTTTTAAATCTTTACAGTAATGGGTCAAGAAAGTTTCTTGAAGAAACTAAGAAAATTGCGGGATTTTTTTCGTAGTATAATTACAATACCATCATTCGTAAATCACTAAATATTTTTAATGTAATTTCTTGTACAAAGTAACAATATTTGTATTGTAATATTGCGAATTTTCTTCAGTTCAGTAAAATTGTAAAATAATATATTTGTAATGTTCTTAAACTGAGTTAAAATGAACTGTATAGTATCTATAATTACAATACACCATTTTAAAATTACTAAACATATTTAGTATTTTTTTTAGCAAAATTACAATACCTGTATAGTAATGTTACTGAACAAATTTTTAATAAATGCTTAGTGAATTTCAACAAACGTTTTGTAATTTTCCCAAATTGAGTTGTAATGAATCGTTTAGTGAATTTACAAAACTGAGTTTTATTATTACTGTATTGTGGTGCGTAAAAACTTCCTAAACATGTTTGGTAAAATTACAATAGAAATTTTTAACTACGAATTTTAACAACTCAACTTGACACAACTTGACAACCCATCAATGTAACCTACAATAATTTAAACATAACCACAATTACATTATTTACATTTATAACTATAGTTTAGTTTGTTTAAATCAATGGTTCCGTATTTTACCAACCAAACCCCTAAATTTGCAACGTTGCCGCAGTACAGATAAAAAAATGAACTTTACCTTGTTTTCTTGTATCATGGATAAACAAAATAAGATGAAACAAGATGCGTAGGTTAGGTACTGTAAATATTCAAATGATGATAGACCAGTCTAGACAGGCACACCCTGCATTGAAGCCCATCATAATTTAAACATTGTTAAAGCCGCAGTTGTTTCTCCATAGATATTTTAACTGTAGAAATGCAATTACCTTAACCACGCTGAACGCGAAATTTCGTTGCATTATTACTCTATAGACCGTTGCGGAATTGTCATGAGCAGACATTAATTGTCTACAATAAACAACACATCGGCATTTTATTATTGCGCTGGACAACTAAGTGAGTAATTATAATTAAGTGGTAAGTGCGTTTGGAAATATGGTATTTATGCACTGTAGGAAAATGGTTTTTTTTCAAAATTGTTTAAAATATCTGTGGTGTAAAGAGTAATCTTAAAATGGTGTCAAAATCCAACACCAAGTGGTGTTAATATAAACACCATGAATTATGGTTGAAAATGTTATATACAGCAAACACCAAAACGGTGTTTATCTAAAAATATTCAAGGAGTGCACCTACACAGAAAAAAAGAAATAGTTCATTTAACTATATTAATTTAGTTGACCCATAAGTATTTATTTAAATCAACTGTGGGAAGGTTAATATAAACAAAGATTAGTTTGACGGTACTAAACCAGATAGTTATTTTATTTTTTTAAAATTGGTTAAATTAACCCAGAAAACTTCAGTTTACTAAATACGTTGTTTGTAAAATAAGAGTTACTTCAACCTAAATCACTCTGTTAAAACGATTAAAACAATTTGCCGTGCATTCCCGGTTGCATAGTGTGTACCGATCGCGGCAAAGGCGGTGTGGATCACGTGATGTTCTTAAATCTCGCCTCTGTTGACTTACATGAAGAGTATATAAGCTCAGGTAGTCCTTTGCTTTGGTGTGACACTATAGTGTCACAAGTATATTACCACCCAGATAACATTCGTGAATGCACATTAAACTCACACCGGTCGCACGCCGTGAATCTTCAAAATTGAATGCATCGTGAATTCACCGTGAGTTCACAGATAACATTTGTAATGCACATTTAATTCACATAGGGCGCACGCCGTGAATCTTTAAAAATGAATTCATCGTGAATTCACTGTGAGTTCCCAGATAATATTCTTAATGCACATATAATTCATGCCGGGCGCACGCCCTGAATCTTTAAAAATGAATGCATTGTGAATCCACTGTGAGTTTACAAATTACATTCCTGAATGCACATTAAACTCCTACCGGGCGCACGCCGTGAATCTTCAAAATTGAATGCATCGTGAATTCACCGTGAGTTCACAGATAACATTTGTAATGCACATTTAATTCACATAGGGCGCACGCCGTGAATCTGTAAAAATTAATTAATCGTGAATCCACTGTGAGTTTCCAAATTAGGTACATTCGTAATGCACATTAAATTCACACCGGGCGCACGCCATGAATCTTTAAAATTAAGTGCATCGTGAATTCACCGTAAGTTCACAGATAAGGGGTCATCCATTAATTACGTGAGGCAATTTTGGCGATTTTTCGACTCCCCCCTCCCCTTGGGAAAATGCATTGTTTTAACGATGTGGCTCCCGTCCCGAGGCGGGACTTAACTTCGATCCCGACAGACGTCACACACTGTAAATCCGTTTTTATTCCCTGAGCTTTTATAATTGGTGTCAAGCTGGATGGCTTAGATGGTAGGGCGGTCGCTTGGCATGCGAGAGGTACCGGGTTCGATTCTACTAGAAGTTGTCAAACATTTTGTATTTTTTTTATTTTACAAATTTGTCGTTTATTTGTTAAAAAGTGGTTTATTTTTATCGTAACATAAATTTGCCCATTTTAGTTGGGTTTTTTGCTCGATGGGGCGGGGGGGCCCAATGGGGCGGGGTCGGTTGGGTTGTGTTGTTGAGTTTGGGTTGGTTTGGTTTTATGACGTAACTAACGTGCCCTTAACATGTATACAGGTACAATTTATTATTATTATTATTTTATTATAACATAACAAATCTTAAAATTATGACGTCAATCGGGACTGAACTTAAGTCCCGCCTCGGGACGGGAGCCACAGCGTTGTTTTAATGTAAATAAGTTAATCTGTGATTGATTCCATTAGATTTATTAAAAAAAACAATTGTTATAATTGTTTACTTAATTTAACCCAGTTTTCTCGCCATTTTACACTGTTTCATTTTTTTCAAAAATTACGTGATATTTGCCGAGACCACCCTCCCCCCACGTGAGATTGGGTGGGGTTTGGCTCGACCCCCTCCCCCCCTAAACACCTCACGTAATTAATGGATGCCCCCTAACATTTCTTATGCACATTTAATTCACACCGGCCGCACGCCGTGAATCTCCAAGATTTTATACAGATCTGTTAGCACGTTTAATTAAAGATCTTCAAATTTATTTTTATAGGTTAGCTATACCTCTGTTTGATAGGGAAGGTATACCTACCCTATCAAAATAAATTTGAAGACCGAATTCGAAATAAGAAAAAGAAAACATAACATTAAAGGAATATTAATTAAAGATTTTTAATAAATATTAAACGGAAAATAAAAAAGTACATTTTTTAATTAATATCAGTTATTAATATTTAATATACCTATATGTAATAATAATTATATATAATAATTGCAAAACCAAATACGCGGGCACTCGTGCGCATGCGCCTATGGCCCTCACATTTCAACTAAATGCAGGGTTGCCGCTTACAGGTATTTGACCCGAAAATCGCATATTTCATCATGCTTGCAAGTAAAATATTGAAGCAGGTATTTTATAAATTTTACTTTTTAAAGAAATTTTCAGTAAATAATATTGTATAACTTCTAACTAAACATACTTCTTTAATTATATCCTTTTATTTTTCTCTTAATTTATTCAAAATTTAATTCACTTTTCCAAATTGAGCAAATGTACTAGACATTTTAACTCGTGTGGGTAATTTCTAGTATTTTGTAATTTTTGGTCGAGAACTTTCACGAAAATCATCCGGCTGCAATCCGGCAACACTGCAGCGTTAGTGTGCGTACGCAGCTAAGAACCACGAGGTTTTCTATAGAATACCATATATGGTAAACATCTAGCTAGATATCCTGTATACCGGTAAAACGTTCAGTTCATATCCTTTTTCTATGGTTCAGAGATAAACGTTCAGTTTCAAGGTGTATGTATCTTGGTTCAGTTTTTCAGTTTTATAATATATAGGTATTCAGTTCAATAAATACTTAAGTTGCTAGCCAGGAATTCCAAAGGTAAGTTTTATATTTTTGCATGATCAAATTTAAGATACGAATTTTATTGTATATATGTATACCATAGTAGATCAGTGCACTGATAATAATTGTTACAATTATTGCAAAAACAACAAAAACAATGAATAACCATGGTTATAACGCTTTATTGTGGTTATATTTTTTTATAAAGTTTTTATTCATTGTTTTTGTTTCAGATTCAGATTTCAGAGTCAGATCACGTCAAGTGGACCCCCCATTTTCCACTTGGTAATAGAATTTAAATTTTAATACCTACATCAATCGTTAGTAGTCATTAGTAACAATATTTCCTTAAAATATATTTTTTTTATTTTAATTTTAACAGTTTTTTTGTAAGAAAGATTTTTCTTAGTTTTAATTAAAAAATTAATTGTGAAAAACTGTTAAAAGTTTCGTAGTGAAATTTTCAGGACTTTTTTAAATTGTTTTATACTTTTTTTGATCATTGAAATATACAATTCAAATTTTTGATAAAGTCTCTATCAAATAATCAAGTTTTTTTCATGGTTACATGTACTGGATATAAAGGTTTCATATCCTGAAAAAAAAATTTCACTGCCCGGCATTTCTTTAAACATTATTAATTTTTTACTGCAAGGCTCCGCGCCTCATGAGTCGAAGCCGCGCTCGGCTGAATTGGTTTGAATGATTTGTTTTTATTTGAATTCAAAATATGACATCCATTTTAATATTTTTATTAGTAAATATACAGTCGACAAATATTTTACAATTTTTTAATCAATAAAATAAATGAATTAATTAATTAATACAGAAAATTTTTATTAGCTATCGCAAGACGTCTTGTACTTTTCTTTATACACAAAAACGTTTTTTAAATAATATTTATTAAATTTTATAAAATGAGTCTTGTAAATAAATGCTTTAATCCATTAATAATGTTATAATTTATATATTTTTTAAGGACCAAAAAGAAATTAAAATAAGGGGAAAAAATTATGAGTTATTTGACTCATTTGATGATGTGTCCAGTGATGAATCAGTAAGTATACTTATCTGTAGATGTAATTTCATATATGTGATACATAATATATAAATATTATTTATATTATATTTTATATTATATATAAATATTATTAATATTATAATTATATTATATATTATATATATTATTATAATATTATTAATATTATAATAAAATATTATACAGTATAATACTCATGTGTATGCATTAATTAGTATTATTGATGTTATAATTCATATTTTTTTTAAGGTTAAAGAGGAAATTGAAACCTCTGAGGTTGATTCGGAATAAACTTTACAACATAACACTTTGTGTTTTATTTCAGTATACTATTGTACCTCAAGTTTAATTATACAAAGTTTATACTTCTTAAGAAGTCCCATAAGCCAACTGAATGGCTTGTGCCGGTTAGGGGTAGGAACGGACCGCGGGTTTAAAGTCCCCTTCGAAGGACTAATACACAATAGGACAAACACAAATAAACAGCCATACCCCTGGTGGGATTCGAACCCACAACCTGCGGCTTGCAGTCAGCAGCACTAACCACCGTCGCGACGCGTCGGCGTGGATGGCATAATTGTCTAAAAAAATATTGTCCAATTGGACATAAATCACATCTTTATTTAACATTTTTCATTTGACTTTATTTACAAATATAACAAAATCTGTTATTTTAAAATATAACACGTTTTATTTTGTGTTCCAATTTAAAATTAAGTGCAAAAAAAATTGAGTATACGCACGAAATTCACCGTAAATACGCACGCGAAGATGCGTCCTCCCCTTGAATTCACCGCATGCTAAAATTCGCGCGAAAAAATTGAAATTATTATGAATGCACATTTTTTGTTCAGAAAACTTATTTTACTATATAGGGGAAAATATGTTTTCTGAACATGCACCCTTATTTCATTTTTTTCGCGCGAATTTAGAACACGCATGCATTTACGGTGAATTTAAGGGACGGACGTGTGCATTCACGGTGAATTCATGTGTGCATTTAAGGGGCGGACGCATCTTCACGTGTGCATTCACGGTGAATTCAATGGGCGGATATATCTTCACGTGTGCATTCACGGTGAATTCCAGGGGCGGACGCATCTTTTAGCAACCGTGAATTCACGCGTGAAGCAATATTTTTCACCGTGCATTCACGGTGAACTCACGAATGTTATCTGGGCAGTGGTAATATTCCAGAAAATTGAACCTTCAACTCGCTAGAGATAATGTTTTTAGTGCGTTCCACCAACTTAAAAATAGGTGGAAACAGCTGTCAATACTTGAAGTATTTTAAGTTGGTGGAACGCACTAAAAACATTATCTCTAGCGAGTTGAAGGTTCAATTTTCTGGAATATTACCACTGGTAATATACTTGTAATGCGTCAAGGAACTTCCTGTTTCCTTTTTTTCCTTTTTTTGTGTAGTATGATTTAATTTGACCAAAAACACATAATATTTAACACTGAAAAGGAGTTCAATTTACACCAGGTAAAATTTATTTTAATACTGTGTGAAAGTTAAATTTACACTATTTTAGTATTTGAATTTACACTGGACAACGAACCATATTTAACACCATTTTGGTTTGTATCGATATAGATAATAATTATTAACAAATAAATTATCAATAATAAATATTACTGTCAATTTGACAGTGTCAGAGTATTTAATTAAGGTCTTCAGCAGAAGTACCATTTTTTAAATACTAAATCAAACTGACATAAGCTACCAACTTAATAAAAAATGAACTGTAGATAGGTATTAATTTTGTTAATAAACTCAAGTAGATAAATAATTAAGTATCTGACCATTTGTGAAATAAATCAACCCCTTCATTTAAATTACTTTCCGACCGCTCATTTGTTATAATTTGAAAATTCGCAGTCAATCGACGAAATGATTGCGATAAGTTACGTCAATGGAGTACGCAAAAATTTCCCATCCGTATTTTGCCCGTATTATGTGCCCTCGAATGGCGCACTATGTAGTGGCCTATGCAAATGATAGCAAATACCTATAATTTCCATTATATCTTCGAAATTTCCATTATATCTTCGAAAATCATTTAACGCAAAAAGTTTTCCATCGAAAGTTGTTTTTTTATCATTACATTATTATGTAAATATGATGATAAATATAGTTCGTTAGTCCGTAAAGCACAAACAAACCACCATTGTATTTTAATATGGAAATGGACGTTTTAAATTCTATTTCAAGCGAGTACAAGCCACATCATTAAAGGTTTATGTATTGTTGGCCATAATTACCTCATTTTAAATGACACTGCACGCCACTGGGTTTTGACGGTTTCTTGTAGCTTTTTTGTCTTATTGGGACAAAAACCTACGATTTGTCAAATAATGAGATTATTTTTATTTACAGAATAATTTTTTTTTACTGTTAATAAAATTCTCATTTACTATAATGAAGCAGCAATGTTGAGCTTTTATATAAAAAAATTCAAGTTGTTATCATATTGTCATGGCAAAAAGAAATACTTTATGTTTAGGTATATTAAATCTTTGTCGTAGTTAAAATGTTTTTGTTAAATCTATAGTTGTGTGTGAATTGCGCTTACATAAAGTAATGCGCAGTTGTTACGGTAAAATTTGTACATTTTACTATGGCATATTTGTCTTTCTTAAATTACTATCGTTGTAATTCAAATTAATTTTGTTTCAATCTTTGTTAATAGCTATAAAAATACATTTTTAATATTAACTATTGTTTTGCAATGTTTACAAAATGTTTATTATTTCTCTTAAAAAGAGGGGGAAAGGGCCAGCGCTCTCCTTGGTGAACATAACTTTATAATCCACAGTCTGTTTTATAATCTAATTGATTTCACTTGTGCGAGTGAAGTGTGGTAAAATCTAGCATGATAAAAACATCAAAAAGATCGCTAAGAAAATTAAAATTTCGACGTTTTGTAAAAGAAATATTTCAGGTCAATTCTATAAACGAAGCAGACTTGTTGTTTAAAAAATGAGTTCATATTTTTTTATTTTGTACATCATATAATATGAGTTAATTTTTTTGTTTTAATAAATAATTTGTTTTAATGCCTTGGAATAATTTTAAAAAAACTACCCAACACCCAACAGTAGGTTGAAAATGTGACCATTGTTACAATGAAAATAGTTTATTGAATTAAAAATTAATTTGTTGTTAAATTTACAAAATTTCTATGAATAATACCATTAGGGTTTCATTAATACTACAAAACGTTTTTGTAAACGGTATAGAACTGTTTTTTGGACAAATAATAATAACTATATTTATCAATGCGTTTCTGCATCTGGAAGAATGTTATTTTTATAAACATAACGTAAATTTACTTTATAATTCATGCAAATGCTATTACTGAAAGCAACGTTTGTAGATAAATAATTTTTATCTCCACGCGGTCTATAATTTAAACTTTATTGTTGTCAACATTCGATAAATAAATACCTTGTTATGGCCTAGGCCGATAAAAAAATTTATGAGGCAAGTAATTAGTTTTTTTCTCGCTAGGGGTATTGTTTTGACAAAATAATCCTTTTTTAAGAAATTAACGTACTAAACTGGTTTAATTTATTTATAATAATCACTAATTTGTTTGTTTTACTGTTATTGTTTAATATTTTTCATTAAATTATTGTAAAATGAAATATGAATATTAAAACAAAAAGTGAGGTTAGGCAACCAAGAAAACGCACGATTCTTTTTCTACGATTTAAATTATCTTTAAGTTTTAATTTGCTTTACGTTTTCAGTGAAATTAAATGTTAAACACAGCTTAAACATTACAAACTACCTATTTTTTAAATAAAAATCCAAACAAATTGAAATTAGATACCTACATATTTATTAAACAATTAATTGAATTCAATGTAATAGCAAAAATCCATTTCTACTTAAATCATGTAGCTAGGTCAGAGATAGGTATTGTCAAACTATTACTGCTTCTAAAAGGAATAATAATTATTGTACATTTAATGTAATCTTTAGCTAATAAATTAATGAGATTCTAAAAAAGTGAGGTTAGGCCGCTTTGATGTTGAATTAAATTGACCTATATAAAGTGCTTTGAAGATAAAATGTTGTATGCCATTCGGCCAAGAAGTGCCTTTTTGTGCTTCGCTCAATTGTAGGCCTCCGCTACTTCAAACGTTGAGCCTTACTTCTTAACCTAATGACATAAATAACTATTATAAACACGATCTTTTTGTCGTAACAAAAGCAATTGTTGGACGAATAGGGATCTTTACTTTATTAAGAAAAACTACTTTTTTTGTTATATTTATTAAAAAAATTTCTGAGTGTGCCTAGTAGCACATAGTGCGACGGGATAGGGATGCAATAAATTGAAGGCGGTGGCCCATTTCGCCGTCGCTATCTAATTCATTACCCCCACTCCGCCAAACACCTAACAAATGCCAGCACTGCTGTTGCTACACTGCTAATAATGCCTCTCTGCACACTTTTTGCACCGAACTAATAAACTACGTGAACATGTTCAGTTTCTACAATAAAATATGTCTGAAAGCTTGAAACGCGCTTTGAAAAGTCAAAATAAGTTTTCCAAATAAGGATGCAAGCTTTAAGCTAATGTTGCTACTTTTCCTGTCATGACCATTTATGTACGGCTCCAAGAATACCGCGGGCAATGCAGTTTTACATCGTTCATTACAACTTACAAAGTTGCAAATTACTACGGAGGTTTTTAACATGTCTAGACAATGATTTAAAGTAAGAACGTTACATTTGGTTGGTTGGTAATATGGGTCTGAATAAGCAGCCAGTGTTTATTATAGAAGTCAACATATCTTGTAAATAGGTCGTTTTCAAAAAACACCCGCCTTCCGCTGTCCGTAAGTTTGAATTCCAATAACTTTTTTAAAAAGCCTAACAAGCCCTTAGTGAACTCTTTAAGAAAATTTTTGTTTAGTTATTTCAGAATATATATTTTTTTAATTTTGAAACTTGTGAAACCCACATACATGTTTTTTTTAAATATTGAATAACCAGAACTTTGTGTTGCTTTATAGGAATCCATAATATCCTTAGTTAATACAGTAAACAATTTATATATAAAATCTACTTTTTTTAAATTTGACTCATGTCCCAGACATTTTTTCCGTTGCGTTACGTCCGTCGCGTTACCGATAGAATATTAAAAAAAACATATATATGGCAACTTATTGGTACTCACGTGATCAACAAATGATGTTCGGACGTACACATTACCCAGCTGAATTTATTTATTCAATCAGGAAGAAGATATCGGTTGAAACAGGTGCGGGTAACGCGAATGTAATAATTGTTTGTCCGCTAAGTTACTCAAAAAAATAATAAAAATAAGGGAAGAAAAAATAATATTGTTCATGTTTATGTTTATTTTAGGGCACTAAAGCTCATTGAGATTAATTAATGACTATAAGGTCTTATTATTATTTTTTAAATATGGTTTTACAAAACTTTGTCCACTGCGTTACCGAGTCCACTATGTTACCTTATGGTAACGCAATGGAATTTAGGGTAACGTAATAGAATTTTTCGACAACAAAGTGGATATTTACCGTCGCTTTTATTAAAAGTAGTTTGTGATTAACCAATGATTTGTGATTACAACTCATGATATAGATTACATCCAAGGGAAAATTCCACGCAATATACAAGTACTAAAAGACACCAGTCAAAGAAAAAGGGTGTCTACAATTTAGAAATCTAAGTTGTTATTCTGCAAGTAAGCACCACTACAAGGGATTTTGTTTATGCATTACTCTAAAATCGTACCACCCTATATAGTTTCTTTTTTACGTTATCTGATTAAGTCCTTTGTGTACCCCCGTCCGTTGTGATACCGATGTCTATTTCGTAACTTTTTTTAGTTTTTGTTAAAAAAAAATACTTAAAATGATTTTTATACACTATCACTTGGTAATACGTGTTTATAAATTCACTAATACAGTGACTAAAAGAATATATTAATGGTATTGTTTTTTTAACAAAGAATCGGAATGGTTTCTTTTAAAAAGTAACTTAACGAACATACATATTTAAAAAAAAATGATACAATTTTTAATAAAAAATAAAATAAAAAATTGGAGTCAAAAGTTTGCGAACTAAGTACATTTTATTTCAAATTATTTTTATAACAACTTTTTTTATTGAATTAAATTTTGGATTTCAAATTGGTAACACACTGGAGATATATAAAGCTAGCTAAAAACATTTTTCTGAAAAAAACGTGAAAAAAATTAAAAAGTGCACTGCCTGTCTTAAATGTAAGTAAACAAAACTCTAAACACTTATAAAAATCTAACCAAAAGTCAATTTAAGCAAAAAAAAAATTTTTATCTTCATTTTCCTGAAAGCGGGTGTTTCTTGAAAATGACCCATATAAATCATCCTGTTCCGGCCTAAACATTATAAATGCTTCACAAACTAGAGATACCACTTAATGATATTTGCAACAAACTATTTCAGAAGTAGACCAAGAAATTAGTAGTTACCTTCAGAATCCAGAAAAGGGATAAGGAAGCCGAGAAAGAATTATATGATATTTACAAAAACGAAATTAAAAAATTAAGCAGTAAATTCTCATTGTGTACACTTGAAAATGATTGTCCTTGCAATTACCGCGCTCGAAGTGATTCAGGTGAGACTCGACGGATAATCCATTGCCAGAAACATTGGGGCATATTTCAGAATAAGTGTCAACATATGCAGTTATAAATTCCGATTATGCTACTTTCGTATATTGCAGTCGCAGCAGCAGCATTTTAAAGGCAACATAAACATTGCAACACAATCGTGAATCACCGCGTAAGCAACGATAACTCGATAAAAAGCCGAATATTGAGCAACCGCACGTTATTGGTCGGAGGTCAGCTAACACCGTAATGCAGTCTAACCGACATATTTCTGGAATGCTGAGGATCATTGCAGAGGGACTAGGGGCCGTATGCAGAAACGTTGATTTATTTATATCAACTGATTAAGCATATACACTAATTTCAGTTTTAACCAATTTGGCAACATAGCAAATTTTAATTGACAGTAGATTTTTAGGTTATCTTACATAGGTATACTTAAATATGTGTTTATTACATTATAAGAGTGATACATTTTTAAAATGTATTATTAAATATACAAATAAGGGTGATTCTACAAAAGTTGGGCAACTTTTGACCTCATTTTGTTTATATAGTTTTCGGGGAAAATTAAACAGTATTTTGTTATGCGAACATAGATAATATAATAAATATACTGTTCCAGACCGGGCCAGTCACTTTTTCAAACAGTTTCTGAAATATCTGTGTTTTCTAAATTTGAATGCAAGGGAAGTGACGAGTATACCAGGGTACTAATTAAATACATAATTTATTGGAAAATATAAGATTTATTGCAACTTTGAGCATATTATACATTAAATATCTTAAAATCAAATAATACCACACATCAGTGGCGGCTGGTGGATTTTGGGTATACCGATATCTCAATTATTAGATATGGGACCCACACCAAATTTATATGAGTTTATAATGACATTAAATTGAAGTTTGCGAAAAAAAAATAACCGAAACATCGAACATGGAATTGACGACACGGTACTGATGAATGGGATACAAATTTGAGATTATAATTCAGAATTAAGTATTTTACTGAAATTTTTTATAAGTGGATGCTACTTGTCAACAAATCACATATAGCCTTATATAAATTACAGTGAAATATATATACCTGCATTCACCACAACTTCGCCGCTTGCATTGTTTTCAAGATGACTGTCGTGCAAAGGGCGGGCTCTGTAGGTAATTTTAATCAACACTTGAGTTAAAACGAGGACTTGACGTTTAAACTTCAATATTTTGCAGAAGTTTTGAATTTTAACATTGGACAGAACTGGCGGGTAAAAGTGAGTACGAAGATTATCAATTTTTTAAAAATTGCTATTATTCGAATCTATGATAAAATATGAAAAATACATTATTTAATGTTTTATAGTTTGTAGTGAAATTGAAAAATTTAAGATAAATTTTTAAGAACTTCAAAATTATTATTCAAGGTATTCTTTCAGTAAAAAAACCTGCTCACATTTGATTTACATTAAAAAGTTATTTCTTTTGTCGATGATTTAAAATGTTTAACAAAGTTTATTGGCTATTGTCGACACAACAATAATCGCCTAAATAAAATAGGTGTCCAATCATCGTAATCCCAGTCATTGTCGTCGGCTAACAACAATATACCGGCAGTTGATGCGGCAAGGCACCCTTGATAAACGCCCAAACGCATACGGACAATTCTGCGGAATTGACTCACTCAGTGCATTATGCGAGGGATAGCCAACTTGATACCTACAAGCAAATTATGCGAAGGGATTTGTACAGATAAACTGGGTATTATCACTTCTATACCTAACCGGGAAATATTACTACTGATGGACAATGTTCTCTATAAATGGATTGAAGAGGCTTCGACAGGAATTTAATCAACTATTATTAAGCAGATGTTACCGAAATGTCTTACTCTACCATTATTAAGCCTGTCTATCAATCTATCTATCTATTAGAAGTTTAACTATGAATACCAATGCACATGGAATAATACGTAGACGACTATGACCAATCATTTTATATTTATATGTTTCTTAGGAGCCATTGTTTTCGTCCAGTCTTTTCTTCTCTTTCTTTCTATTTTCAAAAAAACGTTGGCAATACTTGCACTGTTCAAAATTTCATGACCATTTTAACACCAAATTAACACCACATGGACTGTATCGATACAAACCAAAATGGTGTTAAATATGGTTCGTTGGTCCGGTGTAAATTCAAATACTAAAATAGTGTTAATTTAACTTTCACACAGTATTAAAATAAATTTTACCTGGTGTAAATTGAAATCCTTTTCAGTGTTAAATATTATGTGTTTGTGGTCAAATTAAATCATACTACGAGCCCTAACCACATAATGTTCGGACACTTCATAATTTATACAGAAATTTTTTTCGTGAATACTATCTCAAAATTATTAGAAGTTATGAAAAATTCAGCTTATTTTGGCATAACCCCTCGAAGCGATTTTTATTTTTAAAAAGTTTACCTTTTTATTTTTAGCTTTTAAAAAAAGGCTAACTTTTTAACTTTTTTTTGTATGAGTAAAAAAAGTTATAAATGGACCCATTAAAAAGAGCATAAAATATTATACAAACCCTGAAAATTTGGTAAAAAATAAATAAGTTATAAAAAAGTATAAGTAATTTAAAAATGCTATTTTTAAAGAGTTTTTGCAATTTTCTTAGGAAACGGGAGATTTTGCAGATATATATATCGCTATAACTTTCTTATTATTTATACAATTTTTACCAAATTTTCAGGGTTTGTATAATATTTTATGTTCTTTTTAATGGGCCCATTTATAACTTTTTTTACTCATGCAAAAAAAAGTTAAAAAGTTAGCCTTTTTTTAAAAGCAAAAAATAAAAGGTAAACTTTTTAAAAATAAAAATCGCTTCGAGGGGTATATGCCAAAATAAGCTGAATTTTTCATAACTTCTAATAATTTTGAGATAGTATTCACGAAAAAAATTTCTGTATAAATTATGAAGTGTCCGAACATTATGTGGTTAGGGCTCGTACAAAGAAAAAAGGAAAAAAAAAGAAACAGGAAGTTCCTTGACGCATAACTAGTATATTACCAGTGGTATTATTCCAGAAAATGGAACCTTCAACTCGCTAGAGATAATGTTTTTAGTGCGTTCAACTAACTTAAAATACTTCAATAATTACCTAAAACATCAATTTATCTTTAAAAAATATTTAACAATTTATGTTATTTGATGTAAAGTTGTTATGTTTATATAAAAATTGTATGTCTAATACCTATGTGTCCAATTACTGTACTTTTTTGCATGTTTTTATAAAACTATTATTATAAATTCAAATATTCTTATTTTTAAGTAAACGTAAATAAAGTTTTAACAAACAAACTATCCCTTTTATATATTTATAGAAGAAAAAAATAAAAAATTTAATTTGACATGTCAACAAAATGTTTATTGTTTGAATATCAAAAGGCATGGCATTTCTAAACTTTTGGTTTAAAAATTTCATTTCTCTATAGTAATTTTATTATTTGATTTAATTATTATTTAGTTAACTTACCTACTTTAAAGTAAAGTATCTTAGAGCATAAAATACATGGATATAACCTTAAAGCATATAATATATGGATACGTTACAAACCAAACATCATTTAATATTATTTAAATTAAAATGTTCATCTAAAACACTTGAGGCGTACTATAATACATTAGTATTTATAAGACTGAATCCATGCATGATCCGTGTAATGACTAAGTTTTTGGAAGGTCACGTATATAATGAAAAATTGTTTTATATCCTTCGTACCTGATGAGAATCATTTCATTTTAAATTTTTGGGCCGCATCAACCAACTAATCCTTCTTCAGTCTAGACGTTAATCTCTTTTGAAAAACTATAATTATAATCTTTTAAACGATGATGCATTTGAAATGTAATAAATAACGACCCAGAAATTTCTAATTAAATAATATAAAGAGCGTTTTATTGACCTTAAAGTTTGACTGTCAGATAAATGTGCAAGTCACACTTGATGGTAGGTTAGGTTTGCGTGTTTTGATTTTTACAAATTGGCTTTCGGTGATGTTTTAAATACCAAAAAAATTAACTAGATTCGAGGTTTCATAAGAAAATTAAATAATAATGGCTATTAATTTTTTCTCGTATAAAAGCCTTGGAATTTATATCCCATAATATAAAAGATGTTATTACCTATGAACATTGTTTATAACAAATAATATGAAAATTTATTTTATTGAATTTTATTACACATTATGTTTTATTGTTGTATATTAAAAGGGGTCAGATTTTGACTGTTTTTTTTTATTTGTATTATATTATTATACGCATTATTCACTCAGATGAGATGTCTGGCGACATGAGACAACAATTAAAAAACATTTTATCCGCTCATTAGATTTAAAAGAACACGCTTTCGAAAAACATTACCACGATAACATAAGATTTTATGAAAAGTATAAATTACCCCCATGCTTAGTTTCAAGTTCATTACTATGCGGTAAAGCTTTGTCGGAATCGCGTGTTCAGAGTTCGTAAAGTTCAATTGGCCCTTAGACACAAGCGTCGGTGTATCCTGCCACGGCAGGACAAACAGTCTTGCAGGACATCGAGGCACGAATGCCGAATGGAATTCGCATGCCATGTTAATTATTCAGTAAAATGAACAAAGTGCCATCACAAGTTTTAAAGTTTCAAATCAAAATGAGGCTAGGCAAAACTTCCTAAATAAACAACAAGATAAACACTAAGTCGTGTGTACTATATTTAATCTGTGGTCTATGTTTCATATATTATATACAGGGTTTTCATTTTAAAACGAACCACCTTAAATATCTTTTTAATTAAAAGAATTTTAAAAGATCCAAAAAATACGTCGAGTTATATAAGAAGGGGGAATTTCTATCACATTATTTAATTTAATCTAGTGCTCACCCCCTCGCGCCCACAAGTGACACCTCATTTTGAAGAGCATAAAATTATCTATCCAATGGTGTGAAAAAATAGTAAATCGGATGGCTATTTAAGGATCTGGAAGATAAAATGTGTGCTGATGAGATAAAATAATAAGGTAAAAACAATATTGTTTTTAGGTATCTTTTTGTGCAAAAGGTAATAAAAATGTCCTTAAAAACATTTAAACTGGCACTTTTATCATTTTTTCATTTTCTACATTGCTCCTAGTAAGTTTAAAATTAAGACATTAAAATGGGATACACTTTAGAGGAAAGAATTGAAATAATTTTTCTTTATGGGGCTGAAAATCGCTGTGCGCGTCAAATCACCAGAGTATTTAACAAGAGGCATCCGAATAAAAACGTTGGTCATAAGTATGTCATGGAATTGGTTCGTAAGTTTCAAGATACAGGAATGGTATGTAACCAAAAAAGAACTGGACCAAGAATTCTGGATGAGGGTTGTCAAATTGAAGTGTTGGGTCATTTTGCTGCGAATCCAAATTTATGGATTCCAAAAGTCTCTAGACTGACAAATATTTCTAATGGTTCTGTGCACAAGATTTTGAAGAAGAATAGATTTTTTCCATATAAATTACAAATTCTACAAGAACTTCGCGAAGATGATTGCGATAGAAGAATTGAGTTTTGTGAATTAATGTGTCAAAGAATTGATGAGAATGCTAAATTTTTAGAAAATATCTGCTTTTCTGATGAATCGACTTTTTTCCTTAATGGGTTTGTTAACAAACATAATTGTAGATATTGGGATAATGAAAATCCATATCAATATGTGGAGGGTAATACTCAATTTCCACGCAAAGTCAACTTTTGGGCGGGAATTCTGGTAAACGAAATTATTATAATAGGCCCCCTTTTTTTTAAGAAAATTTAACTGGACAGTTGTAAATAGATCTGCTTGATAATTACATTGAGCCACTTATTGTACATTCAGTGGAAAATCAAGTAGATGAAAATGGGGCCATGCTTCTTAATGAAGAAATGCTACATTTCCAACAAGACGGAAGTCCAGCTCATTTTGCTTTACCAGTTAGAGAGTGGTTAAATCAGCGGTATCCCAGCAAATGGATTGGTAGAAGAGGTGCAATGGAATGGCCAGCAAGGTCTCCTGATTTGACTCCCCTAGACTTTTTTCTGTGGGGCCATTTAAAGACGGTAGTATACACAACTCCACCTGATAGTATACAGGAACTGAAGGACCGGATATCACAAGAGTGTAAAAGTATTTCGTCTCAAACTTTAGACCGTGTCCGCGAAGAATTTCAAGATGGACTTTACTATTGCCTAGCGAAAAACGGCGAACATTTCAAACAATTTATAAAGTAAAAAATGTATTCAATTTAAAAATAAAAATATACAAACCTTTTTACTTTTTTCGATTTACAGCACACATTTTATCTTCCAGATCCTTAAATAGCCATCCGATTTACTATTTTTTCACACCATTGGATAGAGAATTTTATGCTCTTCAAAATGCCATTTGAAATTTTAAAGTGGGGGTGTGTGGGCGCGAGGGGGTGAGCAGTAGATTAAATTAAATAATGTGATAGAAGTTCCCCCTTCTTATATAACTCGACGTATTTTTTGGATTTTTTAAAATTCTTTTAATTTAAAGTTGGTTCGTTTTAAAATGAAAACCCTGTACATGTTCTATATAGTATATAGTAAAAAAAATTACCTAAAACGGCAATTTATCTTTAAAAAATATTTTACAATTTATGTTATTTGACGTAAAGTCGTTATGTTTATATAAAAATTGTATGTCCAATAACTATGGTCCAATTACTATATAAAATGTCCAATTACTATAATTTTTTGCAAGTTTTATATAAAGTTTAAATAAATTATATTCCTTAAGTGTCCAATAACTATGTTAATTAAATAATTGATTTTTCATCAAACATAAATATGTTGGGCATGAGTTAAGTTTTCATGGAATTTGTTTACAAACAAAGCAATTTAGTTGTTATTTAACGATAAAGCAATTATTTCCGTTAGAAACTTCACATTCGTATATATTAAAAACATAAAAACCGCAGCCTTGAATATGTTCGAAACAATTTAACGCTTTAAGTGCAAGGTTACAATAAGTAAGTAAGCATTATTGTCGCTGATTCGTTTATATTTTTGTCGCAGTATTTCTTAGAAGTTAATTGAGTTTGAGTAATGCAAACTCGTTGTATTAGTTGACAAACAATAAACGGAAATCGAAGTGAAGTGTCATATTTGACCGGATTTTGCGTTTTCAATACCTAATACCTAATGGATTAATTACTGTCATGCTTTTAACGGTTTAAGAGTGATTTATTGAAGTATTGCTCATTAACATATTCGATCCATCAATTATCATATCGCGGCAATTAGTTAGTCCCTAACAGACCGACTGACTGACTGAAAAATCAATTGGCAAACCCTTTTTTCTTCTCGACGCAAACAAGCACGAACCTCCAGTTTTATTTCAAAATGCAAACAGTGGCCAGTTTTTTATCTTTTCGCTTAATGCTTACCAATTGTAACGAGAACGTGTTTATTTCTCGAATTCTGCAGTCAAAATACACTTATTGTTTTAGTTAATTTGGAAACCCAGTTGACAAGTAATTATCCAAGATATTTTAACTTGAAATTTCCAATCACTCAAAAAAATAAATGCTTAAAAAACAAGAAAAATGACATTTAAATTAAAACAAGTCGTTCTTCAAAATGGCCCAAGCCCAAATTATTTTTATTTTGAGAATAATTGAAGAATGTTTTTTCTTATTCTGAAGTAAAGCATGAAAAGGTTAAATTAACACATCATTCTTAAAAGACGAATTACAAATGCTAGCTTTTAGAATTAACTGCTTAAAGGTTAACATTTCATACGTTCTTGATTTACTAAACACAATCTTAAATTTAAAGAATAGCGTTCTTAATTTTAGACTAAGTAATTATTAACTTAAGAATGAACATGTTTATTTTAAGAATGGGGATTTTCTTCATTTAATAAACACATTCTTAAATTTTAAGAATAAATATTTAATTTGAAAATAAAAGGTTCTTAATTTTAGACTTTAAAGATTTTAATTTAAGAATGAAGATCTACTTGATTTAAGAACAGTCTTATATTTCAAGATTTAATACTGCTTAATTTAGAAAAAAATCGTTCTTAATTTTACATTTTAAAATTTTCAAATTAAGAATGAAGATTTTTTATGTAAGCATAATTAATTCTTAATTTAAAAATAAAACGGTCTTTATTTTAAGCTTTTGATTTCCTAATTTTAAAAGGAACATGTTTAAGATCTGATTTATACAAGTTAGTAATACGATCTTTGGTGATTGCGGTTAAGTATTTTGTATTAACATGCATAAACCCATTTGCAAAAGAACTTCATATTTCTAAAAAATAAACTAACCTAAATTAACTTCTGCATAATCCTGGACCTTCCTAAATTTTGTATTTCTTATATTTTTTATTCTACACTGAGAGAACGAAATATTTGTTAATAACGAGGCACGTTAACTATTAACAAATCGATGAGTTGGATATGGCGAAAGAAATATTAATTTGGGTCTAAGAACTGGTTAAGTTGAATTAAAGAAGCTCATAACGTATTAGCAAATGTAGATATATTAACTGTTAATATATCGAAGTTCCATTTTGTAAAAAACTACGGCAACGTCACATGCTTGCGTATATTGCATTTAAAATTATGTTGACAAATGTTAAAACGTTTTATTCGAATTTAGGTATATTAACTGTTAATATATCACAGTTCTAAGACAACTTTATCCTTTATTTGTCTGAAACATAATCACCGGACGATGTTTTAATAATTAGTATATAATTTGTTCACGATTAAGAAATTTTTTAATAGTTAACATATATTTTAAAAAAATCGCAACTGTTTTGATTTCTTAATATTAAATATTTCCTTTTCTCAGTGTAGGTGTTTATATAGGTTGGTAACAATGCTTAAAACTATGCTTTCATTTAAAAGTAAGTTTATTTAATGCTTTAAACATATTCACAATAAAACAAATCAACTTTAAAATAAACTACAATTTGTATCCAGGACATTTATCAGTCAATTCCTTTGAAATTTTATTTGCTGAATCCGAAAATGTCGTCAAAAGTTATAAAAGTAGGACAGTTTTTGAAATATAATAAATTTTACATATAATATGGAATTGACTATATCTCAAAAACTGCTTAACTTTTATAGTTTTTGATGGTCTTTTCGGATTCAAGGGACAATTTTACATAAGAAATGGCTGGTTAATGTCCGGGATACAAATAGAGTATGATATTGGACATATGTCCAAAAATAGAAATTTACATTTTTTACCAACCAGTAATTGGACACTGGCCACTTCACTGTTTGTTTTCAGAATTAAAATTAAAACGCATTAAAGTGACAATGTTTAAACCATGAGGAACACATTTATACCACACACTGATATGTACACTTTTTAGAAATATAGAACTCTTGTTTTTACAGTATTACTGTTAATTGTCCAATAACTATAAAGTGTCCGGTAACTGTATATATTAATATTTTTAGTGATGGGACCAAAATAAGGTTTAAAGGATAAAATAAATTTCTAAAATTATAATTTAATAATTTTAATTTGTTAAAACAACATTTATATTTTAACATTCATGAATGGTTCTTTTATTATTGGTTAATTTAACCATTTTTTTCTTTCTGTTTACTTTTTGGCAAACTTAGATTAAAAAGGCATCAATAATGTGCTGGTAGTTTAATCTTATTAAAACTTTAATATCAAAGCGCGCAAAAAATTTAAATGAAGTGATGCAAAATCTGCTGACATAAATTTGATAGCAGACAGTTCAATTAAGAGCGTCCATAAATTTTCTCACGAAAATAAATGTTTGGGGCCCCGATTTATATTTAAGACAAAACAACCAAGCTACAAAGTTGCTGGTATATAATTCCCTATACTAATGAATTTAATTCAATTGTGCGATAATTTATGCGATAGCCGGTTAATTAGTGATATAAACGACTTACGCACTTTACATGCTCGTACGATAACCGGTTTGGAAAACATAGTGAGCGTTTAATTTCGTAGGTGTGTTTTAAATAATTAAATGTTTTGGTGTGGATGTTTTTAGAGGAGTTTTGTATTGTTATAACGGTACCTTTATATTGCTAGAGGTCACATTCAAAAATCATTTCGGCTGATACGGTTATTTATTGTGTAAAATGAGTTTCCTGTGAACAAAAATATTGTACTTGAGACCTAACCGATTAAACTTTGCTTCAATATTACAATTTTTTAGTGTAGTATTTTTGAAATATCAAAAATCAAGTAAATTTTTAATATACAAGGTGCTTCTATGGGCATTTTTTTTATTTGAAGTGCCACAACTTTTCTCTAATGTAACCAACATTTTAGCTCTTTACATAAAAAGATCTGCAGATGTAAAATAGAGAAAAAAGGCATCAGACAAATTATAAACATAATAAAAATGTTCTTTTTGATTCGTTATGAATTTACTTATCAAATATGGGATTTATTTTTCAAAGAAAAGAATAAAATATATTATTGATTCCTTAGACAAATTTTATACTGTATACTTCTTTTCAAAGTAAGTAAGTATTAGAAGAGTATGAAGTAAAGTAGACAGTTATCGGACACTTTATAGTTATTGGACAATAATTATTAACATTAATACTGTAAAACAAGAGTTATATCAATAGTTATCTTAAAGTCAAATCATTAGATGTCACTTTAATGCGTTTTAATTTTAATTCTGAAAACAAACAGTAAAATGGCCAGTGTCTAATTACTGGTTGGTAAAAAATGTAAATTTCTATTATTGGATTTATGTCCAATATCATACCCATATCAAAAATAACCTTAAAATACTATCGACCATACATTGAATTTTAGGAGAACACTTTTAATAATCTTTGTCAACAAACGACTTTAAATTATCAGAATGCATTTACCATTTAAATCAATAACATATAACCGTACTTTATAAAACATAAGACTACTTAAAACATGCAAATTAATTTTAATCTTTGAATTGAATTGAATTTAAATTTGTTCCCCGAAAATGACGAATTAAAAATAATCATATTCCTAGAACCTAATTAGTAAAATATTCATTATGCTACACCCTGACCCAAATGTAAACACCATAATTTCGCATACAAAGGCAAGTAGGTGCGCCTAACCCATACAAGTCATAGAACAATCGTCTTAGAATTAAAACAAAACACACTTCGGACCTCCCATGTATTCCATCCACGGATATGGATACGCTTTGAATCACCCACTTAGGAGATAAGGGGACGCGACCGTTCTCACATAAACAATGGTTTTTTTTGGCGTCTGGAGACGTTGACTGGTCGCTGTTGTTTCGAAACGAAACGGTTACGCACCGGTCTTACAGATTTGGTCATCCTGAAAGCAACATTGTACCATTTATGGTAAGGATGGCCTTGCTCTTGACTCAAATGCATCCCAACGATGCCCATACTTTAGTTTAGGTATTCATTTATATAGAATATGTTTACAGTAGGAATTTGTAATGTTATGGGTCATTCCATCACAAACGATACTAAGGGTGAAAAAATAAATATGTGCTTTTTGCATTAAATCTGATCTGAAAACATTCCAAATTGCGACAAAAAAAACTAAAAGCCTTAAATGCCAAATTTTCAAAAGACTGCGTTCCGTACGTGGTCACGTGGTGGGACTTTTCGTTAAATGTCAGATTTGTGTGTATGGTTGAGTCAAATGTTGCTAATTAGTAAAATAAAACATGTATTTATTGAATTCTAGCTAATCAAATGGCTGTTTTACATTAAGGATACAAAAAAATTTATAAAATTTATTTATTATTTTTTTAAACTTTTGACGAAACGGGCGGGGTACCTCAACTTCCTCCATTGCATGTAATCTTGACGTTGATGAGATAATAAAAAACGGAAGTAAAATCAATGTAACGCCAAACAGAAGTAGATTAACGCATGTTAAACAAAAATAACTTAATGTATATACGGAAGTGCGTAAAATAAACACACCTATATTTATTTTTAAAAATTCCACCAGACCTGTCGTAAAATAGGTCACTGAACAATACGGAAAACAAGACTGTTTCAAAATTATATTTATCCGTTACAAATTTAATTGCTATTATTTAACTGTCATACTTTGCTACATTGTGTGTATTGATATACAACGGAAGACATTGAGGTGAAATGCATTCTTTCTTTTTTATATTTAATCTTTTTTTGGAACGGTATTGTACAGGGTGTTGCTTAATAAATTTAACAGACTTTGAGTGATTTTCGCAAATATCTTAAAAATCCTTTACCCAATTTTGTTGTAGTCCAGTGACTTCCCTAGCGGCACCTTAACAAATATTTTGACATAAAAATGTACGCCACTGAATTTTTGAATTTTTTATGTTTTTCGATTAAGCAGTTAAAAATAAAAAAAAATTGTCTGTTTAATTTTTTGAGATTTTATATTTTTTTTCAAAAATTCCCAGAATTTAGGAATACTTTTTTGCGACGTTGCACTATTTAACGGTGTTGCCAGATTAACAAAAAAATCCCAGAAAGCTGGTAGGTACATATATAAAAATAAACAAATCAGAGGCAGATCCAGAATAAAAAAAAATATCCAGATACAGGGTGTTATGTAATTAATGTAATATATTAAAAAACGAAATACATTTGTACAGAAAGTGTAACAGAAAAATATTTAAAAGAATATTTTCCAAAGATAAAGAAAAAATATGCATTATAAGTTTTTTATATTTTTTGTGGTACCAACCAACAAAGTAGCTGCACGTTGCCAGTTGTAAAAAAAATTTCTTGCAAAAAATAAATAAAAACTGAATAAATACAAAAGTTTTATGCCCTTAAAGCTCTAATACCCTTCTGTATTTATTTACTCATCCAGCTATTAGCTTAAGCAATGATTAGAAAATTTAGTACCTATTTTAAAAACTCCATAACCACAAAATTAATTTTTTTATCGGTTTTTTTCTTTCTGTTTACTCAGATGAAATTAGGACAAGTTGACAGGTTAAACTTTAAACATTCAATTTGTGTAAATATATCCAAAAGCACTTCCCTTAGTTAAGTTATTTACAATTTAAGCACATAACCTAAAATTTGAAAGAAATGCACTAAATTCTGTCATAGTTGCCAGATTTTGTTTGAATTTACCTTTATTACAAAAATGACATAATTAACAATTAACAAAAACGCCAAATTAACAATTTGCATTGTTAATTTTGTCATTTTTGTAATTAAGCTAAATTTAAACAAAATCTGGCAACTTTTTTGACAGAATCTGGAAACGCTGGTGTTACCAACCATAAAATAATAAATTAAATTAGGCAACCAGATTAGCCTAAAGATCAGTGGCGTACTTTTTGGTAGGATAAAGGTAATAATAAATTATTTTAGTCTTTGGAATTAAAAAAAAAAGTTTCAAGTGCTTCTTTATGGACCCTAAGGAACTACCCATTTTAATATATTACTGTAATTACTTTTTATTTATTTTTTATTTGATAACGGTATGTTAAAAAATAATAAAAAATATAATCTTACCATTTTTTTGACCCACTTCACCATTTACATATATAATAAAAATAGTAATAAAATAAAACAGGAGAAGGATATTGCATAAAGAAAATAAAACAAAGCACCAACAACAATAAAAAACATCAAATTTTCAAAAAAAAAATTGCACAATTCTAATTAACTTCCACATTTTTTTATAAACTGAAATTAATAGAATATTATTTATTTATTTTAGAAAAAAATATTTCGACGCCGAACGGCGTAGCCAAGGGAGCCAGGGGGCAGCTGCCCCCCCCAGAATGGTGCTGGTAAGCGCTCGTTCGTAGTGTACACAGAAAAATGAATATATTCTCTTTTCACAATCCATATAATAAATATTTGTTCTATTGATTTTTAAAACAAGATAAAATATTAATTTGTACAAAAATACAATTTATTTATTAATTTTAGGCGATTTTAATTTCCAGACGTACAGTTTGTTAATTTTATTTTGTAAAATTTTAACATATTAAATTATTTTAACAAAGAAAAATATTTTACACAACTGTCCAGATTGTAATATATTACCAGAAATTTGTTATTATTCCTTATACCTATTTAACGAGTGTGCGCTGGTTTTCAAACTGAAATTAGGGGATACAGTGAAGTGGGTTAAAGTTACGAAATACTTCAGTAAGTGTTGTAGTTGTACTGATAATAATATTGTACCGAATTTCTTTATAATTCAATAATTTCAGAATGGTGTGTTATTTAATTGTGTGTGGGTGAATATATTGAGATGTCCCCCAAGTGAAAATGATTACTTTTTATTTTTGGTTGTTTCACTGTTGGTCTAGAATGGGGTTTTTGGGAAGCCACCAGGTCTAGTAATAACATAACATAAGTGGTTCTGCCCTAAGTAATGCAAGAATTTTAAGAAAAACATTTTGAATATTATTAGAGCTTCACGGAGGTTAGGATTTCGTATGTTTTTTTCAAACATCCCTTTGTATATTTGAAATAAGTTATTGTATCTTTTGACACCTTAATATTTTAAAAACATACAATTGTACATACACAAAATATTTATATAAAAAAATCTACTTACTGAGACATTACACTTCACGGTGGATAGGTTTTTAAATAGCAAATTAATGACTTTAAACTTTTGAATTAAAAAACAGCAACACACTCATCTGCATATAAATCCTAACTGACCTTCAGGAATCACATTCATCTATAATGTCGTAAACAGGGGTTTTTGCTTATTTAAAATGATTAAAGCGCCATCCGTTGCATAAAATTTAAAGCAAAAACAGATTCACGGAGGATAGAATCAATTTTTGTAACACCTACATAAATGGTTATAAAAATTATTTCTTTTAATTTTCAATAACTACATTTTTACTTAAATTAATTTACGTAATAAAAAAAAGTTAACAACTGTTTTTCGTTAATTCAACAAAATGTTTTGTTTTTTAAACAAATACATTTATAGTAGAATTTTGTCTTTGAAATATGTATACCCCCACCTGTTATAAGTACTAAAAATTACCTAAAAAATGTATCCATATCTTGACACGAACAAAAAATCACACAAATAATACGTATCACTTTATAAACTAACTAACTATATATGTAGCTATATCGACACCTTGAACTCACTCTCGAAAAATAAATGTCACGATTTAATTGTTTATGGAAGCTAGCGGGCTTGTTGCCTTTTTGGCGTTTTTGGCACGACACGCGCTTCGAATGTCTTCGCTGCGTACGTTGTTTTGTTATCTCTTGCGGGTGCTGCTGGTTGCGACAACGGTACGTTTGCGATGAGCGAGTATACACTATAGTGGTTCGCGGTGCCCATAGGACTAAATCACGTAGACGTGTTGAACAGTTGAAGCAGACCGACTCTGAGCCTGAGGTACCGGGTCCCCACCTTACGGCTTTTAATATTATTGTTAGACCGCGGCCGGCCGCTAGTTTTCGTAATCATTTTCTATCTAAAATTAAATTAATATGTCATTGTTTAAGTCTTTTGATCCTCCTCAATTTAGAAACAAACAGTAAAATGGCCAGTGTCCAATTACTGGTTGGTAAAAAATGTAAAAATGTCCAAGATCATACTCTAATTTCAAAAACTGTTTCTTTTATAGGTAACTTGACGACATTTTCAGATTCAGCGAATAATATTTCATAGGAATTGACTGCTAAATGTCCTGGATACAAATTGCTGTGGACGAGAATTATTAGTGGCTGCTTTTTCGCTATGACATTTTTGACTAATTCATTTTTAGAAATTAAGTAATATAGTGATTTCTTCGTCACAGGACATCTTGCAGAATAACAGTGATTTAAATACAGTGCATGATAGAATAAAAAGCTAATGGCAACAAAATTAATATATATACACTTAATGATATTTGCAGCAAACTATTTCAGAAGTCAGACCAAGGAATTAGTAGTTACCTTCAGAATCCAGAAAAGGGATGAGGAATCCGAGAAAGAAATATATAATTATAATATATACCTATATGATATTTACAAGAACGAAATAAAAAAAATTATCTAAAACAGCAATTTATCTTTAAAAAATATTTAACAATTTATGTTACTTGATGTAAAGTTGTTATGTTTATATAAAAATTGTATGTCCAATAACTATGGTCAATGTGTCCAATTACTATATAAAATGTCAAATTACTATACTTTTTAGAAAATTTTTATAAAACTATTATTAAAAATTCAATTATTTTTATTTTTAGGTAAACGTAAATATAGTTTAAACAAACAAACTATCCTTTTTATATACACTCACAGGCAAAATAATCGATCCACACAAATTTTCGATGAATTTCAATCGCAAATAACTTTTTATTTGATTTCGGATTTAAACAAATATTAAAGAATATTGTAGATACATTAATGGAGAATCGCTCACATTTTAAAAATTACTAAAAAATACACGTACGTTTATAATATATAGGTTTAATCAAAAAGATGTTTTTTACCATAAGTTTAACTTAAACTGTTTAAGACACTCTGTAGAGTGGCAAAACCGTAGAGCAATCTCTAAATTAAGTTTTAATTATCAAGTCATATCTAATTTTAACAGTTTTGCTTTTGGTTCACCTTGATATATTTATTTTTGTGGAATATATGAATTTTTTTAAAAAAACATTGCAATTTCCAATATTTTTCCTGAAGAACTAAGGTTGCTATGGTCCATCCATAGCCTATGGAGGATGACAGTGACAGTTTTGTTGAATCATCCCATACTTGGACATGTTCAAAAGGTATCAAATTGTTTTTTGTAAATTAATGTGTTAATTTTGGGGTGTCTTCTTACTTTTAAAAATGTCTCCGACTGATGTTGCCCTTTGTACTTTACTTCTTGTGACGTTTAAAACACTTGCCACGTAATACTGTGACCGTCCATCCTGGATTAAATTAATGGCTCTGGCAACATCAGTCGGAGACATATCCATTTTTTAAATTAAGAAGACACCTTAAAATTTAAACATTAATTTGCAAAAAACAATTTGATAGCTTTTGAAAGCCGTGTATGACATGTCCAAGCAGGCCCGGATTTAGAAATTTGCCGCCCCTAGGCAGTTGCGAAAATTGCCGCCCCCCTCGAACCTTCTTCAATGGTGGAAAGTTTGGTACGAAGTTTTTCAATAAATAAAATGCACCTTTCTGAGAGCAAATACTTTATTTTATTATTTAGTATCCTTATAATCATGAAGTATATAACATCATTTAACAATTACCATTATGTATGCGATTGTTTTTTATAGAGAAATTATTGCTATTGCTTCTTAGTAATTTGATCCATAGGAGAATTTTTTTCCATATTCTTTTTGACGCAATAACTTTTAAATAAAATCGTTTCATTTGCGAACGATGCTTCGATATCTTGATCGTAGAAATTTATCAGTTGAGCAGATTTTTCATTCAAACAATGCATGTCTGTAATGACTGAAAATTTATGATAAAGAACTTTGTACGCTTTTTCTCTTTTTTGTAATTCAGATAAAATTTTGTCTAAAATGACATTGAAGGTATTTATTTTGAAGTTTTCCCGACCAACAAGTTCAACTTCCCCATCTCTAGATTCATCGCATCTTATTTTTCTCGTCTTTTTTCGCGTAGTAACCGTTTTATATTCTTTGTTCTTGGAAATAGAGAGCGCTTTCTCTTCATACGAGTCAAAATCTTTACGCGTATCACTAATCATTTTGTTCAGCCCTTCTAAAAGTTCAAATACCTCAACAATAGTTGTCTTGACATTTTGTAATTTTTTACTCACAGAATTCATGTAAGATAACAGGAAGCTCCACAACTGTTGCATAAACGCAGTTTCTAATGATTCAAGTTGTTGTCGAATGCCCAATGCTTCGTTTCGCGTCGTACATTTTTCAACGATATCATCTTCCATTTCTTCTAAAGCTGAGATGACTGCTGAGAAATGATGTTCAAGAGCGTGAACGGCATCATCTTGAGCTGACCAACGAGTGCCTAAAAGTGACTTTACAGTAACTATGCGTCCAGATTCAGAATTTGCACAGTGTTTTGTCAAGATTTCCCAGCGGTGGGTTGATGCAGAAAAAAATTGTACACGTTTTGGATCGTTGCAAAATACGTTACGGCCATCGGACAACTTTCTGCCGCATGTTTTCCAACTAAATTCAAAGGTGAAAGAAAGAAGCCGAAAAGTAGCGCGTCCAGTCATTATACATCCTTTTGATGTTCTGATCGAAACAGTTTCGAGTTATATGGTCACGAAGTTCGTCATTGATAATCCATATTGCGGGATCAGCGGGATCATTTATTTGTAAGATTTCTTTGCCAGGAATATTTTCCGCGTTCTCGTTAGGTGAAATATCTTCGTCGACTGTCATTTCAAGTTCTTTCGTTTCTGTATGCGAATCGGACACGGTGTCAGAGTCATTTTCACGCTGACAGTTGGAATCTGCACAAATAAAAAGAAACAACATCTTTAGCGAAAAGTGAAAATTTTAATTATATCCGTGAAAATTTCTGAAATAATTGTTTCTCTGTTAGTTTATAGAACATTTTATTGATTTTCAACTGTCAATGATAATTTTATGATCATTTTGATAAGACGCCAATCTATAAGTCAGCTGGTGAATGAACCGAATAAATAAATGACAACGATACCTTCTAGATCATTATGAGCTCTCGAAGTTTCTTTTTCAACTGATCCGGAATCTGTTTTTTTGAAGAATGTAGTCAACCTTGGAGTTTTCTCTAAGACTTTTTCATTTTTCTTCGATTTTTCTGCCGCTCGCTTGCGGTACTCAGCGCCGCTGAATCTGTTACGGTTGTCACTCATGACAAAACGTAGCGTTGCATTTAGGTCGTTAAACTAAACTGCTCGGAATAAAAGAAAATGTTAATTTTGGCTTAAAATGTAAATCGTACTATGACGGTAAATATGCAGTTTATAATGTTGGTAAGCCTGCCAACCAAATAGGCGGGAAATTCAATTCCCACAAATATAACAAGTTTTTAAAGTTTCCGCCAAAAATTTGCCGCCCTTCAATTCTTGCCGCCCTAGGCAGCTGCCTACTCTGCCTGCATGGTAAATCCGGGCCTGTGTCCAAGTATGGGATGATTCAACAAAACTGTCACTGTCATTCTCCATAGCCTATAAACCTTAGTTCTTCATACAGAAAAATATTGGAAATTGCAATGTTTTTTTTTTAAATCCATATTTTCCACAAAAATAAATATATCGAAGTGAACCAAAAACAAAACTGTTAAGAATAGATGTGACTTCATAAATAAAACTTAATTTAGAACAATATACGGTTTTGCCACTCTACAGAGTGTCTTAAACTTATGGTAAAAAACATCTTTTTGTTTAAACCTGTATATTATAAAAGTACGTCTATTTTTTAGTAATTTTTTTAAAATGTGAGCGATTGTCCATTAAATTATCTACAATATTCTTTAATATTCGTTTAAATCCGACATCAAATAAAAAAGTTATTTTCGATTGAAATTCATCGAAAATTTGTGTGGATCGATTATTTTGCCTGTTAGTGTATTTATAAGAAAAAACCCAAAATCTTTAAAACAAAGGCATATAGGTAGGTATAAATATGTAATAAACAATATTCCAAGTGTCCAATAACTATGTGGTTTACCTACGCCATTTCTTTTTTTAAATCCATAAATGTCAAAAAGTTTTACCTAAGATTAGGTTTAAAATACTAGAAATACAAATTTGTTTACCATTTGAATTTATTTTTAAACATAACATTAAAAATAATTAAAAAATTTATTTTGAATTTTGAATTTTTTTTAAATTTGATTTTAACATTAGGTGGATTATTATTATCAATTAAACAAAATTATTTACTGACTCAATATAAAAATATATATTGACGGATGTCTCAAACAGTAAAATCGGCAGTAAAAGAATCACGTAGGTACCTATTAATTTTTTATACCATTAAATATAATAATATGGACTTAAGTAGAATTTTTAACATATAGGTTGTACCTAATAGGTACTTAAAAATAACTGTTAAATCCATGAATGAAAACCTAAATATGTTTTTAATAAATTTATTGACATTCGGCATAATGATTTAATTATAATTTGATCCTTTTATACAATGGTTTTAACTGTATATTTAAGTTTTCATTATTATTTATTTATGCATAATACCAAACACATATTTTGTTAAATGAACGCCAATAATTTGACTTTGATTTTATCGTTTTATCGTAAAAATGTCCATAATGAAATTCTGTACCATAATTACCAACCACCGCGCAACAATGAAGAATGTTAATAGTAAGTCTTTATGACCCAATATTAAATATTTTTCCGCTTTACAATTAGCTTTCAATTAAATAGTATACTATAGTATACGGTTATTTAGCGATAAAACATTGTAGCATTGAACATTTCATTATTATTGTATAGAAAATTATTTTGTTTTACTGTTTTTTTTGGAATAATCTATTATTAAAATGCATTATCTCGAGTGTAACACCATGCTTTTTCTACTTCAATTAAGTAATTAAGTATCTAACACAATTTATTATAACCTCACTTTTTCACTGATTAATTAATCAGTGATGTTAGGCAACGTGAATAATTAGTTCATTATTCCCGTTGTTATAATGGTTATTATAATGCAGCACCTTCATATAAAAACATATGAAGTTGATGATTTTCTTGACATGCAAAGTTAAATATTGAAAGAGTTAACATTTGTAAAGCCCCTGTTTAAACGCAAAGGGGTCGCAAACGATAATTGTGGGCGAAATGTCGGTCCATTACTTTGAAATAATGTCGACCTAAAATGTTTTCAGACGTATTAACCGACCAAACAATGCTCTATTTGAAGAGGATCTTTCATTGCAAATTTGCTACATAAACCCTTGCCCCCAAATTGTTAACTTGTTTTGTCGCTACAAAAATGTTCATCCTATTTATTTTTACTTTACTACTATAGGTTTTTGCACGACATGGCAACTCAATATTTTTCTTAAAAAACTGTTGTTTTATAAAATAAATTCTGTAACTATCTTTCAATGTTTATATTTTTCATAAAAAAGTCCATTTCTATACATTGACATTTTAAATTAGACATAAAACAATTAAAATTTCATCAAGATTTATTTGACATTTGTGACATTTGCTATTAACCATAGAAAATAATTTCGCTAATATAAGTCATGGTTACTAGATTTGTTTTTTGACCAATAAAATCATATAAAATGTAAATCGGTTGATATATTTTATATCCGTCGTTGACTGATTTAAAATACATATTTTTATTCATAGAATAAAAATAGACAGTATTTTTGCTTGTAAATATATATGAAAAAATAAATTCAGAAGGTAAACATACCTATAACAAAGATATAATAAAAAAATAACATTTTTTTAAAGATAAAATTACTACAATGTTAATTATATATATTTGCTGTTTTTTTTGTCTGATTAAAAAGCAGAATACTTGAAATCAATTAATTTATAATTTTTTTTAGTTTCATTGAAAATAATTACCCCTAACATTGAACTTGGTTGAAAATATTTATTGATTAATTTTTTTAAATTAAAAAACATTTTTAATATAATACCTATATTATAGATAATTTAAAAAAATACCATTTAATAAGTAATAAAGATTATAAAATAAAACCAAAATTATGTTTAAAAAATATTTGTCTTAGTTTTTAAATATTTTTGAAGAATTTTAAATTTTAGATCATGTTCCAACTTATTTCCTGCTTTTAAATTTTTAAATTATGTGCTTGCTCTTAGAAATAGAAACAGTAGGTTTTCGGTAAGGGCTCAACAAGGTAGAGGGGACTTTTTTTTTCTGAAAGGAAATTTACACTCTATTATTTTTGGGCCAATAAATATACTATTAAACATAGGAGAAAATAAAATGGAGGGACAAAAGGGCAACATGGGTATTTCAAATTGAATATACAAATCATAATTATGATTTGTATATTCAATTAATATTAATATTATTAACAATTTTTGCCAATAATACAAGTTTAAAAGGCATTTTATAGGAAAATAAAAAATACACCCTGTAGGTAAAAGCAAATGTTTTGGCTAGAAAGCAAAAACTGGCAGTGTATGAAACTATGTTTTTATATTTTTGGTTCAAATTCAATTTTTATTATTTGTAATATTTATTTAACAAATAATTAAAAATATGCTCTGAAACAATATTTTTATTTTTAAAAAATGCTTTATAAAAGTAAAAGTTTTTAAAATTTGTGAACAAATATTTTTCAATACAAATTATTTAAAAAACAAAGTGTATAAGGCATGCCGAATTTTTTCCATTGGGTTTAATTTAACCTTTTAGAAAAGCTGGGATTCTTGCCCCATTTCCAGCCAGAGTGTAGCCTGGATTTTGTTCAGGGGGCAGGCAAGGGTAAACTATATGCATGCTACAAAAAGTTTTGAGACTCCACCTCCCACCCATTTTCTAGCACAATTTTTCTGGACATGCTATTTTGTTATATATAACAAAATTAAGAAACAAACTCTATAGGATAACATAATATGTTAGTTAATGCTTGATATACATAAATTATGGCTTCAGAATAAACTTTTTAATCACAAGGAGGGAGCTTTACTCAAAAATAGCATGTCCAGAATATATTCTTGACACAAATTTTAAATGTCTTTTTTCCCTCTTGATGTCTTCGGCATCATTGCATTTATTTTTCAAAACATGTTTCCATGACACTAAGTGACCTTTTAAATACACATTGACAAGTTGTGGCTTTAGAGCGTTTTAGTCACGGGCTGAAGTTAGCAACAGGTTTTTAGTCACGGGCTGAAGTTAGTTTTAAGATAGTTGACAGTTGTCAAATGTCATACAATAGTTAATAACCTTTATAATTGTGTTTATAAAATGTAAAAATGTGACATTTGACAGTTTCCCCTGTTGTTTCATAGATGACGCTATATACAAATTTTTGATTTAAATCATTTTAAGATAATAATAAGTATTTGCCGTAGAAAAAGTTTTGTATGCACCTCGTTTATAAACTTTTCTATACACTCATTAATTTAAGAACTCGCTCGCAAGCTCGCTCGTGCCTAAATTAAATTCGTGTATAAAATGGCGTTTATCAAACTTGATACATAATGTACTATTATAAATGTATTACTCTTATAATATAATAAACACGTTTTTAAGTATATGTAAGATAACCTACAAATCTACTGTCATTTAAAATTTGCTTTGTTGCTAAATTGGTTCAAACTCAATTCAGTGGATATAAATAAATCAACGTTTCTGCATAGGGTCTTAAAAGTGTTAATTTTATCTATTAAAACATTACCGTATCTTCAAAGTTCCCTGTAATCTCCCACTTGCCTAATTTCGAGACGCACAATAAGTGTTTCGATGGGCCCCAGTTAAATTTTATGGGATTTAATTAATTTTTTATTGGTTTAACCGATTATTTATAGTCGCTAATTAGGGATATTTTTCCGAAGCTTTATTAAGCCAATTTAGATTTTAAAAATAACTGATGATGCTCTCTTTTGATTAATGAATTATTATTAGTCCCTGAAATAACGTACCTGCAGTTTTGAGTAATTATTTTATGAGAAAAAAAACGTTTTAAAATATACAGGGTTAAGACAATTCAGAAGCGTATACTCTACCCTTATATTTTTATTAGGAAAATATATTTTCCTAATAAAAATATAAGGGTTATTCTACAAAAGTTGGACAACTTGATGTCATCAGTTAGAAGAGTAGGTATATTTTTTGTAAATATTTTAGTATATTACAAAAGATCCAGGTTTTTTTTTAACTTCTCCACCCAATTTTAATCAGTACCTTGGCGTGTCACAACTCCTGAATCAAATATTTGAGTGATTTTATTTTAAAATATATTCAATTTATCTTAAATTTTTCAATTTCACTACAAACTATAAAACATTAAATAATCTATTTTTCATATTTTATCATAGATTCGAATAATAGCAATTTTTAAAAAATTTATAATCTTTTTACTCACTCTTACCTCATTTTAACTCAAATGTTGGTAAAAAATTACCTACAGAGCCCGCTTAAAAACAATGCAAGCGGCGAAGTTGTGGTGAATGCATGTATAGTTCCAGTCAAAATATCAGTACTCACCATGGTGAGTTGTTATTTTCTTAATAAAAAATATCAGTAAAATACTTAATTCCGAATTATAATCTCAAAATTTGTGTCCCATTCATCAGTACCGTGCCGTCAGTTCCATGTTCGATGTTTCGGTTATCTTTTTTTTGCAAACTTCAATTTAAATTCTGCTTGCGCGGAACTTATTTATTTCTTGCAAGAAAAATTTTTAGTAACAATTTTTACAACTGGCAGCTACTTTGTTGGTTGGTATCTATGTACTCACATAACACAAGTGTGTAACCAGTGGCGTATCACCAAAAATATAAAAAACTTCTAATGCATGTTTTTTGAATAATTGATTAAATATGTAAATCCATACACATATATCTAATTTATGCAAATTATTATAATAATAAAACCATAATATTTATAATAACATAAAAGCTAAAACCATATGATTAAAAATATGAACAATAGATTTAACTGGAATACGAGTTATATTAAATTGGAAAAACCCATTAATATTAACGGTATTTTAAGATCACAAACGTAATGTTTGGGATGTTTGTCTTAAGGCAAGTTCAAATTAAGAGGTCCTCAACCTGTTTACTGAATCGGAGATGTTACGTAAGCAAATTGGCAGAAATTAAACATAATTTTCCCCTGAGGCCTTTTACGAAAGTTATTTAAATTTCGTTGCATTAAATTCGTAATTTAAATAAATTTTTGTTACCCTTACTATAGCGTATACGCGGATAATTCAATTTTTACTTGCTTGAACGTAAATACCAATTAAATTGGTAATTCATTAAAAATGAGTTTTTTATCGGGAAATCGTGCTATTCTATCTTGCACGAATTTTAACGGTAATTTCATTTGTATCGAACCAAACGTTTAATTAACTACAAAATGTAATGACTTTGTAAACTCGTATTTCTGGTTGTAACACATATCAATTTAAAGCATTTTGTTGCAAATAAGGCAGTAAAACATTAATAGAAATTAAAATAAACAAAAAAGTATAAATACTAATTGTTGAACAATACTCAAATTTCTTTTAAATTTTAACCTATCCTTAAATTAAAAAGATTTTGTTTGGATTTTTATTTTAAAATAGGTTGTTTGGAATGTTTAAGCTGTGTTTAACATTTAATTTCACTGAAAACTTAAAGCAAATTAAAACTTAAAGATAATTTAAATCGTAGAAAAAGAATCGTGCGTTTTATTGGTTGCCTAACCTCACTTTTTGTTTTATTATTCAGATTTAATTTTACAATAATTTAATGAAAAATATTAAACATTAACAGTAAAACAAACAAATTAGTGCTTATTATAAATAAATTAAACCAGTTTAGTACGTTATTTTTTAGAAAAGGATTAATTTGTCAAAACAATACCCCTAGCGAGAAAAAATCGAACTAATTACTTGCCTCATAAAATTTTTTATCGGCCTAGGCCATAACAAGGTATTTCTTTATCGAATGTTGACAAAAATAAAGTTTAAATTATAGACCGCGTGGAGATAAAAACAATTATGTATATTTTACCTCTAGATTATAGGTACGAATAAAAATGTTGGTTAAACAGGCCAATATAGCCAAAAAATGTGCGTCTCGCAAACAAAATCAACGTGTCTGAAGGTTTGAAAAATTCATTGCAGTATACATTATATATAGGTAGATAGGTATTTGAAACATTGTAAAAAAGTTATGTAATTTTGTTTAGTTAGTTGAGCAATAATTGTTTGAAATATTGTCTATTCTTCTTTTATCTTTTGCTCGACAAAGGTTAGGATATAATAACTATGTTTATTTTTAAAGGTAAAAAGTGGATTATCCTATCTTTTTCTTTTTCAGTCTTAGAAAAAAAGAGATAGCATGATCCACTCTTTACCTTTTGAAATAAACATGGTCATTATATCCTAACCTTTATTTAAAGTCAAGCAAAAGTTAAAAAAACAATTATTGGTTAACTTACATAAAGATACCTTATAATTAATTCAAAAGTAAATATTGCATCGCCATGAATTATAACATCTGTATTAAAAAATACTTATTCTTAAATTAAGCATAGTGTATATTTTATTTGAGGGTGCTTGCATTTAAAATAATATGATAATTTTTCTTGATAATAAAAATAAGTTTACCCTTGCACCTAACATTGAAATTATATCCAAATAAGTATAGGTTAGTTCTTGCATTCAACTCCCTATATCCTTCAAATAAGTATTAATTCAAATTACAAATACGAATAAATCAATCCTTAAATAAAAAGTATCTACTTGCGGAATGGTGAGATGAACATATACTCTAATTTTTTTTGTATTGTTTTAATTAAAAAAAAAATTATACAGGGTGTTCCTAAAGGATGAGTTCAAATTTTGATACAGATACACTTTTATTTAGATAAAAAAAAGTCTGAAATGTCCACAACTGATGGTCAATTCTCTCATTCCTATTCGAGAGTGTTATAATGGAGATTATATCTGTCGGGCGGTGGACAAAGCGGATGATATAAAAAATAGCGTGGGTGTTCCTCAGCTCGCAGCAGATTTATGTCCGTTTATCTTGACAATTTGGGAATGGGATTACAGTGGACCGGGGATAAATTGTACCTGTTTGAGAAATGGATACGCCATAAACGCTTTCTTTAATCCAAAAGATTTTGTTTAAATTTTTATATGCAAGTAAAAAAAAAGAACAGAAAATTTTATGATTTTTGAATATTTTTAAGATTATATAGAGGTTTTCAGTTGTTTTTTAAATTATTTTTAATATATTCAGAATGTCAAATTTAAAATATTATTTTAATAGTCCATTTCATTTAAATCAGTATATCAACACTAAACGTATAATGAATAAATATTGTTAAGAAATTTATTATATGGGTGATTCTACAAAAGTTGGGCAACTTTTGACCTCTTTTTGTTTATATAGTTTTCGGAGAAAATTAAACAGTATTTTGTTATGAGAATATAGATAATAGGTATAATAAATATCTGTGTTTTCTAAACTTGAATGCAAGGAACGTGACGAGTATATCAGGGTATACTAATTAAATACATAATTTATTGGAAAATATAAGATTTATTGCAACTTTGAGTATATTATACATTAAATATCTTAAAATCAAATAATACCACACATCAGTGGCGGCTGGTGGATTTTGAGTATACCGATATCTCCATTATTAGATACGGTACTGATGAATGGGATAACAATTTGAGATTATAATTCGGAATTAAGTATTAGTGGATGCTACTTATCAACAAATCACATATAGCTTTATATAAATTACAATGAAATTTATATACATAAGAAAATAACTACTCACCACAGTACTGAAATTTTTACTATACCACTATAGGTGCATTCACCATAACTTCGCCGCTTGCATTGTTTTTAAGATGACTGTCGTGCAAAGGGCGGGCTCTGTAGGTAATTTTTTACCAACACTTGAGTTAAAACGAGGATTTGACGTTTAAACTTCAATATTTCGCAGGAATTTTGAATTTTAACATTGGACACAGAACTGAAGGGTAAAAGTGAGTACAAAGATTATCAATTTTTTAAAAATTGCTATTATTCGAATCTATGATAAAATATGAAAAATACCTTATTTAATGTTTTGTAGTTTGTAGTGAAATTGAAAAGTTTACGATAAATTGAATATATTTTAAAATAAAATCACTCAAATATTTGATACAGGAGTTGTGACACTGATGTTTTGAATATTTATTATGTTTTTCGTGCTTTTGAAAAAATACATTAAAATTGGGTGGACAAGTTAAAAAACCTGGATCTTTTGTAATATACTAAAATATTTACAAAAAATTTTAAAATAGCTACTCTATTGATTGATGACATCAAGTTGTCCAACTTTTGTAGAATCACCCATATCGATGAGATAAAGCTTTTAAACGCCGAAATTTTAAAAGGCTTAATTCCAAAAGCATGTCATCAAAAAAGGTTTTTAAAGAAATAAAAGAAATACAAAAAACTATTATGGTTAAGTATTGTTTAAGTATTTAAGTAGTGCAGACGTATTTAATTAAACTTTTGCTTGTTGTTAAAACCAGGCTTTTAAAAAAATCATGATTTTTTTTTAAATTGCATTTTTTTTATTAAAATCAGATTTTTTGATTTTAATTAAATTTTGGATACAAAAATATAAAAAAAAAGTAAAAAAATTTATTGTGTTCAAATTACTAAATTTGTATTTTTCTAATAATTAAAAAAAAAATTATATTTTATTTAACCTTTCCAGTTACATTTACATACTTTAATTTTTTCATATTTTTAATAATTATGGTTAATTTAACCATTTTTTTCTTTAAGTGTAGGTTTTAACTCACAGTTATTATTTTTCTGATGCCAATAACTAGATAACTAGATCTTGAAGTAGGCAACCAAGCTAACATTAGACATAAATCCATGGACATGTTTTTGTTTAGATATTTTTATTATTTTCTATCTGTATACCATTGAAATATGATATCCCTTAAAATGTAAATATTAAAAAAAAACACATTAAACTTACCATTTGGGAGGCTGTTTTTGGCTTCCTAATTATATCGGGAATTTTTTGGCAAGCTGCAAATAAAAAATCTTTGGTAAGCAAACAAAATAACAATGCGAAAGCAACAAGGTATTTTTATTTTTAAATTAAATAAAAGTTCGAAAGTATGATTTAAAGAAACTCTCCACCAGGTAATATTTTTAAGTTTTAAAAATATAAAAGGTAAGGAAGATTTTAGATATACGAGGTGTGTTCAGAAAATAACGGTAATTGTTAAATTTCGCGGGTTCAGAGGGTCCGGTTGTCATAAAATTGTCTTTATTATGTTGGTATACATGCCCCCGAAGTTTGATAAAAACTTAAGCTGTTTTCATTTGTCTGTGGCAGCCGCTAAGGTTAGACGTGTTTTATGAGCTCGGCGATTTTTCGTTCGTTAAATGAAATGGATCAAAGAATTTGAATCCAATTTTGCTTAAAAAATGAAATAAATTCTGTGAAATGTTAACAAAGGCCTATAGTGAGTCTGCTATAAGTAAAACAAGAGTTTACAAGTGGTATAAGAGTTTCCAAGATGGCCGTGAAGACGTTGAAGATGACGAACGCCCCGAACGCACAAGCACATTAACAACCGATAAAAACATGGAAAAAGTGGAAGAAATGGTTATAAACTATCAGAGAAGTCGCTGATGATGTTGGTATATCGATTGGCTCATTCCATAAAATTTTTTGAATGTTTTGGGTATGAAACGCGTGGCAGCAAAATTTGTTCTAAAATTGTTAAATTTTGAACAAAATTTTTGGCCAAAAACAATACTGTAATGATTCTCCAGCCTCTATATTCGCCAGACATGCCTGTGTCTGACTTTTTCCTATTCCCAAAAATAAAGAGAACCTTAAAGGGCCGTCGTTTTGCAAGCATAGATGACATTAAAAGCGCATCGCCGAAAGAACTAAAGGCTATCCCAAAGATCGAGTTTTAGAAGTGTTTCGAGTATTGGAAGAAGAGCTGGCACATGTGCATAATATCCAATGGGGACTATTTTGAAGGCGACAACATTAATGTAGACGAATAAATAAATATTTGTTTCAAAAAACGAAAATTCCCGATATTTTCTGAACACGCCTCGTATTTATCTAAAATTTAACAATGTTGACTGAAGCTAAATACACCCTGTATTTATCCCGAAAAACAAGCGGTTTTTAGGGCCAAAAATAGGATGAAATCTTAAATAAACATAGTTTGGCAAAAGACGGTTTAAGATAAAATTTTGTAAGCTTACTTAACTTTTTATGGCGAGTTTAAAAAAAGGAAATCTTAAACACCAATAAATCTATATAATTTACATATTAAAATATGGCCAAACAAGCTAAAAACGGCTGCTTCATATGTACATGTGCATAAATTACAAACAGTATCATAGGTGTAAACATTAAAATAAAAAAAATCCATAGCCACACGCAAAATAGTTAAGCGCTGCGAAGCAAAATGGGGCGTGATTTAAATAATTTATGTGACACATTTTATTTACTGGCCAGTGTAACGTGAGCGATCGTGAATTACTGTAACACCATGTTTAATTTGAAAAGATAAGCGTACAAAGTTACCGATGTACAATTTAGAATGACTAATGGACCTTTCGTTCAAGTTAATAAAGGCTGTTTTGTTGAAAATCTGCAAGACAGTTAATAGTTAATGGTTTTAGTTAATCTCTCTATTATCTATAGATAAATGCAATTATGTATTTGCGAAGACAATGTAAAAGGCAGGTATTTTTTTTGTGTCTGTATTTAGCGAGAAACATTTTTTTTTTGATCCGTGAGAATATGCCTCTTAAGGTGTGTATGCGTAGGTCTAAACTAATTAGCCATCAGGATTAAGTGACAACTGACACTTCCATTAAAGTTGGATTGTTTGAAAACTTTCTGTATTTGAATTAAATAATAAGTTATATTCTAACAATATGATATTGTTGTCAGACGTTCTTTTGCAGTTTTTTTGCTAAAATTATATTTACCTTTTATTTCACTAGTAACAAGCACACTCAGAAATTTTTTTAGTAAACATAACAAAAAAGTGGTTTGTCTTAATAAAGTAAAGATCCCTATTCGTCCAACAATTGCTTTTGTTACGGAAAAAAGATCATTTTTATAAAAATTATTTATAAACAAACGCATTAATTATAAAGTAAATTAGGTTTCACAGAAAGTCCAAAAATCACCTCTCAGAACAGCACCGTGAATATTGTATTGAAGAATATCTTAATCTTAATCTTTTTACCCTAAAAATTTGTTAAAGTAAATTTAACTATATTTTTTTAATATCTAAAATTTACTATACATTTCTCTCCGTGCACATATAATAGTTGTACAAACCTATTAACCAAACAACATTAAAAAGCATTTTTTTGTATGAAAAAAATAAGCGTTCATATTTCAAAAAAAGGCAACAAAAGCATTGGTGCAGTGCAGTGTTCTTGAGCATTTTCAGCCGAATAAATAATCTCTTGGTGTTTTATTGTGATGCAAATTTCTTGTTGTAATATCGATGGTTATTTGACAAAACATCGTAAGCGACAAAACCTTAATTTTACAGGAGAGATTATTTTTGTGTGGGAGCTTTATTTTTAAAGTTATTTATCTGAAAACTGGTGAGGCATTATTTTATTTATGTAGAATTCAAATATTTAAGTTAGATCGAATCCAATCTAAAATTTTCATTAAATTTTGTGGCATACGATATTTTATAAGAACATCTTTAGGAAAATGTAAAAATAGTCTTGTCGCTTAAGTTACATTTACGTTACTTTTTGGGATATAGATTTGATGATTACTTTTGTCAAAACATTGTTAGCGACATTTATTTTTTTACTTTTATTATTAAATAAAAAATAATTACAAAAAAATTAATTTATATCACCAACGATATTTTGCCAAACAATGTTTGAAAATGAAAATCTAGCTTTCTTTGAAAAAATCGAACGATTTTATTCACAAACCAGTATCTAACCCAAGGAGCCCGAACTTAATGTCTGTGCAAACCAACCTTTAGGGACATTTTTGACAAGATGACAAGCAGTTTCAAAAAGTTGACAGAGAATCTAACCTTAAAACAACACAATCAACAATAAAATACGTCAAACTGACAACTTTCAGAAAGTAAGGTTAGTGGTTATAAAGGCAGTTTTACATTTTGAAATCAACTGAATGACAGGTCGTTCGAAATTTTTTGGTCATCATCTACCGTTATAAATTTGAGTTAAATTATTTGACGTTATAACAACATACAATTACTACAACAAACACTTTTAACGAACCACACTACGTAAAAACAATTATAATTAGGATAACTATTAATAATGCAATGATAAAAAGGAATTATAAGCTTTTGATAAAAAAAAATTGTTTTCAAACTTGGTAGCAATCACAATCCACATTGTGGATTGTGGTAGCAATTACCACGATGCAGGTATACTCACGAATAAACTGTTTAGAGCGGAAATAACGCCTTGATAGATCAAGGTGGGAGCACAATATTATCGTAAGCGACACAATGTTAAATCGCAAACGCCATGTCTCGGAGTTGCTTACGATTATTTGTCAGGAACATATAGGCGCTTACGTTATAAGTCGGTAACAAATTAAAAAGAAGGGGCGCTTACAATAATAAAAATATTCAAACTGACCAATATTAGATTCCAAAATTGGAATAACTATTATGTTAACATGTGCAGCTTATCGTAACTGACACTTTGATAAAATAAAAAGTAATTCAACAAAATTGTCGCTTACGATGTTTTGTCAAATAACCATCGATATTTAAAGTGATTATTTGAAAAAATAAAGGGAACATAAAGAAGGTGCACCACGCAAAGTGCTAACTATGTTGTGGTCTAACTTATTGCCTGTTGTCTTTCACAGAAATTAACATAATGTGTACACACATATTCATATATGAATATGTGTGTACACATTATGTTAATTATAATAATTATGAGTTATTGGAATTACTTTATGTTAAGTTGGCCTAACTGCGCTTGTACTACCTTTGCAACATTTCAAAAGCGATGATTTTAAAATATTTAGGATATAGGAGGTGTGTTCAGAAAATATCGGGAATTTTAGTTTTTTGAAACAAATATTTATTTATTCGTCTACATTAATTGTAAACTCTTGTAGAGTTTAGGGAATGTTGAGGGTAGTTAGGTAGATGTGAATGATAGGCTGGTTGTGGTTGAAAAAGAGGAAGTTTTATTCAATTAATTCCTATTTATACATAATTCTAATGTGACGTAGCAACTAGATAATTTAAACAATGTGCAAATATGCAGTTTTAACGGCGATGACCGATTAATTGGTACTGATTTTGTAGGCTCAGCACCTTTGGGTCGGTCACCGCTTCGAAATATTAAATTATTTAAATATAAAAAATTAAAATAATAAAAAATTAAAAAAATATTAAATATAAAATTTTGGAAAGTATAAGATATTAAATTTGTTTAATTGACGATTAAACAGTCTGCCCCCTCTCGATTGCTGGTTTGTCATCAGTTCCCTCATTTAGGTCTCCTGGATGCTGGATTATAGTGGCATTAGTTCCATCAGTTGACCCTCCTGAGGTGATGATGTGGTGGTTGTTGAAGCACTATGGTCAGCAGACTTCCTTCGGCATCTTTGACAGAACCGGTACCCTGCGGTCAAAGTTATCATAATGATGATCAGGGTTGTTGACGTGAGGATACTGATTGATATGGAATGATGATGAATCTTTCTCCATTGGTTCTCGTCGAGCTTTTCCTGAATGTTGTTTTCCATGGTCTGAAGATGTTCCAAGTTCTGGGAATCCCTAATCACGGATTCAATGGGCTCCATGAGATAGGAGTTGTTGGTTGTCAGTTTGAAATTTGTGAAGTTGTATGATATGGTTTTCGTGAAGGATTCTATCACTGGGATTGAATCAATCCTTCTTGGCGTCAGGATGTTGGATTTTGTTTGTATGATGCAGTCCTGGGCAATTTGGATTATATTCGTCTTGTTCAGCGTAACTTCTTCTCTTACGCCATTGCAAGTTATCGCAATTCTGGTGGGTTTGCTTGTAACTGCCATCCATGCATTAGTTGTAGAGAGTTCTTTCCATATTGTTCCAATAAGACTTCGCTGGACCAGTTTGCATTTGGTTGTCTCGAATCTTTGGTATACTTCATCAATTACACAATTAGATGCCGTTTCTATATTTTTAACTGATGTTGGTGAACAGACATATTCGTTTGCTGAGGTCAATATGCAAGACTTGAACTCGTTTTCGTTCAATCCATAGTATAATTGACGGTTGTAGTCGACGTTGAGAAATGGAACGGTGACGTCTGGTTCCCAATATGATGTGTTAGATATTTTCACAGGAATTGGGGTCACTTTCATCAAGGTGAAGTTTGTGGTTCCCACTAGTAAAAAATGACTAAATACTTGGAAAGACTCGTTTGTCGTTCTCATCGTGGTCTTTAATACAGGTTCCGTCAATATATTCAGTGTTGGGGGTAATTTTCTTCGAACATCGTTCAGGATCCTATTTACTCGTATTGGTGAAATCAATTCGTGTAAGTTGCCTCTCCGGAAACGTACAGCAAGCAGCTTGGAGTAGTGGTCCAGGACTTCTGTTATAAACCCGTTGGCTACTTCATATGATGTCAGGATGTGAATGTTCAGCTTGTTTGTGTCAATGGTTTTAAACCAGCCTTTCATATCGTTCATTGCTGATAAGGCTTGATTTAATTTTCTTCTGAACAATTCCAATTTGTTTTGTATTCTTGCTTCTGTTTCGTTAAATGAGGTTAAGGCTGACAGCATAAATTTTGTTTGGTGATGTTCAGCTTTAAGTAGTTCATCTTGGTTCTTTTGAATGCTGTCGATGTCTTCGTATACTTCATCATTCACGCCAAATACTGAAGTAAGCAGTTTTCCCAAAATGCCTCTTTTTCGTCTTTTATGTGTTTCATCTATTACTTGGGTTGTCCACTTTAGTTCTTCGAATACCTCGTGTAAATGATGAGATAGTGTAGAACATTGAGTGTCATATGTCATGTCCGTTGTTTTCTCGCATAGATTTTCGAAAGTTTTATAAACATTTTCGGAGGTTTCAACATTTTCTTTCATTTTGTGTCGGTTGTAGTCTATCTGTACTCTAAAAATGCCCTTTTCAATTCGCGAGTGGCCAAGATGTTCTATGTAAAGACCAGGTTTCATATTTCTCACAGTAAAATTTGCGTATACAGAAGGGCACAACATCATACAAAGCATCAGGGTTACTATTGTTGTAACTTTGGAAATGCTGGATTTTCGTTGTGTCGACTGTCTCACTTCGGCTTCTGGATCTTTGGTGTTTGGTAATGGGATTAATTGATGAATACTTCTTTTCATCGGCTGGCTATCTGATTTCTTAACTGTTGCCACTCTAACATCGCCAGATTTGTCAGGAAAGATTTCGGTCACTTTTGCTAGCGGCCATCTGCTGGGATTCACCTGGTTGTCCTTGATGATGACAGCATCTCCAATGCTGATATTATTCTCTTTGTTCTGCCATTTGTATCGTTGTTGTAAATTGTTTAAATAGTCGCTTGACCATGCGTTCCAGAAATCCCTTTTCATTTTCTGGATTGATTTCCATCGCGTCGTTAAGCTTGTGGAAAAATCATTTATTGCTGGATGATTGGGGGATATTATCTCACGTCCAATTAGGAAATGGCCTGGGGTGAGAATTTCCATGTTACTAATGTCGTTATTTAGTGAACACAGTGGTCTTGTATTGAGGCATGCTTCTATTTGACAAAGAAGCGTGCTCAGTTCCTCGAATGTGAGTGTTGAATCTCCAATAATACGTTTTAGGTGAAACTTCATTGACTTCACCCCTGCTTCCCATAGTCCACCAAAATGTGGTGATGCTGGTGGGATGAAGTGCCACTCGGTCCCACGTGTAATCATTGCATTTTGGAAATCGTCTTCTTGCAGCATGTTCTTACTGAAGATATTACTGGTACCAACAAAGTTGGTTCCATTGTCGCTGTACATGTGAGCAATTTTTCCACGTCTTGAGGAGAATCTTCGAAATGCGGCCAGGAAAGCTTCAGTTGTCATATCACTGACCAGTTCCAGATGTATTGCCTTTGTAGCTAAGCATATAAATACAGCGATGTATCCTTTGTAGGATTTGTATCCGCGACCTTTGCTGGCTCGAACAGAGATTGGACCAGCATAATCTACTCCAGTATGTGAGAACGGTGGTGAGGGTGTGATTCTTGGACCCGGCAGATCGCCCATCAGTTGTTTTGCTGTTTGTGCTTTATGTCGAATGCAGATTGGACATTTGTGGATCATAAAACGAATTTTGTTCTTTCCATTTATGATCCAGTACTTTTGACGTATATATGATAATACCAATGTGTTTCCTCCGTGTAGGGTTTCTTCGTGTGCATCTCTGATAATTAGTGTTGTTAGATGACTGTCGTACGGTAATATGATGGGATGTTTTTGCTCGAATGGAAGTAGACAATTTCTTAGTCGTCCTCCAACTCTAATGATACCATTTCCGTCCAAAAATGGACTTAAGTTGGCGATACGGCTGCTTTTGTTAACGCTTGTTTTGTTTTTAAGCGCTCGTAGATCATCTGTCATTGCTTTCTCTTGTACCATTTTAATAGTTTGATTTATTGTTTTTTCCATTTCTTTGGTAGTAAGTGTTCCTTTCCTTTTTTCTTTTGTTTTCTGGGAGTTCTGGATGAATCGGTGAGCATACGATATAGTTCGGATCATCCGTTTGAGAGATGAGAAGCGATCTATTATGGTAGTATCAGTTTCCTTTTCTACGGTTACTTTAAGGCATGTCTTTTGCTCTATTTGAGTTTCTGGAATTTCATTCTTGGGCCATTTTTCTGCGGAATTTAGCCAGCCTGGTCCATTCCACCATAGTGCTGAATCCTTGATTTTTGCCGGTTCTAAACCTCTCGAGATTATATCTGCAGGATTTTCTTCCGTTCTTACGTGTTGCCAGTGTTCTGGCGGCAATAATTGTTGTATTTCGCATGTTCTATTGGCAACAAAGGTCTTCCATCTTGTTGGATCGCCTTTTATCCAAGCGAGCGTAATCATGGAGTCTGTCCAGGCAAATTGTCTTATTTCAGTGATGCCTAGAGCAGCTACCGTTTTTTTCATTAGTTTAGCTAGTAATAGTGCAGCACATAATTCTAGCCGTGGCATTGACTGTTTGCTTCTTGCAGGTGCTATTTTTGATTTCGCGACTAGGAGCGTCACCTGACTTTTTCCAAATTTGTTAGTCGTTCTTGTATATACAACTCCTCCGTAAGCCACTTCTGATGCGTCACAAAAGCCGTGGAGTTGAATTTGATCTTTGTTTGTTGGGGAGTAGTGAATCCATCGGAAAATATGAATATCTTCGACACTTTTCAGTTGTTTATAGAAGTTATCCCATTTATCTTTTATCTTTGGAGGTACTTGTTGATCCCATTCAAGATTGTTAATCCATAGTTCTTGAATAAGTAGTTTTGCTTTTACCACAACTGGCGATATCCATCCCAAGGGGTCATATAATTTTGCCACTTCGGAGAGTATTGTTCTTTTTGTTATTTTGGTTTGTTCTGTTACTTCTACTTTAAATCGGAATGTATCATCAGCAGGGGCCCAGTGTACTCCGAGCGCTTTTTTCACATCATCTTCCATTATTTCTGAGCTTTTTTGTTCTTGAAGTTCATCTGGTAGACGGGATACTAGCTCTGTTTTGTTGCTTGACCATTTTCTAAGATTGAATCCTCCAGATTGAAGCAAGGTAATGATTTCGTCTTGAAGGTGTTTGGCTGCTTCAATTGAATCACATCCGGTCATTAGATCATCTACATAGAAGTCTCGAAGAGCTACGGTTGATGCTTTCGGAAATTTTGATGCTTCGTCAATTGCCAACCTTTGCAGTGTTTTTATTGCTAGGTACGGCGCGGCTGCTGTTCCGTATGTCACGGTTGTTAAAGCATACTCTGTGATTGGTTGGTTTGTATCGAATCTCCATAATATTCGATAGTAGTGTTGATCATCTTCAGATAAATGTATTTGTCGATACATTTTCTCGACGTCAGCGGTAAATACTACCTTGTGTTTTCTCCATCGTAGTAAAATATCAGTCAGTTCTTCTTGAAGTCTTGGGCCAATATGCATCGTCTCGTTAAGGCTCCTTCCATTTGTAGTCTTTGATGATGCATCGAATACTACTCTTAGTTTTGTTGTTGAACTGCTTTCTCGTATGACGGGCTGATGAGGGATATAATATCTTCCTTCATTTATTTTCTCTGGTTTGACTGGCTTCATGTGACCAAGGTTAATGTATTCTTGCATGAAGTTGTTGTATTGTTCTTTTAAGTTCTGATTTGATGGCTTGTTAAGCTTCGACTTTTCGAGCTGCATTAAACGGGCTATGGCTTTTGGTTTCGAATCACCTAGATTTGGTGGATGTTCTTTAAATGGTGTATTGACTGTGTAAGTCCCATCTTTGTTTCGTTTTATAGTCTTGTTGTATTGTGCTTCGCAATCTATCTCATTCTGAGACAATGGGCGGGGTTGATAATTTGTCACCTCTTCAATGTCCCAAAATTTTGTCAGTTGTTTATCTTCTTCTACGCGGCTAACCATGCTTAAAATTTTTACTGCTGGGCTTTTTCTTATGCTGCCTGATAAAATCCACCCCAAAGTAGTTTCTTGACCAAGTAGTCCATCGTTAGATCTCTCTAGGCCCTTTTGGAGAATGTGGCTAACTTCTTCTGCTCCTAGAATGGCATCAATTGGTCCAGGATGATGAAATGTTGGGTCAGCAAGTGGGTAATTCTTCCAATTGGTTGGAATTTCAGGCATCATTGGTTCGCTCGGTAGTTTTTGTGTTAAGGTTGGCAATACTATGAAATTTACTGATAGTGAGAAATTGCTCGGGAATCGGGATTTGATCTCACACTGAATTTTTGACTTGGATTGTTTTGGACTGTCTCCTAAACCAGTGACTTCTGCGGTTATTTTCTGCCGAGGATATCCCAATAGTTGAGCTGCTTCTTCTGTTATAAGAGCAGCCTGTGATCCTGAATCTATCAAAACTCGTAAATATTCCATGCTTCCATTTATTGCCTTGACTCGGACTAGAGCTGTGGCCAAAAGAACTGCACGTTCTTCTTGGTGTTTATTCGTTGTTTGATAGTTTGTTATTTTTGTTTGACTATCTTGTTTTGATCCAAATGATTTGTTTACATATTTTTGTGGTTGTTTTTCCGTATGTAAATATGTGTGGTGCTGTTTGTTACATGTTCTGCAACTCCATTTACTGTAGCAAGTCTCTTCCGAACTGTGACCAAGACAATTGTAGCACAGTTTCTTTGACTTGACAAATTCGTTTCGCTCTGCCACATTCATCGACAGGAATTTTGGACATCTTACTAGGGCATGCGTTTGTTGGCACATGGTGCATGATAGTGTTTTTTCCTTTGTCTTGTAGTTCACGTTGGAAGTGTTATGCGTGTTTTTGTGAAACATCGGTTTTGTGTAATTTTTTGTTGCTTCTAACGATTGGAATCTTCTTTCTAAGAAGCTCATTATCGAAGCTAGTGTTTGTACTTGGGTCGGGTTTTCTAATGATTGTTCGTAGAGCCTGTTCGTTTCTTCATCCCATTTTCGACTGATAATTCTTCCAATCAATGGACCCCATGGTTCTGTTGAAATGCCCAAATTGTCAATCGCTTTGAGACATTCATTTGTTACTTCATGTAATCTTTGTAATTGTTTTGTGGATTCACCTTGAATTTTTGGAAGATCCAGGATTTGATCCACTAGTTTGCTGACTATTATTCGTGTATTTTCGTATCGTTTTTTGAGAAGTTCCCAGGCTGCTTCATAATTTCCATCGGTAATATGAAGATGTTGGATCAGTCGGCTGGCTTCTTCTCGGACATGCGCTTTTAGATATTGCATTTTTTCAATGCGTGAGATTGTCTTGTTCTCATGAATGACCTTAGTAAATATGTCATGAAATGTTGCCCAGTTTTCGTATCCGCCTTTGAAGTGTGGAAGTTGTATTTTTGGTAATGAGAGGTTTGGTTTACTCTCATTGTTGCTTTCTGCTATTCTTTCTTCTAGTTTTTCCACATATTCATCATAAAGTAGTTCTATTTCTTCAAATTGTTCGTCCTGGAAGTACTGGTCAGTAAATTCGTCTTCGTGAACTATCAGCTCTTCGTGAAGTTCTTGCAGTGAACTCCACTGGCTTGACAGTTTTTTCATCAGATTTTCATATCTGTACTTTGGTTTATCTACCATAAGTTCTGTTCCTAAACTCTCTAAGTTGCGTTTTAGGGAGTTTAGGCGTAGTTTTTGTTTACGGAGTCTAATAATTTGTTCGTTGTTTGTTTCACTTTGTACTTCTGTTTGTTTGGCACAAGTCGATAGGTATTTTCTAGTTTCTTCTGCCTTGTTTAGTATTTGTTCATAATACTTAGTAGTAAAGTATACGTGAGAGGTACACTTCAATTCTTCTAACTTCTTGTTGTTTTCTGCACATTGTTGTACTAATTCGTCGATTTTGGCTGTCCTTTCCGTAATATATTGGGGTGTTTTTCTTATGGACGAGTCCTTTTTTGAATTTGACAATAGCTTGGAGATGGCTTGCCCAATTTCTTCTTGTTTGGCCACTATTTTGTTGGTTTCCTCCATTGTGCTGGGTTTTGATGTTGCTGTTTTTAGTTTGTGGGATGTCTTCTTGTAGAATTTAGGGAAGTTTAAGGGTGGGTGCAGGTAGGAAGGGTGTGAGTTGGCACTATTAGTCTGTGGGTAAGTGCAGGGAAGAAAGCCCTGGTCTTGCTTACTGCCCACGTCTTAATAGAGCTTGGTCTTGTTTAGCTAACCTCAGTGGGTGAGTGCAGGGAAGAAACCCCTGGTCTTGCTTACCGCCCACTGAATTTAAGGGTTTGTTACCCTGGTTGGCTTATTTTATAATCAGTAAGTGAGTGCAGGGAAGAAAACCCTGGTCTTGCTTACCGCTCACTGATTATTTTTGAGTTCGAAGGACCATGTAAACTCTTGTAGAGTTTAGGGAATGTTGAGGGTAGTTAGGTAGATGTGAATGATAGGCTGGTTGTGGTTGAAAAAGAGGAAGTTTTATTCAATTAATTCCTATTTATACATAATTCTAATGTGACGTAGCAACTAGATAATTTAAACAATGTGCAAATATGCAGTTTTAACGGCGATGACCGATTAATTGGTACTGATTTTGTAGGCTCAGCACCTTTGGGTCGGTCACCGCTTCGAAATATTAAATTATTTAAATATAAAAAATTAAAATAATAAAAAATTAAAAAAATATTAAATATAAAATTTTGGAAAGTATAAGATATTAAATTTGTTTAATTGACGATTAAACATTAATGTTGTCGCCTTCAAAATAGTCCCCATTGGATATTATGCACATGTGCCAGCTCTTCTTCCAATACTCGAAACACTTCTAAAACTCGATCTTTGGGATAGCCTTTAGTTCTTTCAGCGATGCGCTTTTAATGTCATCTATGCTTGCAAAACGACGGCCCTTTAAGGTTTTCTTTATTTTTGGGAATAGGAAAAAGTCAGACAGAGGCATGTGGCGAATATGGAGGCTGGGGCATCATTAAAGTATTCTTTTTGGCCAAAAATTTTGTTCAAAATTTAACAATTTTTGCTGCCACGCATTTCATACCCAAAACATTCGAAAAATTTCATGGAATGAGCCAATTGATATACCAACATCATCAGCGACTTCTCTGATGGTTTATAACCATTTCTTCGACTTTTTCCATGTTTTTATCGGTTGTTAATGCGCTTCAACGTCTTCACGACCATCTTGGAAACTCTTATACCACTTGTAAACTCTTGTTATACTTATAGCAGACTCACTATAGGCCTTTGTTAACATTTCACAGAATTTATTTTATTTTTTAAGCAAAATTGGATACAAATTCTTTGATCCATTTCTTTTAACGAACGAAAAATCGCCGAGCTCATAAAAACACGTCTAACCTTAGCGGCTGCCACAGACAAAGTAAACAATGAAAACAGCTAAAGTTTTTATCATACTTCGGGGACATGCATACCAACATAATAAAGAAAATTTTATGACAACCGGACCCTCCGAACCCGCGAAATTTAACAATTCCCGTTATTTTCTGAACACACCTCGTATTGCCATTTTTAGGTATCGAAGAGAAAAAAGTAATCATTTTACTAAGTATAACTTATATACGTATAAAAAACAATTGGTCTTAAAACCCGTGAAAAATGTCAAAATTTAACATCGTGTTTAGTAGTTGGGTCATGTTACATGTAGCTAACTATTTCTAATACTTACTGGCCGACTCGATGACGTCAGCAAGCAGAACCCCGTCACTACAGTCTGTCGCCAAAGAATTGACGCGCTTTTTACTCCGGGCCTTTTCCAAGTAGTGGTTTGCCCAGTCCGTGTAGATCTGAAAAAAAATTGACACATTTAGTTTTTACAGTTACTGGATCAAAAAGTATGGTAAGAAGGGGAGCTATGGGCTTGTAACGGAGGAAAAGAGTAAAATTTTGGGTACAGTGCCCATAAAACATTCTCTTCTCCTTTACTGTGAAAAACTGCAGTGCATGCTTCTATATCGATTGTTAGTCTATTTTCAAGGGATTCATTTTGATTTGCACAGAAAAATTTGAGATTGTTACTTTATTTTCGTGTTTATATATATATATATAGTTTCGTCTTCACTTATAATAGTACAAATGTCAATAGATTGAATATGTATTCAGCGACCAACACAAAAATTTTGTAAGGATAGAATTAAGTTAATATAAACTGAAAACATAAAGTAAATAGTAAGCTGATCAATAATATAGCACAGTACTGTCTGTCCACTCTAAGTTGGCGGAACTAAGGAATTTTGTAATTTAGATATTAAAGAATTGTCGTACTGTGTGCTTTTAAAACAGATTTTATATTATAAATAATACTAGTACATATTATATACTAGTATTATTTATAATATAAAATTTGTTTTAAAAGCACACAGTACGACAATTCTTTAATATCTAAACAACAAAATTCCTTAGTTCAGCCAACTTAGAGTGGACAGACAGTAGGAACATAGAAACACTTTTTATCCTCATTTGATCACCAGGTCATAATAATTATTATTGATTTATCCAAGTGGTTGTTTTATTTTGGATAGTTTACGTAAAATAATAATTCGTGAAATTTCTTTATCTACATAAAATTCTTATGACTTATGGCAACAAATAATTAACCCAATTTTGTTGTAGGTCACTATCAGAGCAATATAAAACATACTTGCAAACTGCTTGTGCAATTTTCATCACATATTGTTCACTGAATTACCATATAAAGCCTTAAAAGGACCCATTGCATGTAATGTGTAATCGGTGGGCGAGTCATGGGTTGTATATTTGCAATAAACAAACCAAACGCACAAGATTAATGGTCAGTTTATTCTCAAAAATAATACAACATTTTATGTTATTATTTAATCATTTTATTTTATTTTAATTAATTTAGTAGAAGTATAAAATATTAAAGTTTAATATTTTGACTTTGTAAAATAGAATGCACAAATATGTCAAATTAGGTACATTTTTAAATAAATTTTCACTATTTAGTTTAGTTAAGTATTTATAAGCAACACAAAATAGGCAATTTCGTAATGACACACGATGGATTACACAGTATTTACGGCTTTATCCAGCAGGGAGCTGCTCTATTTCCTGCTAAGATCCTGCTGAATACACTTATACACGCCGTTTATATTACAAGTTACGCCCTTATAAAACGTTAGGGCTCTCAGTACTTTGCATATTCGGTTACAAAATTTAATACCAAAAGAACTTTTTAAACCAAAGGTTTTCGATAAAAAAAGAATGAAATGGATAATGAATGAAAGAATAAAACGAATGAAATGAATGAATAAAATGAAATACCATAAAATAAAATACAACGCTGTTTGTCGTTTTACACTCTCTAAAAATGAAATGAATGAAATGATTGAAATGAATGAAATGAATGAAATGAATTAAACGAATGAAACCAATAAACGAATGAAAAAATGTAATGAATGGAAAAAATTAAAAGAATCAAACAAATGAAAATAATTTAATGAATGAAATTAATGAAAAGAATGGAACGAATGAAACCAATAAACAAATGAAACGAATGAAAAGAATGTAATAAATGAAATTAATAAAAGAATAAAACGAATGAAACCAATAGACGAATGAAAAAAATGTAAAGAATGAAAATAATAAAAATAATGAAAAGAATGAAACGAATATACAAAAAGTGCTCTTTTAGTTCCACCCTTACTTCTTAAGAAGTCCCATAAGCCAACTGAATGGCTTGTGTGGGTTAGGGGTAGGAACGGACCGCGGGCTTAAAGTCCCCTCCGAAGGACTATTACACAATAGGACAAACACAAATAAACAGCCATACCCCTGGTAGGATTCGAACCCACGACCTCCGGCTTGTAGTCAGCAGCACTAACCACTCGTCCACCGTCGGCGAAAACGAATAAAAATAATCAAACAAATGAAAAGAATGTAATGAATAAAATAAATGAAACAAATAAAAAAATAAAACAAATGAAACCAATAAATAAATAAAACGAATAAAAATAATGTAAAGAATGACATGAATAAAAAGAATGTAATAAATAAAATTAATGAAAAGAATGAAACAAATAAAAAGAATGAAACAAATAAAAAGAATGTAATGAATGAAACGAATAAAAAGAATGTAATAAATAAAATTAATGAAAAGAATGAAACAAATAAAAAGAATTAAAAGAATGAAACGACTGAAATGAATAAAAAGAATGTAATGAATGAAATTAGTGAAAAGAATTAAACTAATAAAAATAATGTAATAAATAAAATTAATGAAAATAATGAAACAAATAAACGAATGAAAAGAATGTAATAAATGAAATTAATAAAAGAATAAAACGAATGAAAAGAGTGTAATAAATGAAATTAATTAAAATAATGAAACGAATAAAAATAATCAAATAAATGAAAAGAATGTAATGAATAGAATTAATGAAACGAATAAAAAAATATAACGAATGAAACCAATAAACGAATGAAACGAATAAAAATAATGTAAAAAATTAAACGAATAAAAAGAATGTAATAAATAAAATTAATGAAAAGAATGAAAGAAATAAAAAGAATGAAACGAATGAAACGAATAAAAAGAATGTAATGAATCAAATTAATAAAAATAATGAAACGAATAAAAAGAATGTAATAAATTAAATTAATGAAAATAATGAAACGAATAAAAAGAATGAAATTAATGAAAAGAATGATACGAAGGAAAAAAATTTAATGAAAGAAATTATTAAAAAAATTAAACGAATGAAAATAATGAAACAAATAAAACCAATAAACGAATGAAACGAATGAAACGAATTGAACGAATTTAAAGAATGTAATAAATGAAATTAATGAAAAGAATGAAACCAATAAACGAATGAAACGAATAAACGATTAAAACAAATCAAAAGATTACATTACATAATGAATGAAATTAAAAGAACAAAACGAATGAAAAGAATTAAACGTTTAAAACGAATTAAATTAAATAAAGTAAACTACAACGCTGTTTCCATTTTAGAGTCAACCTTACTTTTTCGGTGTCGATTTGTAATTCTAAAATTGCTTATTACCACTGGTGAAAAAGTTCGTTTCCCTCAACGCATCTCGGGCATGTAATAAGCATCCGCGTCATTGCGTACATCTCCAGGGGTGGAAGGGTGTACAGCACGGCGAAATAGCGAAACTCCTCCAAAACTCCCGGACAGACTGCGGTTATTAAACTTATAATCACTACTTCAAGAATTAAGTTTCCTCGTTTGATGAAAAACGCTGATGAGGCGATGTTGCGTTCCAGAAATAAAGGAGTTTTCACTTTTAATACGTTTTAAGTTATTAAGGAAGAACACTTGAATTGCTGGGTTAACCTAAAGGCTCATATTGCAAAAATCATAAAGTAATCTTACACGGAGAGAAATGTATAGTAAATTTGAGATAGTAAAAAAAAAATATAGTAAAATTTACTTTAACAAAATTTTAGGGTAACAATATTATATATTCGTCAATACAATATTAAGATTGTAATACAAAATACTATTTTTTATTATACAATTTTAGTAAAGATTACAATACCAATATTACTAAATCATAAATGTATAATATATATTTTAATTTTTAATATGTTCGTATAGTAAATTGATTTTACTATCTACAAATAGTAATATTTACAATATGATTTAATCAAATGTAAGGTGTTCATCTAATATTATAATATATTACACATTAATAAAAAATATATTAAAAATAAAGATACTTTTATGTTTAAGGTAAATAAACCATATATTTAAATATAATATACAATATAGTAACTCATGACATTTTAAACATTTAATTTTCTTAGTTTCTTCAATAAACTTTCTTGACCCATTACTGGTAATACTTATAAGAAAGAATTGAACCTACTTGGTTGCATAGTTGAGATGTTCCTACATCTCGCCTCTGTCGGCTTACCAACCATGTTATATAAGCTCAGGTATTTCTTTGTTTTGGGTGTGTTCCACTACTACAAGTTGCTCGACAGTGTCGTGTCGACACTGATGATACCCAATATAGGTCAAAACACCTGTATGTCGGTATTTGAAGTTGATGGAACGCACTCAAAACAAAAAACTTTGGCGAGGTGTAGGTTCAATTCTTTCTCATAACATTTTTTTATATTAAAAAGTACAATAAATATATTACAATTTTTAATTGATAACATAAAAATATTCGATTTTAAAATATTTTTTATTTAAAATGGCAGCATAATATTTTAAAATTTACTATACTTATTGGTAATGAAAAAAATCTAATTATAATAAGAATTAAAAATAAAATTGGTTGAGAATAATAATATTTTACCTTAAGGTTTAACATACATGGATATTTAAAAATTATTAAATATGCATACTATCTGGCAATATACAAGATAGTTGTCCCAAATAGTAATATAAATTATAGTAAAGGGTATTATAATTATAGTAATCAGCATTATACTTTTCTCTCCGTGTAGGAATATTGATGGCAAAACTTAAACAAAAATGTAGAATCAAGAACAAATTATTAATATTTTACTTCAGTTCACTATGACATGTCATGTTCAAACTAATTTAATTGATTTTACATCAGTAGCTGTAGATTTTTACCCATGCCCACTGGGCATTGCCCAGCCTACTTTACATGCTGGATTGAATAATTAATAAAGAGGCGATAAATGATTTTTCGATCATATTTCCGCTTGCCATTAATAGTAATTGATCACGAACCAAATTGGATTTAAAATTGTATTCCTGTTTTGGCCGTAACCGGATATTGAGTTTCCTCTATAACGAGAATTACAGGATTTATCGAATTTCGTGAAAATCGTATCATAATCGTGTCGGTTTATCCAAATTAATGAGATACTTATTTACAATTTTTGTATTTAATTTTAACACACCAACGGGAGTAGATGAAACTACAAATTCAGAAATAGATAGGACAAGTTGTTTGTGTAACAGCACTATGAATTTCGGATTTTAAAAGGGATAAAAGATATTGTTTTTTTTTAATTTTCTGAGGTGTTTTGACGTTTTAGAGTGTACCTCGAGTTCTAATTGATTGATTTAACCCAACAAGCACTCGAATCAAAGGTAATTGAGCCCTCTATAACTTTATCTTGTATAGTTTTGGTATCGGCTCAATAGTTCGATGCTGGCAATTTTATGAAAGTTCTTTTTTTCGATTTTGTAAACTAGTATAATTTTATGAATGTGTATACCTTATCTTTAAAGTTTTAGTGGTTAGAGATCTTTGTTCTTTGAGGGATAATTCAAGGGAAAGCAAAAATTTAACTAGTTTTGAGACAACATTTATTCAGTTAAATTGTTAAGTGAAAATGAGCATTTAAGCCATTAATTTTGTCCCAATCTGTTTTAATTTAGAAAATAAGAACAAATTTATGTCCTGAATTTCAATTAGCTAATGAACCAGACACTAAAAGTTGTCGTCTCCCTTAAACTCGTTGTTGGGGGTGTATGGTCATAATTTCATGCTGTGTCACTTGTCATTTTGGGTATTCAACCCATTTCTAAATTTGGATAAACATCCGGCGTTCTACTATCATGAAGTTGCTATATAATTTATCACTATAAATAATGAGGTTCTAAATACATTTCATTTTTTAAGGCAAAATTTAAGGGGCAAGTGGACAAAAAGAACTGACAATATTGTGATTGTGAATAAAAATAAATCACATGAAAATCACACTTAAACTTTCATGAAGTTTTGACGTTTTAGAGTATACTTCGAGTTCTAATTGATCGATTTGACCAATCAGGTAATTGAGCCCTCTAAAACTTTCTCTTGTATAGTTTTGGTATCGGCTCAGTAGTTCCATACTAGCGATTTTATGAAGTTGAAAAAGTCCTTTTTTTTAGAAAAATCGAGGTCGAAAATTTACATATATTTCTGGGAAAGATAGAAATCGAAAAGATAAGTCCAGTTTGATTTATTTTACGTATAGATTATACTTAAAGGAAAAAATAAGCTGCTGTTAATAAAAACCCATGGATAAATGGCGAAGTTATGAATTTTTCAGTGGAAGAGCAAAATTCAGTTTTTCGAGAATTTTTACGTTTTTTTTTCATTTTATTGAATTATATAAAATTTAATATTGAACATTGATTTTTATTTTAAACATGAAAGAGAAAATTTACTAACCAACAGTTCACTTCTGTATTAAAAAATATTATTTTCTATCAATTTTTGCAAAAATTTCTAACTATCATTTTTTAATAAAAATAATTTCCCAAGTATAATTTATTTCGGTGGCATTTTGTTAACTTAAATAAATATTTTATAAAATTATTGAGATTAATTTGGTAAAGTTAAATTTTGTAGTATTAAAAAATAGTATCAAGCCATTTAAAATAAAAACGCATATAAAACATTTTCTACCAAAATAGTTTAAAAAGTTAAATTTTTGTAAACTCAAAACTACTGATAATCAAAAAATATTTTAAATATAAAATGCAACTGTAAAAGTTTAAAAATATTAATTTTTAAAAAATGGAATTTTATTATTTTATTCTTCAAAATTATTGGTTTGAATTTGTAAAGTCATTTAAATGATAGTCGATAAATTTTCAATACAAAAATTTGAACATTACATTTAAATGTTATTTTTAAATTTTAAAATGGTAATTTTTGCATTAAAAATTTATTGACTATCATTTAAATGACTCTTTACATATTTAAACCAATAACTTTTATTTTTAACAATTTTAAATTTATACATTTTTAAGACAAAATTTATAACTTTACATTTAAAAGTAAGTCGATAATTTTTAAATTACAAAGTGTAAAGGTAGCTTTAGTAGAAGTCACAAGAGTCTGGGATCGGAGCCACGATGCAGCCAGTTTGATCCGCAGTGTTGCCAAATCGTGCTTGCTCCATAAATATTTGACGCGTTTTACAAATTATGGTAATAAAATGTTTCTTTATTAAATAAATTTAATAATAGAACAACAACATTTTTAGTGCCATTTTACTAAGTTCATTCGACAATTAAAAAACATTTTTTCTAATTTTTAAGAGAAGTTTTACAAATTATCGTAATGAAATGTTTCTTTATTACATAAATTTAATAATAGAACAACAACATTAGTGCCTATTGTACTAAGTTAATTCGACAATTAAAAAACATGAACGGATCAAACTGGCTGCATCGTGGCTCCGATCACTTTGTAATTAAAAAATTGTCGACTTACATTTAAATGTAAAGTTATAAATTTTGTCTTAAAAATATATCACTTTAAAATTGTTAAAAATAAAAAATTTTGGTTTAAATTTGTAAAGAGTCATTTAAATGATAGTCGATAAATTTTTAATCCAAAAATTACTACTTTAAAATTTAAAACTTACATTTAATGTAATGTGAGAATTTTTGCATTAAAAATGTATCAAAGTCATTTAAATGACTCTTTAAAAATTTAAACCAATAATTTTGTAGAATAAAATATTACAACCAAAACTTTTAAAAATCAATATTTTTACACATAAATTTTTACTGTTGCATTTTATATTTAAAATATTTTTTGACCATCAATTGTTTTGAGTTTAAAAAAAATTAACTTTATAAATTTCTGTTAAAACATAATTTAAGTGCTAAACTTTAATCTTTATATTAAACTTTTATCTAATTTTCTATTTTGAATAATGTTTTCGGTGAAAAAAACTCAAAAAATTTCAATCATGCACTTTATTTAGGTTTTTATTAAAGAATAAACATATTACAAAATAAAAGAAAAAAAATATAATAAAAATCGTCAAAAAGCTGAATTTTGGTCTTCCACTAAAAAAGTCATAACTTCGCCATTTTTCCAGGTATTTTTATCAACATTAGCTTGTTTATTTTTGTAAAAATGTCAGCTTCACGAAAAAAAATAAATATTTTAAAAACAGTTAGGTACTAAAAGGTTTGTATCGACCACCCTTCGCACGTGACTTCATCCTGATTAATGTAGGCCAAAAATACATTCGGAAGGGAGGGTTAATTTCCCTAAATGTTATTTTTATAGTTGTACATCATCGTCTGAACATTCTGTAAATGATAAACACGAGCATTTCTTTCACAAATAACCACCATCTTGGGATACATAAAATTCGGGAGCTATTTTCGGATGTTGTGGGTTGCGTAAGTCGCTAGTCCGTAGTTTTTCCTTTCCCCCATGTTTGGGTGCTATTCCCGACTCAAAACACGACACATCCGAGGGTACGTGACCTGCATTATTTACGCCGTCTTTATCCGTTTCTCGGACGAAAATCTATACTAACTTTGTTTCAATACGGACGAAATTTCTGCGACCGTGACAAGGACTAATGTTTTAGGTGCACCGTATCTATGGCAAATGCACAAAGCATAGCTAAGATTTGTTGGTCCAAGAAAGGCAAATTCAGTCATGAATATAGTATATAGTAATTGGACACATGGACCATAGTTATTGGACATATATGTATACACCTCGCCAAAGTTTTTTGTTTTGAGTGCGTTCCATCAACTTCAAATACCGACAGACAGGTGTTTTGACCTATATTGGGTATCATCAGTGTCGACACGACACTGTCGAGCAACTTGTAGTAGTGGAACACACCCAAAACAAAGAAATACCTGAGCTTATATAACATGGTTGGTAAGCCAACAGAGGCGAGATGTAAGAACATCACGTGATCCACACCGTCTAACGACGCGTCGCGACGTGGCCTTTGCCGCAATCGGTACATACTATGCAACCAAGTAGGTTTAATTCTTTCTTATAAGTATTACCAGTAATGGGTCAAGAAAATTTATTGAAAAAACTAATAAAATTGAATGTTTAAAATGTCATAAGTTACTATATTGTATATTATATTTAAATATATTGTTTATTTACCTTAAACATAGAAGTATCTTTATTTTTACAATATTTTTTATTAATGTGTAATATATTATAATATTAGATGTACACCTTACATTTGATTAAATCATATAGTAAATATTACTATTTGTAGATAGTAAAATCAATTTAATATACGAACATATTAAAAATTAAAATATATATCATACATTTATGATTTAGTAATATTGGTGTTGTAATCTTTACTAAAATTGTATAATAAAAAATAGTATTTTGTATTACAATCTTAAAATTGTATTGACGAATAGGTATATAATATTGTTACCCTAAAAATTTGTTAAAGTAAATTTTACTATATTTTTTACCATCTAAAATTTACTATACATTTCTCTCCGTGTACAATTTTTATAAAAACATAACAACTTTACATCAAATAACATAAATTGTTAAATATTTTTTAAGGATAAATTGCAGTTTTAGGTAATTTTTTTTATTTCGTTTTTGTAAATATCATATAATTCATATATTTCTTTCTCGGATTCCTCATCCCTTTTCTGGATTCTGAAGGTAACTTCTAATTCCTTGGTCTGACTTCTGAAATAGTTTGTTGAAAATATCATTAAGTGTGGTATCTCTAGTTTGTGAAGCATTTATAATGTTAGGCCGGAACAGGATGATTTATATATATATCTAATATTTTTTCGGGTGGTATGTTAAAAGAATTTTCCGAATTTATTAATTTTGTTGCCATTACTTTTTTATATTCTCTATCATGCACTATATTTAAATCACTGTTATTCTGCAAGATGTCCTGTGACAAAGAAATCACTAATTACTAATTACTCTAAAAATGAATTAGTCAAATATGTCATAGCGAAAAAGCAGCCACTAATAATTCTCGTCAACAGCAATTTGTATCCAGGACTTTTAGCAGTCAATTCCTATTCGCTGAATACGAAAATGTCGTCAAAAGTTATAAAAGTAGAACAGTTTTTGAAATATTATCAATTTTACACATTATATGGAATTGACTATATCTCAAAAAACTGCTTAACTTTTATAGTTTTTGACGGTCTTTTCGGATTCAGGGGACAATTTTACATAAGAATTGTTTGGTAAATGTCCGGGATACAAATAGAGTATGATATTGTACAATGTACAATGTACATATCAACAATAGAAATTTACATTTTTACCAACCAGTAATTGGACACTCTCCATTTTACTGTTTGTTTTCAGAATTAAAATTAAAACGCATTAAAGTGACAATGTTTAAACCATGAGGAACACATTTATACCACACAGTGCACTGTACACTTTTTAGAAATATTTGTTATGGTAATTTAAACACAGCCCTCCTGTATATCTACAAATTCAGGGCAACAATATTATATACATGTATAAAACTTCATATTTCTAAAAACTATATTATATATATATGTATATATATATATATATATATATTGCGTTATAACGCAAAAATAATTTGTCTGAACAATTTTTTCTCTCAAATTAAAAGTTTTTAGAAAAATCTTAACTCTGTCTTCTGTACACAGCCATAAGTAAAATTTATCCAACAAAAATAAATGTTTTTGTTTACTCCTATTAAAAAACGATTATTTAACCTTCCAACATAAAATAATTGAGTTTGATGAATTAGATTTATCTCAAATTAAATTTGGATGCACTGTTCAAAATTGAAATTGATTATTGAGTGTTGTCAAATGAAGGGCCATTATTTACATGTGCACCCAATTAAAGAATTCTGATACCGATATAATTTATAAAGGGGAGTGCTGCACAAAAGGTTACTTATTAAAATTAGATTTTCACCTTTTTTATTCGACGAATTTTTATTACAGACTTTTTACATTTTAAATCTTAAATAATAAATATAACAAAAAAGTAGTTTGTCTTAATAAAGTAAAGATCCCTATTTGTCCAACAATTGCTTTTGTTACGGCAAAAAGATCATTTTTATGAAAATTATTTATCTACAAACGCTGCTTTCAGTAATAGCATTTGCATTAATTATAAAGTAAATTTACATTATGTTTATAAAAATAACACTCTTCCAGATGCAGAAACGCATAGTTATTATTATTTGTCCAAAAAAACAGTTCTATACCGTTTACAAAAACTTTTTGTAGTATTAATGAAACCCTAATGGTATTATTCATAAAAATTTTGTAAAGTTTACAAGAATTTTTTTTATAATATTATTAAAATTTTTGTAACTTTAACAACACATTAATAGTTAATTCAATAAACTATTTTCATTGTAACAATGGTCACATTTTCAACCTACTGTTGGGTGTTGGGTAGTTTTTTTTTTAAATAATTGCAAGGCATTAAAACAAATTACTATTTATTGTAACAAAAAAATTAACTCATATTATATGATGTACAAAATAAAAAAAATATGAACTCACTTTTTAAACAAGTCTGCTTCGTTTATAGAATATACCTTAAATATTTCTTTTAGAAAACGTCGAAATTTTAATTTTCTTAGTTTTCTTTTTGATATTTTTATTATGCTAGATTTTACCACACTTCACTCGCACAAGTGAAATTAATAAGATTATAACGCAGACTGTGGATTATAAAGTTATGTTCACCAAGGAGAGCGCTTTTTTAGGAAAATATTACTATATTTACTATTGCAAAACAATAGTAAATATTAAAAAAGCCTTTTTATTGCAATAAAATATTTTTGTTATTGTTCTTAACGTAAGCTATTAACAAAGATTTTCTAACTGAAATAAAATTAATTTGAATTACAACGATGGTAATTTAAAAAAGACAAATATGCCATAGTAAAATTAACAAATTTTACTATAACAACTGCGCATGTTAGCGCAATTCACACACAACTATAGATTTAACAAAAACATTTTAAGTTCGACAAAGATTTAATGTAAACATAAAGTATTTCTTATTGCCATGACAATATGATAACAACTATTACTTTGTTGGATGAACATTTTTTTTTATAAAAGCTCCACATTGCTTCTTCTTTATAGTAAATGAGAATTTTATTAACAGTAAAAAAAGTTTATTCTGTAAATAAAAATAATCTCATTTCTTTGACGAATTGTAGGTTTCTGTCCCAATAAGACACTGAAAATTTAATATAAAAGGTACATTTTTTTAGCCATTACAATTTTAAATTTAAGTTCAATAATATTATTTTATTAATCGCTTACAAAATTAGTTTCATTATGCAGTGCATGTTCATTTTTATGAGTGTACACAAGCTAAATTATGTAAACTTTAATTTGACCCTTTTGTTTACTAAAAGGGGATGATAATATATATATATATATAATTTAAAATTAAAAATTGATTCACCTACTTGAATTTTTTTGTTTAAAATAAACAATTTTCCATTTATTATAATTATTATATAAAGTGTTGACAAGAGGGTAGAATTTTAATGTGGTTACATACCTAAATAAACCTTATACTGCATTTATGAGAAATGGAAGGGTCACCCCTGGAAAATTTTAGGGTTGCAAGTAGATTTTAATCAAACTACTTAAAAATACATTTGACTCTATTAAGGCCATAACATTGTATCCGGAGATTATTAAATTTTATTGGACATTTATAAGTAACTTAAAGTACCTATCTTAAAAATATCGCTTTGACAGCCTTAAAAATGTAGTTTTGTCAGTCAAAATTTGTGAAAAAATTAAATGTTTTTTTGAAAGTTAGTTAAAAAATATTTTTTTTATCCTTAAAGGAAAACACAATAAAAACATGTTGCATTATACAAAAAAAACACACAAAAAAATAATAATTACATTCAGTGTTAAGAGTGCGTGTATATAAAAGAACTTTTTTTATAGAATTTTACATGTAGACTGCGAATAGTATCGTGAGCAAATGCATGTGTATTAATTTCACCTTATAAGATACGAATGTCAGATTAATGGAAAAACTATCATTAGTCTGATTCAAATTGATATAATCATGATGGATTAGGGTTTTATCAAAAGGGGATAACTTTTTGTTATTAAATTGTTAAGGAAACAGTATTGTGCTACTTGTAGTTATAATTATATAATTTTCTACGAAGTCTTCTTACAAAAAAGCTCACTAAAGATAGGCTAACTATTAATTGTTTGGGTGGAGGTATAGTATAAGTATTAGAAATAAGGCAAATAACGTGAGTATAATTTATATTTAAGACTTAAACTGAATCCAAAACCTCGCGGGAATTTCTTTGCCATCTAATCCTCTTTCGGCTTCAGAAATCCTTAATTACAGCTAATGCAATTTCACGGTGGATATAATTTAAAAAAAGAAAAGAACATAGGGTAAAATAGACAGTTATCGGACACTTTATAGTTATTGGATAATTAACATTAATACTGTAAAAACAAGAGTTCTATAAATAGTTACCTTAAAGTCAAATCATTAGATGACGCTGTATACAATTATAACTATCTCAGTCGGTAATAATATAGAACTACTTTATTTTGGGCACAACATAGGACAAAAAAGTTCTCACGTTACTTTGGTGGTAAGATTTTTGTGTTTTTGTTAAGAGCAGAGCTGTGTTTAAATTACAATAAAAAATATTTCTAAAAAGTGTACAGATCAATGTGTGGTATAAATGTGTTCCTCATGGTTTAAACATTGTCACTTTAATTTTAATTCTGAAAACAAACAGTAAAATGGCCAGTATCCAATTACTGGTTGGTAAAAAATGTAAATTTCTATTATTGGACATATGTCCAATATCATACTCTATATGTATACCGGACATTTCCCAGCCTATTCTTATGTAAAATTGTCCCCTGAATCCGAAAAGACCGTCAAAAACTATAAAAGTTAAGCAGTTTTTGAGATATAGTCAATTCCATATTATATGTAAAATTGATTATATTTCAAAAACTGTTCCACTTTTATAACTTTTGTCGACATTTTCGGATTCAGCGAATAATATTTCATAGGAATTGACTGCTAAATGTCCTGGATACAAATTGCCGTTGACGAGAATTATTAGTGGCTGCTTTTTCGCCATGACATTTTTGACTAATTTAGTTTTAGAGAGTAAGTAATATAGCGATTTCTTCAACAAAATTAATAAATTCGGACCACCCGGAAAATATTAGATATCTATAAATCATCCTTTTTCGGCCTAAACATTACAAATGCTTCACAAACTAGATACCACACTTAATGATATTTGCAACAAACTATTTCAGAAGTCAGACCAAGGAATTAGTAGTTACCTTCAGAATCCAGAAAAGGGATGAGGAATCCGAGAAAGAAATGTATGAATTATATGATATTTACAAAAACGAAATAAAAAAATTACCTAAAACAGCAATTTATTTTTAAAAAATATTTTACAATTTATGTTATTTGATGTAAAGTTGTTATGTTCATATAATAATTGTATGTCCAATAACTTTGGTCCATGTGTCCAATTACTATATAAAATGTCCAATTACTATACTTTTTTGCAAAATTCAAATATTCTTATTTTTAAGGAAACGTAAATAAAGTTTAAACAAACAAACTATCCTTTTTATACAGGGTGTTATGTAATTTATGTTATATATTAAAATGGGTTGTTCCTTAGGGTCCATAAAGAAGCACCTGAAACTTTTTTTTTCCAAGTTCCAAAGTCTAGGTTAATCTGGTGGTTTTATTATGTTATGGTTGGTAACAACAGTTTTTCCAAAATCTTTCAATAAAGTTGCCAAGCATTGTTTAAATTTAGCTTAATTACAAAAATGACAAAATTAACAATGCAAATTGTCAATTTGGCGTTTTTATTAATTGTTGGTTATTTCATTTTTGTACTGAAGGTAAATTCAAACCAAATCTGACAACTTTTATGACAGAATCTAGTGCATTTCTTTTAAATTTTAGGTTATGTTTTCAAATTGTAAATATCTTAACTAATGGAAGTGCTTTTGGATTTATTTACACAAATTAAATGTTTAAAGTTTAATCTGTGAACTGGTCCCAATTTCATCTGAGTAAACAGAGAAAAAAACTGATGAAAAAAATAATTTTGTGGTTATGGATTTCAAATTTCAAAGGTACTAAATTTTCTAATCATTGCTTAAGCTAATAGCTGGATCAGTAAATAAATACAGAAGGGTATTAGAGCTTTAAGGGCATAAAACTTTTATATTTATTGAGTTTTTATTTATTTTTTTGCAAGAAAAATTTTTAGTAACAATTTTTTACATCTACTTTGTTGGTTGGTATCTATGTACTCACAAAATACAGGTGTGCAGAGATAAACAAGTGTGTAACCAGTGGCGTATCACAAAAAATATAAAAAACTTCTAATGCATATTTTTTCTTTATCTTTGGACAAATGTTTTTTTTAAATATTTTTCCTTTATTTCTTATGTCAAAAGGTATTCAGTATTTTAATATATAACATTAATTACATAACACCCTGTATATTTATAGGAAAAAAACTAAAACGGCATATATAAATTTTATGTCCAATAACTACGTGGTTTACCTAAAGCCTAAAAATATCTTGTTGACATAATTCTTTAAATCAATACAACATACTACATATGTATATTATATAGGTCAATCGAGTCACACATCAACAATAAAGAAGTCTAAACAGAGTTAGCGAGTTTATGTTGTGCATTTCTTCATTTATATTTATTTAAGTGCCCATAAACTTTGCTCGCGTCTAGCGAAAATATCGACTTTCCAGGAAATCGATTTTATTAGCTTTATTTGTTTATTCGGAAAAGTTTGGTCAACAATAATTATTATGCTCGCTATTTTATTTATTTACTGCTGAATACGTCGTCTTAGTAATTTAAAAAAAACTTAAGAAATGGGAGGTAAAGGGTAACATTTCAAAATAATTTTGACCATTTAAATAGACAACCGGTGTAATAAAAAATGTGTAAATTTAAAGTATTCTCTAAAAATAAATTTGTTGTTTTTTAACTTTTTGTTTGTTTTGTATAAACGCCACTGGTGACCACAGTATCCAAAAACGTATATTTTGCTCTAAAAAAATGCAAAAAAACGATTTAACATCTGTACGAGGTGTGTTCAGAAAATAACGGAAATTGTTAAATTTCGTATTGTTTACTTTGTCTGTGGCAGCCGCTAAGGTTAGACGTGTTTTATGAGCTCGAGGATTTTTCGTTCGTTAAAAGAAATGGATCAAAGAATTTGTATCCAATTTTGCTTAAAAAATTAAATAAATTCTGTGAAATGTTAACAAAGGCCTATGTGAGTCTGCTATAAGTAAAACAAGAGTTTACAGTGGTATAAGAGTTTCCAAGATGGCCGTGAAGACGTTGAAAATGACGAACGCCCCGAACGCACAAGCACATTAACAACCGATAAAAACATGGAAAAAGTGAAAGAAATGGTTATAAACCATCAGAGAAGTCGCTAATGCTGTTGGTATATCGATTGGCTCATCCAATGAAATTTTTTCGAATGTTTTGGGTATGAAACGCGTGGCAGCTAAATTTGTTATAAAATTGTTAAATTTTGAACAAGATTTTTGGCCAAAAGCAATACTGTAATGATGCCCCAGCCTCCATATTCGTCATACATGCCTCTGTCTGACTTTTTCCTATTCCCAAAAATAAAGAGAACCTTAAAGGGCCGTCGTTTTGCAAGCATAGTTGACATTAAAAGCGCATCGCTGAAAGAACTACAGGCTATCCCAAAGATCGAGTTTTAGAAGTGTTTCGAGTATTGGAAGAAGAGCTGGCACATGTGCATAAAATCCAATGGGGACTATTTTGAAGGCGACAACATTAATGTAGACGAATAAATGAATATTTGTTTTAAAAAACGAAAATTCCCGATATTTTCTGAACACACCTCGTACGTTACTGAGGTTATACAACAACTTCAAAATTTGAAGTTAAATGTGTATTATACTTATACTTAAGCCCTAATAAATTACTGTTCTGTCGTTGGATTTTGTAACCAAATTGCTTTAAGTTTAAGACTAATTTCCCTTGACGGTTATTCAGGAATATGCTAATGTTAGAATCTATCACTTAAAATTATGGTTGAACAGCAAAAACAAAATGTTAGATTAATTTTTACCAAATTGTATTTTTGTATCAACATTCTTAATTCTGCGTTTTTAGACTATAATCTTTGGACTTTGGATAATATAAAAATTTGAGATGAGATATACGGGGTTAATAAATTATAAAAACATTAAAATGCTACACTAAAATAGAGAAAACTATCAAATAATTAAATATAAATTTAAAAATCTATATGTATTTATTGTTTTTTTGGTAATTTTGTAATTTTAAAAAAGAACGGTTACCTTGGTTACGATCTTCATTTGTTATTTGCGTATACATGTAAATAACAAATGAATTTTAATAGTGAAAACTTGTTAATTTGATAATTGAAAAATGTTTAGGTAAACTACATGGTTATAACCAATAATTATTGGACACTTAAGGAATATTATTTATTTAAAATTAAAATCGCACAATAAATAAAGATTTTACAGGGGTGAGTCGCAAACAAATGGGTCACACTGTATGCCCTTGTTTTAAAGATTTTAGTTTTTTTCTTATAAATATATAAAATGGATAGTTTGTTTGTTTAAACTTTATTTACGTTTACTTAAAAATAAGAATATTTGAATTTTAATATTAGTTTTATAAAAACATGCAAAAAAGTATAGTAATTGGACATTTTATATATTACTTGGACACATGGACTATAGTTCTTGGACATACACTTTTTATATAAACATTACATCAAATAACATAAATTGTTAAATAATTTTTAAAGATAAATTGCTGTTTTAGGTAATTTTTTTATTTCATTTTTGTAAATATCATATAATTCATAATTTCTTTCTCGTATTCCTCATCCCTTTTCTGGATTCTGAAGGTAACTACTAATTCCTTGGTCTGACTTCTGAAATAGTTTGTTGGAAATATCATTAAGTGTGGTATATCTAGTTTGTGAAGCGTTTATAATGTTTAGGCCGGAACACGAGTATTTATAAATATCTTATATTTTTTCGGGTGGTCCGAATTTATTAATTTTATTGCGATTAGTTTTTTATGTTCTTTATCATGCACTGTTATTCTGCAGGATGTCCTGTGACGAAGAAATCACTATATTACTTATTCTTTAAAACTGAATTAGTCAAAAATGTCATAGCAAAAAAGCAGCCACTAATAATTCTTGTCAACGGCAATTTGCATCCAGAACATTTAGCAGTCAATTCCTATGAAATATTATTCGCTGAATCCGAAAATGTCGTCAAAAGTTATAAAAGTAGAACAGTTTTTGAAATATAATCAATTTTACATATTATATGGAATTGACTATATCTCAAAAACTGCTTAACTTTTATAGTTTTTGACGATCTTTTCGGATTCAGGGGACAATTTTACATAAGAATTGGCTGGTAAATGTCCGGGATACAAATAGAGTATGATATTGGACTTTTGTCCAAAAATAGAAATTTACAATTTTTACCAACCAGTAATTGGACTGGCCATTTAACTGTTTGTTTTCAGAATTAAATTTAATACAGATATAACACGCAAATAGCAATTTTCAAAATTATAAAGTGAAGTCAACTTAATAAAGTAATAAGGAAAACTTATAGTACTATTGTTATCCTTTAACTGAAACATAATAACTTGAAGGGTAGTGACGGACGTTGCGTTATCTTGCGGAGACACAAAAGGTTTTCTATATGAAGTCATTAAAGTGGCTAACTAACCTGGACAAAAGCCTGCTTGGTGATGTCATCATTGGAGCCCTGCGTTGCTTTGGGGCCCCGTATACAACCCGGAAACATTTTACACTATCCGCAAATCCATTTTAGCAAATGGCTTCCAGAAGCTTCTAATCCTCATCGCCACAGGTTAACACCGAGTTAATTCACTGAACTTAAGCACTCACATGTAGTTTACGTCACAACATTTATCTCCATTTACAAACTTTTCTGCAAAATACCAAAGTTTTAATGCAAAGCGTTCGCGACTTAAAATAATTTAGGTAATGTGATGTAATGTAATGGTAAATTCGTGTTACATGAGCCATATGTCGTCGGGGTCATAAAAAATTCCTCAGCCCCTTATCAACTTTACGCTTCATTTGGAACTGAATTAAATACCACTTAGCAGAGCTGCATACAGCAACGTCAGGAAAAAATAGATTTACGGAAAAATTCTGGTAGGAAGTGAACACCTGGTGGGCTCTAAGACAAATTATTTTTTTTTGGTGAGTAAAATTATAGTTTGAAATATACAGGGTATGTAACGCAAAGGATAGATAAGTGAGATAAGAATAAAAACGATCGCCAATCCCAATACATTCTTTACATTACTAGAATACTTTTTAGTACTCGATTTCGATTGATTATTCCTTATATCATTGATTAAGAAACTCAACGCATAAATGCTTATATAGTAACGTAACTGTGTGTGTATTTTATCTAAGGGATCATTATTGTGTTTTTAATTGTAAATAAAATTCAAGAACTAAATCGTTGCATTTTCATGTTTTGCCAAAGGATCCAATTCGGTAAGTACTATGCTCCACACCTCAAAGTCCCACCACGTGACCACGTACGGAACGCAGTCTTTTGAAAATTTGGCATTTAAGGCTTTTCAGGTTATGTATCTGTCAAAGTATAGTTAACGAAAGAAATAATATTATGTTTAGGCGTTAAAAAAGTATAAATCTTTATAACATTAGAATAACAATGGATGGTTTAAGAATTTTAGAATATAAATACTGCATTTAATGCAATTCTAAAGTGTATGGTGCCAAATAAGTATTATTTTTGTGCATTTGGTCCAAATATCTGGTTTTCTCCATAAAATAATTTTAACTAAACAGCATTTATTTAAAAACATATAGCTTCTCTATTATGAAATAAGAATATCTGTATTAAAGGTATGTTAATATATTATAACAAAAATATCATCTAATTTTGTAATTTTAAGGTTAGAAATTTTTTTTTACCATAATAAATAAGTATTTTGGATTATTTAAAAGACTGCATAATATGGTATTTAAAAATGTGGTAGTTTTTCTTATCCAGCTTAAAGTGTACCTACATAAAGTTTTGTCAATACAAATAGTTAAAAAGCTTCGACTGAACTTGATCTACATTAAAAACCATTATAACTTTAAAAATTTTAATAAATCACATGTCATATTTTTAAATTGCAAGTTTCTCTAAAAATTGTTTGTTTTCTTATAATCTAACTTAAAGTAGGTATGCCGAGAGGTATGCACAAGTTTTGTCATAAGAAGTATGAAAGCTTCAATTTAATTTGAACCATATTCTACCATTATTTAGTATACCTATATTTATTTATGACACACTCTTCCAAATAATACACTTATTTATTTTGGCCAAAATAGATTTTTTTAGCCTTAAAATACAAAATTAGATGATATTTTTTGTTCTAATACATTAACCTTTGATACAGATATTCTTATTTCATAATAGAGAAGTTAGATTTTTTTTAATAAATGGTGTTTAGTTATAACTATTTTATGGAGAAATGTAGACCCAATGCACAAAAATATCACTTATATTGCACCTTACACTTTGGAATTTCATTAAATGCAGTATTTATATTCTTAAATTCTTAAACCAATCATTGTTGTTGTAATACTACACAGAGAAAAAAGATTATTTGAATTAAATAAATTTTATTTATATCAAATAAATTATTTATTTCGATATACCCAAATAAATGTTCTTTTGAATGTAAAAAAATATTTATTTGTTTTAATTTATTTAATTTAAAATTAATTTATTTAACGCAAACAAATATTATTAGTTTGTATTAAATAAAACCAAGTAACAAACATGTATTTTTTTAAATTAAAAAAATGTTTTTATTTACGTAAAACAGATAATTTATTTCATTTAAAATTAATTTATTTAACTTAAATACCTATAATATTTGTGTTAAAAACAATTTATAAATAATTTATTTGGATTAAGAGATATTTTTTTTAAATTAATAAATTTTAATTTAAATTTAAGAGGAATTCATTTATTTAATTTAGATTTATTTATTTAAATTAAATAATTATTATATTTGAATGAATAAAAATTATTTATTCAGATTAAAAGATATATTTTTTTAAATAATAATGTTTTTTTTTTCATCTAATCTAGTAATTAATATTAATATTAATATTGGTATATTGGGGATTAAAAATAAATTCAATTTTTTATGAATAAACACTAATCTTTATTGAAAAAAAGTCTTATAAATACATATAGGAAACCCTAAAATATACAAATACTTCACTAACTTAAAAAATACTTATGTTAATTTTAACTTAATGATAATGTGTGCTGCATAAATCCACCAGGGTCCGCAAATAATAATGATAAATTCCAAGTAATTATTTAAATTACTTACCTTTAAAAACAGGAATAAATTTCTCAAGACCCCATTCCTTTAAAAGGTCCTCCATAGTATAAAATAATATAAAATTATGTATTATTTTATTATAATGCCACACCACTTCTCATCAACACCCTGCTCTAAATTGGAGTCTCTAAAATCACGTACATACAAAATGGAAAGCCCATTGGGTATCTGCAGTCGCCTGATTTACAGCAACCAATAGGATGCAAGTCATGCTACTTCGACGTGAGCAAAAAAGTTTAAATAAACCTCTGCTTTAAATCAAATTACAATTTTTTTGTATTTAAATAATAATTTGTTTATTTTAAATAATTAATTTTTTTTAATTAAATCAAAATTATATTTTAAAATTAAACCATGTTATTAAAAAAACAATATTTGTTGTTTAATTTAAACTTTTTAATTTTTTAAAACAAGTAAATAGTTTTTATAATTTAAGAAAGTCAACTTTTATTTAAACAGAATAAGTGCAATTTTAAAATAAAAGTCAGGTACTTTGTTTTAAATATATATTTTAATAAATTTGCTTTTTCCTTTTAAATAAAGACAATTATTCTTTTTAAAGAAATGTTTTTGAATTAAATTTATATTTTTTTAAATGTAATAAATAAAATTAAACAAACATTCTTGTTTGAATTAAAACATCTTTTTTCTCTGTGTATAAAGATTTATTAACTTTTAACGCTTAAACATAAGCGGTAACACTATAAATATTATTTCTTTCATTGACTATAGTCAAGTAATATACTTTGACAGATACATAACCTGAAAAGCCTTAAATGCCAAATTTTCAAAAGACTGCGTTCCGTACGTGGTCACGTGGTGGGACATTGAGGTGTGGAGCATACATTTGTACATTTGTTGGTGCAGAATTAACTAATGATAACTTTACCTAATATAATTTATATTTAAGTTTGGAAATTTTTAAGGAATTAGTAAAAAATAATTGTTGCACAAACATAACCTTAAAATCAACCATTTTTATATTTGAGTTCTCTAAAAAACGCCGACAACTGCATTTTAAACAACAAAATATACCTACGAATTCATGGCAACATAATATTATATATAATACATAATATAATGGTATTTTACCGTTGAGCGGAGACTTTCTTAATCAACGCTTTTAATAATACTAAATGCTGTTTAAATTTAGACGACTTATTTGTTTGACGATTTTTACTGAATTGAAATGTTTATACTTTTCACGTTAATCACTACTAAAATGTGTATTTATTGTATCTATAGGTACAATTTATATTTACAGAGACTGTATGCAATTTATTTCTTCATTCAGATTAACACTGTTTATTGGAAAACCGGTAAAAATCAACCCAGGATTTCCTCTCGAAATACACCCAACAACACAACAAATCGTGCCACGGTTTTTTTTCGATATTTTTTTTTTAACATTTTCCGGCTTTATTCTCAAAAACACACGTTTGTAACATAAGCGTTTGACAGCTGATTATTAAAAGTTGTACTTTTGTTACGATGATAACTGCCGAGTGGTGGCGCTACTAGCGATACTTCTTTAGCGTATAACAAATAAAAAAATAAGTTTTCAAATACTATTACTGGTTTTCTATAGAGTACACCATAAATTAACTTTGTAACATAACAATTAGTGGTAATATAGACATATTAGTAAGACCATCCATCTGTCAAAATTTTTGGAAAAATTAAATATATCCAAAACTGTTAAAAATAACAAAAATAATCAAATTTTAGTATTTCTAGAATTTCCGCGTTTTACAGAAATATATATTACAATTAATGATTAAGTCACTTTATATGAATAATTATTTATCTCGCCACATTTATGCGAAAACGCATCAGAAATTGTTTTAATTGGAACACAGACAGCATGGAAATATATGAGAAGCATAAAGTGAGTTATAAATAGTAAACAGCGCCTCTTAATGAACTGGTAAGTCTTTTGAAATTTTACATTTAAAAGGTTCTCGGGACATATGGGCTGAACTACATTTAATTAGTTTTAAGTTGGGGGCATTTTTATCTTAGTTTTATTTCCGAGATTCTCGCCAAAGTAGTTTTAAATATAGATTCAAAAGTGAAGTGCTAAAACGAGTTCCAGTCTATCTAAAGTTTGTTCCAAACCGACGATGGAGGATTTATTTTTAAAGCATTTCCTTCGGGAAAGCCAGCAAATTATCCCGATCTAATTTTAGATAAACAAATGACAATGCCTCACATAAACACTAGGAGTTTGAGCCCTTAATTTTGATTTCTTTTTTAACTATGAAAGTTTAATATAAGACCATTTGCACAATATAGTCAAGAAAAGAGTTGAAATCTGTTGTTAAAAATATTTCAAAAATAAATGTTACTCTTTTGTCAAATTTTTTAAATAATTCGTATAAATATAGTATAACTTTGAGTTGGAATATAATTTTTACAATATTGGACAATTTGTTCGGGTGTGAAGCATCACACCACCAACAGCAATCTGCATCATCAGTTTGCAGTTTTAGTTAGTGTTAGGAAGTGTATCATTGTGAGGTTAGTACCACATTTCTGGTGAGTAATTATTGAATTATTATTATTGAAAATTAGATTTTTGGCGGAGACTGTACTTCAACTAATTATCATAAGATGATAAAGTTTATGTGCTGAAAAAGGAGCTAAATCCTGCCTAAAATCCTATTTTAAAAATGACATTTAGTGCAAAGTCGACAATCTTCACTGATAGATTTGCAGCAAAGTATACAATCTCCAATTCCTCTATTAGAAATTAGTAATTTGTGTCACCTGATATCCTAACATTTGATGTTATAACGTATTTTAGAGATTTAATTTTGTGTTTTTTTACTGGTACATATAACAGTATACTGTTAAGTTCTATTGCAGTAAATTGCACTTAAAAATATATTTAAAATAGGTATACATACGTTTTATTGTTTTAAGAATTATAAAAAAAGTTATCTTGTTTATTTTGTGCTATTATACCATAATAAGACGTAAAGGCTGATAATGTCAAAACATTCCAAGTAAAACATTACGGGGCATGCAAAGTGGGAAGAAGATGATGAGTTGTTGTACTATAAAAACTTTTTTGCACGAGGCAACCTGGTCCCAGATTTAGAAGAAACTTCAGATTTATGTGGTCCAGTTCAGAATTTTCCCACATTGATTGGGTATATAGTTAAATTTTATACCCATTAAAGGAATAAAAAAAATAATTATTTTTTTGTTTATTTTTCTAAATCTCCTTAAAGGTTTACAACAAAATGAGCAATATCCAATTCATATCAAAGTCAGCAATCTCCAATTTATAATTATAGATTTCACCTATACTATGCATCCTGGAGACCTTGTAGTTGGCTACTAGACTAACAACAACAATATTTCAATATAATATATAAAAAAATTACAAATCTAGAATTTAAAATACCAAAATCAATTATCTCAATTTACTCAGTTTTAGTCTGATGGGAGATTGTTGACTTTGCTCTGAAAGGCCTCATATAATCTATCGACATTTGTACTATTATAAGAAACGCACTTCATGTTAAATTATATTTCAATTAGCTATATGAATTTTATTTTTCAGTTTGTAGTTTATGTTTTGTTATGTTTATCTTATGTTGTCAGTTTATATTAAGTTTAGGTATTCTATTTTCCATATTTTTTGTGTAAGTCGCCGAATACATGGTATCTAAATTAATAATTTAGTTTCATTTTTCTTTTTACCACCCTCGCATGCCAAAAATTATTATAACAATGTTGTGTTATTATGTGCCACAATTTGTGCAATTTCACCACAAAATATTATATGAAAAAAGTCTCTAAAATACTCATTTACTCACACAAATTATATAAGCCGATCAGATTAAAATATGTTCAAATGTCAAATAAATTATGTATGTTTTTAATATAATATGAAACCAAATCCAACAAATTTTTTCTCTGTGTGGAGAATTAAATTTTCTTCAACTTTTTCTTTTACATTTTTTTGGTAATACAAGCCATTCTCTTAATATTTTCAAAAATATGTATAAAAAGTAAAAAAAATGACTTTAAGAGTTTGAGAAAAAGTTTTTTAAAAAGCACAAATCAAAATTAAGGGCTTAAATTAATTTTATTAATTTTTTTTCCGATGTTTTGTTCAATATTTTGGAGTTTCGGTGAAAAACAAAAAATGGCCGTTTTAAATTAAACACCCCAATAAACACGCCTATAAATAGCCGGGAAATGAAGATTTATATTTTTTAAATGGATGTTTACATCAGGAAATGATATATTAGGGAGGCAGTCATATGCGTGGCGGTTTAATAAGCTCGGAAGATTGAAGCCAAGAAATACGCCATCGGAAATAATATTCGTACAATTATAGCTCTTAGAGGCGCTGCTTGCTGCTTGCAGGTGACAGCAACCGCAAAAGTTTACTCAGATATCTATTTTCGATCGCAAACGACCAAAATTTATGCTTTACCGCAATATGATTATTTATAGCAAAAAATGTACAGGGCGACTTCCGGGACTATAACCATTTTTACATAATTACACTAGTTTACAAAATTGAAATATGAATTTTCAATTGTTTTTTTTTTCAATTTTCGGAGGTGTTTTGACGTTTTTGAGTATAGCTTGACATCTAATTGTTCGATTTGGTCAAACAAGCCCTTAAATTGAAGGTATTTGAGTCCTCTAAAACTTTCTTTTACATACTTTTGATATCGGATAAGTATTTTGACGCTAGCGATTTTAATAACTTAAAAAATTCGTTTATATGGCAAAAATTGAGGTCGAAAATTTACATATCGTCCTGGTAAAGGTTTAAATCAAACAGATAACCCCAGTTTGAATTTTTTAGTGATAGACCAAAATTCAGCTTTTTGAGGATTTTTTGAGTTTATAACTTACTTTTTTCACCGAAAACATTATTCAAAATTTAAATTTGACATGACTCCGCAAACGTGAATTCTTTTGTTTCTTGTGTTGGCATAGTGACATTTTACTGATATTTCAACAAGGTATTTTTATCATGGTTTTATTTAGTTAATAAAATGTGTAAAATGAGTAAAAGAAGTAGAGAGTTCGAGTGCGTAAATAACCCGCAAAATCTGGACGACGTAAGTGATGAGCACAGAGAACATTTTCACCAGCAAATGAAGGCTATAGCCTTCATTTATATATGGAGCGGCGGTATCACATTTGGTCCCTCATACGCGAAACAGAATACGAAAGCAACAAAAAACAAAGAAGGAGCCAGAATTTTTTTAAACCTATGCCTATTACAACAAAATAAAACTCTCAATTTCTTCAATGTTCAATAGTTATTGTTTAATATTCAATATATAATTTAATTTGAATATTTAATGTTTAAAATAAAAATCAGTGTTCAATATTAAATTTTTATAATTCAATAAAATGAAGAAAAAACGTAAAAATTCTCGAAAAACCGAATTTTGATCTTTCACTGAAAAATTCACCTTCGCCATTTATCCATGGATTTTTATAAACAGCGGCTTATTTTTTCCTTTAAGTATAATCTATACGTAAAATAAATCAAACTGGAGTTCTTTCTTTCTCAGAAAGGTATGTAAATTTTCGACCACGATTTTTGTAAAAAAAACTTCATAAAATCGCCAGTATCGAACTACTGAGCCGATACCAAAACTATACAAGAGAAAGTTGTAGAGGACTCAATTACTTTTGATTTAAGTGCTTGTTTGGTCAAATCGATCAATTAGAACTCGAAGTATACTCTAAAACGTCAAAACACCTCAGAAAATTATTTAATTCACGGTGTCCCTGAATAACTTTTATTTGAAAGGTTCAGACGTATCCGATTTTTTTCATATTTTGATAAAAAATCACTTACAAGACAATTTTTTTTCAGGATAAACTCAATTCGCTTGGCACGTTTTAGAAAAATCAATTTTTATAAAAACATTAATGATTTTTAAACAATTTTTTGAGATTTTTAATTAGTGAACTCCAAATAATGACTAACAGCTTTTAATGTATTTGTTAAAATGTGCAATTCATTAGACTAGTGAACTATTGACATATGTCACTTGTCACATGTCACATGTCGAAATCGTGATTGAAAATACCGTTGCGTTATTTTACCGTTTTTTTTTCAATTTGTCGCAGATTTATTTATAAATTAGATATAAATAATTATATTTGCATTAAGTATAGTATATAGTGCAATAAGGCTAATAAAAAACCATGCATGGACTCACTCGGATAATCGCGAGAGAATTTGTTTGTTTTGTCTAAAATGTCTAAAATATGTGGAAAGAAACACACGACAAAACAAACAAATGTCAAGAAATCACTAATTAAAAATCTCAAAAAATTGATTAAAAATCATTAATGTTTTTATAAAAATTGATTTTTCTAAAAAAGTGCCAAGCGAATTGAGTTTATCCGTGAATTGATTTGAAATTTTAAAAGCGTGTAAGTGGATTATAAACGCTTTTAAAATTTTAAATCGCGATACTTTACAAATTATGCGAAAATTTTTGAAACAGCTGTTTTAAAACATTTTAAAACTATTTTTTTTAAGTAAATGAAAATTTAAAATTATAGCCACCCTGTATAAGTATAAATACAAAAATTGACAAAATAATTCGATTATTAAGCCAAATAATTTTTCAAGGTATAAGTACATATATTCTGTCAATTTACCGATAATAGGCAATAACTTTTAATTAATTCAACACCCTCATTGTATGTATGTACGCACTGCCACAACTCACTGACCCGATTTCTTGGTAAGCAAAAAACTGCCGGTCATTTTGATTTAAATTAGTCGCGGTCGAGATCGCGTAGCCCGCGGAAAAACAAACAAAACACGCGCGCTCAAACGTGGCGATGCGATCGAGAAAAGCGCCTACTGCGAGCGACGGCTTCAGAGGACACTGAAACAGTCGACGACTCGACGGCTGAAATACGTTGGCAAATGTTTTCAGAAACGCACGCGCGCCGCGTCTATGGCGATATTATGTACTTGTGAAAATAAATTTAACACAAATGTTTTAACAAGGTTTTATAAAATTACTAGTTTTATAATGGTCATATAAGGTTACTGTAAACTCTAGGTATATAATTGTTTCTACAAACAATAACCTTTAGCAATCGTTACCAGTAGGTTTATAAAGGAGTTTTATAAAGTTTGCGGTTACCTGTTTTATAAAACTATTGTGTCTTTAATTTTTTTAAATAAAAATTGTGAGTTATTAATTATTTATATGCTTAATAAACCAAAAATTTTTAGTTATTGAAACAGAAATTAAGCATAGTATTATCTTTCGACGCAATGCTGTTTCATAATTTAAATTAAAAATTGGTTAAAAAAAATTTAGCATATACATATATAAAAAATATAATATTATTTACATAAAAAGTTTTATAACATCATTTGTAGTATTGACAGTTACTACAATGTATATAAGAGTTTCAAAATTATATAATAACACTTTAAGTAACTTAGATAGTCCTATAAAACTGAACTAGTACCTTAGGTTATATAAAATTACCATGAGCAATATAAGAGGGCTCAAGGTTGATACAGTATTTCCGCCATGTTTTTTACATAAAATAAATGTTAATCGAATTGTATTACAAAAACAAATTAATTGACCAAACCACAGACCAAACCAAGGTAAAAAATACACCACTTAAATGTAAGCAAAAGAAAGATATTAATGTATTTAAAAAGAATATTTTCATTTATGGGTGATTCTACAAAAGTTGGACAACTTGATGTCATCAGTCAATAGAGTAGGTATTTTAATATTTTTTGTAAATATTTTAGTATATTACAAAAGATCCAGGTTTTTCAACTTGTCCACCCAATTTTAATGTATTGTTTCAAAAGCACGTTTGTAGAAAAACATAATAAATATTCAAAACATCAGTACCTTGGCGTGTCACAACTCCTGAATCAAATATTTGAGTGATTTTATTTTAAAATATATTCAATTTAGCTTAAATTTTTTAATTTCACTACAAACTAAAAAACATTAAATAATGTATTTTTCATATTTAATCATAGATTCGAATAATGGCAATTTTAAAAAAATTGATGATCTTTGTACTCACTTTTCCCGTCAGTTCTGTGTCCAATCATTGGACTCCAATGTTAAAATTCATAATTCCTGCGAAATATTGAAGTTTACACGTCAAGTCCTCGTTTTAACCCAAAGTTTGGTAAAAAATTACCTACAGAGCCCGCCCTTTGCACGACAGTCATCTTGAAAACAATGCAAGCGGCGAAGTTGTGGTGAATGCACGTATGGTTCCAGTCAAAGTTTCAGTACTGTGGTGAGTAGTTATTTTCTTACGTATATATATTTCATTGTAATTTATATAAGGCTATATGTGATTTGCTAATAAGTAGCACCCACTAATAAAAAAATTCAGTAAAATACTTAATTCTGAATTATAATCTCGTCAGTTCCATGTTCGATGATTCGGTTGTCTTTTTTTCGCAAACTTCAATTTAAATTCTGCTTGCGCAGAACTTGTTTATTTATTGTCATTATAAACTCATATAAATTTGGTGTGGGTCCCATATATAATAATTGAGATATCGGTATACCCAAAATCCACCAGCCGCCACTGATGTGTGGTATTATTTGAATTTAAGATATTTAATGTATAATATGCTCAAAGTTGCAATAAATCTTATGTATATTTTCCAATAAATTATGTATTTAATTAGTACCCTGGTATACTCGTCACTTCCCTTGCATTCAAATTTAGAAAACACAGCCGGTGGCAGTTTCCATAATATTCCTGTAATCTCTAGTTATAAAACTTGGATTTTATAGTGTTACTAAAATAGGTACCGATAACCTTCATAAACTCCCCAAATAAGCTCTTTAAGGGGTGTATAAGAGTGATATAGATATTTATGTAACCAAATTAAGAAATTTAGGTTTTATAATTTGGATGATATAACGTTTATGGGAACAAAAATGTTTATTGGGATGATAAGTAGATTTTCGCAATCAGCCAATCTCATATTTCCCGAATCATTAATATAATAATTTAACATGGAAACGTTAATTTTTAGCACTGCGCCATAAAAAAGCAGTTCGAGCAGGGAACGCGCGCCAAATTAATTAAATTCAGAATCTTGCACGAGGCAGTTTATCAAAACTGTCCTCGGGCAATCGATTGCGCTGAAACGGGCGCTGAAACGGCTGAAAAAACATAAACGGAACGCGCTTTCGAGTGTACCTGTGTCGAATAGAGAGGATGTAATGAAAAACGGAAAAAAGGAAATTCGATTGTGAGTTGCCGTTGTAAAAAAGGCGAATTATGTTAAATCCCCAACTCCCGAAACTGTTTTACAAAGTCTTTGCATACTTTTCGTCGGTTGTTGTTGATTTCAACGAGCTTTCAAGTTTAAAAACGCGCCTCCAAGCAAACTTTTTCAGCTGCTTAAATCGATGTATTTTTTCGGCACACTTTTTGTGCTTTACGTAAACTTTTCAAAAGATTCTAAAATAGTATATTGTTATACGAGAGATAATGCGCATAATCTCGAGTGTAATATTATATTTTATCTACTCCAATAAGTAAATAACTATGGTAATTAACATTATTACTGTAAAAACAAGAGTTATATAAATAGTTACCTCAGTCAAATCATTGTTAAGAGCAGGGCTGTGTTTTAATTACAATACAAAATGTCCAATTACTAGTTGGTAAAAAATGTAAATTTCTATTATTGGACATATGTCCAATATCATCCTCTATTTGTATCCCTGACATTTACCAGACAATTCTTATGTAAAATTGTCCCCTGAATCCGAAAAGACCGTCAAAAACTATAAAAGTTAATTAGTTTTTGAGATATAGTCAATTCCATATTAAATGTAAAATTGATTATATTTCAAAAACTGTCCTACTTTTATAACTTTTGGCGACATTTTCGGATTCAGCAAATAATATTTCATAGGAATGACTGCTAAATGTCCTGGATACAAATTGCTGTTGACGAGAATTATTAGTGGCTGCTTTTTCAACTAATTCATTTTTAGAGAGTAAGTAATATAATGATTTCTTCGTCACAGGACATCTTGCAGAATAACAGTGATTTAAATACAGTGCATGATAGAGAATATAAAAAACTAATGGCAACAAAATTAATAAATTCGGAAAATACTTTTAACATACCATCCGAAAAAATATCTTCACAACTAGAGATACCACACTTAATGATATTTGCAACAAACTATTTCAGAAGTCAGACCAAGGAATTAGTAGTTACCTTCAGAATCCAGAAAAGGGATGAGGAATCCGAGAAAGAAATATATGAATTATATGATATTTACAAAAACGAAATAAAAAAAATTACCTAAAACAGCAATTTATCTTTAAAAAATATTTAACATGTATGTCCAATAACTATGGTCCATGTGTCCAATTACTATATAAATGTCCAATTACTATACGTTTTTGCATGTTTTTATAAAACTTTTATTAAAAATTCAAATATTCTTATTTTTAAGTAAACGTAAATAAAGTTTAAACAAACAAACTATCCTTTTTATATATTTATAAAAAAACTAAAATCTTTAAAACAATAACTATGTGGTTTACCCTAAATAATTTTTGAAAAAAAATAAATAAATTCTGGCATCTGTCAAATATGTCAAATAATTAACCTCACTTTTTACCAATTTTAAATGTTATTAAAGTCGTCTTCTCCCAATTTAAAACCAGTAATGCCTAACAACGGGAATAATGAGTTTATTAATCCCGTTGTTAGGCAGGGAATTTATATGTTTATCATTATTCACAGAAAAAAACAATATTATGCAATAGGAGCGAAACGTATATTATTTGTTATGAGCATAACTAAAAAATATACATTGTTAAAAATGTTTGTAAAATTACTACATTTTTACTAAGCAGTTGCATAGTAAAATTACAAATTACAAATTGTTGTATTGCAATTTTAATACGCATGCATTTGTTACAGCCAAAGTACTAAACAGGTTCCAATTTTACAATGTTTTTGTTTTTGTCAGATAGGTACTTATAGTAATTTTACAATTCTGTATTGTAGAATTCAATTTGAAATTTTGTAAAATTTTTATACATATTCGGAATTTAATTTTACTAAGATAATCAATAAAATTACTAACCAAAATTTGCTATTTGAATTACAATAAGTGTTTGTAAATATACAAATCATTATTTATTTTATACAACTTCTGTTTGCATTTTTTACTATATATCATTTTAATTATGTACACTGTTAAAATTGTTTGTAAAATTACAATTGTTTTGCAAAACAAAGGATGAGTAAAATTACAAATCAGTGTATACCAATACAAAATTATAATACAATTTGAGTAATCTTCCAAGACATGTTGGGAAATCTACTAAGATAACTTGTAATTTTACAATCTATATGTATAAATCCTACACGCATTGTAATTTTACTAAAAAGTTTGACAGTTTCTAATAAAAAGCATATCAGATTTACAAACGTTGTTTGTAATTTGATTTGCTATAATGTTATGAAAAATGCATAGTATGTACCGATTGCGGCAATCACGTGATGTTCTTACATCTCGCCTCGGTTGACTTAGGCGGACAGTATATAAGCTCAGGTGCCTTTCGTTTTTGGTGTGTTCCAATACACCAAATTGCCCGACATCGATAAGACCCAAATAGGTCTATCTGTCTAGCTGTCTGTCGGTATTTGAAGTTGGTGGAACACACTTAAAACAAAAACTCTGGCGAGGTGAAGGTACAATTTTTTTAATCTTTACAGTAAGGGGTAAAGAAAGTTTCTTGAAGAAACTAAGAAAATTGCAGGTTTTTTTCGTAGTATAATAATTATTACAATACCATCATTCGTAAATTACTAAATAATTTTAGTGTAATATGTTGTACAAAATAACAATATTTGTATTCTAATATTGCGAAACGAATTTTCTTTAGTTCAGTAAAATTGTAAAATATATTTTGTAATTTTCTTAAACTGAGTTAAAATGAACTGTATGATATAACTACAATACACCGTTTTAAAATTACTAAACATATTTAGTATTTTTTTAGCAAAATTACAATACTTGTATAGTAATGTTACTGAACAAATTTTTAATAAATGCTTAGTGAATTTTAACAAACGTTTTGTAATTTTCCCAAATTGAGTTGTAATGATTCGTGTAGTGAATTTACAAAACTGAGTTTTATTATTATTATATAGAAATTTTTATATATTTCTATATTTTTATAGGTACTAATGGTAAAAGCAAGATTATTTTAGATTAATAAATAAAAGTTTGTTTAAAATTGGGATGCATCGAGAAAATATCGCATATCAATAGGTGGGGTTTTTCTTTGTGTGTACCTGTCCCAAAGGAATAAAATTTTTGCCGGAAGCGTATACAATGCGTAGATATGAGAATTTTCCGCCATGTCCAATACCTATTTGAATTTTATCTCTAGACTCGAAGCCTCCCTATGTCCACATGTTTTATGCCGCATGAATCTTGCATGCTATTTCCCTTGCGTTTGCAATATGTCGCTATCTTTTTTTTTATACGTACAATTTAGGGTTTTTTGTATAATAATGTTGGTAGTATGTAGGTGGGCTCTGATTTTTATGTTTTGTATTGAAGTGATAAAACAAATTCATCCCCACAAAGAATGTCAATATACACTCACTTTTATTTGATGTCCGATTTAAACGAATATTAAAGAATATTGTGGATAAATTAATGGACAATCGCTCACATTTTAAAAAATTACTAAAAAATAGACGTACGTTTATAATATACAGGTTTAAACAAAAAAATGTTTTTTACCATAAGTTTAAGACACTGTAGAGTGGCAAAACCGTATATTGTTTTAAATTAATTTTAATTTATCAAGTCACATCTATTCTTAACAGTTTTGTTTTTGGTTCACCTCGATATATTTCTTTTTGTGAAAAATATGGATTTTTTTAAAAAACATTGCAATTTCCAATATTTTTCTGTATGAAGAACTAAGGTTGCTATGGTCCATCCATAGACTATGGAGGATGACAGTGACAGTTTTGTTGAATCATCCCATACTTGGACATGTCATACACGGCTTTCAAAAGCTATCAATTGTTTTTTGCAAATTAATGTTTTAATTTTGAGGTGTCTTCTTACTTTAAAAAATGGATATATCTCCGACTGATGTTGCCAGAGCCATTAATTTAATCCAGGATGGACGGTCACAGTATTACGTGGCAAGTGTTTTAAACGTCACAAGAAGTAAAGTACAAAGGGCAACATCAGTCGGAGACATTTTTAAAAGTAAGAAGACACCTCAAAAGTAACACATTAATTTACAAAAAACAATTTGATAGCTTTTGAAAGCTCTATATGGCATGATGTATTTTAAAAAAATTCCATATTTTCCACAAATAAATATATCAAGGTGAACCAAAAACAAAACTGTTAAAAATAGATGTGACTTGATAATTAAAACTTAATTTAGAACAATATACGGTTTTGCCACCCTACAGAGTGTCTTAAACTTATGGTAAAAAACTTATTTTTGTTTAAACCTGTATATTATAAACGTACGTGTATTTTTTAGTAATGTTTAAAATGTGAGAGATTCTCCATTAATGCATCTACAAAATTCTTTAATATTTGTTTAAATCCGAAATCAAATAAAAAACTTATTTGCGATTGAAATTCATCGAAATTTTTTGTGTGGATCGATTATTTTGCCTGTGAGTGCATCAAAACCTTTTAAAAAGATTTCAAAATGAAATATTTTAATTATGAAAAATCTGCATAAAACGTCAGATGAAATAAAGTCCGGAACAAAAATCCATTTCACGGATTATTTAATGGTGACGCTCTCTGACGTTGACAACATTTTGGCGATTACCTGTTTTTCGCTCTTTGATTCAGGCGTATCAACCGAGCTAATATGTACGAAGCAGAAGGATTTTTTTACCGAATATGAATAATATATTGGACAGAAAAATCTCTCTCAAAAAGTTGCAAGGGAACAAAATACGACCAGAATAAGATTTAAATTTTATTTACGAGGTGTGTTCAGAAAACAACGGGAATTGTTAAATTTCGCGGCTTCGGAGGGTCCGGTTGTCATAAAATTTTCTTTATTATGTTGGTATACATGCCCCCGAAGTATGATAAAAACTTTAGCTGTTTTCATTGTTTACTTTGTCTGTGGCAGCCGCTAAGGTTAGACGTGTTTTATGAGCTCGGCGATTTTTCGTTCGTTAAAAGAAATGGATCAAAGAATTTTATCCAATTTTCCTTAAAAAATGAAATAAATTCTGTGAAATGTTAACAAAGGCGTATAGTGAGTCTGCTGTAAGTAAAACAAGAGTTTACAAGTGGTATAGGAGTTTCCAAGATGGCCGTGAAGACGTTGAAGGTGACGAACGCCTCGAACGCACAAGCACATTAACAACCGATAAAAACATGGAAAAAGTGGAAGAAATGGTTATAAACCGTAAGAAAAGTCGCTGATGATGTTGGTATATCGATTGGCTCATCCCATGAAAATTTTTCGAATGTTTTGGGTATGAAACGCGTGGCAGCAAAATTTGTTCTAAAATTGTTAAATTTTGAACAAAATTTTTGGCCAAAAACAATACTGTAATGATGCCCCAGCCTCCATATTCGCCAGACATGCCTCTGTCTGACTGTTTCCTATTCCCAAAAATAAAGAGAACCGTAAAGGGCCGTTGTTTTGCAAGCATAGATGACATTAAAAGCGCATCGCTGAAAGAACTAAAGGCTATCCCAAAGATCGAGTTTTAGAAGTGTTTCGAGTATTGGAAGAAGAGCTGGCACATGTGCATAATATCCAATGGGGACTATTTTGAAGACGACAACATTAATGTAGACAAATAAATAAAAATTTGTTTCAAAAAACGAAAATTCCCGATATTTTCTGAACACACCTCGTATACTTGGACTGAGATGATTAATCTTTAATATAGAATAGATTTTTTCCGTGTACTCAAAACGGTTTAGTATACAATGATTTAAAGTTTCTTATTGATTATGGATGTTAAACATACTTTTTGGTAATAGTATACAGACTAAATTTATTCAATAACAAAACAAATCAATTCATAAGTGGTTATCCGTATGCAATGCATGTATCATATCAAAATATTTACATTACCCAAATCTTTGTTGGTTTTTAGTAAACATTTTTGCAGTTAAATAAAACAAACATTCGAACTACCCAAACAAATGTTAAATATTAACAGACATACATGTTTTCCTTTAACCTTTAGATTTTACTGAATGGATTCAATAACCAATTCATTTTATATTCTAAACAAAACAAGATTCATTAAAAGTGTTTGTCTTAAATTATCTCATTAATGGAATAACATTCGTTATTCAGTGAGAACATTTTTTGTCCCCACCATTTTCCCCACCACATTATGCACAAATCTTAACTAACCACCCCACTTTTTAAGCAGCGACCAAAACAAAAATGTAAATCGTAAACTGATCAATAATGTAGCACAGTAGAAACATAGAAACAATTTTTATCCTCATTTGATCACCAGGTCATAATTATTGATTTATTCCAGTCCCTGAACAATTTAGCAAATACCTACCTACCTATTCGGAAAAATAATATTCAATAATTCAATACTCACCAGAAAAGTGTGTATTTAGTCATAATTTCCGTTTTTATATGGCAATCAAAATCAAATTACGGCACAGATCTTAAGAACTAACAGCCCTAAAAAGTGCAGGGGTGGAAACACTTATGGCCACCCCTTAGGATTTCACTTCAAGTGTCAGTGGTTATGAAGTCAATTTACAAGTAATTATAGGACCTGCACTTTCACCATTAACGGGAACTACCTACACGCGTTATTGTATTAGTGAAGTCCTTAAGTTTAAAGAACCTGCAAGAGGATCTTTAATAAGGTTATGTTTACCCTGCCGAATATATATTTTAAAATTTCGACCCTTAATTCGTTTATTCAAAAGAGATTTTGAGCTTTATAAAGTGTAATACGTAACATATTTTTGTCACTTCTAATAATAAATAAAAAAATAAATAAAAGAATTAAAAAAAAATAAAAAAAAATAACAAGTATTTTTTGTTTCAGTTAAAATTTCTCACCAATCAAAATTTTATCAAAAGCACGTTTGTAGAAAAACATAATAAATATTCAAAACATCAGTACCTTGGCGTGTCGCAACTCCTGAATCAAATAGTTGAGTGATTTTATTTTAAAATATATTCAATTTATCTTAAATTTTTTAATTTCACTACAAACTATAAAACATTAAATAATCTATTTTTCATATTTTATCATAGATTCGAATAATAGCAATTTTTAAAAAATTGAAAATCTTTGCACTCACTTTAATGTTAAAATTCAAAATTCCTGCGAAATATTGAAGTTTAAACGTCAAGTCCTCGTTTTAACTCTAGTGTTGGTAAAAATTTCCTACAGAGCCCTCCCTTTGCACGACAGTCATCTTGAAAACAATGCAAGCGGCGAAGTTGTGGTGAATGCACGTATAGTTCCAGTCAAAATTTCAGTACTGTGGTGAGTAGTTATTTTCTTACGTATATATATATTTCATTGTAATTTATATAAGGCTATATGTGATTTGTTGATAAGTAGCATCCACTAATAAAAAATATCAGTAAAATACTTAATTCCGAATTATAATTTCAAATTTGTATCCCATTCATCAGTACCGTGTCGTCAGTTCCATGTTCGATGTTTCGGTTACCTTTTTTTCGCAAACTTCAATTTAAATTCTGCTTGCGCAGAACTTGTTTATTTAATGTCATTATAAACTCATATAAATTTGGTGTGGGTCCCATGCATACGTATACATAACCTAAGTTCAGTCTATAGACAACCTAAAGTAGACAAAATCTAAGATATCTACATAATTTTATTAAGGGGCAATACAGTTTCCGGTAAATTAATCTTAGAGCTGAAATGATCCAAAGCAATTATCGCAATCTGTATCGCGACCCCTGTAAATCTCTGATTTCTGTCTCCGGGAGCCATCAGAGAAATGAAACGGAAAATGCACAGATGGGCGAATCGCTTCCTCGTAATGTATAGAACCACAATTCACAATTGTGAAGCCGGATTACGTAATGCACCGAACAAGATATAACAAAATGAATATGAGAAAACTGGCAGGAAGTTGCAAAGTTAATTCGAAAAGTTACAAGTCACGTAACATCTTCCTATGTTCGCTTTAGTTGATGTTTCTTTTAGTTGATTGATGCAATAAATGGAATAAACATCTTTGGTGCACACAAAATAATTTTTGTTAAATTTGATGTTTCTAATAAGGGACAAATTGAACAAAGGTCCAACAGTCCAAAATTGCAAGTTTGATTTACCCATTCCATATACTTAAATATTTCTAGTTTCATATCGCACGTGTTTGCAGGAGCAAACTGTGGCCCAAATCGATTCCTGCTGCTTTCTAGCGGCATTACGACCGTCTTTATGTTTTCCCAGGTTTATTTATTTGCTTGTTCCACCCCATATTTCCACCTTTCCCGTCTATTTTTGGGTATTTACCAGTATACGAGGTGTGTTCAGAAAATAACGGGAATTGTTAAATTTTGCGGGTTCGGAGGGTCCGGTTGTCATAAAAAAAAATTTATTATGTTTGTATACATGCCCCCGAAGTATGATAAAAACTTTAGCTGTTTTCATTGTTTACTTTATCTGTGGCAGCCGCTAAGGTTAGACGCGTTTTATCAGCTTGGCGATTTTTCGTTCGTGAAAAGAAATGGATCAAAGAATTTGTATCCAATTTTGCTTAAAAAATGAAATGTTAACAAAGGCCTATAGTGAGTCTGCTATAAGTAAAACAAGAGTTTACAAGTGGTATAAGAGTTTCCAAGATGGCCGTGAAGACGTTAAAGATGACGAACGCCCCGAACGCACAAGCACATTAACAACCGATAAAAACATGGGAAAAGTGGAAGAAATGGTTATAAACCATCAGAGAAGTCGCTGATGATGTTGGTATATCGATTGCCTCATCCCTTGAAATTTTTTCGAATGTTTTGGGTATGAAACGCGTGGCAGCAAAATTTGTTCTAAAATTGTTAAATTTTGAACAAAATTTTTGGCCAAAAACAATACTGTAATGATGCCCCAGCCTCCATATTCGCCAGACATGCCTCTGTCTGACTTTTTCCTATTTCCAAAAATAAAGAGAACCTTAAAGGGCCGTCGTTTTGCAAGCATAGATGACATTAAAAGCGCATCGCTGAAAGAACTAAAGGCTATCCCAAAGATCGAGTTTTAGAAGTGTTTCGAGTATTTGAAGAAGAGCTGGCACATGTGCATAATATCCAATGGGGACTATTTTGAAGGCAACAACATTAATGTAGACGAATAAATAAATATTTGTTTCAAAAAACGAAAATTCCCGATATTTTCTGAACACACCTCGTACATATTCTTTAGACTTTCAAAGGGACAGAAATAGCGAGCGCTACGCTTTCATCAAGATCTTATAGTGAATAATAGATGGTGTTTTCAGTGGGTACATGCATGAGATAATTTTATTTTTTAACGTAGCTTTTTTTTTTTTTATTGTGGATATTTAGTACGTTATTTAAAAGGTTTCTGTACAAGTTATAAACAGTAAAAAAATTTGCCCGTGTAAATTTTTTAGTGTAGGGGTAAAAATATTAGAGAACTTTGATTTGTAAGGGTAAAAATATAAGAGGTAGCATTTAGTGCTTATTAACTTTATTAAACACATTTAAAGAATATGAACATTATTCATTGGTATATTCACACTATTTTTTATTAAAATAAATCAAAAGTGTAGAAAAACTTAATGGCTAGTGTTTATTACCCCTTAATGTGCTAAATAGTGACAAAATGTACACTACAGTGCATGCCAATTTCTTTATCTGTTTTGATACTAAGAGCTCTTTTTTCTTTACACTACTAATGCACATTGTATCACAATTAAAGTTAAATTACACCAATAGTGGCAAAATAGACTGAAAAAACTGGTAATAACCGATATGCGTTTGGTTGGTACCTATTTACCTACGCAGTGTTATTGATGTTCAGTTTGATTTTAATTACGGTGAAACCATAAGGGGACAGTCTTATTTTTTGGTAAGTATTATACTTCCTTTTTCTTTAAGCCTTAATACTAAATAAATACCAATATGTTAAAAGGATGTCCATACCCGACCTATATTATATATCAATAATTTACGGTCGGGTACTTGTAACATTAATAATATAAATACTTACTTTTTATTTTCAAGCGTAATGGTTGTTATATTAACCTATACCTACATTTTTATTAATATTATGGAAAATTTGTACACGTGTGGTAAATCCCCGACATACAGCCGCCTGACGTCTCTCTTCCAACGGGATCACCCATTTTTTACAACAGAAAAATGGAATACTGATGAATTCTCAAGATAATTTATTGCTTACAAGTTGACAGCCAGTAGAACATTGCATTGATCTAAAACTTTTACGTTTTAAGGAACCATTTTGCTTAAGCCAGCCATACGACTCAAATATAAAATTGTATTTTAAAAGGCACCGATTTTGATAATTGTCATAGATTTTTGTTCCAAATAAATGTTTCTCTTTATTTACCTTTTCGTTTTATTAACTACCGCCAATAGGTTTTACTCAAATAATAGTGTTAATTTACACTAGAAGTTTACCCTAAAAGATTAAAAATACCTTTCTAAAATTAGAACTTTTCCAAAGTAGTGTTAATTTACGCTGAACAAAAGTGGGATTTTACCCAGGAAGTGTAGAAGTACACGATTTTAGGTAAATTAACACTTTTTAATACAGTGTAAAATTACTTTATCCTCAGTGCTATAGTGTTAAATCATACTTAATTACTTGGGGAAAATTACACTACAAATTAACTCTAATTGTAGTGTTATAAAACAACACTATTTAGTGTGGACCTGTGTGAACTCTAATTAGTGTTGCTTAGGGTTGATTTTTTTTTACTGTGTATCTAAATTAATAATTTAGTTTAATTTTCATTTGTATTAAGGGAATGAAAATTTGTTTTTATTACGCCATTAAACAGGTGTCGGATTGCGGTAAATCTAACACCTTGTAAAATTACATGGCGATTACAACAAGGGTTGATCCAGGAGAGTGGGAAAGTTTTGTTCGTGGCAGTTATTGAATGTAATGACGTGCATATCGTGTTAACGACATCGCAGTAGGTATAGAAATGGAACGTCTAAAGTTCCACCCCACAGTATTTTATGTGGTGCATTATCCAACTCTGCAGGTTTATAAATTCCAAAATGAAATGTTTTAAGATTCAGGTTAAGAATCTTATAACACAGTGCAACAGCAAAAAAAATGATGGTTTTCGTTTCTCCTATCCAAAGAATGCCTTTTGCGTTTACAGAATGTTTAGATTGATTCAGGTTTTTTTTAAATATCGATTTTAATTTTATTAATTTTGGAACCCGAAAGAACGTTATTTATTAATTTAAACCAATTAACTGTTGTCGTAACAATAAATTAAAAAGAAATAATAAAAATAACACAAAAATAAAAAATGGGGGTAAACATGTCACTAAAAGTACATTTGCTCCATGCACATCTTGACCTGTTCGAAAATCAGCTGTCCACCGAATCATGATTCTGCAGAAGAGCATCAAACAATAATGGAAATGGAAAATCGTTATACAGGAAAGAGGTTTAATTCGATGTTGGCAGATTTTTGTTGGTCTATGGCAATGGAAATTTTGGCACAAAATTATAAATAAAATTTGTTATATCTTTTATGTTGATTCATTCTATTTGTTAAAAAGAATATGTTTTCAATAATTAATATAATAATAATAATAATAATTACCATAATTATTATTATGGTAGAAGCGAAAGAACTAAGAAATTGCACTACAACATATTAAATCCAGAAGAAGGTTCCATTTTAAAAAAAAATTGCATTTTATTGTTCTCATTATTTTTTTATTTAATTATTTTTATCTTTATTTAATTGTTATTACTTTATAAAACAATATACAAAACCAATAATTATCTTTTATGTACTAATTAGGTATTATTTTGCGATATTTCGGGATCCAGAATTACTAAAACTTGAAATTGATATTAAAAAAATAACCAGAATCAATCTAAACATTCTGTAAACGCTATAATTCATGATTTTGATGGTAGAAACCGAAAATACTTTCAGAACCCCATCATCTTAATTTTTTTTCGAAAATGTTGCACAGTGTAATTATTTTAATATTTTTATAATTTAATATTTTAATATTTTAATATTTTAATATTTTAATATTTTAATATTTTAATATTTTACTATTTTACTATTTTAATATTTTAATATTTTACTATTTTAATATTTTAATATATTAATATTTTAATATTTTACTATTTTACTATATTAATATTTTAATATTTTACTATTTTACTATTTTAATATTTTAATATTTTACTATTTTAATATTTTACTATTTTAATATTTTAATATTTTAATATTTTAATATTTTAATATTTTAATATTTTAATATTTTAATATTTTAATATTTTAATATTTTAATATTTTAATATTTTAATATTTTAATATTTTAATATTTTAATATTTTAATATTTTAATATTTTAATATTTTAATATTTTAATATTTTAATATTTTAATATTTTAATATTTTAATATTTTAATATTTTAATATTTTAATATTTTAATATTTTAATATTTTAATATTTTAATATTTTAATATTTTAATATTTTAATATTTTAATATTTTAATATTTTAATATTTTAATATTTTAATATTTTAATATTTTAATAATTGTATGAATTTGTTCAACAAATTGGTGCTTAAAAGGCGACAGAAAAAATTTGTGGTAAATTGTAGCAAATAATTGCAGTAAACTTATTATATTAAAAACTTACATATTATTTGACATTTGAACATATTCTAATCTAATCGGCTCATATAATTTGTGTAAGTAAAGGAGTATTTTAGAGACTTTTTATAATATTTTGTGGTGAAATTGCACAAATTGTGGCATATAATAAGACAACATTCTTTAATAATAATTTCTCCAATTTATTTTAAAATTTTAATAATTTTTGGGATGCGAGGGTTGTAAAAAGAAAAATGAAACTAAATTATTAATTTAGATACCTATGTATTCAGCGACTTATACAAAAAATATGGAAAATAGAATACCTAAACTTAATATAAACTGACACTGACAACATAAAATAAACATAACAAAACATAAACTACAAACTGAAAAATAAAATTCGAATAGCTAATTCTAATAACATTGAGATATAATTCAACATGCAATAGCATATTATTTTAATACATTTTATTTCTTTTTTGGTGTTTTAACAGAGGTACAATAAAAAATATCGTTTAGTTCGTTCTGTCTGCCGAAACAATAACATTTTAAAAACAAAACAACCCTGTGTTGTGTCTGCAAAGCAAAGCAAATTAACAAACACGTAGGTATTTAATTAAAATAAAACGCGGAACTTTCGAATGTGCAAAGTTCCATACATATTTAACGGGTACGTTTGTTCGGATCGAGTCGTCTTTCTGCTCTTTACCGTAATTAAAGAGTCCCTTCACTATTAACGAGAGCTGTTCAGCTCGCAAAACGAACCGCATCCAGTGCCGACTTGTTAAACGAACTCCGCAACTCCTATATCCACACTTGACTACAGTTTAGCTAGGCAAAAAACAAGATGAATATTGCACAAAGGAAAATGTATGTCGTTAGAAGTTTACTGATCAAACTATATAGATAAACATGCATACAAACCAAACGTCAAAGTAATGAAGAGCAAGTTTAATTTTTACAATTTCCCTTTTTGTCCTGATATTTACAATTTTGTATACATGGATTAGACTGTGCATGTAACATTTTCGGAAAAAAATTAAAATGATGGAGTTCTGAAAGTATTTTCGGTTTCTACAATCAAAATCATAAATTATAGCGTTTACAGAATGTTTAGATTGATTCTGTTTTTTTTAATAATATTAATTTAAAGTTTTAGTAATTCTGGATCCTGAAATATCGTAAAATAATAAATAATTAGTACATAATAGTATATTATGTATCAAGTTTGATAAACGCCAATTTATACACGAATTTAATTTAGGCACGAGCGAGCTTGCGAGCGAGTTCTTAAATTAATGAGTGTATAGAAAAGTTTATAAACGAGGTGCATGCTATACTTTTTCTACGACAAATACTTATTATTATCTTAAAATGATTTAAATCAAAAATTTGTATAGAGCGCCATCTATGAAACAACAGGGGAAACTGTCAAGTGTCACATTTGTACATTTTATAAACACAATTATAAAGGTTATAAATCGAAATGTATATCTTGAAAATTGACAGTTTTTCACAGTGAAAGTAAAGGAAATGTTTTATGAGGACTTTACAGTAGAGTCCGTGCCCGAATTTAAGTTATAGTTTACTGCCGGCGAAATTAAAAGGTCAGTACAATGTTCATATAAACTTTTCAAATATTGGCGTTGAGAAACTATTTAATATTTTTGTATTTTTGTATTGAGATAATAAAATAATTTTCACATTTAGTATTATTTTACAAGAAAGGCACTTTATTTTAACGATTGTATGACTAAAAACCTGTTGCTAACTTCAGCCCGTGACTAAAGCGCCGTAAAGCCACAACTTGTCAATGTGTATTTAAAAGGTCACTTAGGGTCATGGAAACATGTACGATAAAGGGCGTTTTAAAGGTGGGAGTAGAAAAAAGATAATTATTGGTTTTGTATATTGTTTTATAAAGTAATAACAATCAAATAAAGAAAAAAATAATTAAATAAAAAAATAATGAGAACAATAAAATGCAATTTAAAAAAAATGGAACCTTCTTCTGGATTTAATATGTTGTAGTGCAATTTCTTAGTTCTTTCGCTTCTACCATAATAATACTTATTATTATTTTATTTTATTATTATTATATTAATTATTAAAAACATACTCTTTTTAACAAATAGAATGAATCAACATAAAAGATATAACAAATTTTATTTATAATTTTATGCCAAAATTTCCATTGCCAAAAAAAAAACCAACAAAAATCTGCCAACATCGAATCAAACCTCTTTCCTCTATAACGATTTTCCATTTCCATTATAGTTTGATGCTTTTCTGATTCGGTGGACAGCTGATTTTCGAACAGGTCAAGATATGCATGGAGCAAATGTACTTTTAGTGACATGTTTACCCCCATTTTTAATTTTTGTTTTATTTTTTATTATTTTTTTTTTAATTTATTGTTACGACAACAATTTTCTACCAGTTAATTGGTTTAAATTAAGAAATAACGGTTTTTCGGGTTCCAAAATTAATAAAACTTAAAATCGATATTAAAAAAAAACCTGAATCAATCTAAACATTCTGTAAACGCAAAAAGGCATTCTTTGAATAGGAGAAACAAAAACCACTTTTCATTTTTTTGCTGTTGCACTGTGTTATCTATAGATAACACTAACAGAAAATGCGATTTTTACTATGATTAGAATGCTGATCAATTAAAACATTACCGAGCCAGCTTCAACATAAAGCATTTCTTTATTATATGTTACAAAAAGTCCAATTTCGAACAAACCAAGCCAAAATAAATTGGCATGTGACTCGCACGTGTGAGGCGTTGGCTGAATTTTAATCAACTTTTGCAAACCCAATTAAAGAACTTTCTGTAAACGAAATAAGTAAAAAACACTATTGTCCACAAATTTTGTTTTAACAGAACGGTATTGTTTATTATACAATGTAGAGTCCACTATCTAGACTATCTAAAAATAAATTAGTCAAAAATTACAAAAAATGTCATAGCAAAAATAAGCCACTAATAATTCCCGTCAACAGCAATTTGTATCCTGGACATTTAGCAGTCAATTCCTATGTAAAATGCCTGCCAAATCCGAAAATGTCAATGCACTTTCATAGTTTTTAAGAATTTAAGAATAAAAACAATGTAAATACAATGTAGAGTCCACTATCTAGACTATCTAAAAATAAATTAGTCAAAAATTACAAAAAATGTCATAGCAAAAATCAGCCACTAATAATTCCCGTCAACAGCAATTTGTATCCTGGACATTTAGCAGTCAATTCCTATGTAAAATGCCCGCCAAATCCGAAAATGTCAATGCACTTTCATAGTTTTTAAGAATTTAAGAATAAAAACATGTTTAGGAAGTTTTTACGCACCACAATATAGAAATAATAAAACTCAGTTTTGTAAATTCACTACACGATTCATTATCATTACAACTCAATTTGGGAAAATTACAAAACGTTTGTTGAAATTCACTAAGCATTTATTAAAAATTTGTTCAGTAACATTACTACACAGGTATTGTAATTTTGCTAAAAAAATACTAAATATGTTTGGTAATTTTAAAATGGTGTATTGTTTAGTTTAAAAAAATTACAAAATATATTTTATAATTTTACTGAACTGACAATACAAATATTGTTATTTTATACAACAAATTACACTAAAAATATTTAGTAATTTACGAATAATGGTATTGTAATTATACTACGAAAAAAAACCTGCAATTTCCTTAGTTTCTTCAAGAAACTTTTTTGACCCATTACTGTTAAGAGTTTTTAATACCGACAGACAGCTAGACAGATATACCTATTTTGGGTCTTATTAATGTGGGGCAATTTGGTGTATTGGAACACATCAAAAACGAATGAGCTTATATACTGTCCACCTAAGTCAACCGAGGCGAGATGTAAGAACATCACGTGATTGCCGCAAACGGTACATACTATGCATTTTACATAACATTATAGCAAATCAAATTACAGACAACGTTTGTAAATCTGAGATGCTTTTTATAAGAAACTGTCAAACTGTTTAGTAAAATTACAATGCGTGTAGGATTTTTACATAAAGATTGTAAAATTACAACTTATCTTAGTAGATTTTCCAACATGTCTTGGAAAATTACTCAAATTGTATTATAATTTCGTATTGGTAAACACTGATTTGTAATTTTACTCATACTTTGTTTTGCAAAACAATTGTAATTTTACAAAAAATTTTAACAGTGCACATGATTATAATGATATATATATCATTATAATTATGTATTTTACACAACTTCTGTTTGCATTTTTACTATATATAGTAAAAATGCAAACAGAAGTTGTGTAAAATACATAATGATTTGTATATTTCCAACACTTATTGTAATTCAAATAGTAAATTTTGGTCAGTAATTTTATTGATTAATAATTAAATTCCGAATATGTAAAGAAATTTTACAAAATTTCAAATTCAATTCTAACAAAATGTAATATTACAACAAATGCGTATTTAAATTGCAATCCAATACAACATTTTGTAATTTTACAATGCAACTGCTTAGTAAAAATGTAGTAATTTTACAAACATTTTTAACAGTGTAGCTGACGATTTTTAATTTTGAAAAATTGGAGTTTTTTAGCTTGTTTTATTATATGTAATAATGGTTTAAAACAATGAATATTAAATAGCAACTTTTCCTGCGAATAAACCAAACGTAAAAAAATCCTCTGTTCAATCAACTCTAATGGGGTGCTTTTATTTCACACATCAGAACGAATGATATTTTGTAGCCTGTATAAGCACATAACTCTACATTACGAGCCAAACTTGTTGATTTTGATGGTGCATTAGCCTTTATGACCCATACAGAAATGGCCAAATCATCGGAACTATAGATATATACGACCGAATGTAGGAAAACATTTATGATATGAATAGGAGGTCAATGGTTACATGCACTTAACGATATAACTGCTATAATTAATTAAAATAAAGAGTAAAAATGGTATTTTCACTGCTAGCCCTTTCATAATTTTTCATTGAATTGAATTATGGTTGAACTAATAGTCACCTTAAAGTCAAATCATTAGATGACGCTGTATACAATTATAACTAAGGATGGGCTATTTAGGTACTAAAAACTGAAAAATAGGTAACTAAAAAGGTACTAAAAAAGCATTTTAGGTAAAAAAAACATTAAAAGTTCAAGTTTCGTTTATTTTTATAAAATAAGTAACAAATAATATTTTTTTTTATTAACTGACCAATAGTTAAAGCTATAAGGAACTGAACATATAACAGGGAATACCTGATATAAATTTACCAAATTTACTACTATAGTAACAAATGATAAAGTAACATAAAATTTTACATAACTTAAAGCAAGAAGGAACTAAAAAATATGGAATACCTAATATTTACCCACTATGTAACTTTACTACTTGAGTAACAAATAAGAATCTTTTCTATATTTTGAGACGAAATTTTCCCCCGAATTTTCTGCTATTTGGCCGAATTTTTCAGATTTTCTTGCGTTCTGCACATGTTTAATTGACTTTTCATGTTGATATATATGTGATTTTTGCTCAAAAGATAGCTAAAATGTAAATAAATTAAAGAAAGATGTTTAAACGTAACCTCAAAGTCCTTACAATTTTACAGCAAACTCTACAAAATAAGTTTTTTCCGTCAATAGAAGAACTCTACAAAATAGGTTTTTTCCGTCAATAGAAAATATCTTATTCTTCCCCTCTATCCAACTGCTGAGTTTATTTAGAGAATTTTCTTTGGTTTTGGGCATTTTTTATAATTTTGTTTAGCCGCGTACCCAAACACAGAACATACCCACAATAAAGTATTTCTATGCAATAAACTGTGTTTCACTGAGTGGCACTCACTACACAGAAGTTCTATGACAGAACATAAGCTCACCACAAAGAAGGTAACTGCAAAGAAAGTTACTGTTACAGTCTGTGACCATAAGAAAAAATTCAACGCCTTGGATAAAAAAACAAAAAAAAAAATAAAAAAAAATAAAATACGTAAAAATAGGTAACAAATAGGTGAAAATAAACTGACAAACTAAAAAATATGTAACAAAAGTATAAAAGTTTAAAGCAAAAACCTCCAAAAAAGGTAAAAAAGGCGAAAACAAGTTAAAAAAATGTGACAAAAGTATAAAAAAGGTAGTTTAAAGCAAAAACCTCCAAAAAAGGTAAAAAAGGTGAAAACAAGTTAGGTTCATATAAAAGAAAATCTTTTAAAACACATTTTGGCATTATTGGTTTTCAAATAGTTATATCGGTTGAAAAAAAGGTAAAATAACTAAAATCCCATCCCTAATTATAACTATCTCAATCGGTAACAATATACAACTACTTTATTTTAGGTCCAATATATATAGGACAAAAAAGTTCGCACGTTACTTTGGTGGTAAAATTTTTCTTTTTTTTGTTAAGACCATGGCTGTGTTTAAATTACAATAAAAAGTATTATTATAAAAGGCCGTCAAAAACTATAAAAGTTAAGCAGTTTTTAAGATATAGTCAATTCCATATTATAAGTAAAATTGATTATATTTCAAAAACTGTTCTACTTTTATAACTTTTGACGACATTTTCGAATTCAGCGAATAATATTTCATAGGAATTGACTGCTAAATGTCCTGGATACAAATTGCTGTTGACGAGAATTATTAGTGGCCGCTTTATCGCTATGACATTTTTGACTAATTCATTTTTAGAGAGTAAGTAATACAGTGATTTCTTCGTCACAGGAAATCTTACAGAATAACAGTGATTTAAATACAGTGCATGATAGAAAACATAAAAAACTAATGGCAACAAAGTTAATAAATTCGGAAAATACTTTTAACATACCACTCGAAAAAATATTAGATATATATAAATCATCCTGTTCTGGCCTAAACATTATAAATGCTTCACAAACTGGAGATACCACACTTAACCTTCCGTTAGTCGCGCGCAAAAACTTACGGGATTGGTCGCTCATGTATCTGGTAGATACATTGCCATTTTTGGATTTAAAAAAAATCAAAAAATTCCAAAACAACTTAATTATAAAACCATTGCTATAAAAAACAAAAAAAAATATCAAAAAGTTAAAAAATTAGATTAACCATGGTTATTTGCAAATATTTACCGGGGAACACAATTCTTACAAATATATTTAAAGTGTTCATTGTACCTTGCCTTTTTTGGATTAAATAAAAATATAATAAATTCAAAAACCATTTTATTTTATAACTAGTACTTTATAAAAATACAAAAAATATAAAAACTTAAAAAATATTTAAAAACATAAAAAATATTCATAAACAAAAATAAACAAAAATATTCAGAAATAAATAGAAAAACAAATTTAAAAAATATTCATAAACAAAAATAAAAAAATTTTCAGAAACAAATAGTATAACAAACTTAAAAAATATTCATAAACAAAAATAAACAAAAATATTCAGAAACAAATAGTATAACCAACTTAAAAAATATTCAGATTATCCGAATATTTACCGGGGAACACAATTCCTACAAATATTTTCACAGTGTTCAAGGCACAAAGATTTTAAACATTTTACACAAGAAAATTTAGTGAGACGGGATTTTTTTGTTAGTGAATAGCACGGAAAACATCTTTTTCTTTTTCTGGATATGTTTTCATTCTCAGGTATCACAGGGGCCAGGACATTTTCAGGTACGGCATCTGGTAAAACTTGTACATTTGTCACTTGTCGCCTTTGGATTTCTGGTTCTGTTAACTGCTTAGCCAGGAGATGTAAATACCTTTTTCTAGTTTTCATTTCATTTTGGTTTCCAACATAAATTATTTGGGAATTAATTCCACAAACATTCAATATAGAAAAAAACACCACCATCGGCCAGCGTTTTGTGTTCCGAGCAACGTTATAGCTTGAACACATTTTATCAACAGTGTCTACTCCGCCTTTAGTTTTGTTATAAAACGTTATTATTTCAGGTTTCTGTTGCTCACCTGTTGATAAATCTATGTTATTATCAAAATGCATACTTGATAATAAAATAACATTTTTTTTCGCTTTTGGTACATAAGAGACCAGAGTACAATCTTTCTGAAAACCAAAGACACTAGATGGAACACTTCGATATTTGATATCTTTCAATGCACAAGGTATCTGCGGCTTATTTTTTTTCAGCGTGCCAACAAGTGAGAGTTTTTTCTTCTTAAGATATTCTACTAAATCATAGTTTGTGAACCAGTTGTCAATCGTGATGTTGCGGCCAGAATTATGAATCGGAATAACAAGTCGTTTGACAACATCAACTGGTTTATTGCTTAAGGCACAAGGTCCTTCTGGTTGTTCTCCAGCATATATCTCCATATTGTAGGTAAAAGATAGTTTGGCATCTACAAGTGCAAAAATTTTTACACCATACTTGGCGGGCTTGGAAGGTATATACTGGCGAAATATACATCGTCCTCTAAATGCCTCTAGTTTCTCATCAATAGTAACGTTTTGACCCAAAGAGTATGACTTTTGGCAATTAGTTACAAATGCCTCAAAAATATTTCTAATTGGTGCCAAACGGTCGATTTTTTTTCTCTCAATCCTGGTTTCAATATTATCAAACCTTAGGCAGCGCATTATGAAACGGAATCTCCTTAAACTCATGGTCCTTCTAAATCTTTGTACACCATCCTCTGACCATAGCTCATCTAAACTTAAACGATTTGCGTGGTAAACGCCAGCTAAATATAGCAAGCCAATAAGTGCCTTAATTTCAACAATATCAGTTATTTTGGCATCTCTAGGTCGACTGAATTGTTCTTGAATGCTTTCAATGTATTTATGTGTACATTCGACAATCTCCTGTAGCATTGTATCATTAATTAATACGTTCCAAGATTCGTATATCCCATTTGCTTTTTTTGCTTCCCCTATTACCCCAGGTAGCTGCATAAGGATATTTTGGGATGACGTCCTTTTTCTTTGTGAAAGGGGAAGTTTTTGCCATTTCCACTCATTTACTACAATATTTCTTTTCTTTTGAGCAGCAATAAAATGTATTTCATTGTCTTCTTCATCTTCTTCATTTGCACTGGAATCACTTTGTTCGCTCTCAGAATTTTCTTCCTGCTCCTCAAAACAAACAGATGCGTCTGTATCACTATTTTCGTCTACTATATCCACTCTTTGATCTTCTTCATCACTATCCGCTTCTAACAATAGATTTCTTAGCTCTTCACAGTGTTCTTCATTATTTAAATCATACTTTGCACGTGTGGTTTTCATTTTATTGCCTTAAAGAAATATAAATTACATTAATGGTCGCATGTATCTCCCAGATACATATATTATTTTTTAACAGTAGCAAATTTAATTAAACTGCGTACTTTCACACAGCTAATAAACATATAATTTACCGTTGAAACTATAAAATTTAAAAAAAAAACATGTTTATAAAACTTACTGCAAGAGTCGCGTGTATCTGTGAGATACAAAACGTCAATATTTCCAAAACGCTATCCTGTTCAAAGCCGGTTGGTACACTGTTAGAACATGTCGCCTGAGCGAGGAAGGTACTGTGATGGTGGGAGTTATCGGCGTTTAAAGTAGCTGGTGGGGAGAAATACAAACTCCCCATGTATCTGTTAGATACACGCGACTAACGGAAGGTTAATGATATTTGCAACAAACTATTTCAAAAGTCAGACCAAGGAATTAGTAGTTACCTATAGAATCCAGAAAAGGGATGAGGAATCCGAGAAAGAAATATATGAATTATATGATATTTGCAAAAACGAAATAAAAAAAATTACCTAAAACAGAAATTTATCTTTAAAAAATATTTTACAATTTATGTTATTTGATGTAAAGTTGTTATATTTATGTGTCCAAATACTATATGAAATGACCAATTACTTTACTTTTTTGCAAGTTTTTATAGAACTAATATTAAAAATTCAAATTTTCTTATTTTTAAGTATACGTAAATAAAAAATAAGAAAAAAACTAAAATCTTTAAAACAACGGCATATATAAATTTTAAATAAATAATATTCCTTAAGGGTCCAATAACTATTTTCATAAAAAATGACTGAAAAGTAGTAGGCCATTTTATTGATATGTACTTGATCACTGTTTCTTCTGAAGTTAGGGGTTGTGGCAAGGGGCAGAAAGAAAAAATGACAGGCAAAGGGGAATGTCTATGATTTAACGTGGATAAATTTCCTGTTCGAGAATCAATTAAAAACCAATAAATCACCAGAGAAAATATCCACTCAAAGCCAACGTTTCCCTTTGCTCCATGGCACACTTCGTCAGACTGCAGATTACTTGTAAGTGCTTGTTCACAATGGACGTAACCATAAAAAAAACATAAGAAATACATAAAAAAAGTACATAAGGATACATAAGAAGCGTTCATAATGTGCATAGTACGTAATCTTTACGTTTATGTGACTCTTATGTAAAAATTATGGAGTACCGTAAAAATCACATAAAGTTCAAATAATTTAACTTTATGAAATATTTATGTAATTTTTTGGGAAAATTCGGTGACTTTTGGTTTGTTATGTTTTTATATTGGCAACTCTTGCGGTTCCTATAACCATTTGCTATGGAAAAGGTTGAGTCACCTGTAGACAAATACCTAAGATAAAGCCAAATTATTATTTTAGTTTTTTATTATAATAAAAGTAGGCACAAGACACCCAAAATAACAGAAATTCAAACATCCCGAAAAGACATTACTTGAACTATTCAAATCCATTTTAGACTAACTTCTTTTTTTTCTTTTTTTTACCATTCTATACCAAAATTAAAAAGCATTACCATTGCCATTATTATTGTTTAATATCAATTTAAAATTAAGCACATTTGGCTGAAGGACCTCGGTCATTGGCCATTTAATCTTATGTTGGAACCTTACATTGTATGTATTTACATAAGGATTAATAAATACGTTATTTAATTATTTTTAGTAGGTAAAGAACCTCAATGTAATGGCCAACCGTTGACGTGGTTTTCGTATGCTATGTTTAATCAATTTAGGGGACACTAGTTTTAGCAATTCCTCAAATAATGAGGCTGTCATTCTAGTATAAGTAAAAAACCATTCAGTGTCATGAAGTCGCATTTCAATAATTAGTCCTCGAAATCCTTTTTTCTCTATCTCTATTTATAGGACGAACCCACCAGCGTCTTGTTCGTTTTGGTTTTACCCTATCTTGGCGTTCTTGGCATCGTCGTCTTAGTAGTAACAATAATAACAATTCTTCAGTCTCACTCATTTTAAAAACACAATTCACAAATTTTAACTTAAATTAAATTAAAATGACATTAGTTTGACATGCTCAACATGTCAATTTTTATGGTCATTGTGAACGCTCTTTGGGGTTTATGTAAATTTTATGGTCATGATTTATGATTTCATTATGTATCTTTTATGGTTATGTCCATTGTGAATCCACACTAAGTGCTTGTTCACAATGGACGTAACCATAAAAAAACATAAGAAATACATAAGGATACATAAGAAGCGTTCACAATGTGCATAGTACGTAATCTTTACGTTTATGTGACTCTTATGTAAAAATTATGGAGTACCGTAAAAATCACATAAAGTTCAAATAATTTAACTTTATGAAATATTTATGTAATTTTTTGGGAAAATTCGGTGACTTTTAATTTGTTATGTTTTTATATTGGCAACTCTTGCGTTTATGTGACTCTTATGTAAAAATTATGGAGTACCGTAAAAATCACATAAAGTTCAAATAATTTAACTTTATGAAATATTTATGTAATTTTTTGGGAAAATTCGGTGACTTTTAATTTGTTATGTATTTATATTGGCAACTCTTGCGGTGCCTATATAGTAACCATTTGCTATGGAAAAGGTTGAGTCACCGGTAGACAAATACCTAAGATAAAGCCAAATTATTATTTTAGTTTTTTATTATAATAAAAGTAGGTACAAGACACCCAAAAGAACAGAAATTCAAACATCTCGAAAAGACATTACTTGAACTATTCAAATCCATTTTAGACTAACTTCATTTTTTTCTTTTTTTACCATTCTATACTAAAATTAAAAAGCATTACCATTGCCATTATTATTGTTTAATATCAAATTGATATTATCAATTTAAAATTAAATTGTTTAATATCAATTCAAAATTAAGCACATTGGCCATTTAATCTTATGTTGTAACCTTACATTGTGTGTATTTACATCCCAGACCGCAAAATCACATTCCCTGCACATGTCAGAAATATTCCCAGGAATATTCCAAGCGTCCCAGAATATTCCCAGGAATATTCCTGGCATAATCAAATGTCCGCTTTTTGGTTAATCCAGGCATCATAAAAAGAATATTCCATGTATCTGCCTGCAGAAGACTCAAGGATTGTTAGGGGAATATTCCTTGATATAATTTGGGGATTATTCCCAGCCCTTATTGCCTCTTATACCCAGGAACTTAACTTAAGTATAGCCATTATTGAGTTACTGAGTAGATCAGCCCCACTCTAATCATTGTTTGGCTGTGCCATCACAGACGCACATCTCCAACTGATATTATTAACCTATCGGTATATATAGTTATCAAGCGTGCGTAAGCAACGGTGAGAGGTATTGCAACTAAACTAATGAATATTCACTGGGAATATTCTTAGATGATGCTTGGATGCTTGTTTTAGAGGATCATTCTAGGAATATTCCCAATGAATATTCCTAGAATGAAGCGGATTATTCCTAGGCGATAGGGAATATTCCTGGAATATTTTCGAACCTTCATTGCAGTCTGGGATAAGGATTATAATCCATATACAATAATTATTGTATGTATTTACATAAGGATTATAATAAATAACGTATTTATTATAATAAATACGTTATTTATTTATTTAAAAGTAGGTAAACAACCTCAATGTAATGGCCAACCGTTGACTTGGACGCTCTGTTTAATCAATTTAGGGGACACTACTTTTATCAATTCCTCAAATAATAAGGCTGTCATTCTAGTATAAGTAAAAAACCATTCAGTGTCATGAAGTCGCATTTCAATAATTAGTCTTCGAAACCCTTTTTTTCTCTATCTCTATTTATAGGAAGAACCCACCAGCGTCTTGTTCGTTTTGGTTTTACCCTATCTTGGCGATCTTGGCATCGTCGTCTTAGTAGTAACAATAATAACAAATTCTTCAGTCTCACTCATTTTAAAAACACAATTCACAAATTTTAATTTAAATTAAATTAAAATGACATTAGTTTGACATGCACAACATGTCAATTTTTATGGTCATTGTGAACGCTCTTTGGGTTTTATGTAAATTTTATGGTTATGATTTATGATTTCATTATGTATCTTTTATGGTTATGTCCATTGTGAATCCACACTAAAGCTCGTCTCAAAGTAGGCAAATTGAATTTTCAAGACAGTAAACTATACACGGTGCTGTCCTGAGAAGTGATTTTTGGACTTTCTGTAAAACCTATTTTTTTTTATATTCTTGTTAATTAGGTCTTAACTAAAATTTTAAGAGCAAAATAAAAAAAATTTGACGGTTTGAATTGTTTTAATTGGCTGTTTATTAAAAATATTATGCACTCTTTCAATTATCCAATTAAAACTAGCGATTTAATTTAAATATTTAATAGTTGCATAACTAAAAAAAAGGTTTTTACAATTTTTTTTTATATATTTTACTGTTTTGTTGCAATAAACGTTCAAACTTTTAATCTATAGATTAAAGGTTATAACCTTTGACGTAGGTATACATTTATGTTCCCTTAATTTATATATCCGTAAAGGTTGCCAGGAAACTTAGATCTATTAAAAATTTATTTGACGTTTGAATTTTCATTTTCAGTATACGTATTCTATAATTTTTGTTTAGTTTTTTAAAGTGTTTTTTATAAACAAAAATGAAAAATTGTAGTAAAAGTTACGAAGAAATTCATGAAATTTAACTAAGGACCGGTTTATTCATCTTTAGTAAAGTTTATCGGGCCGATAACTTTCATGTCTTGGCAATATCTAGTATCCAAAGAAATTATTCGTCAAATAAATCAAAAATGAATAAATCGACCCTAAATAAAATGTGGCACCCTTAGAATTATTGTTTAATAAATGTATACTATACATTTAACCTTAAATTAAAACTTTAAACGTGTATTACAACAAAACAGTAAAAGATATAAAAAATGTATTGACCTTTATTTAAGGAAATTAACTAATCTTTAATCTGATTTAAAAAGTTATTATAATATTTAAATAAAATCGCAAGTTTTAATTGGAGAATTGAAAGTGTGCATACATATTTTTAATAAGCATCCAATTAAAACAAAATTAACCGTCAATTTTTTTTTATTTTGCTCTTGAAATTTTAGTAATGACCTAATTAACAAGAATATAAAAAAAATTAGGTTTCACAGAAAGTCCAAAAATCACCTCTCAGAACAGCACCGTGTATAGTGGCTAAATAAACTTGTTTTTCGATCTAAAATCAAATAATATTTTTAGTGACGCAGTTGATTTTTAAAACATTTCCTTATTTTCGTACAAAAAAGCTGTCCTTATCAGATCCGAAAGGTCCAGTGACCTGAGGCGTTAGAAGTAACATTTTTTCCCTTCTTGATTTTATTTACACAGGACATGGGTTTTTAAAATCAATATCTACCGACCTTTCAAATAAAATTGATTTTGGGGGCGTCATAAACGAATGCATAACAAAATAAAAGGTTGCAGGGGCAAACAATTTTTGGATTTGGTTTAATAATTGTATGAATTTGTTCAACAAATTGGTGCTAAAAAGGTGACAGGAACAATTTTTGCTAAATCGTAGCAAATAATTGTAGTTAACTTATTATATTAAAAACTTACATAATTTATTTGACATTTGAACATATTTTAATATAATCGGCTCATATAATTTGTGTAAGTAAATGAGTATTTTAGAGACTTTTTTAATATAATATTTTGTGGTGAAATTGCACAAATTGTGGCACATAATAACACAACATTGTTTTATAATAATTTTTCCAATTTGTTTAAAAAATTTAATAATTTTTGGGATGCGAGGGCGGTAAAAAGGAAAATGAAACTAAATTATTATTTTAGCTACCTATGTATTCAGCGACTTATGGGTCATTTTCAAGAAACATCCGCTTTCAGGAAAATGAAGATCAAAATATTTTTTTGCTTAAATTGACTTTTGGTTGGATTTTTATAAATGTTTAGAGTTTTGTCTACTTACATTTAAGACAGGCAGTGCACTTTTTAATTTTTTTTTACGTTTTCTTCAGAAAAATGTGTTTAGCTAGCTTTGTATATCTTCACTGTGTTCCCAATTTGAAATCCAAAATTTAATTCAATAAAAAAAGTTGTTATAAAAATAATTTGAAATAAAATGTACTTAGTTCACAAACTTTTGACTCCAATTTTTTATTAAAAATTGTATCTATGCTTTTTTTTAAATATGTATGTTCGTTCAGTTACTTTTTAAAAGAAACCATTCAGATTCTTTGTTAAAAAAAACAATACCATTAATATTTTCTTTTAGTCACTGTATTAGTGAATTAAACTCTAATTTATAAACACGTATTACCAAATAATAGTGTATAAAAATCATTTTAAGTATTTTTTTTAACAAAAACTAAAAAAGTAACGAAATAGACATTGGTATCACAACGGACAGGGGTACACAAAGGACTTAATCAGATAACGTAAAAAAGAAACTATATAGGGTGGTACGATTTTAAAGTAATTCATAAACAAAATCCCTTGTAGTGGTGCTCACTTGCAGAATAACAACTTAGATTTCTAAATTGTAGACACCCTTTTTCTTTGACTATAAGCTGGTGAAGGTCCCTTTTAGTACTTTTATATTGCGTGGAATTTTTCCTTGGATGTAATCTATATCATGAGTTGTAATTACAAATAATTTTAAATTGGTTAATCATAAACTACTTTTAATAAAAGCGACGGTAAATATCCACTTTGTTGTCGAAAAATTCTATTGCGTTACCCTAAATTACATTGCGTTACCATAAGGTAACATAGTGGACTCGGTAACGCAGTGGACAAAGTTTTGTAAAATCACGGTTATGCATATTTAAAAAATAATAATAAGACATTATAGTCATTAATTACTCCCAATGAGCTTTAGTGCCCTAAAATAAACATAAACATGAAAAATAGTATTTTTTCTTACCTTATTTTTATTATTTTTTGAGTAACTTAGCGGACAAACAATTATTACATTCGCGTTACCCGCACCTGTTTCAACCGATATCTTCTTCCTGATTGAATAAATAAATTCAGCTAGGTAATTTGTACGTCCGAACATCATTTGTTTATCACGTGAGTGCCAAAAAAGTTGCCATATATATGTTTTTTTTTTAATATTCTATCGGTAACGCGACGGACGTAACGCAACGGAAAAAATGTCTGGGACATTAGTCAAATTTAAAAAAAGCATATTAAAATTAATTATTTTATATATTATTGTTTACTGTATTAACTAAGGATGTTATAGATTGCTATAAAGCAACACAAAGTTCTGGTTATTTAATATTAAAAAAAAACATGTATGTAAGTTTTATAAAACGCTAACGGGACATGCGAAAATGTGTGTTTCACAAGTTTCAAAATTAAAAAAAAATTATTCTGAAATAACTAAACAAAAATTTTCTGAAAGAGTTTACTAAGGGCTTGTTAGGCTTTCACTTGGTTTTTAAATCAATAAGATCCGATAATTTTTAACAAAGTTATTGGAATTCAAACTTACGGACAGCGGAAGGCGGGTGTTTTTTGAAAACGACCCATTTGTTTAAAATTACCATATAAGGTACTTTTGTAAAAAAAGATACTGGAAAACCCACAAGAGATATCTATATTAGTATTAAACGAATTCTTAATAAAATTCCAATAAAAAGTGGATGTGTTAACATGAAAGAGAAGTCCCCACATAAAGTAAAACTGCTGATTGATACTGGTTAGGGATGAAAAGAAGGAATCCGCCAGGGATGATAAGACCCCGGATATGACGTCGAACTATATCCCAAGTCCGCTTCCTGTTCGGGACAACGGTCCTGAGTAGCCGGTCCAGACAAATCAGCTCGGCCATCGGACCGTGAGATAATTGAACTTGCCCTCGAACGGCTCCCTATTTTCGCTTTCGCGTTTTTCATTTCAATGCAAATTTGTACGGGGTTGCGATCTCGAGTTTAGATAAACATATTTATTCGGCATTATCTCTTCATCCGCATTTTAATGCTGCATCGGGATGATGAGTGCAATGGTACGAGCCGAAATCTCCATCGAGATGAGTGTATGTATTTAAATTGTTGATTATAATATAAATTTTCATTTAATAGCCCACCTTTTGGGGGGACCAAAAAAGATGTGTATCTAAATTTTTTATCCATGGAAATTGGTTTTTGATGTGGTTGAATTCGTCTCAAAAACACAAGTTGAACTGTGCAAATATTTATAAAAGATGTAGGTAATTACTGATCGAGACATTTTTTTCATAAATTGCTGTTTTAGGTAATTTTCTCGGATTCCTTATCTCGTTTCTGGATTCTGGAGGTAACCACTAATTTCCTGGTCTGACTTTTGAAATAGTTTGTTGCAAATATCATTAAGTGTGGTATCTCTAGTTTGTAAAGCATTTATAATGTTTAGGCCGGAACAGGATGATTTATATATATCTGGTATTTTCCGAATTTATTAATTTTGTTGCCATTAGTTTTTTATGTTCTCTATCATGCACTGTATTTAAATCACTGTTATTCTGCCAGATGTCCTCCTAGAAATTTACATTTCTTACCAACCAGTAATTGGACACTGGCCATTTTACTGTTCGTTTTAGAATTAAAATTAAAACGCATTAAAGTGACAATGTTTAAACCATGAGGAACATATTTATACCACACACTGATCTGTACCCTTTTTAGAAATATTTTTTATTGTAATTTAAACTCTTAACAAAAAAACAAAAATCTTACCACCAAAGTAACGTGCGAACTTTTTTGTCCTATATTGGACCCAAAATAAAGTAGTTCTTTATTATTACCGACTTAAATATTTATAATTGTTTACAGCATCATCTAATGATTTGACTTTAAGGTAACTATTTATAAATAAAACTTTTGTTTTTACAGTATTAATGTTAATTGTCCAATAACTAAAAAGTGTTTGATGTTTTTTGTTTATATAAAAATATAGTTTGTTAAATTAAAAGTTTTGTTTTTGTTTTTTGTATTTTTTTTTAACTTTTTCAAATTTTTCGCTAACTGTGCATTTTACGGTAAATGATTAAAAATAATTTATAATAACCTTTATCCTACCAAAAGTACGCCACTGATCGACTAGAAATCTGTCAAAAAATTGCCAAATTTTGTTTTAATTTAGCTTAATTACAAAAATGACAAAATCAACAATACAAATTGTTAATTTGGCGTTTTTATTAATTCTTTATTATGTCATTTTTTTAATGAAGGAAATATAAACAAAATTTTTATAACGAATAAAGTGGATTTTTTCCAAATTTTAGGTTATGTGCTCAAATTGTAAAAATCTTAACTAAGGGAAGTGCTTTTGGACTTATTTACACAAATTGAATGTTTAAAGTTTAACCTGTGAACTTTTCCTTAGTAAACAGAAAGAAAAATCTAATAAATAAATTAATTTTGTGGTTATGGATTTTTTAAACTTTTTTTTTTATTTAATTTTTGCAAAAAAACGTTTGGTAACAATTTCGACATATTCGCTAAAAACTAAAAAAATATTTTTGCATAAATAAAAATAGTCAGATGGGTGCAAATGTGAATTTAACATTTTTAAATATGCCCCTATAGATTTATGAAAAATACAGACAGTGCCTCTGCACTCTGACTGGACTTTATTGTAACTAATTGCAGAAAGGGCAAGAATCAACTCGATTGTTTCCAAAAACTTATTTAACCAAGATAGGAAATAATGCCGAATCACGCCAGCTGGGGTAAATTCCAATCCCAAATAATTTCTTCTGACAATGTGTTTCCCCTTTAATCAAATAAAATTCCCATTCTTTGAAAATGACATATAAAGAAAATACCTTATAACGCTCGCACAGTACCTGCATGGGCACTATTAAAAGATATCCTTATATATATTTATATATATATATAAAAGTTATTTATTATTATATATTATATATATATAGGTTTTAAAGGGTACCTACCAGTACATTTATAAATCTACGTTATAAACTTAAGGGGCATTTTTAGTAATTAAAGTTGGGCTTTTACTGCATATACACGTTACATGCTAATCAAAAGGGAAATGTAAAATTTTCTGGATTAAGTAAGTAATTTCTTCCACTGTGTAAGTAATCATGCGTTTGGGGGAGTGAATCATTGGGGTAGATTTATCCCATTCCTGACGGAGTTTAGATCACTGTCAACCTTCATTTTGATCACCTTCGAATGAAGTAGTTCGCTAGCAGGGGGCAATTGTATTAATGAACACTGCGGTTCTTTTATTAGATTAATGGTAGTTTATTATTTAAGAATAAATGAAGATATTGGTTCAAGGAGAATGAACTAACAATAAAAAAAGTAAATTACTTGTGCACTAAAAAAACTAAAGTAGCCAACTCTCTTGATAAACAATTATTAGCGGCAAGAAACAATATTTTTTTTGCATAAAAGAGTATTTATTGCTTAAAGAAAAAAGTTCTTAGTGAAAGATAGGGCAGGCCGTTTTAACATTTATCAAATAATTTTTTATTTTAAAATTTTATTGGTTTAAAATTTTCCTAACTAAAAATTTTAGGTTTACATTTTTAAATTTAAAATCTTTTCAACTATCATGTAATGAAAGACAGATCATTTTTTAATAAAAATAATTTCCCAAGTATACTTTATTTGGGTGGCATTTTGTAAACTTAAATAAATATTTTATAAAATTAATTAATTAATTAATTAATTTGGTAAAGTTAAATTTTGTAGTATTTAAAAATAGTATCAGCCATTTAAAATAAAAACACATATAAAACATTTTCTACCAAATCAGTTTAAAAAGTTAAATTTTTTAAACTCAAAACTATTGATAATCAAAAAATATTTTAAATATAAAATGCAACTGTAAAAGTTTAAGTTTAAAAATATTGATTTTTAAAAAATAGAATTTTAATATTTTATTCTTCAAAAGTATTGGTTTAAATTTGTAAATGATAGTCGATAAATTTTCAATACAAAAATTTTAACATTACATTTAAATGTTAGTTTTAAATTTTAAAGTGGTAATTTTTGCATTAAAAATTTATCGACTATCATTTAAATGACTCTTTACAAATTTAAACCAATAACTTTTATTTTTAACAATTTTAAATTGATACATTTTTAAGACAAAATTTATATCTTTACATTTAAATGTAAATCGACAATTAAAAAATTTTTTTTCTAATTTTTAGATCAAACTGGTTGCAACGTGGCTCCGATCCCAGACTCTTGGGCCTTCTACTAAAGCTACGTTTACACTTTGTAATTTAAAAATTATCGACTTACATTTAAATGTAAAGTTATAAGATTTGTCTTAAAAATATATTACTTTGAAATTTTTAAAAATAAAAAATTTTGGTTTAAATTTGTAAAGGTCAGTTAAATGATAGTCGATAAATTTTTAATCCAAAAATTACTTCTTTAAAATTTAAAACTTACATTTAAATGTAATGTGAGAATTTTTGTATTAAAAATTTATCAACCATCATTAAAAATTTAAACCAATAATTGTGTAGAATAAAATATTATAACGAAAACTTTTAAAAACCAATATTTTTAAACATAAATTGTTACTGTTTCATTTTATATTTAAAATATTTTGTTGACTATCAATTGTTTTGAGTTAAAAAAAATTTAACTTTATAAATTTCTGTTAAAACATAATTTAAGTGCTAAATCTTTAAACTTTTATCTAATAAATGCTAAAACGGCGTGCCATAGAAAGAAGTATAGTTCTCTTGAAAACAAATACAAAATCTCTTGAGTGTTTCTTTTTTCAACCAAGGGCAAAGTGTTTTTGTTCAAAAGCTATGAAAATTATTTATATTTACGCAATTCATGCATCACAATTATCAAAATAGCATGTCAATGTTTTAACAAAATCTGGTAGCTTTTGATCCACACGTGTTTAGTACGTTTTGTATCATTGCAACTTGCAATTTTTTAGGGGCAGTGATATAATATTATAATTCTATTATAGGTATTTCTAATATACATTTTGCCGGTTGTGTTGTGTTATGGCGTGTTGTATGTACTTTCACAGTGAAGTTGGAATCATTAAAACTCTTTTTAAATAAATGATATTTAATTTTAAGAAATTATTTTTTTCATTGCGTTATTATCCAAGTTTAATATTTATTTACATAACACACTAGTGCATTGAATGATGCTGGTTTTAGATAACAATCGTTTGGATAAGAAAATAATTCATGTATGCGTCGAATTCCGATCTTATTTAAGCAGGGAATAAATTTTAGAGCGAGATCATATCTATGTAAAATGTAAATATTTCATATCTTGACGAACGCACGGAACCCAGAGAAACAGAATGAAAGATATTGTGCATTAGTTTCCCTCAGTGCCAGATACTTATCATTGTCGCCGTGTACAAAAGTCACATTAGAAAACACGCTATTGCTTTGTGACTTTTAATGGACAAAAAAAGTTTTCATATCATCATTTTATTTTGTTATGTATTCGTTTATGACGCCCCCAAAATCAATTATATTTGAAAGGACGGTAGATATTGATTTTAAAAACCCATGTCCTGTGTAAATAAAATCAAAGAGGGAAAAAATGTTACTTGAACTGGACCTTTCCGATCTGATGAGGACAGCTTTTTTTTCATACTATTTTTTTATATTAACGTAAATTGATATATATGAACAAACACTTTATTATCATGAAAAAACGCAGTTTTAGTGTCGCACCCGTTACAATGGAAATACCCCAAAACTTTTAAAATATTTACCTTTGTTAAAATAATTACAAACCTGGTTTTCTACAAAAAAATATGTTAAAATTTTACAAAATAAAATTAGTTTACTTTCGATACCTAAAAATAAAAATTTGGTAAGTTAGGAAAATTTTATTTATGATCTCATGAAAAAGATTCATAAAATCTGTCTGCAAGTAAAATTACATAGTTTTAGTAAAGACAACGTTGCAGACACCTCAAAAAGCATGGCATGAGAATCTAGTTATCGGAGGTTAGTGCCATAACGACCGTCTACATTATTATTTCCCTTAAAAGTTCACGCTAAAGATAACCATTTTAAATTCATTGAAACAAGCATCTAGCCTTGTGTCTTTAGCATAAAAATAAGAATCCTCGATCTTGTTTAAATGATTTTTGCTAACGGTTTTCAATTAACTCACTCTTTTAAAATTAAATAGTCAAAATTCTACTATTTAAATTAGTACTAGCATTGTTTACTAATAAAATAGTCGTTTTTACTTTTTAATAGTTATTTTTTACTACTTAAATAGTTAAAGTTTGACTTATTTAAGATTAGTCACCATCTTTGACTATTTCTGAGAGTTAAAAGTAAGTAATTTCTTTAATCGTTTTAAATTCTTGCGGCTAACAACAAATTATTGTGGTTTTTTTTTCTGAGGTGTTTTGACGTTTTAGAGTATACTTCGAGTTCGAATTGATCGATTTGACCAAACAAGCACTTAAATCAAAGGTTATTGAGCCCTCTACAACTTTCTCTTGTATAGTTTTGGTATCGGCTCAGTAGTTCGATACTGGCGATTTTATGAAGTTGAAAAAGTCCTTATTTTACAAAAATCGTCGAAAATTTACATATCTTTCTGGGAAAGATAGAAATCGGAAAGATAAGTCTAGTTTGATTTATTTTACGTATAGATTATACTTAGAGGAAAAAAATAAGCTGCTGTTGATAAAAATACATGGATAAATGGCGAAGTTATGAATTTTTCAGTGGAAGAGCAAAATTCAGTTTTTCGAGAATTTTTACGTTTTTGCTTCATTTTATTGAATTATATAAAATTTAATATTGAACATTGAACATTAAATATTGAAATTAAATTATATATTGAATATTAAACAATAAATATTGAACATTGAAGAAATTGAAAGTTTTATTTTGTTGTTATAAGCATAGGTTTAAAAAAATTCTGCCTCCTTCTTTGTTTTTTGTTGCTTTCGTATTCCGTTTCTTGTATGAGGAACCAAATGTAATCACTAGGGATGGGATTTTAGTTATTTTACCTTTTTTCAACCGATGTAACTATTTGAAAACCAATAATGCCAAAATGTGTTTTAAAAGATTTTCTTTTAATATGAACCAAACTTGTTTTCACCTTTTTTACCTTTTTTGGAGGTTTTTGCTCTAAACTACCTTTTTATACTTTTGTTACATATTTTTTAATTTATCAGTTTATTTTCACCTATTTGTTACCTATTATTACGTATTTTTACTTATTTTATTTTTTTGTGTTCTTTTTAAATTTGCCCCAATATTTTATCCAGGGCGGGCAACTCAACGGTATAAAATTTTTTCTTATGGTCACAGACTGTAACAGTAACTTTCTTTACAGTTACCTTCTTTGTAGTGAGCTTATGTTCTGTCATAGAACTTCTGTGTAGTGAGTGTCACTCAGTGAAACACAGTTTATTGCATAGAAATAGTTTATTGTGGGTATGTTCTGTATTTGGGTATGCGGCTAAACAAAATTATAAACGATACGTGAACTTTTAATGTTTTTTTTTTACCTAAAATGCTGTTTTTTTAACCTAAAATGCTTTTTTAGTACCTTTTTAGTTACCTATTTTTCAGTTTTTAGTACCTAAATATCCCATCACTAGTAATCACCCATCATGGCTTCATCCCAGAAGCCGTGAAACCGCCGCTCCATAGCCTTCATTTGCTGGTGAAAACGTTCTCCGTGCTCATCACTTATCGTATACTACGCCCAGATTATTATTTACGCACTCGAACTCTCTACTTCTTTTACTCATTTTGCACTTTTTATTAACTAAATAAAACCATGATAAAAATACCTTGTTGAAATATCAAAAAATATCAGTAAAATGTTACTATGCCAACACGAGAAACAAAAGAATTCACGTTTGCGGAGTCATGTCAAATTTAAATTTTGAATAATGTTTTCGGTGAAAAAAGTACCTACGTAAAAAACTCAAAAAATTCTAATCATGCACTTTATTTAGGTTTTCATTAAAAATCAAAATAAAAGAAAAAAAATAAAATAAAAATCGTCAAAAAGCTGTATTTTGGTCTTCCACTAAAAAATTCAGAACTTCGCAATTTTTCCATGTATTGTAATCAACATTTCACAAATATTTCAGAGTTACAAAAAAATTTCATGGTATTTTAATGGGAAATAGAAATTTGCGATGCATTAATATCAACAGGACGATTTAAAACGGAAAAACCCCTAGTAAAGGGCAGTAGTAAATTGCATTCGTTTAAAATAGATTAAGCTTGCATAAGTACAAATTTAATATGGATATCATCCCCAAGGCAATCACGGTCAGCGGCTCTAATCCGTTATTTTATTGTTGCGAAATCGGATGCCGGTATTTGTGAGCCCCTGGAAACACAATCTGCATTAAACGTTTCCAATTCGGCGCACAATGCCCATCAATATGAAACTTTTCGACGTTGATCTTGCGTAAAGGTCCCAATAAGTTCGGGATAATGCCGTGGAGCACCGACACGCGACATTAACAAGATATACGAGGGTCTCGATGCGATTCGATACGATTCGAGTAGGCCCTAAATCCGATTTATAAGGGCAACGAAAGGTAAAAATTGCTTCAGTCAATGTCCATCAAACCCTCAATGTTTTACATGGATAAGCCCAAAATTCCAAAGGATGCTCTGCATTTTATATAGTTGGGTCATTTTCAAGAAACACCCGCTTTCAGGAAAATGAAGATCAAAATATTTTTTTTGCTTAAATTGACTTTTGGTTGGATTTTTATAAATGTTTAGAGTTTTGTTTACTTACATTTAAGACAGGCAGTGCACTTTTTAATTTTTTTACGTTTTTTTCAGAAAAATGTGCTTAGCTAGCTTTATATATCCCCATTACCAATTTAAAATCCAAAATTTAATTCAATAAAAAAAGTTATTATACTTAAAAATAATTTGAAATAAAATGTACTTAGTTCAGACTTTTGACTCCAATTTTTTATTTTATTTTTTATTAAAAATTGTATGCTTTTTTTTTAAATATGTATGTTTGTTAAATTACTTTTTAAAAGAAACCATTCCGATCCTTTGTTAAAAAACAATACCATTAATATTTTCCTTTAGTCACTGTATTAGTAAATTAAACTCTAATTTATAAACACGTATTACCAAGTGATAGTGTATAAAAATCATTTTAAGTATTTTTTTTTTAACAAAAACTAAAAAAAGTAACGAAATAGACATTGGTATCACAACGAACAGGGGTACACAAAGGACTTAATCAGATAACGTAAAAAAGAATAGGGTGGTACGATTTTAGAGTAATGCGTAAACAAAATCCATTGTAGTGGTGCTCACTTGCAGAATAACAACTTAGATTTCTAAATTGTAGACACCCTTTTTCTTTGACTATAAGCTGGTGAAGGTCCCTTTTAGTACTTTTATATTGCGTGGAATTTTTCCTTGGATGTAATCTATAACATGAGTTGTAATAACAAATAATTTTAAATTGGTTAATCATAAACTACTTTTAATAAAAGCGACGGTAAATATCCACTTTGTTGTCAAAAAATTCTATTGCGTTACCCTAAATTCCATTGCGTTACCATAAGGTAACATAGTTGACTCGGTAACGGAGTGGACAAAGTTTTGTACAACCATATTTAAAAAATAATAATACGACATTACAGTCATTAATTACTATCAATGAGCTTTAGTGCCCTAAAATAAACATAAACATGAAAAATAGTATTTTTTCTTCCCTTATTTTTATTATTTTTTTGAGTAACTTAGCGGACAAACAATTATTACATTCGCGTTACCCGCACCTGTTTCAACCGATATCTTCTTCCTGATTGAATAAATAAATTCAGCTGGGTAATGTGTACGTCCGAACATCATTTGTTGATCACGTGAGTACCAAAAAAGTTGCCATATATATGTTTTTTTAATATTCTATCGGTAACGCGACGGACGTAACGCAACGGAAAAAATGTCTGGGACAGGAGTCAAATTTAAAAAAAGTAGATTAAAATTAATTATTTTATATATAAATTGTTTCCTGTATTAACTAAGGATGTTATGGATTGCTATAAAGCAACACAAAGTTCTGGTTATTCAATATTTAAAAAAAACATATAAATTCTATTTTGATTTGATTAAGTACTTAAAAATAATATGATTTCCTTTGAAATAATAAAAATAATACCAATTTTATTGTACCAAAAAGCTTAACGCTTAATTTAATTTGGATCCAATAATATCAAAAGAAAATTGGTAATAAAAACCAAACCCCAGCGATTTCTTAGAGAGTATAATTTTCCCCGTAAGCTGAGCATTTTAATAAAGGGATAAAACAAATATTTTCTTTTATTGCAAAATCCTCCCCCTGCCAGCCACTAGAAACACAAATTCGGTTTGATGGGGTCGTTACCTCAAATAAATAAATTTGGTATTTTTCGACAACGGCATCAGTCGAGTTGCATTTTTATTTTGTCTGCTACATGGTGACGACGATTGCGTTTATATTTTTGCCATTTGTTTTCCAAAGAAACGGCTCCATTACCATCTTATACGTTTTATATGGCAGCTCTTTTAGCGCTTTCACCGTCATTCAAAATGAATAATTGTGTGCGATATTTTCTTAACGGATATTTTGTTGTTGTACTTCATATACCACCAAGGGTTTAGGTTTGCATATTGTCCATAAAAGAGTTGAAATCTGTTGTTAAAAATATTTTAAAAATAAATGTTACTCTTTTTTACAATATTTTAAATAATTCGTATACGAATTATATATATATATATATATATATATATATATATAAATATAAAATATTTTAAAATCGAATATTTTTATATGTTAACAATTAAAAATTGTAACATATTTATTGTACTTTTTAATATACAAAAATGTTATGAGAAAGAATTCAACCTACACCTCGCCAAAGATTTTTGTTTTGAGTGCGTTCCATCAACTTCAAATACCGACAGACAGGTGTTTTGACCTATATTGGGTATCATCAGTGTCGACACGACACTGTCGAGCAACTTGTAGTAGTGGAACACACCCAAAACAAAGAAATACCTGAGCTTATATAACATGGTTGGTAAGCCAACAGAGGCGAGATGTAAGAACATCACGTGATCCACACTGTCTAACGACGCGTCGCGACGTTGCCTTTGCCGCATCGGTACATAATATGCAACCAAGTAGGTTCAATTCTTTCTTATAAGTATTACCAGTAATGGGTCAAGAAAGTTTATTCAAGAAACTAAGAAAATTCAATGTTTAAAATGTCATGAGTTGCTATATTGTATATTATATTTAAATTTATTGTTTACTTACCTTAAACATAAAGGTATCTTTATTTTTACTATATTTTTTATTAATGTGTAATATATTTTAATATTAGATGTACCCTTACATGATTAAATCATATAGTAAATATTACTATTTGTAGATAGTAAAATTAATTTACTATACGAACATATTAAAAATTAAAATATATATTATACATTTATGATTTAGTAATATTGGTGTTGTAATCTTTACTAAAATTGTATAATAAAAAATACTATTTTAATATTGTATTGACGAATATATACTATTGTTACCCTAAAAATTTGTTAAAGTAAATTTTACTAAATTTTTTTTACTATCTAAAATTTACTATACATTTTTCTCCGTGTAGTATAACTTTGAGTTGGAATATAAATTTTACAATATTGCACAATTTGTTCGGGAGTGAAGCATCACACCACCTAAGATAACCAATGAAATGATTTCCCGCTTGAAATAAGACGCCGGCCGGTCGCACAACTGCAATCTGCCTCATCAGTTTGCAGTTTTAGTTAGTGTTAAGAAGCTTATCATTTTGAGGTTAATACCACATTTCTGGTTATTAATTGAATAATATTTTTCCGAATATGTGGGTAGGTATTTGCAAAATTGTTCAGGGACTGGAATAAATCAATAATTATGACCTGGTGATCAAATGAGGATAAAAAGTGTTTTTATGTTCCTACTGTGCTACGTTATTGATCAGCTTACTATTTACTTAAGTTTGTTATTTATGTTTATTTTATGTTTTCAGTTTATATTAACTTAATTCTATCCTTACACAATTTTTGTGTTGGTCGCTGAATACATATTTAATCTATCGACATTTGTACTATTATAAGTGGAGACACACTTCATGTTGAATTATATCTCAATATAATTAGAATTAGCTATACGAATTTTATTTTTCAGTTTGTAGTTTATGTTTTGTTATGCTTATTTTATGTTGTTTGTCAGTGTCAGTTTATATTAAGTTTAGGTATTCTATTTTCCATATTTTTTGTATAAGTCGCTGAATACATAGGTATCAATAATTTAGTTTCATTTTCCTTTTCACCACCCTCGCATCACAAAAATTAATAAAATTTTTAAATAAATTGGAGAAATTATTATTAAACAATGTTGTGTTATTATGTGCAGCAATTTGTGAAATTTCGCCACAAAATATTCTATTAAAAAAGTCTCTAAAATACTCATTTACTTACACAAATTATATGAGTCGATTAGATTAAAATATGTTCAAATGTCAAATAAATTATGTAAGTTTTTAATTTAATAAGTTTACTAGAATTATTTGCTACAATTTACCACAAATTTACTCGGAAACCAGAGGGTCCATCTAAAACTTTTTCAACATTTGCTCATAGCAACTTGTACCTCCTTGTATTGATTAAGTGACGTGTTTTTTAGAAATGTGTAATCAAAAAAAATTTATTAGGTTTAAAAATAAAATATCCTTTTGCGGAAAGAAAGTGTACGGTGTCTGGTGTGGAATTTTAAAAGCGTAAAATTGTTACAAAGGCACGATCTCGTAAAACATTGTCAAATTTTATTTTCCTTCCTGTCAGTTTCAGTATTTTATAGGTTTTATGTTTCACGGTCGAATTAAGTGCTTATACGCTTTTAACGGCTTTTATAAATTTGTATACTTTTAACTAACCCCCAATAGGGTAAACCATATAGTTATTGCAGTTGTTTCAAAAAAAGAATATTTGAATTTTTAATAATAGTTTAATAAAAACATGCAAAAAAGTACAGTAATTGGATATTTTATATAGTAATTGGACACATGGACCATAGTTATTGGACATACAATTTTTATATAAACATAACAACTTAACATCAAATAACATAAATTGTTAAATATTTTTTAAAGATAAATTGCTGTTTTAGGTAATTTTTTTATTTCGTTTTTGTAAATATCATATAATTCATATATTTCTTTTTCGGATTCCTCATGTCTTTTCTGGATTCTAAAGGTAACTACTAATTCCTTGGTCTGACATCTGAAATAGTTTGTTGCAAATATCATTAAGTGTGGTTAGTTTGTGAAGCCATTAGTTTTTTATGTTCTCTATCATGCACTGTATTTAAATCACTGTTATTTAAATCACTGTTATTCTGCAAGATGTCACTGTTATTCTGCAAGATGTCCTGTATACGTTATAACGAAGAAATTACTATATTACTTACTTTCTAAAAATAAATTAGTCAAAAATGTCATAGCGAAAAAGCAGCAACTAATAATTCTCGTTAACAGCAATTTGTATCCAGGACATTTAGCAGTCAATTCCTATGAAATATTATTCGCTGAATCCGAAAATGTCGTCAAAAGTTATAAAAGTAGAACAGTTTTTGAAATATAATCAATTTTACATATAATATGGAATTGACTATATCTCAAAAACTCTTATGGTTTTTGACGGTCTTTTCGGATTCAAGGGACAATTTTACATAAGAATTGGCTGGTCCAGGATACAAATAGAGTATGATATTGGCCATATGTCCAATAATAGAAATTTACATTTTTTACCAACCAGTAATTGGACACTGGCCATTTTACTATTTGTTTTCAGAATTTTCAGAACCACGAGGAACTCATTTATACCACACACTTTTTAGAAATATTTTAGACTATATTTTAAAATACCCAACTGAAGGTTCTTGTGTTTTGAAATTTATCAAAAGGTATTACTTAAAATTATATCATGTAGAAGTATGTATTTTTTAATGTATTTTAATATAAATAATAATAAAGAACACAATAAAAATTATTCTCGTTAAATTTACCGCACCAATCAAAATTCTAACTTTCTTGGCCTAATAAGAAAATTTATATAACAAAAATTTCAATTTTTTAAATATATTTTTAAATTATAATTTATTTTCAGTATCACAAAATCTAGACAAAAACAGGTTTTGAACGTTTTTTCTTAAGACAATATTATTTATTATTTCTTTCTATTTGTTATTTTATATAGGTATATGTTTTGTTTTATTTTTTTATATATTAGAATTAAAAAATCGGATAATAATTTTTAATTTATTTTATTTAATTAGCAAATACAACTAATTTAATTTGCAAAACATATTTTGCATTATTTAAATGTTATTGGAAAGAGTGAGGGTTTTTTCTTCTATTATTTTTGCCTATTGTGTGATTAAAAAATAAAACAATAGGCTAATTAGTTGGGTATAAAAAAAATTATGTCATATTTTCCTTGAAATTGTGTTAATTTTGGTCTGTTCTTAATTTTTATTATTGTGGTAGATACAAAAAATAAAAGCAGACCAAAATTAAGAAGAGTTGTAAAAAGTTTTAAATAAACAATTAATTAGCATATTGCTTTATTTTCAATCATAAAATAGGCGAAAAAACCCTTAATTCCATATTTGTAATATTACAATTGTTAATTTTACAACAAAATTGTAAAAAAATATTCATTACAACATTATTGTAATTTTACAATTTTGAATTTTACAACAATATTGTAATAATTTTAAATTACAACCTTGATGCAATTTTACAAGGAAAATAATGTGTATAAAATATCCCATTATTTTCTTTGTAATTTTACAACAAATTTTTTTCAGTGTAGTTCTATATTACCGACTGAGATATTTATAATTGTATACAGCGTCATCTAATGATTTGACTTTAAGGTAACTATTTATAGAACTCTTGTTTTTGCAGTTTTAATGTTAATTGTCCTTATATAATTTCTGTGATTAAAAAAAAATACGAAAAAACGATTATTATTGAAAGGTTCCTTTTCAATAAAAGTGCTTATTTATGTTTATCTGAAACAAATTATCGATTTCACATAATGTCCCTTTGAGGGAGACAACAGAGCCTAATGTAGAACGAACTAGGGGAAACGCGGTTCTTAAGACTTCGCCCTTCGCCCTTTTGTGCCGTAAGAATATGTTGGCGTTTGTATTTCGGGCTACTCAAGTTGAGTTGACAAAAATAGGGGCGGTTGGCCCATTCTTTCGCCCGTCATCTACAATCTAAATTGAGTCATTTGCATTTTCAACTACTTAGCTTGAATTGCGTTTCAAATGCAAAAGAGGCAGGCACCCGACATTATCAGTTTTCTTTACTTTTTTGTGCAGTTTTAATTTAATAGATTTAATTAAAAATGCAATATTTAAAATAATATTTGCTAACAAATTAATAGACGTTTTAAGTTAAAACTTTTAACGCACTACATTGTTTAAAATAATGAGTGTGTCATCTGTCATTTGTCACCTGTTATCTGTCACCATTAATATTGTGAAAACCAGAGTTCTATAAACGTTACCTTAAAGTCAAATCATTAGATGACGCTGTATACAATTATAAATATCTCAGTCGGTAATAATAAAGAACTACTTTATTTTGGGTCCAATATAGGACAAAAAAGTTCGCACGTTACTTTGGTGGTAAGATTTTTGTTTTTTTGTTAAGAGCAGGGCTGTGTTTAGATTACAATAAAAAAATATTTCTAAAAAGTGTACAAATCAGTGTGTGGTATAAGGGTCGTTTTCAAAAAATACCCGCCTTCCGCTGTCCGTAAGTTTGAATTCCACTAACTTTGTTAAAAATTATCGGATCTTATTGATTTAAAAACCAAGTGAAAGCTTAACAAGCCCTTAGTAAACTCTTTCAGAAAATTTTTGTTTAGTTATTTCAGAATAATTTTTTTTAATTTTGAAACTTGTGAAATACACATTTTCGCATGTCCCATTAGCGTTTTATAAAACTTACATACATGTTTTTTTTAAATATTGAATAACCAGAACTTTGTGTTGCTTTATAGCAATCCATAACATCCTTAGTTAATACAGTAAACAATTTATATTTAAAATAATTAATTTTAATCTACTTTTTTTAAATTTGACTCATGTCCCAGACATTTTTTCCGTTGCGTTACGTGCGTCGCGTTACCAATAGAATATTAAAAAAAACATATATATGGCAACTTTTTTGGTACTCACGTGATCAACAAATGATGTTCAGACGTACACAACCCAGTTGAATTTATTTATTTAATCAGGAAGAAGATATCGGTTGAAACAGGTGCGGGTAACGCGAATGTAATAATTGTTTGTCCGCTAAGTTATTCAAAAAAATAATAAAAATAAGGTAAGAAAAAATACTATTTTTTATGTTTATGTTTATATTAGGGCACTAAAGCTTATTGAGAGTAATTAATGACTCTTATTATTATTTTTTAAATATGGTTTTACAAAACTGTGTGCTCTGCGTTACCGAGTCCACTATGTTACCTTATGGTAACGCAATGGAATTTAGGCTAACGCAATGGAATTTTTCGACAACAAAGTGGATATTTACCGTCGCTTTTATTAAAAGTAGTTTATGATTAACCAATTTAAAATTATTTGTAATTACAACTCATGATATAGATTACATCCAAGGAAAAATTCCACGCAATATAAAAGTACTAAAAGGGACCTTCACCAGCTTATAGTCAAAGAAAAAAGGTGTCTACAATTTAGAAATCTAAGTTGTTATTCTGCAAGTGAGCACCACTACAAGGGATTTTGTTTATGCATTACTCTAAAATCGTACCACCCTATATAGTTTATTTTTTACGTTATCTGATTAAGTCCTTTGTGTACCCCTGTCCGTTGTGATACCAATGTCTATTTCGTTACTTTTTTTAGTTTTTGTAAAAAAAAATACTTAAAATGATTTTTATACACTATCACTTGGTAATACGTGTTTATAAATTAGAGTTTAATTCACTGTATACAGTGACTAAAAGAAAATATTAATGGTATTGTTTTTTTTAACAAAGAATCGGAATGGTTTATTTTAAAAAGTAACTTAACGAACATACATATTTAAAAAAAAGCATACAATTTTTATTAAAAAATAAAATAAAAAATTGGAGTCAAAAGTTTGTGAACTACGTACATTTTATTTCAAATTATTTTAATAACAACTTTTTTTTATTGAATTAAATTTTGGATTTTAAATTGGTAACACAGTGGAGATATATAAAGCTAGCTAAAGACATTTTTCTGAAAAAAAAGTAAACAAATTAAAAAGTGCACTGCCTGTCTTAAATGTAAGTAAACAAAACTCTAAACATTTATAAAAATCCAACCAAAAGTCAATTTAAGCAAACAAAATATTCCTATAGGAATATTTTGTTTGCTTAAATTGCCTATAGGCAATATTCGGCAATTTTTAAAATTCAAAGTAATTTTATACTTTTACTTTATACTATTGGGACTAGAAAACCAAAAAATGTACTGTATAATTACATTAATTGTAACCGAAAAAAACTAAGTATCACTTCCTTACCTTTATTTGTTCAGGACCGTGTTTAGAGTCCTTTCGAATGTCGGCTTTTGGCAAAGATTCGTCACATCTCGGCAAAGGGCTAATGTTGTTTCTGTCAAGATATCCCAGGATGCCGTAGACCGACCCGGGTGAAAGAGGGGAGGCGATTCCAGAATCCGAATCTGACACCTTTCCCGTTTTGCTTCCACTCTCTGAAGAATTCAACACAGGAATTTATCATTGTCTGTCTTGCCGAAAGCAAGGAATCTTGGTTCATCCCGAATTCATACACCTTTTCAGGAAATGTTTAAAATTACTTTACTCTTATAAGAGTAGAATTAGCCACGGTATGTTGAAAATACGTTAAACCTAAAAGTGCCAACACTTTTTTGTTTTGCCCAAAATTAAAGCATAATAAGTAAAAAAAATTCTAACTCTAAAACGCCTTTACCAATCTTTTGAAATTTTGTATAAGAATTCTTCTTATACGATTCGGCAATAATTTTTCTATAAAAATATCACTTTTTTGGTAATAACTATCTTATTAAATTAAATCTGATTTTTTTAAGTACACACGATTTTTTAACTATAGTTATATTATAATATTTAAGTTTCCGTTGGTTTAAGTTTTATACATTATTTCATTCGGTGATAATTATCAATTGCGCACCATGGTCACTTTTTACCTGCCATCAATCCTTTAATTTAAAGGATTATTGTACTATTTTTAATAAAAATTACTCATTTAAGGTAAAAAAAACATCATTTTGTCAATTAATTAATTTAATCCTAATTGAGGTATAAAAAATGGTATTTAGTTATAAATAATAATTATTATTGAGGGAAACTATGTATACATAGTTTAGCATTATTTAATCAATTTAGTTCGAAGATTAATTTGCAAACAAAAAGACCTCCTTTCGTTAAGCAGTTATTCATAATGGATTTTTTAACTGTTTAAGAAAAAATAGAAATGATTTTGATTTATGGAGAAGCAGGCAGGAATCTTGATGATGCTGTTAATATCTACGCTCAGCGTTTTCCGGATAAAATTCGATCACGTACTTCATTTCACCGTACAGTCAAGCAGTTTACTACAAACGGGAGTGTTCAACCGAAAAAAGAGTTCGTCGAGCAACATTCACAGGTGGAAATATTGAAATTAATGTATTAGCAGTAACGGCCGCTAATCCTCATGCAAGCACACGAGAATTATCTAGAGATTTGGGAATATCCCAGAGCAGTGTTAGCAGAGTATTAAAACAAAATAAATAAATAAATTTAAAAAATAAAACCAAGTATTTTATTCAAAAATTATTGCAGAATCGTGTACAGAAGAAAAATCGAACAAAATTGATTTTTATTCATTACAGCGCCATCTATTACAAATATGAAAAAATGTTTTAGACAAAATCTACCTATTTTTAGTCGAATGATCCGACTCTGCAATAAAAAAGGGTGTTCATTGGAAATTTTAAGGTTACCCCCTGTTCCCCCTATAAGGGGGAGAGTCGATATTTTTTACTTGGATCTACTTGGATCTACTTTTGAGGAGTACGACCCTGATAAATTAACTTTTTTATAACAAAATAATAATAAAAATATAATTTTGTTGTAATTATTATGATTTTAGTTAGGTACCTATTTTAAATAAATTTGCTTCACCACAATAAAATATACTAAAATTTTTAGACCCCAATAGGGTATTTTTTTAATGAAATTTCCTCGAAGTGATGACCTATGACTAGGGTTGGGAAAATTTCACTTGTTGCTTGTACTTAAAATTTTCATGACATTTATAAAATTTATTAAAATTTCCTAAATTACTGAAATTTCATGAAATTTATGAAATTTATTGAAACTTTCAATAAATTTTAATCACTTTAAGTGTAATATATTAATATTGAAATAAGCCCACTCGGGGACCATGGCAAATTGCCTCTCTTACCTCCTACCCCTCTGTGGGCCCTTGCACCAATAATATAAACAGTAAATACCTATGTTTACCACAAATTTCTTGAGATTTCCTTTTAAAATATTTTTAAAATTACTAAAACTAAAAGAGATATAGCACTTTTTGGTAAGCTAATGAGATTGTGCCACTTTCATTGTTTTATATTTATATTTATATTTATTATTTTTTAAATATTTTACTAAAATTTTAAGAAAATTGAAGAAACTTCATCAAAATTTTATTAGCCAAAGGCATTTTTTATCCGTTTTCCGATGCAATTAAAAAGTAAAAGTTTAAATTAATCATGACTTTAAAAAAATTTAAAGTCTAATTTAATTTACAAATTAAATTGGTAACTGAATTAAATTATTTAAATTAATTTATGCATATAAGTAACAATAATTACTTATAATGTATTCAAATCCAAGCCGTACTAAACAAAAACGCCTAGACGCTTGATAACTCGTTCTTATTGGTCGATTCGGAATCTGTTGTAAATGTGAAATTATATGAAATTTTCAGTAAATTGCGAAACTTTCAATGAAATTTCTGAAAGTTTCACAGGCAATGTTGAAATTTTCGGATTGAAAATTTAATTTGAAATTTTTAAAAATTTCACTTTTCCAACTAAATGAAATATTTCAAGTTTGAAACTTTCAAAGTTTAAATTTTCATTTGAAAATTTCAACTGTCCCAACCCTACTTGGATCTACTTTTGAGGAGTTCGACCCTGATAAATTAAGTTTTTTATGACAAAATAATAATAAAAATATAATTTTGTTGTAATTATTATGATTTTAGTTACCTATTTTAATAAAATATACTAAAATTTTTAGACCCCAATAGGGTATTTTTTAATGAAATTTCCCCGAAGTGATGACCTATTTTAATTTTGGGCTTAAAATGATCAGTTGACCTCCTCACGGTGCTGTTCTGAGAGGTGATTTTTGGACTTTCTGTGAAACCTATTTTTTTTTATATTCTTGTTAATTATGTCATAACTAAAATTTTAAGAGCAAAATAAAAAAAATTTTACGGTTAATTTTGTTTTAATTGGATGTTTATTAAAAATATGTATGCACACTTTCAATTCTACAATTAAAACTTGCGATTTTATTTAAATATTATCATAACTTTTTAAATAAGATTAAAGATTAGTTAATTTCCTAAAAAAAGGGCTATACATTTTTTATATCTTTTACTATTTTGTTGTAATACACGTTTAAAGTTTTAATTTAAGGTTAAATGTATAGAATACATTTATTAAACAATAATTCTAAGGGTGCCACATTGTATTTAGGGCCGATTTATTCATTTTTGATTTATTTGACGAATAATTTCTTTGGATACTAGATATTGCCAAGACATGAAAGTTATCGGCCCGATAAACTTTACTAAAGATGAATAAACCGGTCCTTAGTTAAATTTCATGAATTTCTTCGTAACTTTTACTACAATTTTTCATTTTTGTTTATAAAAAACTCTTTAAAAAACTAAACAAAAATTATAGAATACGTATACTGAAAATGACAATTCAAACATCAAATAAATTTTTAATAGATCTAAGTTTCATGGCAACCTTTAAGGATATATTAATTAAGGGAACATAAATGTATACGTCAAAGGTTAGATTAAAAGTTTGAACGTTTATTGCAACAAAACAGTAAAATATATAAAAAAAATTGTAAAAACCTTTTTTTTAGTTTTGCAAATATTAAATATTTAAATTAAATCGCTAGTTTTAATTGGATAATTGAAAGAGTGCATAATATTTTTAATAAACAGCCAATTAAAACAATTCAAACCGTCAAATTTTTTTTATTTTGCTCTTAAAATTTTAGTTATGACCTAATTAACAAGAATATAAAAAAAAATAGGTTTCACAGAAAGTCCAAAAATCACCTTTCAGAACAGCACCGTGCTCCTAGACACAAAAACTCGAGTGTTCGCACTTTTGGTTTAAACTTTAAACGTATTTTCAACGTAGCATAAAAAAAGTCTCAAAATGTTTTTTTAATATCTCAGGACTTTATTTTTCGGCTTTAAGAATTCAGGGAACCAAACTCATCTTCGCAAATCTCTCGGTAAATAACTCACCGCGTGAATGACGTCCTTCCCTTAATCCGCCAGGCTCTATCTGATGATACTGCACGTCCTTATCCTTGAAACTTTCCCCGGCAACTTTCGAATTTCCCGACCGATACGAGTTTTGTTCACTTAACGGCAGCCATTTCGGGCCGTTCCTAGGACGTTCGCACTGCACAATGTCTTCTTGATTATCGTCCGGGTTTTTCGGTACGTCCGGTAAATGATTGGACGAGATTGGACGCTCTGGATACGGCACGTATCCAGGTATTTTTGAAGGCCGTTGCCATAAAGTTTTGTCTCCTAGTTTGTAGGTTAAAGTGTAAGAGCTTGTTTTACAATGGTTTTGATTTGGATTATTAATGGTTTATTGCATTTCATTAGATGCCACTATTTTTTCTACACTGAGAGAAAAGTATAATGCTGACTACCATAATTATAATACCCTTTACTATAATTTATATTACTATTTGTGACAACTATCTTGTATATTGCCAGATACTATGCATATTTAGTAATTTTTAAATATGCATGTATGTTAAACCTTAAGGCAAAATATTATGTTGCCATTTTAAATATAAAATATTTTAAAATCGAATATTTTTATATGTTAACAATTAAAAATTGTAACATATTTATTGTACTTTTTAATATACAAAAATGTTATGAGAAAGAATTGAACCTACATCTCGCCAAAGTTTTTTGTTTTGAGTGCGTTCCATCAACTTCAAATACCGACAGACAGGTGTTTCGACCTATCTTGGGTATCATCAGTGTCGACACGACACTGTCGAGCAACTTGTAGTAGTGGAACACACCCAAAACAAAGAAATACCTGAGCTTATATAACATGGTTGGTAAGTCAACAGAGGCGAGATGTAAGAACATCACGTGATCCACACCGTCTGACGACGCGTCGCGACGTGGCCTTTGCCGCAATCGGTACATACTATGCAACCAAGTAGATTCAATTCTTTCTTATAAGTATTACCAGTAATGGGTCAAGAAAATTTATTGAAGAATCTAAGAAAATTGAATGTTTAAAATGTCATGAGTTACTATATTGTATATTATATTTAAATATATTGTTTATTTACCTTAAACATAAAAGTATCTTTATTTTTACTATATTTTTTATTAATGTGTAATATATTATAATATTAGATGTACACCTTACATTTGATTAAATCATATAGTAAATATTACTATTTGTAGATAGTAAAATCAATTTACTATATGAACATATTAAAAATTAAAATATATATTATACATTTATGATTTAGTAATATTGGTGTTGTAATCTTTACTAAAATTGTATAATAAAAATAGTATTTTGTATTACAATCTTAATATTGTATTGACGAATATTTATATATTTATTATTGTTACCCTAAAAAATTGTTAAAGTAAATTTTACTATATTTTTTTTACTATTTAAAATTTACTATACATTTTTCTCTCCGTGTAAACTAAAAAATCAAATTCTAAAAATGAACTAGTCAAAAATGACTTAATAGTCATTAGTGGCTGCTTTTTCACTCGTACCATGGTTAACCATGGTATCCCAAAATTTACCAGCCAATTCTTATGTAAAATTGTCCCCTGAATACGAAAATGTCGTCACTACGTTTTCGCGAAAGGATCGATCGGTTTGCAAGGGTTCGAGAAATCGATTGAAACTTTTTTCAAAAAAAGTCTCGTCCATTGAAAACTTTATTTTTATTTTTAAAATGATGAAATTTCATTTTTTTAACTAACTTTTTTATTTCAAAACATATCGATTGTTTAGAACACGTTAACACGTTCGCTGCGGTAGATATTTTTAAAGTATATTTCTGGGTGCGTTACGGGTCAGAACTGCCCCGTATTAGTTTTGAACAGGGTGCATTACGGGGTATATGTGTCCCGTATGCACGGTGTTGCATTTTTATTCGAAACTTTGTACATGCTTAAAGTAGTGGGGAATTAAGTAGGCAAAGTAATCTAGAGGCTTGGTTTTATAATTCACTGCGACCGCACGGGGCTCCTTACAGGAATTTACATTTTATTGCAAAAAAATTTTTTTTTGTGAAAAATATTAATTTTATGGCTTAAAATAAGAATTTAAAGACTTTCCCATAACTTCTTTCTTCAAATTTATTATAAAGTGTTTTTCTTGTTCTGAAAATTCTGATTTTTTTTCGAATTCTATTTATTATACTCAATTTACAGAATTTAATTATTTTTATTTAAAAAAGTAATTTTTTTGTGAAAAATATTAATCTTGTTGTTAACATTTCACTGAATTTATTTCATTTTTTAAGCAAAATTGGATACAAATTCTTTGATCCATTTCTTTCGAACGAACGAAAATTGCCGAGCTCATAAAACACGTCTAACCTTAGCGGCTGCCACAGACAAAGTAAACAATGAAAAAAGCTAACGTTTTTATCATACTTCGGGGGCATGTATACCAACATAATAAAGAAAATTTTATGACAACCGAGATATAGTCAATTTTCCATATAATATGGAATGAACTACATCTCAAAACCTGCTATACTTTCATAATTTTGACGGTATTTTCAGATTCAGGGGACCATGGTATAAGTGAAAAAGCAGCCCACTAATAACTGTAGTAACTAGTCATTTTTGACTATTTCATTTTTATAGAGTACCTAGGTACCTATATTAAATAACTTAAGAATTATTTAAGCTGGAAAGCTGAATGTGTTTCCAATAATTAAATATAGTGGTCAAACTTTTAAAACTGTATAAAAAGTAAAAATATCTAAAATATTCGAAATATTGTTTGAAGATTTTATTTCAGTGCATCAAATAAAATAAAAAATAACCCTGGATGATTCACCTAGTTTGACTTGTGTAATCATAAAAGAAAATATGTTTTCTATGGTAATTTTTCAAGAATACAATTGATAAATAGACCCCACGTTCCCGAAACGCTTAAAGAAACCATTAATCCAAATCAAAACCTCTCACTACAGAAGCCCTCACCATTTTTCTCGAGCGGTGACATTGGCTCGTAGATGCTTCTGTCCTTGTACTTTCCTCCGGCATCTCTTATGACGGCATCGACGTCCTCCACCTCTGTAGAGATGGGTCTCCTCTTGACGGTGCCCGTTTTATTCGACGGCGAGTCCCAATCCAGAGAATTGCTCGCGGAAGATTTCCCAGTGGTCACCACACCTTTGCGACGGTTTGTTTTCTTGGCAAACATCGCACGCCATGCACCAGAACATTCCGGCCCCAATTCGCGTATGGGGCTCGGTACGGTCCTGCTTTATTGTTTTACGACGAAACTAAAAGTTTATACGGAACCAGTCGGATTTCAGAAACTAACCGCAATGAATTAGTTCAGCTAATTGAGTTTATTGTTCCTTTGGGGCGACTAAACTAGCATAAATATAATTACCTACTAGCTTTCCAGTAAATTCAGTACATGTAAGGATTTCCCAACACTAACATGATTTTAATTTAAAACACAGTATTTAAATAAAAAAATTGTTCTAAAACTAAAAATTGTTTAAACTTTAGATAAAAAATTGACAATTTTCTAAATTCTACCAAAATAGACTAGGAACTTTAGGCTAATCTGGTTGCCTAATTTAATTTTGTTATGTTATGGTTGGTAACAACAAACAACAAAAATGACAAAATCAACAATGCAAATTGTTAATTTGGCGTTTTTGTATTGAAGGTAAATTCAAACAAAATCTGGCAACTTTTATGACAAAACCACGGAAAGAAATTTTATGATAAAGTAAATTAAATCCATTTATTAATTTATCCAAAATGAATTAGTTTAATCTAAAATAGAATAAATTAAGAAAAAAACTGACAAATTTAAGTTTTTTATGATATCTACATATGCACATTTCGCAAATAATTAATATCATAAAATTAAAATAACATCCTAAGTGCTAAATCGAACACATTTTTTTCTAGGAACAGCAAAGTTAAGATTGGTCACAGAAAAAGTTTTTCTTAAACCAATCAACATTAAGATTGGCTTATGCAACGTTAAGCTTAATTTTCAAAGAAAAGGTAGATAAGATTAACTCTTGGACTTTATTATTATATTCCTATTTGGATTAATTTCATCAAATAATATTTAAATAAAAACTAAATGGATTTAACTTTATTTTTACTAGTATTAGTAAGTAGTATCAAAAGTTGGATAGAATTAGTTTTATATTTGATTAATGTTAGTACACATTTTATAGGTCTTTTTCTAAAATTCAGTAAATGTTTCTAATAATAACAGGGTTATTTTAATTTAAACTTATTTCAAATATATTTGGAATAAAAACAATAAAATAATTGATAATATCTATGAAAGTTTAAATTAAAATAATTCTGTCTAGATTGAATTATTTAAAAAAATTACTGAATTTTAAAAAAAGATGTATGAAATGTGTACTAACATTAATCAAATATAAAATTAATTCTATAAAATTTTTAATACGATTATCCAATATTTGACTGAATTATTAAAAGTCAGCTAAAATCAAGCTAATATTTTGACCAAATCTCTAATATAAGCAGCAAATTTAGCAAACATGCCAATTTTTAATTTTTAACGCAGTTTGCAGTTTCTCTTCGAAACAGGTGGTGTAGTGAGTTGTGAAAGAACGATCGTGTCTATTCAACACAGCAGATTCCAAAACCGTTTATTTTGACTTCGATATATGTAGGTATAATAAATTATTAATTTGCACGTTTTTGGTTATTAAGAGAAATATAGGTAAGTAACAAATAAACCATTTTTATAGGTATGCTCCTACCAAGCATTTTCACTGTCGAGTAGACGTCAGGGACATGGATAATTTTAAAATCGTGATAACAATCCACACAAGAAGGTCTGTTCGATTTCGTTGGCATTCGAACAAAAACTGTTGTGCGCACCACGCTGTTAAATTAAATTTAAGCAGTTGTTTTTTAAGGTTTTAAACGCAAATATTTGAAAACTTTAAAAATTATACATTATATTAGTCAATTAAACATAAAAACCACTTGTTAAACTAAACCATTATTGAGTTATTTTTTTGTATTTTGAACCTATAGATTATTATTTCATTAAGTAATTTTTTTATGAAAGTTTGTATGCTAAAATAAATGAATATTTATTAAAAACAAAATTTAGTATATATACTTTACCTACCCCACTATCACAGCTTATTACGAAGATCAATATTCCAGTCAATAATCAAATATTGAACTGATTAAAATAATACAATTTAAATAGTTTAAACTGACCTAAAGGGTGCTTAATTGAATCAAAGAATTGGTAAATTCAAGAAAATATTATGTGGATTTTAGAAAATCGTAGGCGAATTTAATTTAATTTTCACTATAATTATTCTAAATTTTGTAGTGATTTTTAAAACTTATTTGCTGCTATTTATCACGATTTGATACATTTAAGCCTAGCAAATAATTCAATCGAATGAATTATTGATATTAGTCTAATTTTGGATTGGCGCTATATTGATCAAAAATTTGATTGCAATACTACCTTACTGGATTAATTGTATTCAATATTTATTTCCGTGTATTTCACAAGAAATGCACTATTTTGGCCATTGTGTGAAATTTGAAAACTATCAACTTACTTAAAGCTAACTTCAGACAGTGTATTTAAAAGATTACCTAGTGCATTGGAAGTTTTAAATTAAATACTGTGTTTTTTTAATCAAAATTGTTCTTATTGGGACAACCAGAGAGTCATGACAACAAAATAAGATTTCACGAATGAAACCCTAATTATGGTGTTATTCCTGCTTCCAGTATTATTTGCATATCATGAATAATTAAATCAATTTCCTCCTGGGCATTAAAAAGTTGACTTTTCAAACACATTTACCCTACTTCAGAAGCTAGAGAGGGTTGCCGTATCGCTGATCTAAATACAAATTACTTTTTGTTTGATGAGTCGGCAGTTCTAATTTAAAAAAAAAATCCTACGTCATTGTCACTTTAATTCAACACATTCCTTTTCTGGATGGCGAGAAGATACCTCAGGGAACTGTTTTATGGCCCTCTCCACCGTTTTTATAGTTTTAGGGTTGGCGGCTGTCGTATTGTTTCAGGACATTACATCACCCCTCTCAATGGAAAACACTTATCTTAAATTTGAACTCACTTGTTATTAAACAGGTTCGCGTTTGTAGTTTGATTAATTAAACAATACAATACAATACCGTTGTAATATGCAATATGTACCTGCAATGCAAAATAGCCTGTAAACGTTTGTTTTTAATTTATTACCACCTGTCCGTTCCCTAACTCAATTTATTTGTGTTTAATTTATATCTATTTTATTTTTATTTAAAAACATTTTTCAATTAATCTACTGTAGTATGGCATAGGTATATTTTGTGGTAACCCTCTTGTTTTTAAGAAAACGTATATTAAAACACTGTTATAAAACTGTCAAAAGTCAAAATTACCTAAATATGTTTTGTAATTGTTTTTGGGATATTACATTTTTTCAAAAAAAGTTGACATATGGAGTGTAACTAAAATGTCTGAATTACCACCAATTGATTCCGTGAGAATAAGAACAGTACAAGTCCAAAAATTTAATTTTCTCAAGTCATTTTTTAAAATCAATTTATCTATTTTGCGTTCATAATGTCTTCATTATAACACCACTTTCGGCGCTGTAATGAGATACTTTATCCCACCCAAAATTTTGATTTTATAGGTTAACTATACTTTAAACAGCATAATATTTTGCGTATTGGTTATAATATTTTTATGATTTTTCTAGTACTTACGCAATAAATTTTGTTTAACACCAAAGAAAATCCTTTTTTTCTTCTTTAACATTAACAGCCGCTTATTTTAAAAAAGTAAATTAAGGACGGCATGGCGAATCTATTTTGACATCAACTGTAAAACCAATGACTGTGATACCAACTATCTAAAGTAAAATTCGATCAAATTAAATTTAAGGTATAACATTAATTTTTTTTATAGAATTTTTGCAAAATAGATAAGATAGCATAAAGAACTCATGTCATAAGACCTTTTGTCGCACTCGTCCATTGTCCGCGTGCGACAAAATGACGTCTTATGACATTATAAAGAACTATAGTTCTTTAATATACTATTATAAAACAGTTAAAATATTCCCACAAAAATGCATTTATTATATTTATTATAAAACTGATTTTTTTTAAATATTTTGTCAAAATTTTGACTTTTGGACTTGTAGGTTCTTAATCTCACCGATTCAATTGTACCATGCTCCACACCACAAAGTCCCACCACGTGACCAACGCAGTCTTTTGAAAATTTGGCATTTAAGGCTTCTCAGGTTATGTATCTGTCAAAGTATAGTCAACGAAAGAAATAATATTATGTTTAGGCGTTAAAAATGTATAAATCCTTATAACATTACAATAACAATGGATGGTTTAAGAATTTAAGAATATAAATACTGCATTTAATGAAATTCTAAAGTGTATGGTGACAAATATGTAATATTTTTGTGCATTTGGTCCAAATATCGGGTTTTCCCCATAAAATAATTTAAAATAAACAGCATTTATTGAAAAAAAATCTAGCTTCTCTATTATGGAATAAGTATATCTGTATTAAAGGTAGGTTAATATATTATAACAAAAATATCATTTTCTAATTTTAAGGTTAGAAAAATTTATTTTTACCAAAATAAATAAGTATTTTGGATTATTTAAAAGACTGTATAATATGGTATTTAAAAATGTGGTAGTTTTTCTTATCCAGCTTAAAGTGTACCTACATAAAGTTTTGTCAATACAAATAGTTAAAAAGCTTCGACTGAATTTGATCTACATTAAAAAATCATTATAACTTTAAAAATTTTAATAAATCACATGTTATGGGAGTATTAAATATTTTTACTAAAAATTGTTTGTTTTCTTATAACACTGTGCAACACAAAAAATGAACTGGGATCAAATCTGAAAAAATCGAATCTAGGCAACCCCCAAAACAAATTCTTTAAGGGGTTTTACCAGTTTAGCTCGAATAATGGAGATATACATATATATATGTATATCTCCATTATTCGAGCTAAACTAGCAAAACCCCTTTAAAGATTAGTTTTGGGGGTTGCATAGATTCGATTTTTCCACATTTCATCCCAGTTCAAATTGTAAGGTCAAAATTTGTCGCACAGTGTAATCTAACAGTTACTTAAAGTAGGTATGCCAAGAGGTATGCACAAGTTTTTTCATTAGAAGTATAAAAGCTTCAATTTAATTAATATTTATTTATGACCATATTAACACACTCTTCCAAATAATCAACTTATTTATTTTGGTCAAAATAGATTTTTCTAACCTTAAAATACAAAATTAGATGATATTTTTTGTTCTAATACATTAACCTACCTTTGATACAGATATTCTTATTTCATAATAGAGAAGTTAGATTTTTTTTAATAAATGATGTTAAGTTAAAACTATTTTATGGAGAAATGTAGACCCAATGCACAAAAATATCACTTATATTGCACCTTACACTTTGGAATTTCATTAAATGCAGTATTTATATTCCTAAATTCTTAAACCAACCATTGTTATTGTGATACTATAAAGATTTATTAACTTTTAACGCTTAAACATAAGCGGTAACACTATAAATATTAATTCTTTCGTTGACTATACTTTGACAGATACATAACCTGAAAAGCCTTAAATGCCAAATTTTCAAAAGATTGCGTTCCGTACGTGGTCACGTGGTGGGACTTTGAGGTGTGAAGCATAGTACCTACCTTATATTAGGTTATATATCGATGGTTATTACAAAAAATCGTAAGCGACAAAACCTAAATTTTACAGGAGAGATTTTTTTGTGTGGGAGCTTTATTTTTAAAGTTATTTATCTGAAAACTGGTGAGGCATTATTTTATTAATGTAGAATTCAAATATTTAAGTTAGATCGAATCCAATCTAAAATTTTCATTAAATTTTGTGGCATACGATATTTTATAAGAACATCTTTAGGAAAATGTAAAAATAGTCTTGTGGCTTAAGTTACATTTACGTTACTTTGTGGAATATAGATTTGATGATTACTTTTGTCAAAACATTGTTAGCGACATTTATTTTTTTACTTTTATTATTAAATAAAAAATAATAACAAAAAAATTAATTTATATCACCAACAATATTTTGCCAAACAATTTTTGAAAATGAAAATCTACATTAACTTTCTTTGAAAAAAACGAATCATTTTTATTCACAAACCAGTATCTAACCCATGGAGCCTACACAAGGAGCCCGAACTTAATGTCTGTGCAAACCAACCTTTAGGGACATTTTTGACAAGATGACAAGCTGTTTCAAAAAGTTGACAGAGAATCTAACCTTAAAACAACACAATCAACAATGAAATACGTCAAACTGACAACTTTTAGAAAGTAAGGTTAGTGGTTAATAAAGGCAGTTTTACATTTTGAAATCAACTGAATGACAGGTGGTTCGAAATTTTTTGGCCGTCATCTAACCGTTATAAATTTGAGTTAAATTATTTGAAGTTATAACAACATACAATTACTACAAAAAACACTTTTAACGAACCACACTACGCAAAAACAATTATAATTAGGATAACTATTAATAATGCAATGATAAAAAGGAATTATAAGCTTTTGATCAAATAAAATATTGTTTTAAAACGTTGGTAGCAATCACAATCCACATTGTGGATTGTGGTAGCAATCACCACGATGCAGGTATACTCACGAATAAACTGTTTTGAGCGGGAATAACGCCTTGATAGATCAAGGCGGGAGCACAATATTATCGTATGTTAAATCGCAAACGCCATGTCTCGGAGTTGCTTACGATTATTTGTCAGGAACATATAGGCGCTTACGTTATAAATCGGTAACAAATTAAAAAGAAGAGGCGCTTACAATAATAAAAATATTCAAACTGACCGATATTAGATTCCAAAATTGGAATAACTATTATGTTAACATGTGCAGCTTATCGTAACTGACACTTTGATAAAATAAAAAGTAATTCAACAAAATTGTCGCTTACGATGTTTTGTAAAATAACCATCGATATAGTCACAGAATTTTTTAATTATTTTTTACAACAAAAATTATAATGTTTTAAGGATTTTTATATCTAGAATTATCTTGCTTGCATATTAAAGAACCAACGTTGCTAAATTGAAAAATAAACACTAAACTAAATAAAGAAAATAATCATAAAAACTAAAATGGTACCCCATAATAGACGACTTTCCTCTTAGCAGTGTTGTTTTTATATTTACATAAAAATTTATAAGATGATATTCGTTTCAAAATTGCAAATAATACTGGGAACAGAAATTCAGTTACAACTCCATTAAAAGGTGCAAACTTGACACCTTTTAAATTAGGTGAAACAAAACACCGCATAATAGTTAACATAATACCACGTGCTTTGAAAACATCACCAAAAACACAAACAAACACAAAATCACCGAGCTTATTTTCCGCACTGACAGCCTAATCCGGTAATTATAATTAGAGGCCACATCCGATCACATATCAAAACACCCGTAACGCGCTAAAGCACAATGAAAAGAACTGCAAGTGTCAGGTTACGATTCGACCGATTAATCGGCGCGGAGATCAAAAGAAGACTGAGCCAAGGGCGTCGGAATGGAAATCCATCGACGGTAAGGGCCCCCGCATATTGTCTCTCGACGCGATGCCCTTTTAGCGCTCTCGCGACGACTGTAACCAATCTCACGCACGCACTGTTATTACCTTAATCAAACACCGAGATGACGATGGTTCGGATCGAGGGTGGCGACGGTGCAACGCCGCCCCGGGCGGCAGGGGTGGACCTGCCCCCGATGCCGAATTCAAATTGCCGGCGAAACGATTTTTTCGTCTTGCGATTCCCTTCGAGGTAATCAAGCCTTAATTCTTAAGCTAGAGTAGGTACCTTCAAGCATTTATTAATTGAATATTTAATTTACTTTTCTAACGATGTTATTCTAAATTAATGATTTCTTACACAAGAATGTATAAGAACAAAAAATATCATCTAATTTTGCATTTTAAGGTTAGAAAAATCTATTTTGACCAAAATAAATAAGTGGATTATTTGAAAGAGTGTGTTAATATGGTCATAAATAAATATAGGTACACTAAATAATTGTTGAATATGGTTCAAATTAAATTGAAGCTTTTATAAGTACTAAATAATTGTTGAATATGGTTCAAATTAAATTGAAGCTTTTATAAGTACTTCTAATGACAAAACTTGTGCATACCTCTCGGCATACCTACTTTAAGTTAGATTATAAGAAAACAAACAATTTTTAGAGAAACTTGTATTGTGAAAACATTTAATACTCTCATGACATGTGATTTATTAAAATTTTTAAAGTTATAATGATTCTTCGATGTAGATCAAGTTCAGTCAAAGCTTTTTAACTATTTGTAATGACAAAACTTTATGTAGGTACTGTCTGTCCACTTTAAGTTGGCGGAACTAAGGAATTTTGTAGTTTAGATATTAAAGAATGGTCGTACTGTGTGCTTTTAAAACAGATTTTATATTATAAATAATACTAGTACATATTATATACCAGTATTATTTATAATATAAAATCTGTTTTAAAAGCACACAGTACGACAATTCTTTAATATCTAAACTACAAAATTCCTTAGTTCAGCCAACTTAGAGTGGACAGACAGTACCTATAGACCAGGGTCGATAATTTTTGAAACCAAAAAAAATAACAGTAGGATGAAACCCATTGGAAAAGGAGAAGAATTTAATAAAAATGAAAGGAAAAATAAATTACGGGCGATCTGACTTCGGGAAGTGGGAGGGGGGGGGGGTTTAAGGGTAAAAAATGGTTTATCTCGATTTCCGGCAAAACTCCAAGTCCTATGGAAAAAAGTTAAATGGCAAAGTTGTAGGTAATAAAAGGATCTACAACTTTTGTAATTACAATTTTTTTACATAACCTCAAAATTTATGTGAAAAATTCAAAAAACCAAGTTTTTGGTTTTTTATTTTTATCTTTTTCAAAAAAAAAAATTTTTCCACGAAATTTGGTGAAAACTTACCTTTTTATGTCCCAAATACACTGTAATTTATTTGATTTGAAATATTTATTATTTCGCCTTATTTTGACTTAATATCAAAAAAGCACCCTAATTTTCAATCGAAAATTCTCGCGTCAAAATATCAGCTTTTTTTAAAAAGTCGGTGTGCTTTTTGTTTGTTGAAATCTCTACTTTCTGATGGCGTAAAAAAATATACATTACTATGGTAAATGTTCTCAGAAAATGCAAAAAATATTATAATGAATAACGAAAAAAACTCGAATTCGAAAATTTATTTTAATCATTATGTACAATTTCATCAAAAAAATGTGATTGTTGCAATTTTTTTTAGTTAAAAAGTTTATTTATTACATTCTAATAACATTTATGTCAGAAAATCTCATAAAATATAAAAATACATGTAAATCATACTATTGAATTTAGATATTTCATTCTGATTACGTTATTCATTATAATATTTTTTGTATTCTGACAACATTTACCATAGTAATGTATATTTTTTTTACACCATCAGAAAGTAGAGAGTTCATCGAACAAAAAGCACACCGACTTTTTGAAAAAAGCTGATATTTTGACGCGAGAATTTTCGATTGAAAATTAGGGTGCTTTTTTGATATTAAGTCAAAATAAGGCGAAATAATAAATATTTCAAATCAAATAAATTACAGTGTATTTGGCACATAAAAAGGTAAGTTTTCACCAAATTTCGTGAAAAAAAATTTTTTTTTGAAAAAGATAAAAATAAAAAACCAAAAACTTGGTTTTTTGAATTTTTCAAATAAATTTTGAGGTTATGTGAAAAAATTGTAAATACAAAAGTTGTAGATCTTTTTATTACCTACAACTTTGACATTTAACTTTTTTCCATAGGACTTTTAGTTTTGCCGGAAATCGAGATAAACCATTTTTTACCCTTAAAACCCCCCCCCCACCCACTTCCCGAACTCAGATCGCCCGTAATTTATTTTTCCTTTAATTTTTATTATATTCCCCTCCTTTTCCAATGTGTTTCATCCTACTGTTATTTTTTTTCTCTTTTTACCATTTTTAAAGGCTTCTGCACTGGTCTACTACACTTTAAGCTGGATAAGAAAAACTACCACATTTTTAAATACCATATTATACAGCGTTTTAAAAAATACAAAATACTTATTTATTTTGGTCAAAATAAATTTTTCTAACCTTAAAATTACAAAATTAGATGATATTTTTGTTATAATATATTAACCTACCTTTAAAACAGATATTCTTATTCCATAAGAGAGAAGCTAGATTTTGTTTAATAAATGCTGTTTAGTTAAAATTATTTTATGGAGAAAACCAGATATTTGGACCAAATGCACAAAAATATTACTTATTTGGCACCATATATGGTATACACTTTAGAATATCATTAAATGCAGTATTTATACTTATTCTTAAATTCTTAAACCATCCATTGTTATTGTAATGTTATTTATAACATAAATAAAAATAATATTATGTTTAGGCGTTAAAAATGTATAAATCTTTATAAAGATTTATACATTTTTAACGCCTAAACATAATATTATTTTTTCGTTGACTATACTTTGACAGATACATATCCTAAAAAGCCTTAAATGACAAATTTTCAAAAGACTGCGTTCCGTACGTGGTCACGTGGTGGTCTGTGGGAGCATAGTACAAAAATTGACAGTTCGTCACCTGAGAATTATAGTGTTCTATCTACATTTTCTTTTTTTTATTCAGGTTAGTCTTGTTTTAAGTCTTAAAGATGATATTGATCTATCTATATATAATTGGGGTAGAAATTGTAAAGTTTAAGGCTTAAACTGTACAATTTCTACCCCAATTATATATAGATAGAACAATATGCATCTTTAATACTTAAAACAAGTCTAACCTGAATAAAAAAAAGAAAATGCAGATAGAACACTATAATTCTCAGGTGACGAGTTGTATTTATTGAAATTTCGGCGTTAAAATCCCAAATTTTTCTGTGTAAATCAAAATTTATCCCTTGAAAGTAGACTAACAATCGATATAGAAGCAGTTTTTTACAGTAAAATAAAAGAGAATGTTTTATGGCCACTGTACGCAAAATTTTTAACGCTTTATCATTTAAATCTAGTTAACTGCACTACTATGGCGAAATCAAAAGGTCAGCACAAACGTTTATATAATCTTTTTAAATATATTGGCGTCAAGAAACTACTTTGTATTTTTGAATTGAGATAACAAAATAATTTTCATTGTTGTTTTATAAAATAAATTGGGTAATTATCAGAAGAAAAAATTGAACCTACACCTCGCCAAAGTAATTATCTTTTACATTTATATTTTCCCTAAAAAAAGTCGATTTCTATACATTGACATTTTAAATTAGACAAAAAAAACTAATGCAAATTTTCTTATAGCAGAAAACATTGCAAACTGCGAACATAACCCAATTGTGTATGTTTTATATTGCCGCAATCCTCTTCAAACCAAGTTTTTGTCAATAATAAGGTTTATTCCGTTATATAAGTGTATTTATGTGTATATGTCATGATGTGTATATGTATGTATATGTAATAAACACATATTTAAGTATATGAAAAATAACCTACAAATCTTTACCGCGTCATTTAAAATTTGCTATGTTGCCTAATTGGTTTAAACTTAAATCAGTGGATATTCGTAAATCAGTTTATATAAATAAATCAATGTTTCTGCATACGGGCCTTAGTGTCATGAAAACATGTACGATAATATGCGTTTTAAAGGTGGAAGTGAAAAACATATTTTTTGTTGTAAGCGTGCTTTGGCTGAAGAAAGAAAAATCGTTGAGTGAGCAATAACTTCTTCACTTAATTAAAAAACAATGTCCTAAATCTGTCGTAATGTCCAAAAACTGTTCTTGTAGAATTACCATAATATAAATTGTTGGAAAAAATAATAGTTAAAAAACGGTAAAAAAGATGAAAATTTAAGTTTTTTTGTAGATCATTAGTTTTAAGTTAGTTTTGGACCATTGATACAAGTTACAATTTTGTTTTTTTAGTTATAAAAATTAGGATGACGCAACGTATTCTACTTGACAAACCCTTCCGTTTCAAGGAGGTTGTGATAAAATGATTTTCCAAAATTTTGAAAAATTTATAAGTACTTAAATTTTAAAAATTTGGTAAATTTTTAAAATTTGCCAAATTTTTAAAAACTTTGAAATTTTAAAATTTTTTAAGAAATCGGATTTCCAAAAAAATTTCATATTTTTTAATATTTTTGTTAATTTTGGAATCTTTTATTGTTATCGTTTTCTTTTTATGAAACTCTTTATTAGATTATGTCAAGGAGGTTAAGAAATAGGGATTTACAAAATTTTTTGACAGTTTAAAAATGTTTTAAAATTTTGGTAATTTTAAAAATTTCATTCATTTTGGAATTTTGGAAATTTAAAAGTTTTTAAAAATTTCCTCGTTATCGAAATTTTATTATTTTCGTGTTAAGGGGGTTGTAAAAAATAAAAAATATTGGGGCGGCTGACATATTGGATTTAGTATAACGTCACTCACCTTATCGTTTTACAATCGTCAAACCCGTGTAAAGGAGGTTAAGATATAGAATTTCCAAAATTTTTGACATTTTGAAAAAATACCTACAAACATTAAAAAAAATTAAATTTAAGACATTTTATCATTATCTACTCGTGAAACATTTGATATCCATGCCAAGGAGGTTGTTAAGAAATCGGATTTCCAAAAATTTCAATTCAAATTTTTTAAAAATTTGCAAATTTTGATAAATTTTAATGTTTCGAAATTTTGGAAATTTAATTTTTATTTTGAAATTTTTTCGTAATGGTTTTCCTTTTATCAAACCCTTAAATACCGACGTTAAGAAAGTAGTTAAGAAATAGGATTTAAAAAAATTTCAAATTTTTTGACATTTTCAAAATTTCCGAAACTTTAAAATGTTTCAAAGTTTTGGTAATTTAAAAAATTTATCTTTTTCTACTCATCAAACACGTTCTTTTGATAACCATGGTATACCCTTTATGGAGGTTGTTAAGATACAGGACTTCCAATTTTTTTGATACTGAAATTTTAGTTATTTTAAAAATATAATAAATTTTTAAAAAATTTGAAATTTTGTAAATTTAAAAAAAAATTAAATTTTTAAAATTATTATTGTTTTCTGCTTGTCAAACCTCTTTCATTTGATACCCATGTTTATTTAGGAGATTGTTAAGAAATAGTAATTGCAAAATTTTAGAGATTTTAAATTTTTACAAATTTTGGAAATTTTGAAAATTCTACAAATTTAATTTCTACTCCTTAAACCCTTTCATTTGACCCATGTCAAGGAGGTGGTGAATAAAAAGGTAATCCTACATCTTAAAGCGACTGCCATTTCAAATAAATTACAATACTGAGTATGCTAGATTGTATTTCCACCAACACCAAAAGTGTCTTCAATCAACGCAGTTGACTATCCTGTCTCAAGTATCCAAATATTTTATTTCTGTCCTTCAAAATCAACCCAATACGTTTCTGGATGCGCCAGAAGTGCAATACTGACCGATTTGAGGCGAAAAGTGTAGACTCCCTTCCAATTGCCGCCCACGCTGTATCAAGTGACTCATGCACCGCCGCCGCCGTCTCGATGTCTATATATATACGAACCAAAGAAAATACCAACAGTGACGCAATGCACAAAATATGACAGTTTAAAGCCCGATATTTTTTCCCAAAAGGAATCATTAATTTCATTACATTAGCACCACGGGATAATCCTTCCTTTTCCGAATTCTTATCCTTTTCGCAAATACATGCATATGCCCAATTCCCAGGGCTGCCCGGATATTCGCATTGCTCTGTCATGCTCCGTATGCACCCTGTTGCATTGCAATGCTACCAAGGGATGGGGGCCGAAAGATGTAATTGCACTGCGTAGGCTTTATCATAGATTAAACTTCCGCGATGTGATTCATGGGGCGATACAATGAAATAAATGCATACGTGGTCGGTTCTTGCAAGGTGGCCCATGATTAATGACTTTTAATTTGGACACCCTTTTATTAAATTGATCAAATTAATCGAAAAAATAATTAAAAGAAATGAAAATTAATTTTAATTTGACGAAATAAATATTCATATTTTATATCACGAGAACTATGAATTTAATCGGTTAAACTAGGCTCAGTAGTTTTTTGTTTGGTTTTTGTTGGAAAATGTTGAATGCAAAATAATTTAATAAAATCACATTTCTTTCTTTTTCTCTTAAATAGGAAATAAACTTAAAAAACAATATTTGTTAGTTGTGTGTTCTTTTTCATCATCCTTTATATGATTTAGTTTATCAAAAATAAACGAACCAATGAAATAAATTTAAATTTATACACTTTAACTGATTGACGTAAATGACCCCCATCATAAAAATTAAACCTTATTAAAATGCACACACCACATTACTTTAATTTGGTTCCACCATCAACTTTGATTTGATTAAATTAAAAAATAAATATGTTTATATACAGGGTGTTATGTAATTCATGTGATATATTAAAATACTGAATACCTTTTGACATAAGGTGTAACGAAAAAATATTTGAAAAAATATTTTTCCAAAGATAAAGAAAAAATATGCATTAGAAGTTTTTTATATTTTTTGTGATACGCCACTGGTTACACACTTATGTTCAGTGAGTACATAGACACCAACCAACAAAGTAGCTGCGCGTTGCCAGATGTAAAAAATTGTTAATAAAAATTTTTCTTGCAAAATATAAATAAAAACTCAATAAATACAAAAGTTTTACGCCCTTAAAGCTCTAATACGCTTCTGTATTTATTTACTCACCCAGCTATTAGCTTAAGCAATGATTAGAAAATTTAGTATCTATTTTAAAAACTCCATAACGACAAAATAAATTTTTTCATCGGTTTTTTCTTTCGGTTTACTCAGATGAAATTAGGACAAGTTCACAGGTTAAACTATAAACATTCGATTTGTGTAAATATCCTAAAGTACTTCCCTTAGTTAAGATATTTACAATTTGAGCACATAACCTAAGATTTGAAATAAATGCACTTGATTCTGTCATAAAAGTTGGCAGATTTTGTTTGAATTTACCTTCATTACAAAAATGACATAATCAACAATTAATAAAAACGCCAAATTAACAATTTGCTTTGTTGATTTTGTCATTTTTGTAATTCAGCTAAATTTAAACAAAATTTGGCAACTTTTTTGAGAGAATCTGGAAACGCTGCTTGTTACCAACCATAACATAATAAATTAAATTAGGCAACCAGATTAGCCTAAAGTTCCTAGTCGATCAGTAACGTACTTTTTGGTAGGAAAAGGGTTATTATAAATTATTTTTGGTCTTTAGAATTTAGAAGAAAAAAAGTTTCAGGTGCTTCTTTAATATATTACATTAATTACATAACACCCTATATATATTCTCGCATAAAACAAACATTTAATTTGTATTTTTAGGTAGGTAAACATAAAAAGGTAGCCAATTCAAACATCAGGCATACGACCTACGTATATAAAAATATTGATACAAAAAACAATAAAAGTTGCGAGTATTATTTTCGTATGATAAGAGCGGTAGGGACGATCATATTTCCACCCCTAACGCGGGCATTTGGAACACGGGTTAATTTAGGACGGGATGAACAATCATAAAACTCATAAAGGGGGCGCCCGAATATTAAACTGGGTGATTTGTGGCCGGCTCCTTGTGTTTTGTTAACTTGTTACATTAGAGCCTACAACAATTTTTGACACGTGGTTGGATTAAGTATTTGAAAAATGGGCCACGAGCATATTGGAAAATTTAAAAATCAAACAATTCACCACTAAATTAATTTTTCTTCACATTTTATGTTTTTTTTAACTTCTTTTATTAATTCAATAAATCATAGTTTTGGCCTTTCGGTTTTTTTTTCGTAAAAAAACAAATTTAATTTAGCTGTATAATTAAATTTAAAATTTTAGCAAAATCCGTTTAAAAAACATTGCACAAAGTTGTACATCATGCCAATGGAGCATGTGCTACGTTATCCAAATTAGTTGGATTGGTTTTTCAATTAGTTTGTTTAAGTCAATTTTCTATAATTTGTAGGAAATAGATTTTATATTTAACCATTTGCAAAATATTGTCAAGAAAAGAGTTAAAATCTTTTGTTAAAAATATTTCAAAAATAAATGTTACTCTGTACAATTTTTCAAATGATCAAATGAGGATAACAAGTGTTTCTATGTTCCTACTGTGCTACAATATTGATCAGCTTACTATTTACTTTGGTTTGTAATTTATGTTCATTTTATGTTTTCAGTTTATATTAACTTAAATATTTCCTTAGAATATTTTTGTGTTGGTCGCTGAATACATATTTAATCTATTGACATTTGTGCTATTATAATTGGAGACGCACTTCATGTTGAATTATATCTTAATACACTGTGCAACACAAAAAATGAACTGGGATCAAATCTGAAAAAATCGAATCTAGGCAACCCCCAAAACAAATCCTTTAAGGGGTTTTACCAGTTTAGCTCGAATAATGGAGATATACATATATATATGCATAGATTCGATTTTTCCACATTTCATCCCAGTTCAAATTGTAAGGTCAAAATTTGTCGCACAGTGATATTATTAGAATTAGCTATACAAATTTTATTTTTCAGTTTGTAGTTTATATTTTGTTATGTTTATTTTATGTTGTCAGTGTCAGTTTATATTAAGTTTAGGTATTTATTTTCCATATTTTTTGTATCAGTCGCTGAATACATAGGTATCTAAATTAATAATTTAGTCTCATTTTCCTTTTTACCACCCTCGCATCCCAAAAATTATTAAAATTTTAAAATAAATTAGAGAAAATATTATTAAACAATGTTGTGTTATTATGTGCCACAATTTGTGCATTTCATCACAAAATATTACATCAAAAAAGTCTCTAAAATACTCATTTACTTAGTAAGTAATACTTACACAAATTATACAAGCCGATTAGATTAAAATATGCTCAAATGCCAAATAAATTATGTAACTTTTTAATATAATAATACTACAATTATTTGAAACAATTTGTCACCATTTTAGCATTAATTTGTTGAACAAATTCATACAATTATTAAACAAAATGTAGTGTAATAATCACCTATATTGAAGGAAAATAATATATATTATGAAATATACTATAATCACCAATATTGAAGGAAAATAATATATATTATGAAATATACTAATCTTATCAGATATTTTTTTGCAGCTTCTTTCATTGTAAAATATTTCTCATTATTTTTTTTTCAAACTAGGTATATTACCATTAAAATAAAAATGAAGATTGCATTATTTTTTACTTTAACATTTGGTTGTACTTGGGTATATACAGGGTGAGTCATTAAACTTGAAACTTTGAAATATCTCAGTAAGTATGCATTTTACAATTTTTTTTTTAAATAAAAATGAAAAGATTCGAGGGGGGAAATCAATCAGTACTAAAATTGGTCCTCATACTCTCCTCCTTATAGGGGACAGGAGGTAATTTTTTTTATTGCTGATTTGGCATCATTCGACTAAAAATATGTAGATTTTGTCTAAAACATTTTTTCTTATTTGTAATATGCATACTAACTGAGATATTTCTAAGTTTCAAGTTACACTCGGTATACTATAGTTGGGAAACCTTAATTACTTTAAACTTATTTAAATAAAAAGTGTTTTTTAAAGCATCTGCAAAAATTTACTACTTGGATCTGTTTTCACATCTGCTTGTGATACATACTTTCATTGCATTACTGATTAAAACTATTATACATAGTGGCCCAAAAAAAAAAGAATATTTTTTTTCTCTCGTCTCTTGTGAAAATATGTTGGTTTGTTATGTTTTAAGAGCCCTGTCAAAAGATCAGCTCCATTAAAATTTTTTAGGGGTCGCTCAAGGTTTTTAAAAATGTTCAAAATCGTCAGAAATTGAATTTTTTTTATTTTAATTTTTTTTCTCGTTCCGATATTATTTTTTAATTTAAAAATAATAATGATTCTGGAAATTTCAAATCGATATTTTGATTTCTAAAGGTCGCTCAAGAAATATCAATCTTAGCGATTCAACTGATAGGACCTTTTAAAAAAAAAAAAAAAATTTCTACAAGTTTGTTCTCTACATTTTTTCAAATAATTCAGTCACTTTTGAAATATCTTAAAAAATATGATAATTTTTCACTAAAATAGGATTTAGTGACCCGTACCATCCTACATGTGCAGATTACAGCTATGGCACATAAAGCATTTTTGTAGAACTTTTGATTACGAGTAAATCCTTTTTTTAAACAATCCAATAGCATAAAATGCGGCTGAGATATTTATATTTAAAAAAAAATAATCAAAGTTTACGTGTATTTTAAATGGGAAATAGGTATTTTACTTTGAGTTAATATTAAGGGCTAAAATTTTCAGGGAATTTTTTTTGAACATTTTCAACAAGACTTTGAGTTGGGAGCGAAAAAATAAAAATTGTCGTGAAAAAAAAATCACCCTACTGTACATACATGTATATGTTTAAAAATTACCAGACCCCCTTTAACCAACCAAGTAAAATTTTAACCGAGACCCGGGATCGTCCCCAATATTAATAACGATGTAAATATCTTGTTATGACGGGCTTTTAATGTAGTATGCACCCGTATTATTTCGATATCAGTATGCAAATTCGAAAGTGCGGACGGGACCCGGAAAAGGACGGCGTTTTGCCGCCAACGGCATCGGGGCGGCGGTGCATAAACAGAAACCGCCGTAATTTTGTCGGAGGAGCGGTGAAGAGCAAAGAACTTCGGGCGGGAGGCGGCAGTCACGCCGCCCAAACACAATTTGCCTTTACTCTCAGAATGCCTTCTTTCTTGCAGAAAAGATAGGTTTCGGGCATACGGAAAGTGGACGGATTTTTATGCGGTTGGGTCGTTTTCAAAAATCACCCGCCTTCCGCTGTCCGTAAGTTTGAATTCCAATAACTTTGTTAAAAATTATCGGATCTTATTGATTTAAAAACCAAGTGAAAGCCTAACAAGCCCTTAGTAAACTCTTTCAGAAAATTTTTGTTTAGTTATTTCAGAATATTTTTTTTTTAATTTTGAAACTTTCGAAACTCACATTTTCGCATGTCCCATTTTTTTAAATATTGAATAACCAGAACTTTGTGTTGCTTTATAGCAATCCATAACATCCTTAGTTAATAAAGTAAACAATTTATAAATAAATTAATTAATTTTAATCTACTTTTTTTTAAATTTGTCTCATTTGACATTTTTTCAGTTGCGTTACGTCCGTCGCGTTACCGATAGAATATTTAAAAAAAACATATATCTATATGGCAATTTTTTTGGCACTCATGTGATTAACAAATGATGTTCGGACGTACACATTACCCAGCTGAATTTATTTATTCACTCAGGATATCGGTTGAAACAGGTGCGGGTAACGCGAATGTAATAATTTTTTGTCCGCTAAGTTACTCAAAAAAATAATTAAAATAAGGTAAGAAAAAATCCTATTTTTCATGTTTATGTTTATTTTAGGGCACTAAAGCTCATTGAGAGTAATTAATGACTGTAATGTTTTATTATTATTTTTTAAATATGGTTTCACAAAACTTTGTCCACTGCGTTACCGAGTCCATTACGTTACCTTATGGTAACGCAATGGAATTTAGGGTAACGCAATATAATTTTTCGACAACAAAGTGGAAATTTACCGTCGCTTTTATTAAAAGTAGTTTATGATAAACCAATTTAAAATTATTTGTGATTACAACTCATGATATAGATTACATCCAAGGGAAAATTCCACGCAATATACAAGTACTAAAAGACATGTCATGGTGCACCAGCTTATAGTCAAAGAAAAAGGGTGTCTTTAATTTAGAAATCTAAGTTGTTATTCTGCAAGTGAGCACCACTACAAGGGATTTTGTTTATGCATTACTCTAAAATCGTACCACCCTATATAGTTTCTTTTTTACGTTATCTGATTAAGTCCTTTGTGTACCCCAGTCCGTTGTGATACCAATGTCTATTTCGATACTTTTTTAGTTTTTGTTAAAAAAAATCCTTAAAAGGATTTTACTATCACTTGGTAATACCTGTTTATAAGATGAGAAGCTCTTGAAAAAAGCAATACATACTTATTGGACCAAGAGATATTTCCTCTAAAATCAAAATAAAATTTGGTTAAGTCAAGACATGGGCGCCGCTACATAGGGGCAGGGGGGGGCCCGGGCCCCCCCCTGGAAATTCATACCCAGAAATTCCGGTACTCCATAATTTGACGGTAAGTGCTGATCGTTATCATTTGTTCATTATTTTTTAGATAAATTAGATTTGTTATCTTAGATAATTTAAGATTTGTGCCGTCTTAATAAACACTAGTGTTGTAAAATGAATGAAATGCCTGGCTGTTCAATGAAATCAGAAGCACAGTTTACTGATTCCGTTCATAATCCTATGGCGAAGAAACCAGAAGCCACAGATCATTATGTTCATATTCGAAAGATCTTCGATGGAATCTTATATACGTGCAATAAGGTTCATATCAATTTTGATTTGGAATCCAAGGGGTTTTAGCTAAAATAAAACTTAAAAAGTGAAATAATCCGGAAAATGTTCTTGAAAAATTAATAAAATAAATATTTAAAAAATAGAGTTTATTTATGGATTTAGGATTTAAATCCTTTTTTGCAAGTAGATTTAGGATTTATGATTTTAGGATTTTGCCGGATCTTGCCTATCCCTGAGTAAGACACGCTCTTGGCTGACATATTTCTATATACAAACTATATATGTTGAAAAAGTCGACCATAGAATAGATTTCTTCATAAGCCTAGTGAATTGATAAACAGATGGCGCTAATATATTGTGTCAAATTTACAAATATACATACAGGGTGTCCCAAAAGTCAACGATATCCTTTGAAGGACTCATAGGTCAGCTCATGACTAATCAGAATATCAAAACATGACCTTGGTAAAAAATCATTAGTTTTTAAGATATTGGCATTTTTATGAATTTTGTGAAACTTGACACAAAAACCCTGAATAGGACTGCTATTAATTACAATTCAAAATTAAATTAATAGCAGATTTTGTAGCTGTGGCACTCGAAAAACTAATCTAAGTTGTCAAGTTTTACAAAATTCATAAAATGTCAAAAACTAACGATTTTTTACTAAGGTCATATTTTGATTTTCTGCTTTGTCATGAGTTGGTCTATCAGTCCTCCAAAGGATCTCGTTGACTTTTGGGACACCCTGTATAAAGATGATATTTTATTTGACTTAAGTTTAATGTGAACTTCTACAGTACAACTTGATTATAAATAACATCTATCAAAATTGTAAAAAACTTTAAGGGCCCCCCCCCTAGACGAATTCCTTCCGGCGCCCATGAGTCAAGAGTATATGCTTCTGTATACAGAAGCATATATAGCAAGACAAATTTTCTTTCTTAGAAATTTCCTAAGCTTTTCAATTAAGATGCAGTTTTTTTGTTGTTAAAATCCCATTTTTTTGCGCTAAAAACGTTTTCTTTTATTCAAAAGAGAAATATCTTACGAAAAAATATGTTTGGTTCTTGTACCAATAAATCAATTGCTCTTGATTTAAGCTAATATTGTAATATCCTTAAACGAATAGATAAATCTCTCCCCTCAAGTAATTTTAAAAAAATTATGTAAAGATAGTTTCTGATTTAGATTAAAAGGCTCTTGGCCCTATTCAAAAGTGCAATTATTTTAAGAGATTATTTTTTTCAGTGTACAACAAAATCCTTGGTTACTAAGGATGTCCATATTTTAATAATGTAAAAATAAAAATAATTTTAAAAACTGACTATTCAAAAATGTGCTAACTTTTTTGCATGCCAATCCGTCTTTTATTAGCAAATATTCCTGCAGCAATAATTTAAGGGATGAGCCCCTCAGGTATAACTTAGTCCTTGTACCTTCCTGCAGAAAATTTATTCAGAGAAAAAGTGCTTTTGCTACGCAGGTAGGTATACGAAATATAATAAACTAAATACGTTTTGTTTTATGACAAATTAAAACATTTTTTAATTTAAACATTGTTTTTAATATATTCATAAATAAATACGAGGTGTGTTCAGAAAATATCGGGAATTTTCGTTTTTTGAAACAAATATTTATTTATTCGTCTACATTAATGTTGTCGCCTTCAAAATAGTCCCCATTGGATATTATGCACATGTGCCAGCTCTTCTTTCAATACTCGAAACACTTCTAAAACTCAATCTTTGGGATAGCCTTTAGTTCTTTCAGCGATGCGCTTTTAATGTCATCTATGCTTGCAAAACGACGGCCCTTTAAGGTTCTCTTTATTTTTGGGAATAGGAAAAAGTCAGACAGAGGCATGTCTGGCGAATATGTAGGCTGGGGCATCATTACAGTATTGTTTTTGGCAAAAATCTTGTTCAAAATTTAGAAAAAATTTTGCTGCCACGCGTTTCATACCCAAAATATTCGAAAAAAATTCATGGGATGAGCCAATTGATATACCAACATCATCAGCGACTTCTCTGATGGTTTATAACCATTTCTTCCACTTTTTCCATGTTTTTCACGGCCATCTTAGAAACTCTTATACCACTTGTAAACTCTTGTTTTACTTATAGCAGACTCACTATAGGCCTTTGTTAACATTTCACAGAATTTATTTCATTTTTTAAGCAAAATTGGATACAAATTCTTTGATCCATTTCTTTAAACGAACGAAAAATCGCCGAGCTCATAAAACACGTCTAACCTTAGCGGCTGCCACAGACAAAGTAAACAATGAAAACAGCTAAAGTTTTTATCATACTTCGGGGGCATGTATACCAACATAATAAAGAAAATTTTATGACAACCGGACCCTCCGAACCCGCGAAATTTAACAATTCCCGTTATTTTCTGAACACACCTCGTATACCATAATTTTAATAAACTTTATGTCTGTCCTATTGAAGCTGATGCGATAACAAAAGTTTGCATATAACTGGTTTCAATTTGCATGTCCACGTATTTGGTAAATGTTAAATTATTTGCAATTTAATGAGTAACATTTCGTGTTCTGTCAGTTCGAACTTTAATTACTGCCAAACAACTCCTGCGGATATATAATTATTACCTACATTATATTAATTTCCTCAAAATTTAATTTAGTGATACGAATACAAATGGGGTAGTTAAATTTTTTCTGACCTATACTTTTTATGGTTTTATTCAAGGCGTTTTGTAATATTAAACATTTCTGTAAAATCAGAATTTCAAATGAGTTTACCGTTTTCGAGATATTTACAAAAAATATAAATTTTTATGACGTCACAAACCTCGCCATGTGACCAACATTCTAAGATTTCTATTGGTTGAAAATTACCCTGTTGTCAAGTTGTCTTGTTAATGATTTCATTCGGTTATGTCAGAAAATACCCGAAGAGGTTATGTACAAATACTGTCACTGTCAGTTGAGTGAAAGAAGAAGAAGAGGAGGTTAAAGAAAATTCTGAAATTAAAAGTTTTATTGATAGGTTTACACATTGAAACACCGTGTGAAACCTAACAAAATGTAATAAATAGGTACCTAATAACTGTCTAAAGCAGAGTTTAATATATTTTATAGAAAAAAGTGTCACAATAAAGCTGAAAATGAATGAAATAAATTTACAAAAAATAACAGTAAATGTAAGTTAACAATGGTATTTATGATATTTGTGTATAGGTTTTATAAAACTTGCATCCCTGATGATGAGCATCAAAACCTTTTGTAAGATTAAAAAAATGTATGACAAACTTTAGGACTGTTTGAAGATACTACGCTCTAGAGTACATTTTTGTACTTTTCGACAATTCTGGTTTAAATATTGCTGCAATAACGTACATAGTAGGTAAAGATAGTGCAGGGTCTACAAATAGACATTTTGATTAAAATTATTCAAACAGATGGTCACCAAATTCATTAAGTACCTACCTACAGTAGAAACCGTCAATATATGAACGTGACTCATCCGACACATTCGTACGAAGCAATCTATCGAAGGTCACGGTCCAGTGCAGTCTCGTTTGTAAAAAAATTTGAGTGTAATGTTGGTTGCTATACTTATGATATATTTGCTTTTAAAGTTAAATAATTAACATCTAACATAATTAACATCTACGATAATTAAATAAAATGTAATTTTCTTAGAAACTAATTAATAAATAAACTTTTCTTTTAACTTTAATGAAATATTCTATCATCTGATTACAGAACGTACACTCGTGGCGACATCTCTGATTTTAATAACAAATTTTTAGACCGACCCAACCTCACTTTCTTCCAATTAAATTCTTAGTATAGTCTGAAACACGTTTGGAATTGCATATTCCCCTCTCGTGAAACCGTCAAACTTGTTACAGAATATACTATTCTTTTAACTGTAAACGCAAATATTTCAGAATTGGTGACAAAAAACAAAAATGTTTACGCAGGTCAGGTACAAAGTGAAAGATATTTAAATTGTGTGGATATAAAAACAACTTGCGTTAGTTTCACGAAATTTATTAAATATTGACAATTGTTTCGCTACACAGTAGCTTCTTCAGAATGTATTAAACTAATACTAGTACAAAATTTATATGTATAATAAAAATATTTTTGTATTCTAGCCTAGAATTTCTAGGTAAGGATTTTTATACGACATCTACCTGTGTTACATAATATAAACCACTGCCACTACAACGTTTAAAACGATTATTAATCCGTAAACACACAGTAGAAACAAGATATGCAAAAACAAAGATCATATGACATATAAAAACAAATGGCCGACGGTAAAGTTGGTTGCCTTACTATGTAATAAAATAAAATAAATTCCTAAAACACGAACTCTACTGACTTCCAATAAAATTAAGTAACAAGCTAGGACACAAGCGTCATATGTCCATCTTTGTCCAACACCTAGGCAGTTTTACATCACAGATGGCGCATTTTAGACCGGATGCTTAAAAACCTACGTGTGAGTCAATTACCGCTGCATCGAATGTACAAGACAAGTAAAACATTACTGCTAGCATGTCTGAGATATGTTCGGCACCCGATGAGTCACGTTCATATATTGACGGTTTCTGACGGTTTTTTGTATCTTCCTTATTACGAGGTATCATATTACTGTTTGATATTTTAAAGTCCAAGATATCTAAAAGAATATAAAGAACTAGGCATTATACTAATGAAATGCATTTACGACAAAATATGATTATAATTATAGGTACTTACTTTATTTGTTTAAAAGCTCCAATGTTCAATGTAACCAACCATTCCACAAGATTCCTCTGCTTTGGAGTCCGTTATTAATAAATCACTTATCTAATATCAATTACAAATAACATAACAATAACATTGATTTTCAATAATCTAAATTTAAAAAAAACATAACCTGAAAAAAAGAAACGTCAAAAAATCAATTCTTCTTCTTCTTCTCAACTAAAATTATAGATCAAGTGGTTTTAAAACTAAAATATTATAACGTGGCGCCATCTATCGTAAGAATCTTAAACTAAACACACTGGCAACCATAGAAAAAGCTGGCAACGTTGTCAATAGCCTAGTGACGTAATTAGGAGATTTTTTTTTGTAAATATCTCGAAAACTGTAACTCAATTGAAATTCCGATTTCACAGAAATGTTTAAAAACGCCTTGAATAAAACCATAAAAAGTATAGGTCAGAAAAAATTTAACTACCCCATTCAATACGTGATATAATACAAAAATAAGATTTAGTTTTGAAAGATAAAAATACTTGATCATAATATAAATTTCTTAAATCAACAGTTTTAGAAATTTTGATATTAAAATAATAAACATTTTGTTGACATAAAATTAAATTTTACTTTCAATTAATATTTTGAGAATGTCAAATTAAAAATGTTATTTTAATAGTCAATTTTATTTAAATCAGTATATCAACACTAAACGTATTTTGAATAAATATTGTCAAGAAATTTGATTAAATCATTTTTCTACTAGTTAAATGGATACACAGTATTACACACACACAAATTAAAAGAATATGTCGGCTAGCCAGATAATTTTTGGGGTAACATTGGCTCACTAAACGCGAAAATCACACTTAAATTTTTTTCATTGAAGTATGTTCGAGGTGTAAATTTTCAATTGTTTTTTTTTAATTTTCTGAGGTGGTTTGACCTTTTAGAGTATACTTCGAGTTCTAATTAATCGATTTGACCAAACAAGCACTTAAATCAAAGGTAATTGAGCCCTCTACAACTTGTATAGTTTTGGTATCGGCTCAGTAGTTCGATACTGGCGATATTATGAAGTTGAAAAAGTCCTTTTATTTTACAAAAATCGAGGTTAAAAATTTACATATCTTTCTGGGAAAGATAGAAATCGAAAAGATAAGTCCAGTTTGATTTATTTTACGTATAGATTATACTTAAAGGAAAAAAATAAGCTAATGCTGATAAAAACCCATGGATTAATGGCGAAGTTATGAATTTTTCAGTGGAAGACCAAAATTCAGTTTTTCGAGAATTTTTACGTTTTTTCTTCATTTTATTGAATTATATAAAATTTAATATTGAACATTGATTTTTATTTTAAACATTAAATATTGTTTTAATAAGCACAGGTTTAAAAAAAATCTGGCTCCTTCTTTGTTTTTTGTTGCTTTCGTATTCCGTTTCTCGTATGAGGGACCAAATGTAATCACCCATCATGGCTGCATCCCAGAAGCCCTGATACCGCCGCTCCATAGCCTTCATTTGCTGGTGAAAACGTTCTCCGTGCTCATCACTAGGGATGGGATATTTAGGTACTAAAAACTGAAAAATAGGTAACTAAAAAGGTACTAAAAAAAAGCATTTTAGGTTAAAAAAAAACAGCATTTTAGGTAAAAAAAATCATTAAAAGTTTAAGTTTCGTTTATAATTTTCTTTAGCCGCATACCCAAACACAGAACATACCCACAATAAACTATTTCTATGCAATAAACTGTGTTTTACTGAGTGACACTCACTACACAGAAGTTCTATGACAGAACATAAGCTCACTAGTAGTGAGTAACTACAAAGAAGGTAACTGTAAAGAAAGTTACTGTTACAGTCTGTAACCATAAGAAAAAATTCTATACCGTTGAGTTGCACGCCCTGGATAAAATATTGGCGCAAATTTTAAAAAGAACAAAAAAAATAAAATAAGTAAAAATACGTAAAAATAGGGAACAAATATGTGAAAATAAACTGACAAATTAAAAAATATGTAACAAAAGTATAAAAAGGTAGTTTAAATCAAAAACCTCCAAAAAAGGTAAAAAAGGTGAAAAAAAGTTAAAAAAATAGGTAACAAAAGTATAAAAAGGTAGTTTAAAGCAAAAACCTCCAATAAAGGTAAAAAAGGTGAAAACTAGTTAAAAAAATAGGTAAGAAAACTATAAAAAAGGTAGTTTAAAGCAAAAACCTCCAAAAAAGGTAAAAAAGGTGAAAACAAGTTAGGTTCATATAAAAGAAAATCTTTTAAAACACATTTTGGCAATATTGGTTTTCAAATAGTTACATCGGTTAAAAAAAGGTAAAATAACTAAAATCCCATCCCTACTCATCACTTACGTCGCCCAGATTGTGCGGGTTATTTACGCACTCGAACTCTCTACTTCTTATATTCATTTTACACTTTTTATTAACTAAATAAAACCATGATAAAAATACCTTGTTGAAATATCAAAATATATCAGAAAAATGTCACTATGCCAAAAATGCCAAATTTAAATTCAAACTGGAGTTATCTGTTTGATTTAAACCTTTCCCAGGACGATATGTAAATTTTCGACCTCAATTTTTGCCATAAAAACGAATTTTTTAAGTTATTAAAATCGCTAGTGTCAAAATACTTATCCGATATCAAAAGTATGTAAAAGAAAGTTTTGGAGGGCTCAAATACCTTCAATTTAAGGGCTTGTTTGACCAAATCGATTAAAAAAAAAAACAATTAAAAATTCATATTTCAAAAACGCTTCAAAATACATAGGAAAATTATAATGGGATATATGGTGGGCAGATTTTTTTTCGATTTTGTAAACTGGTGTTATTGGTGACAACACTGGAATCATAAGATTTATCAATTGTTTTTAAAGGTACTGATTTACAAGTCTACAACTTCATAACTAAAGTAATTATATTTGCTTAACATGCAGTAATTAAGATGGAATAAGCACGATATAATAAAATAGGTTATTGCACTTCCACACCTAATGTAAAGCTTGCAAACACGGAAGCCTAATTAGTGCTATAATTAAATAACTATTAATACATATTTTATACAATTATCAGAATAATTGTAGCGATGAACTTAAAAAATAATTAAAATCATATCTCCTTAACAATCTGAAATAAATACTTATAAAATTAAATTATTATTATTTGACATGCACCTTTTCTTTAATAAAAGTAATAAAATATGGTAATAAATTATAACAATATTAAAGTTTTATAAAGCACGAAAAAATGTCATTAATTTAAGAGGTAAATCGTAATTTAAAGTATTATGACTATGATATCTTTTTTATGGAAATAATACATCTGTACATAATTTTTAAATAAATAGGTAGTTTTTTCACAAAAGAGAGGAAGGTAGAAAGAAGTCTTACTCGACAAATTTTGTTCAATTGCACAGCTAAATCGCGCACGTTATTTGTGTTTTACGTTGCAAGTAAAAAACTTTAGTACTCGATTTTGATTGATTATTCTTTATATCATTGATTAAGAAACTCAACGCTTATATAGTTACGTTAGTGTGTGTATTTTATCTAGGGATCATGGTGAATTATTGCAATAATGTGTATTTAATTGTAAATAAAATTCAAGAACTAAATCGTTGCATTTTCATGTTTTGCCAAAGGATCCAATTCGGTAAGTACATTTGGTGGTGCAGAATTAACTAATGATAACTTTACCTAATATAATTTATATTTAAGTTTGGACATTTTTAAGAAATTAGTAAAAAATAATTTTTGCACAAACATAACCTTAAAATCAACTATTTTTATATTTGAGTTCTCTAAAAAACGCCGACAACTGCATTTTAAACAACAAAATATACCTACGAATTCATGGCAACATAATATTATATATAATACATAATTTAATGGTATTTTACCGTTGAGTGAAGACTTTAAAGAATTCTTCATCAGCGCTTTTAATAATGCAAAATGCTGTTTAAATTTAGACGACTTATTTGTTTGACGATTTTTACTGGATTGAAACGTTTACACTTTTTACATTAATCATTACTAAAATGTGTATTTATTGTATCTAATAAATACAATTTATATTTACAGGGACTGTATGAAATTTATTTCTTCATTCGGATTAACACTGTTTATTGGAAAACCGATAAAAACTCAACCCAGGATTTCCTCTCGAAATACACCCAACAACAAAACAAATTGTGCCACGGTTTTTGTTTCGATATTTTTTAACATTTTCCGGCTTTATTTATTTTAAGGGATAAATTTTGATTTACATATACAAACTTGACATTTTGACTGGTAATTATTTTTATACACTCAAACATTTTTTTATATAAATATAACAAAAAAAAGGAGTTTGTCTTAATAAAGTAAAGATCCTTATTCGTCCAACAATTGCTTTTGTTACGGCAAAAAGATCATTTTTATAAAAATTATTTATCTACAAACGCTGCTTCAGTAATAGCATTTTCATTAATTATAAAGTAAATTTACGTTATGTTTATAAAAATAACACTCTTCCAGATGCAGAAACGCATTGATAAATATAGTTATTATTATTCATAGAAATTTTGTAAATTTTACAAATCCCTTTTCGTTTAAAATAAAACTTTTTTTATAATATTAATAAAATTTATGTAAATTTGACAAAAAATTAATTGTTAATTTAATAAACTATTTTTATTGTACTACTTTTGGGTGTTTTTTTTAAATAATTGCAAGGCATTAAAACAAATTATTTATTATAACAAAAAAAATCACTCATATTATATTATGTATAAAATAAAAAAAATATGAACTCACTTTTTAAACAACAAGTCTGCTTCGTTTATATGATAGACCTTAAATATTTCTTTTAGAAAACGTCGAAATTTTAATTTTCTTAGTGATCTTTTTGATATTTTTATTATGCTAGATTTTACCACACTTCACTCGCACAAGTGAAATCAATAAGATTATAATACAGACTGTGGATTATAAAGTTATGGTCACCAAGGAGAGCGCTGGTCCTTTCCCCCTCTTTTTAACGAAAATTTTGTTACCATTGCAAAACAATAGTAAATATTAAAAAAGTCTTTTTAAAGCAATAATATAATATATCTTATTGCCATGACAATATGATAACAACTATTACTTTGTTGGATGAACATTTTTTTTAACAAAGCTTAACATTGCTGATTCATTATAGTAAATGAGAATTTTATTAACAGTTAAAATAGTTTATTCTGTAAATAAAAATATCTTAGGTGGTACATCTTTTTATAGACACCCGTTTAATTAAACACTCGCTCGCAAGCTCGCTAGTGGGTTTGCATTAAAAAAAAAACGCCCGAATAATATTTGATCCTTCTACTAATTGAAATTAATCTCGTTCACCTGAAACCGAAGCGGGCTTTCATAAAACCCGGGCATAGAGCGTAATCGGGGTAAATTACAAAATGATCCGATACACCAGAAACCGTAGTGGGCACTTAATCCTGGGGACTCGATTTATAACTCGGCGGGCGCAATAAAGAATAAAAAGGACGAGGAAAATTCCGAACGGATGGAAATTTAATTCGGTTAGCCGCTTGTAATTCCAAACGTGTTTAAGTTCGATGTAATGCTGATGCAAATGCTCGATCCAGTGCAAGGGAAAGAGAAAAGAAATACATTTCTTATCCACAAAACAAAAATGTTTTTTGTCCTTGAGGTTATTTCATGATTTTGCCATTCACCAAGCACTAAAATGTAAGATAATTATCTACTCCAATAAGTAGATAATTAAATGATTTTCAAAAATAGATTTAAAACGCTTATCTATTAAAAAACTAAAGCAACCTTTTTTGTGGGTCAGTTAATTTCCAACAAAAATATAAACTGCATATTTTAAAATCCTAACTATTCTGGGAGTGATAACATTTTAATAAAAAAAAAATATTTTTTTCAAAACCTATAAAATTTTGTCTTCGATTACCTATCAAAATGTTTATTGGGCTTAGCTTTATATTCATTTGTTGAGATACAAAATGTTTTTCATTAGACTAATGTTAAAATGGAAAATTGCAAAGATGAGGATCTTACTCTTAATAGTATATAAGGTAAACCACATAGTTATTGGACACTTAAAGAATATTATTTATTTAAAATTTATATATGCCGTTGTTTTAAAGATTTTAGTTTTTTCTTATGAATATATAAAAAGTATAGTGTGTTTGTTTAAACTTTATTTCCATTTACTTAAAAATAAGAATATTTGAATTTTTAATAATAGTTTTATAAAAACATGCAAAAAAGTATAGTAATTGGACATTTTATTTAGTAATTGGACCATAGTTATTGAATATACAATTTTTTTATAAACATAACAACTTTACATCAAATAATAGAAATTGTTAAATATTTTTTAAAGATAAATTGCTGTTTTAGGTAATTTTTTTATTTCGTTTTTGTAAATATCATATAATTCATATATTTCTTTCTCGGATTCCTCATCCCTTTTCTGGATTCTGAAGGTTACTACTAATTCCTTGGTCTGACTTCTGAAATAGTTTGTTGCAAATATCATTAAGTGTGGTATCTCTAGTTTGTGAAGCATTTATAATGTTTAGGCCGGTACAGGATGATTTATATATATCTAATATTTTTTCGGGTGGTATGTTAAAAGTATTTTCCGAATTTATTAATTTTGTTGCCATTACACAGTAAAAAATTTCTGGTAAAAAACAACACCAAAAGTGGTCTATATAGGTCCACACTAGAAATGGTATATCTAACCACATACAATTTGGTAAATTTTACCCTTTTTAATTGGTTAAAAATCTACACGTACTATTCGTACAAAAAACTCGTAACAGTGTAAAAATCATCAAATATAATACACTCTTAGGGGTAAAAGCAACACGCAATATTGGTAAAAGAACTCCATTCAAGAGTAGAAAATGCTCAATTTGGTGTAATTTACTACACATTTTGGTGTTACTTGTAGGTGTTAAAAATGGTGGGTGTTTTAATATTAAACACAGCATGTAATGTAAAATAAAGTATATTTTATATTACTTACAAACTATTAGATATGAATACAAATAGGCTTTGGCATAAAATTAAAAAAAAATGATTAACACTACTTAGGTGTATTCTTATACCCAAGAAGTGTTAATAATTTTTTTTATTTGAATGAAAAGTAGTACTTAATATTTTAAGTTTTTTCCAGTTTGTGCAAAACCATATTTAGCTTATATAGGTTTATAAGTTAAATATGATTTTTCACTAGCTCAAAAAACTTAAAATTTTACTAAATTTCATATTTCACTTATCACAGGTAAAAAAACATGTTATATCACAAACATAAGTTGCATCCACTGTCACATTGCACCACTTTACCCGACCACTGAATTTTAATTTAAAAACCATGGTCTTAAAATAGGTACACTACCATCAACTGCACTCGGAATACTGATCTCTTCCTTGCCGTTAACGAATGGTGATGACTACGTGACTTTTTTTTACCACAATGTGTGTAGCTGTCAACAAATAATAGTGTCAAATGTACACTGCGTCGAGTTTATCTTTAAATTAACACTAGATTGACACGGTGCTGTGTAAAATAAATTTAAATTAACACGAATGAATTTTACCACAATTTAAAATAAACACTTAATATTTTTGACCAATTTTAGTGTATAAATTAACACCAAATAATTTTACCACTCCATTTGGTAACTTTACACCGAAATATTTTTTACTGTGTAGTATTGTATGTTCTCTATCATGCACTGTATTTAAATCACGGTTATTCTGCAAGATGTCCTGTGACGAAGAAATCACTATATTACTTACTCTCTAAAAATGAATTAGTCAAAAATGTCATAGCAAAAAAGCAGCCACTAATAATTCTCGTCAACAGCAATTTGTATCCAGGATATTTAGCAGTCAATTCCTATGAAATATTATTCGCTGAATCCGAAAATGTTGTTAAAACTTATAAAAGTATTCTATAGAATAGTTTATGACGGTCTTTTCGGATTCAGGGAACAATTTTACATAAGAATTGGCTGGTAAATGCCCGGGATATAAATAGAGTATGATATTGGACATATGTCCAATAATAGAAATTTATATATTTTACCAACCAGTATTTGGACACTGGCCATTTTACTGTTTGTTTTCAGAATTAAAATTAAAACGCATTAAAGTGACAATGTTTAAACCATGAGGAACATATTTATACCACACACTGATCTGTACACTTTTTAGAAATATTTTTTATTGTAATTTAAACATAGTCCTGCTCTTAACAAAAAAACAAAAATCTTACCACCAAAGTAACGTGCGAACTTTTTTGTCCTATATTGGACCCAAAATAAAGTAGTTCTATATTATTACCAACTGAGATAGTTATAATTGTATACAGCGTTATCTAATGATTTAACTTTAAGGTAACTATTTTAGAGTATTAACATTTACTCAATGGTATTAATGTGAATTGTTCAATAAATACAGTGTCCGATAACTGTCCACTTTACCCTATTTTTTATTAATTAAATAACAATTACATTAGGCAACAAGGAAACCTTCTTCAAGATATAAAAGTGTTAATTAAATTTACGGGCATAATAAACTTGGCATTTAAAACTTTTCAACGTAACAATGATTCAGGTTTGCGCTCGACTCCGGGTTTATTTCGTTTTCAGCTGAAACTTTCGCCCGGAGCAGTGAAAGTTAACCCTGACCATCACCGGCAATAAAATTTATGTTTATTTTATCGAAAGCATGGAACCTTTTGCTGTTTGCACTGCACTCTGGATGACTATAATATACTGGGAGTTTATATTTAGTACACATTATTTAAAACATTTTTATAAACCTTTTTTAATATAAATTATAAAAATATATATATATATATACAGTATATAGTATCCATGTAGGGTAAACCACATATTTATTGGACACTTAAGGAATATATTTATTTAAAATTTATATATGCCGTTGTTTTTAAGTTCTTATAAATATATTAAAAGGATAGTTTGTATGTTTAAACTTTATTTAAGTTTACTTAAAAATAAGAATATTTAAATTTTTAATATTAGTTTTATAAAAACATGCAATAAAGTATAGTAATTGGACATTTTCCGAATTTATTAATTTTGTTGCCATTAGTTTTTTATGTTCTCTATCATGCACTGCATTTAAATCACTGTTATTCTGCAAAATGTCCTGTGACGAAGAAATCACTATATTACTTACTCTCTAAAAATGTCAAAAATGTCATAGCGAAAAAGCAGCCATTAATAATTCTCGTCAACAGCAATTTGTATCCAGGACATTTAGCAGTCAATTCCTATGAAATATTATTCGCTGAATCCGAAAATGTCGTCAAAAGTTATAAAAGTAGAACAGTTTTTGAAATATAATCAATTTTTTTTGTATACTATGTAATTGACTATTTCGGATTCAGGCGAAAATTTTACATAAGAATTGGCTGGTAAATGTCCGGGATATAAATAGAGTATGATACCAGTAATTGGACACTGGTCATTTTACTGTTTTCAATTTATATTATTAAAACGCATGACAATATTTAAACCATGAGAACACATTTATACCACACAATGATCTGTACAGGGTGGTCCACGTAAGGTGACCCATATACTTATCTCAGAAACTACTGGAGTCACAAAAAATTTGTAAGAAACAAATATTCACGAAGTAAAAAATATTTTTAAAATATTATATTTTAATTTATACAGGGTGTTCGGTTTTCCTTGGGACGATACCAACTTTCTTATTTTCAATGGAACACCCTGTATTTTTTTGCATTTTTGGATTCTTACCACTCTTTTAGGTATACTTTGTAAATACATTAAATAAGAAAATGTTAATACTTTTTGAGTAAAATTAAGATTTATTAAAATTTCCCTAAATGTAGACACTCGCTAAAAGTTAAAAATAACCAACTAAAAGTTATTATTTTTTATATTATGTAGTGTCCATCTCTTTAATAATAAGTAAGCTATAAGTTAATTATTATATTTTTTGGAAAATATCATACAGGGTGTTTTCTATGTCCCGTTGAAAATAGCGATTTTAAAAGTTTAAAATCTTGTTTTTATTCAATGGAACACCCTATATATTTTTGCATAATTGGATAGAATAAGTAATTAACTTTCATTTTATATATATATGTCCTATATCTAAACCTAACAGAAAAAAAAATATTCGCATTTTTCACAATTAGTAGCTTTTTTCCAATTACCTTAGTTAAATTTTCATTATTATACCCTGTACACTTTTTAGAAATATTTTTTATTGTAATTTAAACACAGCCCTGCTCTTAACAAAAAAACAAAAATCTTACCACCAAAGTAACGTGCGAACTTTTTTGTCCTATATTGGACCCAAAATAAAGTAGTTCTATATTATTACCGACTGAGATAGTTATAATTGTATACAGCGTCATCTAATGATTTGACTTTAAGGTAACTATTTATAGAACTCTTGTTTTTATAGTATTAATGTTAATTGTCCTATAACCATAAAGTGTCCGATAACTGTCTACTTTACCCTATATCCTACAATATTTTTAAATGCCATGCTTTTTCATAACAAAAATGTATGTTAAATTTGAATATCAACTATAAAATTACAAAAAAATGCCTAAATGCCTTTACTTTGTCTTAAAGTAATTAAATGTCAAAAGAATCGAGAATTACACCTAAATGCAGTAATTATCTTATCTGAAGGGAAACGGATTTAAAATAAATACAGTTTCTTTGAACTGAATGCTCTCTTAAAATGAATTAGTCAAAAATAACTAATTATAAGTCATATTTGACTACTTGTCATATCGAAAAAGCAGTCACTAATAATTAGTCAAATTCTACTGAATGAAATAGTCAAATTAGTAGATTTAAATTTAAAAAAAGTTTTGATTCAGCCGGGGATGGATCTCAGGTCAGTCACTTGTAAAGCTCGTCAAGCTGTTGTCATAACCCATTCGGCTTAATAATTTTATTTGTCAATAAATATTGTTTATGATATTTTAAAGTTGAATATTTTATTTGTGTTGCTGTTTTGAGCTAAACTTTTTTCATCTTTATTTGTTTTTATGGGTCATTTAACCATGCATGGAGCTTAGGTATATGCATTTAATTCAAATAATACTTTGTTGTTGGCCGCAAACTATTAAAGAAATTAGTTACTTTTAACTCCCAGAAATAGTCAAAGATGGTGACTAATCTTAACACGGTGGTGTTCTGAGAGGTGATTTTTGGACTTTCTGGGAAACCTAATTTTTTTTATATTCTTGTTAATTAGGTCATAACTAAAATTTTAAGAGCAAAATAAAAAAAATTTGACGGTTAATTTTGTTTTAATTGGATGTTTATTAAAAATATGTATGCACACTTTCAATTCTCCAATTAAAACTTGCGATTTTGAGAGAACAAAAATTATAGAATACGTATACTGAAAATGACAATTCAAACGTCAAATAAATTTTTAATAGATCTAAGTTTCATGGCAACCTTTAAGGATATATTAATTAAGGGAACATAAATGTATACGTAAAAGGTTAGATTAAAAGTTTAAACGTTTATTGCACCAAAACAGTAAAATATATAAAAAAAATTGTAAAAACCTTTTTTTTAGTTAACAAATATTAAATATTTAAATTAAATCGCTAGTTTTAATTGGATAATTGAAAGAGTGCATAATATTTTTAATAAACAGCCAATTAAAACAATTCAAACCGTCAGTTTTTTTTTATTTTGCTCTTAAATTCTTAGTTATGACCTAATTAACAAGAATATAAAAAAAAATTAGGTTTCACAGAAAGTCCAAAAATCACCTCTCAGAACAGCACCGTGTTAAATTAGTCAAACTTTAACTATTTAAGTAGTAAAAAATAACTATTTAAAATTGAAAACGACTATTTTATTAGTAAAAAATGCTGGTACTAATTCAAATAGCTATTTGAATTAGTACCAGCATTTTTTACTAATAAATACTAGTAGAATTTTGACTATTTCATTTTTAAAGAGTGGATATTTTTTAAATGAATGGATTCTTTTACGGCAAAGATACCATTTGTATCAGTGTGTCGCGTGAGTAAAAATCTTTCTTTAATTTAATCCAAAAATGCGGTCGCAAAGGCGCTTCAAAGCGGCGGCATCTTTCAGTTCCTGGTACCTAGCCGAGGCCTCGGCAGGATGTTTCTTGGCGGCAGCGGCGGCGGTATGGATTTGCCATTAAAGGAGCGTCCTGCGGGGCGCATGTCTCGCGTCGCACGTGCACGGAAATCCAGATGGGTTTGGGGAACCACCCCCGACCCGCCCCCCGCCCCCCGGAACGAGCAGACTGCTCGACGCCGCGGAAATTCTGCATACGCAACTTTTTTGTTTCCCTTTTTTATTTTTTAAAGGGTAAAACGGAGTTTTAAAGTTTTATGGCTAGAATTTTTTTTTAAATAGTATACCTACCCTGAAAATTTTGTATACAAATAAAACAAACAGTAAGGAAGATAAAACGCTTCAAAGTCGGTAAAAATGATCCCTTTTTGATTATTTTGCTGAAAAATGGTCATTTTCGACGACTTTCGTTACTGTTCGTTTGATTTGTACAACATTTTCAGGGTTTATTTACAAAAATACGGTATTTCACAGCAAATTTTTTATTTACATAAAAAATCCCTATAATAGTTATTTATGTCATTAGGTTAAGAAGTAAGGCTTTTTAAGCGAAGCACAAAAAGGCACTTCTTGGCCGAATGGCATACAACATATAGGTCAATTTAATTCAACATCAAAGCGGCCTAACCTCACTTTTTTAGAATCTCATTTATTTATTAGCTAAAGATTACATTAAATGTACAATAATTATTATTGCTGTTAGAAGCAGTAATAGTTTCACAATAAGAAATGGATTTTTGCCATTACATAGAATTCAATTAATTGTTTAATAAATAGGTAGGTATCTAATTTCAATTTGTTTGGATTTTTATTTAAAAAAAAAGGTAGTTTGAAATGTTTAAGCTGTGTTTAACATTTAATTTCACTGAAAACTTAAAGCAAATTAAAACATAATAATTTAAATCGTAGAAAAAGAATCGTGCGTTTTCTTGGTTGACTAACCTCACTTTTTGTTTTATTATTCATATTTAATTTTACAATAATTTAATGAAAAATATTAAACATTAACAGCAAAACAAACAAATTAGTGCTTAAACCAGTTTAGTACGTTAATTTCTTAGAAAAGGATTAATTTGTCAAAACAATACCCCTAGCGAGAAAAAATCGAACTAATTACTTGCCTCATAAAAATTTTTATCGGCCTAGGCCATAACAAGGTATTTCTTTATCGAATAACAATAAAGTTTAAATTATAGACCGCGTGGAGATAAAAGTTTTTTTTGAGCCTTTTTTTGATATTAAATAAAAAGGCTTTAAGGATATTTTTTTGAAAAACCCTTAAACAAGTATTTTTATCCGAAATTTTATAAAGATTGGTATAGGCGTTTTAGAGTTTTTTTTACTTATGCGTTAATTTTATGGCAAAAAATAAGAAGTTTACTCGTTCTAAAATGCAATTTTATTCCAATTCTATTTTATATCAAGTTTATAGCTAATTCACAAAATTTAATTATTTTTATGTAAATTAAAGTTTTATTGGGAAAAATATTAATTTTATGACATAAGAATAAAAGATATTAATATTATTACATAAGAATTAAAAAAATCTTCACTTTTACTTTTTTTGTTTAATTTTATTGTAAAAAGTGTATTTCTCTTTCGGAAATAGTTATTTGTTTTACAAGTGTTGAAAAGCGACTTTTTCATGCAAGTGTTTAAGTTGCATTAACACGAGCTTGAAGAAAGCTTTTCTCACAAGTGAAACACAATGTTTTTTCTACGACCCTTTGATTTTTTAGTATATTCAAATACAAAACAAAATATCCTAAAAATGTGTTTGACAGTTGTTAAAATTCTTTTATCTTATTCTTTTAATTTTTAAGGTATAAGTTACTTAAAATCAATAAACTTACCTTCTCAATTTAAATAAAGGCACTAAAACTAGAATTTATTATACACACACAATTAATTGTGTTCTAAATGATATTTAGAAATACATATACCTATAAATACAATACAAATTTTGAAACGAATGTCAAAAGATGCTGTCAATTTCTTTTCACACAGACCTGTCACTTTTCATTCGTGTTTTGCCTTGCCAATGAAAAGATTCATTTTCTAAGCAACGATGCCAATACGAAATGTGACTTTTACATATATGTAAAAGTCACATTCACTATAGTGGTCGTACACTGAAAAAAATGCTTGTTGCTATTTTAACTAAACTTATATAGTTGTTGTTATTATTGTACACCAAACTAAAATAACAGTTAATTCTACTAAAAATAGATAATTTATAAATTTGCAGCAACCATGTACACTGTTGTGCACACACAATATAAACTGTTAAGATTTTATTGTTGTCAGAACTATTTATTTAGATGCTTTGATTATTCAATATTGTAAAACTAACAGTTACAATTTAAATAGTAAGTGATAACAATTTTATTTTGTAAAAATAAAAAATACCATGTAATATTGTTGCGAATATCAAATGTTTGATTCTGGGAATCACACAAGATAGTTGTGATTCCCACAATAGTGGCGTGACCTGATCGCCACGCATTTTCGTCTATTCATTTTAACAGCATCTCCATTATTAGTGGTTGTTTTGTCGTGTGAGCGTATGGTTTTCGATTTTGTTAAAGAATAAGGTTTTGTGTTGGAAAAGTAAGTATAGTGATCCCGTACCTAATGGATAATGTTAAAGAATATTTAGATAAATGGGGATTATCCCATTTATGGGAAACTTTTGAAGGTAAGCGTTCATGCAATATGTAATAAATAGTAAATAAATTAGGTCTGCGTTTTGGTTCAATTAAGTATTTAAATTTAATTTTAAATGTACAGGGTGAACCATATAACATATTATTATTTATTTCCGAAACTACTGCAGTCACAAAAATTCATCAAATATTAAGTGTTCTTATGTTCCACATGTCCAAATTTTGTTTTACAAAATATTTTTATTTATATTTTAAATTAAACCTCATTTATATATTCATATTAATATATCTATAATAACTTAATTGTTTTACTGTAATAATCATGTGGGTACTCTCTAAAAATGAATTAGTCAAAAATGAATAATTTAATAGTTATTAGTGGCTGTTTTTTCACTTGTACCATGGTTAACCATGGAATACCAGGGTATCTCAAAATTTAACATCCAATTCTTATATAAAATTGTCCCCCGAATCCGAAAATACTGTCAAAAATTATGAAAGTAGAGCAGTTTTTGAAATATAGTCAATTACATATTAAATGAAAAATTGACTATATCTCAAAAACTGTTCTACGGTATTTTCGGATTCAGGGGACAATTTTACATAAGAATTGGATGGTAAATTTTGGGATACAATGTTATTTCATAGTTAACCATGGTACAAGTGAAAAAGCAGCCACTAATAACTGAGGAGTGATTTTTCAAAAGGTCGTATTTATATTTGCAACAATTTTTCAAAAAAATGACTATAACCTGTATAGGTTATAACCTATAGGGCAATATAGAATATTTAAAAAAAAATCTGATGAATATTTAATAATACTTCAGACCTGCTGTCATATTTCGTCGTTAATATATGCCTTTTAACCATACCTTTGGGATTTTGTCAAAAAATTACATTAAAGTAAAAATGGAAATAAGGCCTTTTGAAAAATCACTCCTCAACTATTAAATTAGTCATTTTTGACTAATTCATTTTTAAAGAGTATATTCTTTAGATTTTTTTCAATAAAAACATTACGCATACCCTATAGGTAAAATCAATATTTACTGAGATATTACCAAAATGTGAAATGGTTGTGTGGATGGTTTTAAATTTCATAGTAGGTGGCAAATTTTATGGCAACTGTTGCCAAACAATATAAATATGTATAATTTTATATGGTTTATTTTTTCAAAAGTGCAAAAAAATACAGGGTGGTAAATTAAAAATGAGAAAGTTGGGAAAACCAAAAACCATGTATAAATAAACATATAATATACAATCGTTTTTTTACAGGTTTTATTTTACAAATTTTTGAAACTCCAGTAGTTTCTGAGATAAGTATATATTAGGGTGGTCGTTAAAAATTAAATTTTTTGCTACGCCCCCTAAAAAGCTTCTTTTTGATGAAAAAACATTGTGTTTTTTTAATTAAAAACAACACGTGCCTCAAGACGATCCAAGTTAAGGTATAATCATGTTTTTTGGGAATTTTTCATGAAAAATTCAATTTTATTTAAAATATAAACAATTATAGAACCCAAATCAGTAAAAAACAATAGTTAATCGAAATAATAATGGACAAAAACTTAAATTCAAAATTTTTCCCAGTTGATTTGGTCTATTAAATAAAAAAATGAAAGATATTCAATTTGATATTTTTATTTTAAAACTAAATTAGTACAAACGTAATTTTAATATCTAGATTTTTTCACTCCAAGGTGAAGTTATTTTATTGTTAATAATTTTTAAATCTCAAAAAAATTATTATTCCATAATATTATTTAATCAGATATTTTCAGAAAAGACATGATTATACCAAAAAATTAACTTAGATCGTCTTGAGGCACGTGTTGTTTTTAATTGAAAAAAAAATTCCCAGTGTTTTTTCATCAAAAAGAAACTTTTTAGGGGGCGTCACAAAAAATTTAATTTTTAACGACCACCACTATAGTATATATGGGTCAGCTTACGTGGTTTACCCTGTAAAGGTATATGTTTTTTATTTATATTTGTAATATATATTTTGTTCGATACACTCAGTGAAAGTAGTATCCGTACATACATTTATTTATTTTAGAGCAAGGAATAGATTATGAGGCTTTTATTAATTTAACGGAGGATTTAATAAAGGAGACAGATCAAAGTTTTTAGCCCATTTCAAAAATTTAAAAACAATAAATGAATCAACCCAATTTATATTTAACCTAGAAGAAATCCCTAGCAACTGTGACATTGATATCATCTCATCACCAGCATTGTCTCAAGCTGATATCCCTAGCAACTGTGACATTGATATCATCTCATCACCAGCATTGTCTCAAGCTGATACTAAGTCGTTAGGCGAGTTAAGTTCCAATTGTTCGAGTTCTGCCTCCTTACTCAGCGAAACAAGGGATTTTTTAGAAGACAGAGTGCTAAGTAATTATGACATTATTATACAATTATTTCTTTAAATAAATCTAAAATAATTTTAGAAGAAATACCTGTGCCTTATAAAAGACAAAATGCTTTTATTGGTGACTTTTCAAACGAAACAGAACCTTTGACCTACGAATTTGTAAGTAGTACTAGTTTAAACTGATGAAATGTAAAATCGATGGTTATATTTTAGGACCTAAAAAAATTAGTAAATAAAAGTGTAACGGGGCAACAAATATTACGGGCTGATAACCTAACACCAGTTTTGCGCAATAATCTTGTTTCAATAATTATTAACGAAGAGCTTAGAGTTCACTCGGATAAAAGGTAGGTCATATTTGAAATTTAATTTTTGTTTAAAAATAAAAACTGATTTTTTTTAGAATTCCTACCTCACGATTTATTCAGTTAGCACGCCATATTAAACAAACATTTCCAAAAGAATCACTGGCTACTTATTATACTCCATATGAAAACGTTGAGGGAAAGTACAAACGTTGTGCAAAGGGTAAATTGTTTGATAAATACCATAACGTTAGAAGATGCTTAAGGACATCAGGGATTCTACTAGGTCGTAATCCAAGTAAAAAACGTACAAATTTTGATATTCTGCATTGCTGTAATAATAAAATATACTCTTATTTTTAGAAGAGGGTTTTGAGCAAATTCTCGAAGAAAATACCCAAGACGTTCAAAATATTGATGATCTAATTCTATGGCTGAAAAACAATTATGAGCCCTGGCCAACTGTGGTGGAACATTGGCAAAAAACATCAAAAAGGAGATTAAAAGCCTATACTGATAGTGAATCCAGTATTTTTAATTATTTAAAAACGTTTCCTGCTCTTACAAGACCTCTTGGATATACATTGGTAAGCATAATTTTAACAATAATTTTTAAATATTTGTAAATATATATTTTTTAGTTTGAAATAGATTTTAAAGAACGTTTTTTGCAACAGGAATACAACTTGTATTCAAAAGTTAATGACTTTTCAAGTAAAATATTTGAACTAGCAAAAAAGTCAAAAGACCCAAACGTTTTTAAATTTATGACTCATTTGGTAGACAATGATTTGGAAGGTAAAAATACACTGTATAATATTATTTGGCACTAACAAAACTACAAATTTCAGATACAAGAATTGCAATTGCTTTTTTAATTCTACCATATCTTCTCCAAACCAGCGTAGTATCAACAAAAAAGATTAAATGGCGACCTTCGAAAAGTGAGTGTCAAGAAACATTCTTACTACATGTTTCCACGGTTGATGAGTTGGATGCAACTTTAGAACGACAAAGAAATAAATTTTTGAATAAATGTGACACTTTTCAACCCTTGCCTATCGTGATCGGTAATTTTAATAATTTGCAGTGCATGATATCAGTTGATACCTTTTTGTTTAAAGTAGAAAGTGTTATAAAATGTGTAGATGTTTGCTTTAAAATGTATCATGTTTTGCATGCTGAATATCCTTCACCAAGTAAACATATTTGGCAATTAATTCAAGAATATATTTATGAAATAAAAGATGCAGATCATGATAAAAACTACATTTCTGTTAACACGTTTCTTACTGAGCTAAATGAGATATAGACTTTTTTTCTTTCTTAAATATATTTGTATTACTTATTTTTTGAAATGTTATGTTTTATGTGCAATCAGTCGTTTCCATCAGTAAAGGTGCTTATATTGCATTTTAAATATTATCATTCTTTTGAAGATGGTCCTATAACATGCTGTGAAATTAATTGTACTAGAACTATGAGCTCTATTAATTCTTTCAGAAAGCATGTTAAAGAAAAGCATTCAAATCTCACTTTGAACACAATAAATAATTTACAAACGTTGCCATTAGAACACTCAACATACCAAAACAACGAAAGCTTGGACGATACATTTTTACTTTCAAATTCCAATTCCAAAGAAAATATTGAAAATAATTTGAATGGTTTATCCAATGGCAAAATACTTATAGATTCTGAAAGTTTTCATAAAAATGTTTTACAATTTGTTTCGTGTCTATATACTAATAATGCTATTCCTCGTGCAGAAGTTCAACATATTGTTTCTCTTACTATAAAATTGTTTAATCATGAATTTGTGAAAGATCTAGAGAATCTAATTGTTAAACTATTAAACACATTTAAATGTAACGAAAATATAGTGATATCCATTCAGTCTTATTTTCATGTTCTTCAAAATCCTTTTACAGATTTATCTTCGGAATACAAAAGATTTAAATATTTTCAGGAATCTGGCCATTTCATTAAACCACAAGAATTTATTATTGGACTAAATACTCGAAAAAGAACAAAAGATTGTAGTTCAATTGTAGACAATAAATCTTCAAAGGGAATTTTAATTCCTCTAAGAGAAAACTTAAAAAAAATATTTGAATTACCTAACGTTTTTAATAAAACTATCGAATATTCAAAAAACCTTATAAATAGCCCAATTAAACAAAACTTCATTCAATGCGAATTGTGGCAGTCAAAACTTAAATTATTTAAAGATAAAATTGTGTTTCCTTTGTTCATATATTTTGACGATTTTGAAACCGGAAATGTGCTCGGGTCTCACTCGGGAACAAATAAATTAGGAGGTGTTTATGCATCTATTCCTTGCTTTCCACCAGAGTTTCAATCTCTAACAGAATACATTCTGTTAACTCAGTTGTTTATGTCCACGGATAGAAAACAATTTGGTAATTCGATATTTAAAACTGTTATTGAAGAGCTTAATAATTTGCACAATGTTGGAATAAACATAAAGTGTGGTTCTGAAGTCAAAACAATATATTTTTCTTTAGGTTTGTGTCTAGGCGATAATCTTGGTTTAAATTCTATGTTTGGATTTGTCGAAAGTTTCAGTGCTAATTATTTTTGTCGTCTTTGTATGATTCCAAAATCTGAATCCAAAGTTCAGTGTCAAGAAGACAAGAATAAGCTTCGAAACAGAATAAATTATCAAAACCAACTGACCTTAAATGACCCATGCCTGACAGGTATTAAAGAAAATTCTATTTGGAATACAGTCTCAAGTTTTCATGTTACTGAAAATTTTTGTGTAGACATAATGCACGATATTTTGGAGGGGGTATGTATATTTGATACTGCTCTTATTCTTAATTATTTTATTTACGACTTAAAAATTTTTACATTAAATGCATTAAATTCGAAAATTGAATCTTTTGATTATGGGTCAGAAACAAACATTCCACCTAAAATACGCGAGGACGATTTAAAAAAAAAAAGCATTAAAATGTCAGCATCTGAAATGCTTACCTTTATTTCATTACTGAATTTAATGATTGGACCCTGGATACCAGAAAACAATACATATTGGCAGTTATATTTGACATTGCGAAAAATATTAGAAATAATTTTAGATAAGTGTATTCAACCTGATTACGAACAGCTCTTAGCATCACTTATTTTTGAACATCATTTCATTTATTCTATTAAACTAAAACAAACCCTTAAGCCTAAACATCATAATATGGTCCATTACCCTCACATTATGAAAATGGTTGGACCTTTGGTACATATCTGGTCCATGAGGTTTGAATCTAAGCACAGACCGTTAAAAACCACTGCCAATATTAGCTGCTCTAAAAAAAATATTTGTTTAACTTTAGGTATAAAAAATCAGTTACAATTATGTTACAAACTTCTGTGTCATACCGGTTTCGATGAAACAATCAAATTTGGTCCAGTAGATTTTATATGTCCGACTGATTATAAATACATGACGTTTATTAATGGTGATTTTGATTATATTGAATCAATTAAATGGGTTAAAAAGTTAGGTGTGAGATTTAAGATGCACGATATCATAGTCACTGATATAAAAGAACTACCCGTTTTTGGCGAAATTTTGGATATTATATTTGTACAAAGAGAAGTTTTTGTAATCTATGCAGAATTTATAACTTTGAGAAAAAAACTATAATAAAATTCGATAATTTACCCAATTGCAATAAATACCACCTTTACATACTTTGTGATGGCCAATATTATATAAATAAAACGCAAGGAATTTAATGACCAATTGCACATACTTAAATTAGTGTTTAATTTTGATATTTATGTTTTTTATGTTATTTAAGGATTTTTGTTTTATTTTTTAAAAATATTTAATAAATTTAGGTAAAAATTTATCAACTTTTTTATTGTAATGCCCACTATTTCCTTTTATTAATCCCTACCCTAAAAATGTGTAAAGAGAACAATAATACTTACTAACTTATTCAGTTGGAACTACTAAAAGTATTTAATTACCTCAACAATACAAATAAAATTTTACCATAAAGTTTTGTTTTCACTGCCAGAGTAATTTATTTACTGTAACAATATAAATAATTGTTTAAAACCCATTTTATTTTGTTAATTCTACTATACAGTCTTGCAGCTCTATATACAGTTGTCACAACAATGTAGTTTGAACTATAACATAATTGTTGTCACAACAAACTAGGTTGCTATCCCTATATTAATCATAAAGTTTAGTGGAAAATATCAAAATTATAGTTGTCACAACATTTTTTTTTTTGAGTGTAGAAAAAGAAATATTATTTTAATTCTATTTATTATATCAAGTTTATAGCTTATTTACAAAATTTAATTATTTTGATGTAAATTGCAGTTTTATTTCAAAATATCATTTTTTTGTGTCCTTGATGGAAAACAGCCATTTGATTAGCTAGAATTCAATGAAGAAATGTTTTATTTTACTAATTAGCAACACTTTAATAGTTAGAAACACTCGTTAGCAACACAACCATACACATAAATTTGACATTTAACGAAGAATTACGAACACTAACAATTAACGATATATAAGAGAATGAATCAGTTATCATAATACTACGTAATAAAAAAACGAAAAAGAAGCGAGTTTTTACCATAACTTCGGAAGCGAACGGAATTGAGTTGTATCGGAAGTATCGTAAATTAAGGCCACAGAACACGAATCATTCCAAATTTATCGTTTTCATAAGTTTTACACTTTTTCCATTAAGGATGTGAAAATTGGTTTCACGAGCCTTGGCGACCTTTTTCACTCACTGGAAAACTCTCACTTTTCTTTACTTGTATAACAATCTACTATTACTTCATTTTTACTTTGTCAAAATCTAAGAAATTTTCATGTTAGACCCTAGTAGTTTGACATTGTAAATAGGTTAATCCTTTTTTAGGGTAAAAACCTTCGGAGAACGTTATTTCGTAGTTTAAACCTCGTAATGCGTTTCACAACACATGTAACAATCGCTCGAGGCCAAACCCTTTGATGCCGCCCTTTTCTTTCGACAGTGCAGCGTATAGAGAGATCGTGCCGGATAACTCCTGGTATCTCTTTCGCAATTACCAGAGAGCACTTTGATCATCGCAGTGAACATCCGGGCCCGAAAATTCGACATAATTGCCGATCCTGATTTAAGGTCAAGTCACGTGCGCTTTGCGGTACATTTTAATGAGGTTATTATTCATCGGGCCAATTGGCATGGGGAGGGACGGTAACTAGATTAGAGAACTAGGAAAACGTGCATCTACCGACCTGGATGGTTTCCTGGGGAGTCAACTTCCGTTGATCGGTAGTCATGACCATCCCATGTCACTGTGTCCTACACCTGAAAAATATTTAAAGAAAAAGTTTAATCATATATCATGGTGCTGTTCTGAGAGGTGTTTTTGGACTTTCTGTGAAACCTATTTTTTTATATTCTTGTTAATTAGGTCATAACTAAAATTTTAAGAGCAAAAAAATTTGACGGTTTGAATTGTTTTAATTGGCTGTTTATTAAAAATATTATGCACTCTTTCAATTATCCAATTAAAACTAGCGATTTAATTTAAATATTTAATATTTGCATAACTAAAAAAAAGGTTTTACAATTTTTTTTATATATTTTACTGTTTTGTTGCAATAAACGTTCAAACTTTTAATCTAACCTTTGACGTATACATTTATGTTCCCTTAATTAATATATCCTTAAAGGTTGCCATGAAACTTAGATCTATTAAAAATTTATTTGACGTTTGAATTGTCATTTTCAGTATACGTATTCTACAATTTTTGTTTAGTTTTTTAAAGTGTTTTTTATAACCAAAAATGAAAAATTGTAGTAAAAGTTACGAAGAAATTCATGAAATTTAACTAAGGACCGGTTTATTCATCTTTAGTAAAGTTTATCGGGCCGATAACTTTCATGTCTTGGCAATATCTAGTATCCAAAGAAATTATTCGTCAAATAAATCAAAAATTAATAAATCGGCCCTAAATAAAATGTGGCACCCTTAGAATTATTGTTTAATAAATGTATACTATACATTTAACCTTAAATTAAAACTTTAAACGTGTATTACAACAAAACAGTAAAAGATATAAAAAATGTATGGATCTTTTTTTAGGAAATTAACTAATCTTTAATCTGATTTAAAAAGTTATGATAATATTTAAATAAAATCGCAAGTTTTAATTGGAGAATTAAAAGTGTGCATACATATTTTTAATAAACATCCAATTAAAACAAAATTAACCGTCAAATTTTTTTTATTTTGCTCTTAAAATTTTAGTTATGACCTAATTAACAAGAATATAAAAAAATTAGGTTTCACAGAGTCCAAAAATCACCTCTCAGAACAGCACCGTGATATTATATCAAGAGAACTATTTGTTGGAAAATGTTGAATGGCAAATAATGTAATAAAATCACGAGACCGCTTAGCGGTCGAGGGGTTTTATTTTTAATTATTTTGCATGAAACTATTTTCCAAAAAGAAAAATCAAATAAAAAACTTACTGAGCATAGTTTGACGGATTAAATTTTTAGGTTGAGTGATATACGTCTAGATTATTTCTCGAATTAAAGGAAACTATTTGACAATTCATAAAATCTGACGTATGTGTCAAAATTTATAAATATTTTTTTAAAGAAAATTCCACACCTGTAATTTTTAACCAATCAAAACGTGTATTTTTGATAGATCACCATGGCAACGGTTGAATTTTAGTGGAAATTTTTTCCTCGTGGGTACCCAACAGCGAATTATACTGGAAATTTTTTGACGTTTATAATGACAGAATATTTGTTTGACAATCTGGTTTTTATTTGTTTACATGATAATTTTGATACATTTCCATTACAAAGTTTAGATGTTTTCTATATTCGTTGGACACCTCCTTTCTTCTTAATGGCGAAAATGCAGGACTTGCAATAAATTAAATGTCTATGTCTAATGAAATATATATAATATTTAGACACTATTCTATTCACCTTTTTTTCCATTTAGCACTTTGAGTTTTGAATAGTTAAGATGCAAATATTCGTGAACAATTCAAAACAAATTTTCTTTCTTCAAGTAGGAGCCACAATCCTCTAATAATGCGGGTAAATAAGTCATTGCAAGATGATTGATCATTACAGCAGACAATTTCACATTTTTTTACGTCGTGCCGCTTGACAGCTTCAAAACTGAAATTACTTTTAGGTTGAGGTTGACTTAGTTGCCATGGTAACTAAATAATCAAGTCAATGTCAAGTTAAATCAAAAAATAAATTTTAATTATTTAAACACAATTTGGTGTGGAATTTTCTTACCGAATACCACACGAGGTCAAATTAAATCCGGAAATTTTTTCTCCCTCATGAATATTTTTAGAAAATTATCCCTCGTCTTCGACTCGGGATAATTTTCAAAATATTCATGAGCTCGAAAAAATTTCCGGAAATAATTTGACCTCTAGTGGTATTACTAGTGAAAATTCCATTAATTTAAGGTATATATTTCGTAAACTAGATAACTTATTTTTTATTGTTTTTTAAAAAATGTTTGTTAAAACTTGTAAATAACACCATAAAATCGTAAACAAAAATCCAATATGGAGGCTAAAATTTAATCGCTCTTAAATAAATCTAGTGATTTAATCGCTTATTTAAACGAAATTTATTCGAAAATTCAAGGCTTTTGATTGATTCATATTATAATGAGGGAAATAATCATTTTTAATAATAGCTTGAAATCTAATTGATCGATTTAAATTAAAGGTATTTGAGCCCTCTAAAACTTTCTTTTACATACTTTTAATATCGGATAAGTATTTTGACGCCAGCGATTTTAATAACTTTAAAAAATCGTTTTTATGGCAAAAATTGAGGCCGAAAATTTACATATCCTCCTGGAAAAGGTTTAAATCAAACAGATAACTCCAGTTTGAATTTTTTGTCGTGAAGCTGACATTTTTACAAAAAAACAAGCTAATGTTGATAAAAATACATGAAAAAATGGCGAAGTTGAGAATTTTTTAGTGGAAGACCAAAATTCAGCTTTTTGACGATTTTTCTTTTATTTTTTTTTTTATTTTGTAATATGTTTATTCTTTATTGAACACCTAAATAAAGTGCTTGATTGGAATTTTTTGAGTTTTTTACGTACTTTTTTCACCGAATACATTATTCAAAATTTAAATTTGACATGACTCCTCAAACGTGAATTCTTTTGTTTCTCGTGTTGGCATAGTGACATTTTACTGATATTTTTTGATATTTCAACAAGGTATTTTTATCATGGTTTTATTTAGTTAATAAAAAGTGTAAAAGAAGTAGAGTTCGAGTGCGTAAATAACCCGCATAATCTGGGCGACGTAAGTGATGAGCACGGAGAACGTTTTCACCAGCAAATGAAGGCTATGGAGCGGCGGTATCACGGCTTCTGGGATGCAGCCATGATGGGTGATTACATTTGGTCCCTCATACGAGAAACGGAATACGAAAGCAACAAAAAACAAAGAAGGAGCCAGAATTTTTTTAAACCTATGCATATTACAACAAAATAAAACTTTCAATTTCTTCAATGTTCAATATTTATTGTTTAATATTCAATATATAATTTAATTTCAATATTTAATGTTTAAAATAAAAATTAATGTATGAATTATGAAAAAACGTAAAAATTCTCGAAAAGCTGAATTTTGGTCTTCCACTGAAAAATTCATAACTCCGCCATTTATCCATGGATTTTTATAATCAGCAGCTTATTTTTTTTATTAAGTGCTTGTTTGGTCAAATCGATATATTAGAACTCGACGTGAAAACACCTCAGAAAATTTAAAAAAACAATTGAAAATTCATATCTCGAAAACGCTTCCATGAAAAAAATTTAAGTGTGATTTTCGCGTTTAGTAACTACACAAGAAACTCATAGTTAGACATGGTGGGCAAAATGGCTGTAAACTAGTGTAATTGCTAATTTCAAATCAATATCTTTTTTCGTTCTCTAATAAATAAGTTATAACCTATAGGTGAATCACCCTGTATTTAGAGGTAAGTATATTTTCATTTAATTCCTTTAAATTTTCCCAGACCGACGTAATTTGCAAAGTAAACATCGACAAAAAAAAGTTTGAAACCAATAATTCAAACTTTTCTTGTGCTGATTTACATTTTTACTTTCCTTATTTCAAACTTCTTCATGCTTAAGTTGTATAGTGGGTAATGAGATCTTGGCAAAGTTTTTATTTATAATTGCTTTTAGTTTCCTGAAAATGTTTACGAGATATTGATTTTTAATTTTAATTTTAAACGAGTGAAAAGTTTCCACTGAAAATTGGCTATTTTTTTTATACAATTTTAACAGGTTTAAATTGGTCCCACACAGAGAAAAATCTGTTTGAAAAACATTGCACAAAGTTGTGCAACATGCCATTGGAGAATAATTTTCTATAAATGTGCTACGTTATCATTTGTTGGAAACAGTCAAATTTTATATTTAACCATTTGCATAATATTCTCAAGAAAAGATTTTAAATCTGTTATTAAAAATATTTCAAAAATAAATGTTACTCTTTTGTAATTTGTTCGGGTGTGAAGCATCACACCACCAATGAAAATCAGTTTGCAGTTATTTAGTGTTAGGAAGTGTGTCATTGTGAGGTTAGCACCTTTATTTCTGGTGAATAATTATTAAATATTATTTTTCCGAATAGGTACACCGAAAAAAATAATGTAGTTGAGTTAACATTTGCCTAAATGTCATTTTTAAAAATGTTGTTTCAACAAAAAACCTATTGGATTAATCTATATTTTGGTGTTAAAGCAAAAGTCAGAGTTTGTCAAAGTTTATTTGTTCATTTGACAGTTTAAATATTAATTTAACATAAACTAATATTTTGAATTAAAATGTTTATCGTATTTTGATTTAATAGCTGGAATTTGTTGAATCAACTACTGAAATTTTTAGGATTACCTAAAAAAACTATTAAATTAACGTTTAGTTGCTCTTTAATCCAAAACTTTAAATTTGTTCATTTAACAAATTTAAAATGTTACTTTAAAATTTAAAATGTAAAATTTGCATTCATAAAATTGCCGAGAATGGCGCTTCGAACACTCACGCCACGTCATTAGACAATGACGTTTTCTTACATCTCGCCTTAGTTGGCTTACGATTAGGTGTATATAAGATCAGATATCTGTTTGTTTAAGGTGTGTTCCACAGTAGAACTTTCACTACACCATATTGCCCGACACTGTTAAGACCCTCAATACAGGGCGAAACAGTCTGTCGGTATTTGAAGTAGGTCGAACACATGATACAAAGATGTATCATGGGTGGAACACGCAGCGTGTTCCACCCATGTTACACGCTCAAAACAAAAACTCTGGGCGAGGTGATTCTTTCTATTTATATATAATAATATATTATTTCCATAATTTTGTTTTGGATACCAACCTTTAAAGAATTTTACATTTTCAGAATGTTAATTTAACATTTTATTGGTGTTAAGTGAATATGCTAAAAAGGTTACCTGGACATTTCAAGAAATTTACCTTAACACCCTAAGAATGTTAAATTAACCAAATTAGCAGATTAGAACAAATATTCTTATTTTGTTCATTTGACTGTTATTTGTTGTTCAATTAAACAATACAATTTGACATTTTTAGATGGTTAAGTAAACGTGCAAAAACCATTGCTTGTATTTAAAGTGCATAAAGAGTTGAATTAATATTATTTTTGTTGTTTCAACAGCTTATTTTTTTCAGTGTAGGTAGGTATTTGCAAAATTGTTCAGGGACTGGGATAAATCTATAATTATGACCTGTGATCAAATGAGGATAAAAAGTGTTTGTATGTTCCTACTGTGCTACATTGTTGATCAGCTTACTATTTACTTAAGTTTGTAATTTATGTTTATTTTATGTTTTCAGTTTATATTAACTTAATTCTATCCTTACAAAATTTTTGTGTTGGTCGCTGAATACATATTTAATCTATCAACATTTGTACCATTGTAAGTGGAATGTTGAATTATATCTCAATATTATTAGAATTAGCTATACGAATTTTATTTTTCAGTTTGTAGTTTATGTTTTGTTTTATTTATTTAATGTTGTCAGTGTCAGTTTATATTAAGTTTGGGGATTCTATTTTCCAAATTTTTTGTTTAAGTCGCTGAATACGGTATATAAATTAATAATTTAGTTTCATTTTCCTTTTTACCACCCTCGCATCCCAAAAATAATTAAAAATTTTAAATAAATTAGAGAAATTATTAAAACAATGTTTTGTTATTATGTGCCACAATTTGTGCAATTTTACCACAAAATATTGTATTTAAATTGATACAATTATGAAACCAAATCCAACAAATTTTTCTCTGTGAATATAAATAAATATATGGGTGATTCTACAAAAGTTGGTCAACTTTTGACCTCATTTTGTTTATATAGTTTTCGAAGAAAATTTAACAGTATTTTGTTATGAGAACATAGATAATATAATAAATATACTGTTCCAGGTCACTTTTTCAAACAGTTTCTAAAATATCTGTGTTTTCTAAATTTGAATGCAAGGGAAGTGACGAGTATACCAGGGTACTAATTAAATACATATTTTATTGGAAAATATAAGATTTATTGCAACTTTGAGCATATTATACATTAAATATCTTAAAATCAAATAATACCACACATCAGTGGCTGGTGGATTTTGGGTATACCGATCTCTCAATTATTATATATGGGACCCACACCAAATTTATGTGAGTTGCTTGCGCAGAATTTAAATTGAAGTTTGCGAAAAAAAAGATAACCGAAACATCGAACATGGAACTGACGACACGGTTCTGATGAATGGGATACAAATTTGATATTATAATTCGGAATTAAGTATTTTACTAATATTGGTTATTAGTGGATGCTACTTATCAACAAATCACATATAGCCTTATATAAATTACAATGAAATATATAACTACTCAGCACAGTACTGAAATTTTGACTGAAACTATACGTGCATTCACCACAACTTCGCCGCTTGCATTGTTTTCAAGATGACTGTAGTGCAAAGGGCGGGCTCTGTAGGTAATTTTTTACCAACGCTTGAGTTAAAACGAGGACTTGACGTTTAAACTTCAATATTTCGCAGGAATTTTGAATTTTAAGATTGGACATAGAACTGACGGGTAAAAGTGAGTACAAAGATTATCAATTTTTTAAAAATTGCTATTATTCGAATCTATGATAAAATATGAAAAATACATTATTTAATGTTTTTTAGTTTGTAGTGAAATTAAAAAATAAAGATAAGATAAATTGAATATATTTTAAAATAAAACCCCCTAAAATATTTGATTCAGGAGTTGTGAAATGCCAAGGAAATAATAGTTAATTGAGAACGGTTAATAAAGTGTATTAAATTGAAACATTTGGTTTTGCCTTGATGTACCTTTTTGTTTGGAAATAGAGTTAATACATTATGCTGCACTCATTCGTATACGTATTTATTATGCATGACAAATCGCTGACTTGAATATTAAGCACATACCCGCGTTCTATTGATTTTAGCGGAAATAATTTTTTCCTTTTCACGAAAATATTTTTTTTTGTGATTTAATAATGTAATAAGTATATTTGAAACGCATTATTCACAATAGGGCTTCTACTGGTAAAGTATAATATCGATTAGTGTTTATGGCACCTGGCTTAAGTCAAAACCGGAAGTCATTTTGACAGTCCCATATGTATTTCACACACACACACACATATTTATTTTACCCTACCCTATGGTATTAACGACACAGAAATAGTTCATCATCATTAGTAATTTTACTTTGTTATTTTTTACACAGGGTTCCTATTTAAAAACGAGCAATTCTCTGTAAGTCTTTTGTTAGAATTATTTTGTGTTCTCCATTTTTTTTTACTAATGTTTTGGGAAATTTTAGGAAAATTTCTTAATTATTCACTCATTAAATGCATACTTTTTGAGCACTAAATAATTATTTTAAAATGCCTGGGGCATGTCAGTTTTTAATTTAATTTAAAAAATTTATTATATTAAAATTCTAAAGACTAAAAATATATAATTTATAATAACCTTTATCCTACGAAAAAGTACGCTACTGATTAACTAGGAACTTTAGGCTAATCTGGTTGCCTAATTTGATTTATTATGTTATGGTTGGTAACAAGCAGCGTTTACAGATTCTGTCAAAAAAGTTTTTTAAATTTAGCTGAATTACAAAAATGACAAAATCAACAAAGCAAATGGTTAATTTGGCGTTTTTATTAATTGTTTATTATGTCATTTTTGTAATGAAGGTAAATTCAAACAAAATCTGGCAACTTTTATGACAGAATCTAGTGCATTTCTTTCAAATTTTAGGTTATGTGCTCAAATTGTAAATATCTTAACTAAGGAAAGTGCTTTTGGATTTATTTACACAAATTGAATGTTTAAAGTTTAACCTGTGAACTTGTCCTAATTTCATCTGAGTAAACAGAAGGAAAAAAACCGATGAAAAAATTAATTTTGTGGTTATGTAGTTTTTAAAATAGGTTAAATTTTCTAATCATTGCTTAAGCTAATAGCTGGATGAGTAAATAAATACAAAAGGGTATTAGTGCTTGTAGGGCATAAAACTTTTGTATTTATTGAGTTTTTAATTTATTTTTTACAAGAAAATTATTTAGAACTTTGTTGGTTGGTATCTATGTACAGAACACAAGTGTATAACCAGTGGCGTATCACAAAAAATATAAAAAATTTCTAATGCATATTTTTTTGTTTATCTTTGGGAAAATATTTTTTTACTTTTTCAACCTTCCCAGGGGGTCTTTATTTTACCATTCACCTAGGTGTATGTATACATAGTAGGTACATAATCAAACCTCCAGATCAGACATAACAATTTGGATTTTATTACTAAACATGCGTTCGTTCATAGAATATTGCCTTTATATAGTTTTCCAGCAAACAATCGACTTCAAATAGATTGTTTGTTATTTTAACACGTATCTGGAGTTTTAATCACTGTTAGATGGATAGTAAATTTATTACCTTTTATTTGCCAGATGTTTCGACTTCATCTCGATCTCCTTCAACGACTATCTCGTAAAAGCCACTGTCATAAAAGTACAGGGTTAACGACATAAACATTTAACTGGGCCAAAAAATCAACAATTTTTTTTTTTTGAAAAGTATATCGAAAATATGGTTTGGGGTGACAATAGTTATTTATGTCGTTAGGTTAAGAAGTAAGGCTTTTTGTGCTAAGCTCAAGGTTTGAAGGCCGACGCGTAGCGGAGGCCTACAATTGAGCGAAGCACAAAAAGGCACTTCTTGGCCGAATGGCATACAACATTTTATCCTTAAAGCACTTTATATAGGTCAATTTAATTCAACATCAAAGCGGCCTACCCTCACTTTTTTAGAATCTCATTTATTTATCAGCAAAAGATTACTTTAAATGTACAATAATTATTATTGCTTTTAGAAGCAGTAATAGTTTGACATACCTAGCTACATGATTTAAGTAGAAATGGATTTTTGCTATTACATTGAATTCAATTAATTGTTTAATAAATAGGTAGGTACCTAGGTATCTAATTTCAATTTGTTTGGATTTTTATTTATAAAATAGGTAGTTGGAATGCTTAAGCTGTGCTTAACATTTAATTTCACTGAAAACTTAAAGCAAATAAAACTTAATGATAATTTAAATCGTAGAAAAAGAATCGTGCGGTTTCTTGGTTGCCTAACCTCACTTTTTGTTTTATTATTCATATTTAATTTTAAAATAATGAAAAATATTAAACATTAACAGTAAAACAAACAAATTATTGCTTATTATAAATAAATTAAACCAGTTTAGTACGTTTATTTCTTAGAAAAGGATTAATTTGTCAAAACAATACCCCTAGCGAGAAAAAATCGAACTAATTACTTGCCTCATAAAATTTTTCTCTGCGTGGAGATAAAAAATATTCTTAAGTCAATTTTGTTAAACTTAATGGTTTGCGAGTCCTGAGACAAAAACTCGTTCAGGAAAAAAAATCTAAAATTGCGATGATAGACCTCTTAATATTAATATTATGGACTCAATTTTTTTTTGTCACCCCAAACAATATTTTTGATCTTATACTTTACAAAAAAAATAGTCGATTTTTTTGGCCCAGTCTAATATATTTAGCTATTATAGTAGCTAAATATATTATATAGACTGGACCAAAAAAATCGACTATTAGTATACTATAGTATACTAATTAAAGTGAGGTTAGATTGGATCTGACAGTACTTGAATGTCCCAAACAGGTTTTCTTCAGATAGGGATGTAATAAACCTCACCTGATTGGTCTAAATTATTTTTAGAGCCTAGAATGTAATCAAATACTGTTTTGTTTGATTTTTGGTTTTCAGTTTTTAAGCCTCTTTAGGCTTTTGAACTTTTGAGTTTTTTAAGTGTTTTTGGATTTTTTTAAACTTTTGAGCTAATTAGCTTTCTTACAAATTTTTAATATTTCAAAAATTAGGAATATTTCTTGTGGATAAATTGATCAAAATCAAATCTTCTGAAGCTATCTAACCTTACTTTATACTTTTAATAATTGTTATTATAATTGTAAATCAGTGGCGGCTGGTGGATTTTGGGTACACCCATATCTCAGTTATTAGACATGGGACCTACACCAAATTTATAATAGTTTATAATGACATTAAATTGACAAGTTCGGCGCAAACAGAATTGAAGTTTGGGAAAAATGTTAGTTTTTCCTGCCGCCTCACCCGCCTCCAGGCCCCCCTATTTAAGATAATTCAAATTAAAGTGGCGTAATTTATTATCTACTATAATTTATCCATAAATTTAAATAAAAAATCCAAATATTACAGGTTTTATACCATTTTAAATATTTTTTTATTTTAATCGAAATACACCCGACATCACAACAAATCGTGCGACGTATATCATTAAACGACATTGAAACAAAAAATTGTTTTATTTGTTAATAAATAATAATAATAACTATGAAATTCGTAAAAAACATATTTTTTATTTATTTTAGGCATTGACCTCCGATATTATTTAAATTTTTTGTAAAGGGCTAAATTTCCTACACAAATATGTCTTGAATATTATATTATTATACATTAATAAAAGGTCATTTCGTCGGCGTAAACGACATCGGATGAAATTTTTTGTTTTTAAAATTATTTAAAGCAAAAAAAAACCAACAAATTGTAAATGTTACCAATGTTACCATTCTAAAATACTCCACATATGTTATCGTTGGGAACAAGCACAGAATCAGCGTTGCAGTAAGGTTCACATGTCGCGGGGGTTAATTAGAGGAGCAAATAAGGCCACCTGGTGCTCGCGTGGCAATATACGTAGTAGGCTACGGCGCGAAACACGTGAACGTCAGGTGAGGGTGAACGCGGAACTGGCTTGCTGCGATTCAGAAACCGCCTACGCAGGATGTGAAAAAGGCCTGCGCCGCCTTGACAGAGTCTTCGGGAATTCTTGTCTTATCGTCTTGGCTAGGGTTGGGACAGTTGAAATTTTCAAATGAAAATTTAAACTTTGAAAGTTTCAAACTTGAAATATTTCATTTAGTTGGAAGAGTGAAATTTTTAAAAATTTCAAATGAAATTTTCAATCCGAAAATTTCAACATTGCCTGTGAAACTTTCAGAAATTTCATTGAAAGTTTCGCAATTTAACGAAAATTTCGCATAAATTTCACATGCGGCCTCCCCTGGGACCTTTAATAATAATTCCGAATCGACCAATAAGAACGAGTTATCAAGCGTCTGGGCGTTTTTGTTTAGTTCGGCTTGGATTTGAATACACTATAAGTAATTATTGTTACTTATATGCATAAATTAATTTAAATAATTTAATTCAGTTACCAATTTAATTTGTAAATTAAATCAGACTTTAATTTTTTTTTAAAGTCATGATTAATTTAAACTTTTACTTTTGCTATAATTGCATCGGAAAACGGATAAAAAATGCCTTTGGCTCATAAAATTTTGATGAAGTTTCTTCAATTTTCGTAAAATTTCAGTAAAATATTTAAAAATAATAAATATATATAAATATAAAACAATGAAAGTGGCACAATCTCATTAGCTTACCAAAAAGTGCTATATCTCTTTTAGTTTTAGTAATTTTAAAAATATTTTAAAAGGAAATCTCAAGAAATTTGTGGTAAACATGGGTATTTACTATTTATATTATTGGTACCCTGCACGTGCAGGGGCCCACAGAGGGGTAGGAGGTAAGAGAGGCAATTTGCCATGGTCCCCGAGTGGGCTTATTTCAATATAAATATATTACACTTAAAGTGAATGAAATTTATTGAAAGTTTCAAGAAATTTCATGAAATTTCAGAAATATAGGAAATTTTAATAGATTTCATAAATGTCATAAAAATTTCAAGTACAAGCAAAAAGTGAAATTTTCCCAACCCTAGTCTTGGCCCTTTACGTTGCAATGGGATATCTGGCAATTTTGCCTTGCATCAGCTGCTGCTTAAACAGTTAAAAACAAACAAGAACTTTTATCTTGGTTAGGTGTGTGAAATTATATGTACTATGCTCCACACCTCAAAGTCCCACCACGTGACCACGTACGGAACGCAGTCTTTTGAAAATTTGGCATTTAAGGCTTTTTAGGTTATGTATCTGTCAAAGTATAGTCAACGAAAGAAATAACGCAGTGACTACGTGCACGTTAGAGTGCCTGCAATTTAGTTTTTACGGGCACGCTAGCGACGTAATGGATGAAATTCGTCATAAATTGACGTGCCGCCAGGGTTGCCAACTTGAGATGCACATTATAGTATTTTCTCAATTTAATAGAAGTTAGAATTTTAATAAAGACAGCTTTTTTATTATATTATATAATATATATTATCTATTTTCAAAAAACGTTTGTTGTGACAATAACTCCAATTTCAAAGATACCTTTATTATACAGGCTATATATAAAAGTTGTTAAACTACTCAAAATAGCGTAGAATATATATATTCTCTTATCGGCGACACTGCTGTGCAATGTTGCCATCCCGTAAAAGATGAACAATACGAAAACCGTTTTGTTTATAGATTTCCGTATTTATTCGCTAATTTTTATGTTTTTTTAACTAAATTTCTTCAAACTTGCTTAGTCTACTTTTATTTATAAAATCGCCTTTGATTTTAACCTTTAGAAAATAACACAAATTAAATTAAATTTTTAAACCCTAATAACTCAAAATGGCGCATAATTTTTGGGAAACTGTATATTTGAAATTAGATTATTTGAGTATTAATAAAATAATAAATAACAAATATATCTATAATTAAAATTTGTCACCCTTAACGTAATATATATTACATATGTTTATCGCGCAAGTCTGACTCACCCTTTTTTTGTTTTTGCTGATAAAAATAATTATAATCCCTACAACGTAATCAACCATTTAGTTGTAATTTGGCTTTGATATGACAAACATGCTCATTTATTACTTTGATCTACATCTATAGATGTATTTGTATACAAATTGCTAGGTACCTACCTATATAATATATATTATATTATATAATATATATATACAGGGTGTCTCAAAAGTCAAGGACAGCAGAAAAGAGGTAAATAGAGAATGGGATTCTAAGTCGAATGGAATTTGCCGTTTTTCGATCAGACGCACCATTAATTAGTTATTAATAAAATAAAGTAGCCAATCACAGGCGTGTTTTAGCAGACTGATTAGAGGTGGGACAACACAAACTTTTGTAAAAATTCCATAGCTATGAACATGTCATATGTGAAATGACCTTAAATTAATTTATTTACTGTCACTGTCAGTGTTTTGGTTTTTTAGGTTCAGTAGAAATGTTTATTTTTTTGTGTGGGACAAATAGGTACCTACCTACCTATCTTTTTGTTATTTTTTTTAACTTGCGAATTATTAAATAAGTAAATACAAGGTTGATGGTGATATACTTTACTATTACTTTTTATTAAGTAAAAATAATTACTTTATTAATAATTAATTTTTACATTATTATTTAATTAGAGATATTTTTATCCCTGATGAATATGACATACATTGTAATGTCATTTTTGTTAAAAAAACTTTAACAACTTTTTGAAATGCCTCGCGCTTATACTGTTGCCGAACGTGCAGACATGGTCCGTATTTATTACGAATATGCTCACAATGCTGCGGAAGCTGCACGCCAGTATCGAATACAATTTGAAGGTGTGCGTGTTCGGTTTCCGAATCATGCTTCAATTCTCCGAGCGGTTCAGGATTTTAATATGAATGGCAACGTTTTACCGGGTGCTGCTGAACGCGTTGGCCGACCACGAACAGCTCGCAGCCTTCATAATGAAGAACGCGTTCTTGAGGCCATTGCAGCTGATCCTGGAACTAGCACTCGCCAACTTGAACGTGGATTGGAGATCTCCGCAGCACAGTTAACTGCATAACTAAGGGCAACGCACTACATCCTTACCACGCTACCAAGGTACAACATCTGGAACTTGGAGATTACGAGATGAGAATACAGTTTTGCAATCAAATTCTCAATATGCACTGTGAAGACCCTAACTTTCTGAGGCATGTATTGTGGACTGACGAATCACCCTTCACTCGTGAGGGGTGTTTTAATCCCCATAATGTGCATCAGTATGCGATTGAAAACCCACATTTTGAAAGGGTGCAAAGTTTCCAGCACAGGTGGAAAATTAATATGTGGGGCGGTATTATCGGAGATACCGTTATTTTATATCAATTACCAGAAACGCTAAACGTAAGTTAAAAAAATGATCAATTTATATTTTCATGAGTTGATCATACAATTTTTTGATTATTTATTAGGGAAACTCGTACTTGGCATTTTTGCAAGAGGTTCTTCCAGGGTTGCTCGAAGAAGTTGGAGAGCGTCCTCAGTACTTCCAGCATGATGGTGCACCGGCTCATTACTTCGGTCGTGTCCGGGATCACCTAAATGCTGAGTACCCACGATGCTGGTTTGGGAGAAACGGCCCGTTTCGTTGGCCCCCAAGATCACCGGACTTAACACCTCTGGATTTTTTCTTGTGGGGATACATGAAGGACGTCGTTTACAAAACCGTGCCCGAGGATCAGCTTGACACTCTGGAGCGGATTCGATTATCGCAAGCAGACATAACACCAGAAATGCTGGAGAACGTCAGAACGAATATCATTAAACGTTGTGAAAAGTGCTTGCAGAGAAATGGAGGAACCTTTGAGCATCTCATGAGATAAAGGACCGAAGACTATTTAAAAAACGGCCCTTCTTAAGGCCACCAAGTTTCCCTAAAAAAAAAGAATGCCTTTAGTTACCCAGAGAGCCATACCCACATAACACAAAAATATATTGAAAATATTGAATGAATATTTTTGCTAAATGAACTAAATATTGAAGAAATATTAGACATTATTATTTAAATGCTAAAAATACAAGAAAATTTAGTACACGTCTTAATAAAAAATATTTATAAAAAAATTTATTTTAGAAATAATCGATATAAATAAAAGTAAAATATTTAAACACAAAAATTATTTGAAAAAAAAAGTTTATTTAAGAAATAATCGATATAAATAAAAGTAAAATATGTATACAAAAATTAATTGAAAAAAATCACGGAAATAAAAGAAATTTTTTTTTCCTACAGTCTTGGGTTTTCTGCTAATCATCATCATCTCTTACTTACTTTGTTTTCTATTATGAATTGCTGCCTAAAGATTCTTTGTTGAAATTCTACTTTTGAAATTCATTGAACAATCATATTTTACCTTCTTGCTTAGCATCAAGTTCATCCAGCATCTGAAGTACTAAAATTCAGATGTATTACAGTTAATGGCTTGCACGATTTTTGTTTTAGATACCCCAACACCTGCACGTCCAGTGCGCGTTATTTTAGAACACACTTCATCTGAAGGCTGCATAGAAATAATACTAGTATTATTTCTATGGAAGGCTGCTTTAACAATTAAATTCAACCTGCCTACGACGTCCTCGTCAGCGACAAATTTAAAGTAGCTAACATATAACATAACAATAAAAAACATTCATGTTAATGAGTAAAAGTAAAGTAAAACCTTGGTTCTCTGGGTAAAACTAACCTAAAATCTAAAACACTGACAGTGACAGTGACAATGTCAACCATATAATTAAGGTAATTATACACAACGATTTTATACAGAATTTCTAAGATTACGCTGCACATTATAGTCCTCCCACCTCTAATCAGTCTGCTAAAACACGCCTGTGATTGGCTACTTTATTTTATTAATAACTAATTAATGGTGCGTCTGATCGAAAAACGGCAAATTCCATTCGACTTAGAATCCCATTCTCTATTTACCCCTTTTCTGCTGTCCTTGACTTTTGAGACACCCTGTATATATATATATATATATTATATTATATTATAATACGTATTATTAGAATTATATTACCATCTCGCCCTTAAGATCACTTACTGTAGTACCTCTATTTACTCACCTTAACACGCACATCTTTAAAGCTAAATCAAATTTAGCGCCAGATATTCGCTGCAGCGTCACCAACTCCGGCAACGCTGTACTACAATTCATTACTCTATTGTGCGTACCAAAACACACACGCGTTTTGCCAAAAACTGTGAAAAATTTATTAAAATGCCAAAAAGAAGTAGATCACCAGATTCGTCTGACTCTACGGATTCAGAAGAGGAAGTAAGACGTCAAATTCGAAGATTAAAACGATACTTACGAAATGAAAAGAAAAATAGAGGGGCGTCGCCATTACTGGAGCCTCTGGAGGATGAAAACAAAGAAAACGACTATGATTCAGTCTATTCCGAGCAAACCCTCGGTAATAGTAAGTATCTAATTGTTTTATTTGAAACTTATTGTTTTAGATAATAAAGGAATATATGGTAAAAAATCGGCGTGTTACGCCAAGACATAGAGAAATAATTTTGATTTTTCTATGCGCCAACACATAGTTAAAATGTTAATGGGTGTTTTACACAATAATGCAGCTTTTCATGCTGCAATTACGGCGTGTTACGCCAGGTTAATAACAGAAAAAAGCTGTAAATATAACCTAACCTATAAACCGGCGTGTTACGCCAAAATAGGAAAACTATTACTAAGTGTGTTACACTGTTAATAGAGCATTTATACTGCAAAATGGCGTGTTACGCCAGATTAATAACAGCAAAAAAAAGTGTAAATATATTATAACCTAACCTATAAGCCAGGTTACACCATTATTGGTAAACTGTTAATGGGGGTGTTACATACTTAATAAAGCATTTTATGCTGCAATAATGGCGTATTATGCCAGGTTAATAATAGCAAAAAATTGTATATTTCTTTATTATGTAGATCTTTAATTGTTTGTAACACAATTTAAGGTATATACCTACATATAAATATTTTTTCAGAATCTCAAGATGAATCATTGATAGAAGAAAAGGAGGAGGAGCCGCCTTTGGAGGAAAATATATTAAAAATTATTGGGTTAGATCCATCAACAAAAAAGACAGAGTGCACTATTCATAAATCTTTAGCTGATGTATGGAAGTTAATTCTACAGGATGGTTTGGCCAAAGATCAGTTGGAAGAATTACTTCTTAAATACCAGGCCTTTTCAAACTGTCCATTGATGCAACCACCCAGGGTTAATCCAGAAATAAAAGCTTCAGTAAGTGAATCGTCTTTAACCCGAGACTCACGCCTGTTAGCCATTCAGAATCGTCTTTGCTCAGCTTTGTCTTCTATAGGCAGTGCTTTATCTATCCTCTTTTCAGAGGAGTTAGAAGAACCCAAATGTACAGTAATAAAACTAATTAGTGATGCTGCAAAATTAATTGCAGATGTTCATTATGAACAATCTCAGGCAAGGCGTGGATTGTTAAAGGGTGTTCTTAATAAAGAAATGGCTGACACATTAGTTGAATCCTCAATGGATGGCTGGTTGTTTGGGAATAATTTAACTGAACGTATTAAAGCAGCGAAGCTTTTAGCTAAAACATCAGAGGATTTAAAACTGACTAAAAAACCTAAAACATCGTCAAAATTTTCAAACAAAAAAGTACTGCAACCACAACATTTAAACTACAAGCGTCTTCCTCGTCAACATTATCAGCAGGCTCGACAAGGGGGACAGAAAACAGGCCAACATTACAGTCAATCGAGAAGCAAGTTGAATTCCAGGAGCAACCACCAACCTCTGAACAACCGATACAATTATCGTCAGAAATAATTGCTCCAACAAAAAAGGCAGGTAGACTAAAATTTTTCATAAAAAATTGGGAATTAATTACATTGGATCCAGTTGTTTTATCGTGGATCAGGGGTGTACAGATTCCATTTACTGTGCCTGTTAGGCAATCAGTTCCTTTGCAACACCGAATTTGGTCGGTTAAAGATTTTCAAGATCTTAAATTAAACATTCTTGAATTAATTAATAAAGGTGCCATCTCTATATGTTCTCCTTGTAAAGGACAATTTTTGTCATCTTATTTTTTAGTGCCAAAGCCTGATGGATCAAAACGGTTTATTTTAAATTTAAAAAACTTAAATAAAAATTTAAATCCTGAACATTTTAAATTGGAGGACAAAAAACTTGCTGCAAAATTAATGCAACAAGGTTGCTATATGGCCACCTTAGATTTACAGGATGCCTATTTTATGGTACCTATAGCCAAAAAATTTCGAAAATACTTAAGATTTGAATTTAATCATGTCTATTATGAATTTAATTGTCTTCCCTTTGGGTTAAGCATAGCACCTTGGGTGTTCACAAAAATAATGAAACCTGTTTTGGCCTTTTTGCGAAAGAGGGGTTTTTTATCGGTAGCCTATTTAGACGATATATTAATTTTTGGTCAATCTTATAGAGATTGTCTCGTAAATATTCAACAAACATCAAAGTTGTTAACTAACTTAGGATTTATTATTAATGAGAATAAAAGTGTAACAAAGCCTAGCAAAAAATGTAAATTTTTAGGTTTTCTTTTTAATTCAGATAATATGTCCTTGGGGGTGCTAAAAGAAAAACAGTTCCGTATTAAAAAATTATTAGAAGAGGTTCTACAAAACCCAAATGTAAAAATAAGGTTTCTAGCTCAGATAATTGGGACATTAATCTCCGTTTGCCCGGCATCAAAATATGGCTGGCTTTACACAAAATTGTTAGAACGACATAAATTTTTAGCTCTACTAAAGTCAAAAGACAATTTTGAAGCTATGACAACGCTACCACACTCGGTGTTACAGGACATAAAGTGGTGGCACTCAAATATTGTAAATTCCTTTTGTCCAATTAGAAAATTTAATTTTCAAACGGAAATATTTTCAGACGCTTCCACTACTGGGTGGGGAGCGGTCTGTGATAAAGATAAAGCTCATGGACAATGGAATTTGGAGGAAAGCCGTATGCATATAAATTACTTAGAACTTTTAGCGGTTTTCTTTGCCTTAAAATGTTTTGCCAGTACCATGCGGGATTGCGAAATTTTGCTCCGTGTGGATAATACCACAGCTATTGCATACGTAAATAAAATGGGGGGCATACAATTTCCTAATCTCCACAAATTATCAAGAAAAATTTGGAGGTGGTGTGAAGCCCGTAATTTGTGGATTTTCGCTTCGTATATTAAGTCCTCGGAAAATTTTGAGGCAGACAAAGAATCACGTCGAGTTTCGCTGGAAACTGAATGGTCCTTAGCACCAATTTATTTTAAAAAGATTTTGTCGAGTTTTGGCAAACCATATATCGATTTGTTTGCTAGTAGAAATAATAATAAATGCAGTATTTACGTTTCCTGGAAAAGAGATCCAGAGGCCTTTACTATAGATGCATTCACTTTCAATTGGAAAAATATTTATTTTTATGCCTTTCCTCCTTTTTCGTTGATTCCAAGAGTTTTACAAAAAATAAATTTTGATAAGGCCTTGGGAATACTTGTTGTACCGAATTGGCCTAATCAGCCATGGTATCCACTTTTTATGTCCTTATTAATTAGTGATCCGTTAATTTTGGGCCCTAATTCAGACTTGCTTTCTTCCTTTAACAGATACCACCCTCTGTCATCGACCCTTACCCTGGTGGCAGGAGTATTATCAGGATGTCATTCCTAAGAAAAAACTTACCTGTAGCAGCCTTAGAAATAATTACCTCTTCAATTAGTGATTCCACACTGCGCCAGTATAATAGTTCCTGGAAGAGATGGTGGATTTTTTGTAAAACAAACAAATTTGATGTTTTTGATGGAACAGATTCATTTATTTTAAATTTTCTTACTGGAATGTTTAATGATGGTGCTTCTTATAGTGTTATAAACACTGCCAGGTCAGCGCTGTCCTTCCTAATATCCCCTGATGTAGGAAATAACTATAAGATTAAACGGTTTTGTAAAGGAATATACAACTTGAGACCCTCTGCTCCACGTTATGATTCAACCTGGGATCCATCAGTTGTATTAAAATATTTGACAACAATTTTTCCCAATGAGACAGTAAGTCTAGAAAAGCTTACTATAAAGACGGTAACCTTGTTAGCACTAATTACGGCTCATCGTCTACAAACCTTTGCCTTAATTCAGATAGAGAATATTGAAGAAAAACAGGATGGAATCGAGATAAAGATTCCTTTAAGGATAAAGACGTCAGCAAAGGGGAAAAATCAACCTACTTTATTCCTTCCAATTTTCGAGGAAAACTTAGCAATTTGTGCAGCTACTACCTTAAGGTCTTATTTGGAAAGAACAAAAAAGATTAGGGGTTTAGAAAACAGACTGTTTATTACTTATAAAAAACCATATCGACAAGCTTCCACTCAATCTTTGGGTAGATGGATAAAGTCTGCTATTAAGAATAGTGGAATAGATACCAACAAGTTCTCGGCGCATAGTACGAGACATGCTGCAGTTTCGGCAGCAAATAGAAAGGGTGTTAGTGTTGAAATTATCCGCAACACAGCAGGATGGACCAAAGATTCGGAAGTTTTTGCAAGATTCTATAATAGACCCTTAACAACTCAAGGAATTTTTGCAAATGCTATCTTAAACATTTAGTTTTTAAGTAAATTTTATTTTGTTAAGTTCATTTAGATTAAAGAGATTTATTTCGCAATAATGGCTTTAAATATCTACAGTAAGTGATCTTAAGGGCGAGATGGTAATATAATTGTAAGATTAAACGAACTTACCAAGTGAAGTTCAATCTTAATTATATGTACCATCTCGCCTGAAAAGATCACTCCCACCCTTTTTTAAAATTATGTAATATTTTTCCCGGCCCGGATTTTTTCAGTTGCGAAATAATGTGGGCTTTAAAGTTAATGAATTGTAGTACAGCGTTGCCGGAGTTGGTGACGCTGCAGCGAATATCTGGCGCTAAATTTGATTTAGCTTTAAAGATGTGCGTGTTAAGGTGAGTAAATAGAGGTACTACAGTAAGTGATCTTTTCAGGCGAGATGGTACATATAATTAAGATTGAACTTCACTTGGTAAGTTCGTTTAATCTTACAATTCTAAAGCATCTATTATCTCAAATATTACTACGATTTTTTTTGATATTTAAAAAAATAAAAACATAAAAGTTGCAGCCCTTAAATCGTCTAATGGTATTTTTTTCTAGGTTCAACATGTGATAGCATTAACCCATGGATAATAAAAAATAAGACAACCATATAAGGATAATACGATTTAACCAGAACTCATCAAGGAATTTGGCAAGTACCTACACCGAGAGAAATAGTCTGGGTATAGTTAAAAAATGATTTGTTTTAATATATTTGGTAAAATATAATAAATAATTCTTCTATATACCAAATCAGCACTTCTTAGTAACTATATTCAGAATTACTTAAGTTTATTTTGAAAAAATGATTTGGTTCACTGTATTTGGTTATAAAAAACAAATATAGTTTAATAATAACAAACCATTTTCAAATAGAGTTTGTATGAATAAATCGAGTTGTTGCTTGCTTATAAAAAACAAATGCAGGATAAAACACGTTGATTATTCGCCGTAGATGCTTTAGTTCGGCCATTGTGTTAGTTTGTGCAAAGGGAGTGGACGCGTTCGGACGTGCTGTATAGTTTATACCTAAATTAGGTAAATATCGATACATTTTTGATTGAAAATAATTTAACAGAGTTAAGTTCCTCATTTAATAATATAATATATATATAATAATAATATTTTTCTAAATTTGTAAATGAAATAAAAAGGCTGCCATCACCTCCCAAAATTTAATTTGTTATGTTTTTTAAGTTTAAGAATTTTAAATTAAGATGTTTAGTTTACTTAAGTTTAAGATGTTTAGTTTACTTTACCAAAAAAAAAAGTTTTTGTTTGCAAACATGTTTTTTAAGGAAAATGTTTTTTATTTTTTATTAAAATAAAATGTATTGTTATCAATGGCCGAGTGTTATTTAATATAGAAAACCCTAATTTTTATAAAAACGCTAAATTATAAAAATACATGTTTTGTTTTAATAATACAGGGTGTTTCAGACTTGTGGTGCCAAAAGCTCGGAGGAGATTCCTCTCATCAAAATATGAAAAAAAAGTTCCTATGAACAAGTGTCCGAAAATGCTTCGTTACCGAGATACAGGGTGTTTTATTTAAAAAAAAAAGTTTAAATTTCATACTTTTTTGTTACAAAAATAATCATAATAATGTATAAAAAAGTGTTTTTAAGCTATAAATAAAAAACTAAATTAAAAAAAAAAACAAACACCCTGTATCTCGGAAACGAATCATTTTCGGACACATATTCATAAAAACTTTTTTTCATACTTGAGAGGAATCTCCCCTGAGCTTTTGGCACCACAAGTCTAAAATACCCTGTATATTACTTATTTTTTAAAACAAAACGATTTGTTAACAAAAAAAGATCATTTGTTTTTTATAAATAAATATATTTTTTTTTTAATAAAAATTTGATTCTTATAAATAAATAACTTATTTATTACGACTAATTAGTTTGGTTTTAATAACCAAAAACAAATTATTAAGTAAATATGACCAAATGTCTTGAAGCTAATCATTTGTTTTTAATAACGTAGCCGTTTGTAAGTCAAATACTGAATAAAGCATTTGGTTATAAAAATGCAGATTTGGTAATAAAAACCATTTTTTTCTCTCAGTGTACCAATTAATTATTTACCAATGGATAATAAGAAATAAGACAACCATATAAGGATAATACGATTCAACCAGAACTCATCAAGGAATTTGGCAAGTACCTACCAATTAATTTTTTTGACTAAAAGTTTTTATTATCGAAATTTCCTTAGATTCTTTTTGTCAGCGCAAATCTTGTTTAAGTTGGAGATGGAACTAATTATTTATAAGTTTTTTTGGTTTGTTTTTGTTAGAGGTCGTAAGTCAGTTCTTTTAGTTCGTTTTTGTTCGCAAGTCAAATTGTCATTAGCTTTTTTAAGTTGGATATGAAACGTATTCTTTTTTAAAGATCAGTTCTTTTTTTTGTCGGGTCGTAAATCAACACTTTTTAGATTCTTTTTGTTAGGGCGAATCTTGTTTATGTTGGAGATGAAACTAATTCTTTATTTAAATATAAGTTCTTTTAGTTCGTTTTTGTTAGGGGTTGTTAGTCAAATTTTCATTAGTTTCTTAAGTTGGATATGGAACTTATTCTTTTTTTAAGATCAGTTCTTTTTTTGTTAGGGGTCGTAAGTCAAAACTTTTTTAGATTCTTTTTGTTAGGGCAAATCTTGTCTAAGTTGGAGATGGAAATAATTCTTTAATTTTAGTTCATTTTTGATAAGGGTCGTAAGTCAAATTGTCATTCGTTTTTTTTTAAGTTGGATATGGAACTTATTCTTTTTTTAAAGATCACTTCTTTTTCTTTTTTTTTGTTAGGGGTCCCAAGTCAAAACTTTTTTAGATTCTTTTTGTTAGGGCAATCTTGTTCGTTTTTTGTTAAGGGTCGTAAGTCAAATTGTCATTAGTTTCTTTAAGTTGGATATGAAACTTATTCTTTTTTTAAAGATCAGTTCTGTTTAATTTTTTTTGTTAGGGGTCGTAAGTCAAAACTTTTTAGATTCCTTTTTTTAGGGCAAATCTTGTTTAAGTTGAAGATGGAACTAATTCTTTATTTAAAGATCAGTTTTTTTAGTTTGTGTTTGTTAGGGGTTGTAAGTCAAATTGTCATTAGTTTTTTATAAGTTAAATATGGAACTTATTCTTTTTAAAAGATCAGTTCTTTTTTTTGTCAGGGGTCGTAAGTCAAAACTTTTTTAGATTCTTTTTGTCAGGGCAAATCTTGTTTAAGTTGGAGATGAAACTAATTCTTTATTTAAAGATCAGTTTTTTTAGTTCGTTTTTGTTAGGAGTTGTTAGTCAAATTGTCATTAGTTTTTTTTAAGTTAAATATGGAACTTATTCTTTTTAAAGATCAGTTCTTTTTTTTGTTAGGGGTCGTAAATCAAAACTTTTTTAGATTCTTTTTGTTAGGGCAAATCTTGTTTAAGTTGGATATGGAACTAATTCTTTATTTAAAGATAAGTTCTTTTATTTCGTTTTTGTTAGGGGTCGTAAGTAAAATTTTTATTAGATTCTTTAAGTTGGAGATGGAACTTATTCTTTTTTAAAGATCAGTCCTTTTTATTTTTTTTGTTTGGGGTAGTAAGTCAAAATTTTTTTAGATTCTTTTTGTCAGTTCAAATCTTGTTCCTTGGTGATATGTTACCGAAACAAAACACAAAGTACTTAAAGTACTTTTCACCAACAATGTTGGCATCTTCAGAAGCGAAGTGTAACTAAATCTAAATGCTAAATCTACCAAATTTATACTAATTATTATAGTTTACTAAACCCTGGACTGTAATCGCTTCAGTGAAAACGTAAAGAGAAACTAACAAACTCTAGTTGGGTACCCGTCCGTTATCGATATTTAAACATTTATTTCCATTCTTATAGATGTATAAACTTTTATAACTATCTAGGAGGCAAGTTACCAAATCCTATTCTATGACCATCATCAAGTATGTGTTGGGCAACACCAGATTTCTCTGTCCTATCAAATCTAGCACTTGGCCCATGCTAGATTTGGTAGTACAGAGAAACCGAATGTTGCTCAACATCCCCTCGTTTTTTTGTGCTACAAAATCTAGCACTTGGCCAATGCTAGATTTAGTTGAACAGAGAAATCGAGTATTGCCCAACATATACTTGATAATGGTCATAGAATAGAATTTGACAACCTTAAACTTATTAAGGAAGTTAGGACACCAAGTCTGCTAGATAGTTAAAAAGTTTATACATCTATTCGAAAAGAAATAAATCTTTAAATAGCGCTAACGGACCGGTACCCTAGTCTAGTTTGTTTAAATTAGTTTGTTAGTTTCTCTTTACGTGTTCACTGAAGCGATTACGGTCCAGTGTAAGTTTACGGTTCAGTTAACCTTAGCTTATAATTAGTATAAATATGGCAGATTTAGCATTTAGATTTAGTTACACTTCGCTTCTGAAGATGTCAACATCGTTGGCGGAAAGTACTTTAAGCAATTTGTGTTTTGTTTTGGTGTTGGAGAAGAAACTTATTCTTTATTTAACGATTAGTTCCTTTACATCGTTTTTGTAGGTGACGTAGGTCAAAACTTTTTTAGATTCTTTTTGTCAGGTAAAATCTTGTTTAAAGTTGGAGATGGAACTTATTCTTTTTTAAAGATCAGTTCTTTTAGTTCATTTTTGTTAGGGGTCGTAAGTCAAATTGTTATTAGATTTTTTAAGTTGGATATGGAACGTATTATTTTTTAAAGATCAGTTCTTTTTTTTGTTAGAGGTCGTAAGTCAAAACTTTTTTAGATTCTTTTTGTTAGGGCAAATCTTGTTTAAGTTGGAGATGGAACTAATTCTTTATTTGAAGTTAAGTTCTTTTAGTTCGATTTTGTTAGGGGTCGAAAGTCAAATTGTCATTAGTTTTTTTTAAGTTGGATATGGAACTTTTTCCTTTTTAAAGATCAGTTCTTTTTTTTCTTATGGGTAGTAAGTCAAAACTTTTTTATATTCTTTTTGTTAGGGCAAATTTTGTTTAAGTTGGATATGGAACTAATTCTTTATTTAAAGATAAGTTCTTTTAGTTCGTTTTTGTTAGGGGTCGTAAGTCAAATTGTCATTAGTTTAGTTTAGTTTTTTTTAAGTTAGATATGGAACATATTCTTTTTTAAAGATCAGTTCTTTTTTTTGTTAGGGGTCGTAAGTCAAAACTTTTTTAGATTCTTTTTGCTAGGGCAAATCTTGTTTAAGTTGGAGATGAAACTAATTCTTTATTTAAAGATAAGTTCTTCTAGTTTGTTTTTGTTATGGGTTGTAAGTCAAATTGTCATTAGTTTTTTATGTTGGATATGAAACTTATTCTTTTTAAAGATAAGTTCTTTTTTTTGTTAGGGGTCGCAAAACAAAACTTTTTTAGATTCGTTTTGTTAGGGCAAATCTTGTTTAAGTTGGATATGGAACTAATTATTTATTTAAAGTTAAGTTCTTTTAGTTCGTTTTTGTTAGGGGTCGTAAGTCAAATTGTCATTGGTTTTTTTTTAAGTTAAATATGGAACCTATTCTTTTTTAAAGATCAGTTCTTTTTTTTTTCTTAGGGTCGTAAATCAAAATTTTTTTAGATTATTTTTGTCAGCGCAAATCTTGTTTAAGTTGGAGATGGAACTAATTCTTTCTTTAAAGTTCTTTTAGTTCGTTTTTGTTAGGGGTCGTAAGTCAAAACTTTTTTAGATTCTTTTTGTTAGGGCAAATCTTGTTTAAGTTGGAGATGGAACTAATTCTTTATTTAAAGATAAGTTCTTTTAGTTCGTTTTTGTTAGGGGTCGTAAGTCAAATTGTCATTAGTTTTTTTTAAGTTGGATATGGAACGTATTCTTTTTTAAAGATCAGTTCTTTTTTTGTTGGGGGTCGTAAGTCAAATTTTTTTAGATTCTTTTTGTCAGCGCAAATCTTGTTGGAGATGGAACTAATTCTTTATTTAAAGTTAAGTTTTTTTCGTTCTTTTTTCGTTTTCGTTGTTAGGGGTCGTAAGTCAAATTGTCATTAGTTTTTTTAAGTTGGATATGAAACTTATTCTTTTTTGTTTAGATTCTTTTTGTTAGGGCAAATATGGAACTAATTCTTTATTTAAAGATCAGTTTTTTTTAGTTTGTTTTTGTTAGGGGTCGTAAGTCAAATTGTCATTATTTTTTTTTAAGTTGGAATTGGAACTCATTCTTTTTTAAATATCAGTTCTTTTTTTTTGTTAGGGGTCATAAATCAAAACTTTTTTGGATACTTTTTGTTAGGGCAAATCTTGTTTAAGTTGGATATGGAACTAATTCTTTATTTAAAGTTAAGTTCTTTTAGTTCGTTTTTGTTAGGGGTCGTAAGTCAAATTGTCATTGGTTTTTTTTTTAAGTTGAATATGGAACTTATTCTTTTTTAAAAATCAGTTCTTTTTTTTTCTTAGGGTCGTAAATCAAAATTTTTTTAGTTTTTTTTTACTTTGTTGGATACTTTTTGTTAGGGCAAATCTTGTTTAAGTTGGAGGTGGAACTAATTCTTTATTTAAAGTTAAGTTCTTTTAGTTCGTTTTTTTTAGGGGTCGTAAGTCAAATTGTCATTAGTTTTTTGTAAGTTGGATATGGAACGTATTATTTTTTAAAGATCAGTTCTTTTTTTTGTTGGGGGTCGTAAGTCAAATTTTTTTAGATTCTTTTTGCCAGCGCAAATCTTGTTGGATATAGAACTAATTCTTTATTTAAAGTTAAGTTCTTTTCGTTCGTTTTTCGTTTTCGTTGTTAGGTTTTGAAGTTAAGTTCTTTTAGTTCGATTTTGTTAGGGGTCGAAAGTCAAATTTTCATTAGTTTTTTTAAGTTGGATATGAAACTTATTCTTTTTTTAAAGATCAGTTCTTTTACTTTGTTTTTGTAGGGATCATAGGTCAAAATTTTGTTTAAATTCTTTTCGTCAGGTCAAATTTCAAGTTGGAGATGGAACTAATTCATTATTTGTTCGCTTTTGGGTAGGTGAACATATTTTTTAAATACTTTTCGTCGTTTTAGTCTGTTTTAGATAGTGATTATCCTATGGAACCAGGCGCCCAGGAGTTTCCTATAAAACCCTCCTTTTTATTCCTTCCATTTAGACCCATTTTAGTTCAATTTCACAATCTTCAGATTGTTGAATTAAATTAAAATGGTAGATGGATCTTGAAAGTACTTTCTGGATTTTGTCTCGGAACATCGGTAATCCGTGCCAACCCGTTTTTAACGTGGAGCATGTTGTTGCGCACCGGCGCTAATCTATTTGTATTTTAATTATCTGTCGTTTTCCTTTTCTACCCTTCCTATTACCCTAATTCCTTCGATTGGACCTGACGTGGACATCTTGGAACTTCAGGGTGCGAGTGAATCTTATATGCGAGTATGAATACAACCAGTATATTTGTTTTTTTCGTGTTTTTGTTTAATTAAATACTTTATCTGTTTTAGGAGATTTTAGGTATATAATATGATGAGGAGGGTGGAGGGTAACTCCGCCAGGTATTTTTAACCTGCCGGTCCCAAGCCCGGATAAAGGAGGAGGGCCCACACTCTTTTCTATTTTTTTTTAGATTGTTTTCGTCGGGTCAAATCTTGTTTAGGTTGTAGATGGAACTTATGTGGTTTTTGTCAGGTTGGAACTTTTTCTTTTTTAAAGATGAGTTCTTTTATTTACTTTTAGTATAGACTTCCTATTTAGCACCTTGTTTAGGTAGGAAATTGAACGTTTTCATATTTTAAAGATCAGTTCTTTTGGTATGAACTTAATACTATTAAGTACATAAGTCAAATCTCTTTTAGGCAGGGTTTTCCCTGATGATGATATCATTAAAAATTTGTTTATTTGCCCTGAAAAAATCTATATATAATATTAAACTTACAATAAAGTGATTTTTTTATTAACTTTAATACCCTGTATCTTGAAAACAAAGCTTTAGAGCTTACAAGTTCTTATACCTACATTTTTCTTCCTATTTTTTCGATTCGATTACAAAATTTTCACTAATAAAATCTGACACCCTATAAACATGTATACAGGTACAATTTATTATTATATTATTGTCGTGCCGCCAATTTTAAATTAAGCGGCACGGCAGTGATGACGTTTTTTATCTATTACGTCACTAGCGTGCCCCTAAAAAATTAATTGCAGGCACTCTAACGTGCACCTAGTCACTTCGAAGAAATAATATTATGTTTAGGCGTTAAAAATGTATAAATCTTTATAACATTACATTAAAAATGGATGGTTTAAGAATTTAAGAATATAAATACTGCATTTAATGAAATTCTAAAGTGTATGGTGCCAAATTAGTAATATTTTTGTGCATTTGGTCCAAATATCTGGTTTTCTCCATAAAATAATTTTAACTAAACAGCATGCTGTTTAACCTACCTTTAATACAGATATTCTTATTCCATAATAGAGATCCATAATAGAGCTTCGAAGCTAGATTTTTTAAATAAATGCATTTATTTAAAAAATCTAGCTTCTCTATTATGGAATAAGAATATCTGTATTAAAAGTAGGTTAATATATTATAACAAAATATCATCTAATTTTGTAATTTTAAGGTTAGAAAAATTTATTTTGACCAAATTAAATAAGTATTTTGGATTATTTAAAAGACTGAATAATATGGTATTTAAAAATGTGGTAGTTTTTTCTTATCCAGCTTAAAGTGTACCTACATAAAGTTTTGTCAATACAAATAGTTAAAAAGCGTCGACTAAATTTGATCTACGTCAACAAATCATCATAACTTTAAAATTTTTAATAAACCACATGTCATGGGAGTATTAAATATTTTCACATTGCAAGTTTCTCTAAAAATTGTTTGTTTTCTTATAATCTAAAATCTAAACGCCGACAACTGCATTTTAAACATAAAATATACCTACGAATTCATGGCAACATAATATTATACCTATATAATACATAATATAATGGTATTTTACCGTTGTGTGGAGACTTTCATTAGACTTATTTGTTTGACGATTTTTACTGAATTGAAATGTTTACCCTTTTCACTACTATAATGTGTAATTATATGTATGTATGTATCTAATAGGTACAATTTATATTTACAGAGACTTTATGTAATTTATTTCTTCATTCAGATTAACACTGTTTATTGGAAAACCGGTAAAAACTCAACCCAGGATTTCCTCTCGAAATACACCCAACAACACAACAAATCGAGCCACGGTTTTTTTTCGATATTGTTTAACATTTTCTGGCTTTATTCTCAAAAACACTCGTTTGTAACATAAGCGTTGACAGCTGATTATTAAAATTTACACACTGAAAGAAATGAGCTAACAAAACACTTTAACAAATACTTGTTTAATTGTGATAATAATACATATGATTGTAACAATAATACATTTATATACTATTATAACAATGTTATCACTATCATTGTTAAACACGGATTCTTAAAACGTTTTTATTGTGGTTATTGTGGTTAAATACCTAAACCAATTAAAGGATTATTAGGACAATTACATTGATTAAATATGGTTATTAAATTGTTTTATTACTATTTTTATTATTACCATTATTAAACCGTTTATATGCAAATATTAATGATTATTAAATACTTTAATTACTATTATTAAAATATTTTAAGAACGATAATTTTCGCGTTGGTTTCGCTGTACTTTTGGCAAACGACGCAACGTGAGAGCGAGGAGTGGTCGATGGTGTTAAATAATAATAATAATGAATTTATTTAGCATCAGTGCTACATAAAAAATAACAATTTACATATTTACATAAAAAATACAACGAAAAAAAAAATAGAAAAGTTTAAAAAGTTTACAATTAGATTTTTAACAAAACATGTGTATACAGAATTAGATATATCATAATAAATATAATATAAAGATGACAAAAACGCAACATTTAGTTTAAAACAAATCTTCTCAAACGTTTTTTGAACTGATTTATATTATCACAGTTTTTAATATTCACAGGTAGTTTATTAAACTCAAGTAAACCTTTGTATAAAACGGAGTTTAACATTTGTGTTGTATTACACCTATCTATGAGGCGCCGTTTGTGCCTTAATTATAAATAAAAAAATTAATAAATATAAAACAATATTTTAAAAATATATAAATGTAAATCAAAAATTATAAAATATTACTTAAAGAAATAAAATTATAAATTGAGATTTAACATTATCAAATGCGTAAATATATTTTATCAATAAAATTTATTTATATATATTTTAACACGCAAAGTTATTTATATTTCCTTAACCGTTATCATTTAAATTTTTAGCAGTTTATCCATATATATTTTAGCATGTGCCATAATATATACTGGGTTGCATACGCAGCGGGCGCTTACTAAAGAAGTTAGCGTCTTATCACATTACGAGTGGCAGCACTGGAAGAACATTTCAACTGTCACATTTTTAAACAAAAGTGCAACAAGTGTTTTGTGTTCTGTGTTTTGCCGCAAAACTTTTGCGTTCTCGTGATACCTGTATGTTTGTGGCGTGTTACATACATTGGTTCAATTCATAGATATAAGGCAAAGGTGTTCTTTGGATAAAACGTTCAGTCAACAGTATAATATAAATTCCAAATTATTCCATAAGCTTTGTTTAAATTAGGAAGAATTTCAGCATCAATAGCTTGATAAATACCCATAAAGAGTCTTTATTAAAGACAGCAAAAGTTTAGCAGTGATTCTCCAATTTAACAGCACCTTCTTCGAGAAGTCGAATATCAATATTATTCTGCATTATTAGGTCTTCCATTTGGCCTACATCATCAACTAATTGTGCAAAATATTGTTAAACCTCCATATTCTTAATTTGTAATTCCCAAAATCAGATTTATAACTCAACGACTGCACCTTTTGTATTATAAAGTTTATATTATAAACCTAATAAAAAAACTCGCCACAACCTCACGAAAACGCAAAATGACGCAAAACATTGTTAAAATCACTTTTGTTTAAACATGAACAACTTTGACAGTTGAAATGTCCTTCCAGTGCTGCCACTCGTAATGTGAAAAGACGCCAACTTCATTAGTAAGCGCCCGCTGCGTATGCAACCAACTGTATATTATGGCACATGCTAAAAATATATATGGATAAACTGCTAAAAATATAAATGATAACGGTTAAGGAAATATAAATAACTTTGTGTGATAATATATATTTATATATATTTAAATTTTATTGATAAAATATATTATTATATTTTATAATTTTTGATTTACATTTATATATTTTTAAAATATTGTTTTATATTAACATATTTTTTTATTTATAATTATGGCACAAACGGCGCCTCATACCTATCTACTAAAATAAAATCTGTACAATTTCTAGTATTATAATTATGTACATCTCTAAAAACTTTTAACTTATCACAGATATAATCAGGTAACAGATTTTGTTTTAGTTTAAATATAAATAAATTTACATTAAACATAATTCTTTGTTTGACAGACAACATATTTAGGACACTCAACATGGATATAATAGGTGTATAACGGTTACATTTTAAAATCAGTCTCATAGCTCTATTTTGGATTTTTTCTAACTGGCTTATTTTATATTGTGGCAAATGAAACAACAATGTTGAACAGAACTGCAAATGGGGAAGTGCAATGGCGTTGTAAAGCAACATTTTTATATGCATTGACAGATTCTTACCTATTCTTGTTATAAAACCAACCTTTTTTGAGAATTTTCTCATAATATAGTCTGCATGGGAATTAAATTTTAAGTTGGAATCTAAAATTGTGCCCAAATATTTAATTTCTTTATCATAATTAATATTTTCCCCATTTACAGTAATCTGCACAGCATTAATGTTTACAGAACTTATTCTTGATTTTTTGGCGAATAGACAAAATTTAGATTTACCAGCATTTAAACTTAATTTATTTTCACAGAGCCAGTTAAATAAATTGTTCAGATCATTGTTGACATTTGCTTGCATTTGATTCAAGTTTTTACCTATTATATAGAGCATTGTATCATCTGCAAATAAAATAATTTTACATTTTTGTGTCACCTTTACCATATCATTAATATACAATAAAAACAGTAATGGGCCCAAAACCGTCCCTTGAGGTACACCGTATTTTACACATATAGATTCAGACATAGAACTTTTATACATTACACGTTGGACTCTATTACACAAGTAAGACTTAAACCAATTTAAAACGTTATGCTTAATGCCCATTTGCTCTAATTTAACAATCAATATTTCCCTATCTACTGTTTCAAAGGCTCTTTTAAAATCTAAAAATACAGCTAAAACAAAATTATCACAGTCAATGGCTTTGAGAAAATCATCACTGATACTAACAACAACAGACTCACAGGAGTGGTTTTCACGGAAACCTGATTGGTTAGAAACTATTATTTTATTATTGACGCAATAGTTAAGTAGCTGTTCTTTTACACATAATTCAATTACTTTTTCATAAATGGGAACTGTGTTAATTGGTCGAAACTCATTGTGACTTTTTGTATTTTGCACCTTGGGAACTGGAATCACTGTTGACAATTTCCATGACTCAGGAAAAACACCAGAACTAAGTGATGTATTAATGATGTCCAAAAAACGATCACCAACAGCATAAAAAACATCACAAAGGACTTGCTTAGATATGCCACTTTCATCGCCTCCTACATTTTTCAGATTTTTAATTATTTGCTTCATTTTTAACATAGATATTTTTTCAAAATTACAAAATAATTTACTATGTTCAGGGATCCTGTTTATATGGGGTATAACGTTTGCTGTTTGTGGTATACCTTGAATAATAGCATCAATACTTTCCACGAAATATTTATTAAATTTATGGGCTATGTTTGACTCTTCTTTGACTATTTCCGAATCAAAACTGATTTCGTCTGGTATGGTTTGTTTTTTTCCAGGTAATAGAGTTTTTAGGTTTTTCCAAAGTTCTTTAGGGTTATTCTTATTGTGGTCTATGGTTTCAACATAATATTTTTCCTTCTCCACTCGGATTTTATTTACAATGGTATTTCTTTTGGACTTATATTCATTCCAGGTGTTCTCATTTTTATCCATAATGGCCCTTGTATATAATAAATCCCTTTCCTGCATCATTTCCCTAATCTCCAATGTAATCCATTTTTTGTTCAAATATTTTTGTTTCTGGACAATTTTTACCCTAGGACACATGCTGTCTATAATGTTTTTGACATCTGTGATAAAAGAATTCGCTAGAAAATTTACATCAGAGATACTGTTGTTCCAGTCAATGTTAATTAACTCTTGCTGTAACCTGTCACAATTATAGTTTTTAAATGATCTTTTATAGCTTATAATATCGAGAGTTTGTTCTTTATGTTGATTAAGAGTAATTGACAGGATGGAATGGTCACTAATTTTAGGTGTAAGATGAACTTTATGTGGAAGATGTTTGTCATTGGTTACTATATAATCAATTAATGTCTGACTTCTGGATACTACCCTAGTTGGTGTTTGAACAATTTGGGTAAATCCATTTTTATATATAGTATTGATTATTTTATTGCCATAATAAGTCTGCTTCAGTAGGTCAAAGTTAAAATCTCCCATGATAACATTGATACCATTAAAATCACTGACTTGATCCAGATATTCATCAAAGAAATCTATAAATTTGGCATCGTATTTTTGAGGTGGATGGTACAATACAGAGCACAAGTACTTTGGACCAAATATGCTAATAGAAACTTTTTATAGTGCAATGGAAATGGAGAGAATTCAGTGCTTTAAAAAAAAATAGGTTTGGAGGCTTATTATTATTTTAATAAACATTTTGTTGTTTTGTTAAATACTTTTAAATGGTTTTAAAACCATGAAGTTCTTATTTATTTTAATAAACATTTTTGATCTCATACAGTGTTTTACTATTTTATATATATATATACACACATTTTTATTAAAATTTTTATTATTATTATTTTATTATTTTTTTAGGGGGGTTGGTTAAAATAAATAAAAAAAATCATACAGGACAAGTTAGCTCTAAATATTAATTATAACCTAGCCCCTACACCAGTTTAAGTTTTCAATAGAAAAATGCATGTATTTTTAAAATCAAACTAAAAATTTATTTATAACTTTGGTAATAATAATTATTAATAATTATTAACCTTTTATACATTATAATATAATGTAATTACATTTTATAAATAACATTTCTGCCAAATTTAAATTTTTTCATAAATTATTACCAAAGTTATAAATTTTAATTTAAAAAAAATACATGCATTTTTTCATTAAAAGGTTTGACTGCAGTGGTGGCCAGGTTAAAATTAATATTGAGAGCTGAAACTTGGCATAATTTTTTTTATTTATATTTAAGCGATTAGAACCACCCCCAAAAAATATCAAAAAATAGTAGTTTAAATTTAAGCGGGAAGAATAATGAAAAAAAAATGCTAAGGTTATGAAATAGCTTTATTACAGTAACTACACAATTATTATTACAGCTCTAAGAGAGTTGTATTATAATAGTTTATCTTTAAATGACATAATAGCCATCATTAAACTGCTTCACTGGTAGCACAAAATAACTTGGTGATAATAATTAAACTGTTTAACAGTAATAATGATATTTCTTAAATAACTGTAGTTAATAGTTTTGAATATGTTTATAGATTGAATAACCATTGTTAAAGTGTTTTAAGACAACAGGTATTATAACCATAACTAAGCTGATAGACTGTCCCAAATAGTATACAACTTTTTAATAACTAGGTATTATTAAATATTTTATTACCAGCTTTAAACATTTCTTTCAGTGCACTTTTGTTACGATGATAACAACCGAGTGGTGGCGCTACTAGCGATACTTCTTTAGCGTAAAGGGTTTAAACATGAAATTTTATATTTTTACTTCAATTTCTAAAAAATATTTATTTACATAGCCTATGTAACATAGGTACATAAAAGTATTACCCAAGTTTTTTTAATAATAACAATTTTTGACAGAAACTGTCAACCATGTTAACTTCAAGTCGCTGTATGAATAAAAAACAAAATTTAATAACCCCTTTTTAGTATAGATTTAAAGATTTACCTACCTTTAAAGCTCCTGCCTTTTCTCTTTACCAATTGTAAATTACAATCTTAATAATCTTGACCATCCACAAAATCACAAGCACAAATTAAAAATCAAACCACAGAATAACAATTTGGCATTTGTTTTTAAAGGGGGCCACTGCACGATGCGCAAGGGTTTGAAAAATGTCACTTTTAAATTAACGGCTTATAAAACTCCTTTTTCTATGGAAAATACTTAAACACTATTCTCCACTATTTATTACGCAACTTTAAAACCCGGTAACATTATAAATTTCAATGCAAACGTCAATTTACGTGAAATCTACATTGACAATTTTTCAAAATAGTACTTGCCATGATTTGATACAACAAATTTGACAGTGCGCATGACGCGATCAAAGAACGCGATCGTCTTTTCAAAGAATTTGACAGTAAACAAAACATTTTTTTTCTGTCTGTAACGTCTATGTGAAAATTGTATATTTTTGTGCATTATTTTGTGTTTTGTGGGTGAGTAGTTGGGATATATCATACAAATAATGTGTGGACATCGTTTAATTATTATCGCCAAGGCAATAGGAAAAGTGCATTAAAGGTAAAAAAATCTATTTTTATATTGATAATGAAATTTTAATAGTTATTTTTGCTATTTAAGGTAAGTTCAGCACGGTACTGGTGTAACAGGAGAGCTGACAACGAACTGTAGGGTAGATGCACCGGTTGTGGCCATCTTAAGAAAACTTTTAACTTCATTCAACTCCAATTTATTTATTTTGACAGTTTTCCCTCCTCGAATGACAGATATAGTATAACTATATATCTTTGTCTTAAGAACTTTTATCTAATTTGAAATATATAGGTCAGACAAAGACAAATTCAATAAAATAGCCGAAAAAAGCAGTTTCGCTAGTTGTGGCCACTTGTTTTCTACTTGTGGCCAGAGGCCTCACCAGTTGTGGCCATCCTATTGAAATGCATATGAAATAAGAAGCAAAATGAACAGGTAGTTTATTTTTTTCATATAAAATATTAAAAAAATACATTTTTTAGTCAAAGAGTTAAGTAGAAACAAAAATTAACAATATACAGAAATAAAAAAACAAAACTAAGTTTCTTAATTATAAGGCTTTCATTTCGGGAACTGCACTCCTCTGGTATTTTTATGGCTTTAGGATTGTTTATTTTTAACAGTATGTCTTGGACTTTGTACCACAATAGATCCGGCGAATCAGGCCATTTCCAATGGTTTATTCCAGTTTTACAATACAATTCACCTTCATGTTTGACTATTACATAGCTTCCTATATCTAAAATGGTAAGCATATTTTTTACTTTATCAGTATTAGCCTCTTCTATCACAGCAGTGTTTGTATTAATATCTTCTTTGGTCGGTTGCTGTTACTCTCCCTGGACTCTTTGGTATTTTCATCATAAATTTGTTCTTCATTAGGTGTAGGCTTATCTAAAAACACATCATTGTTTTCCTCTTTGTTAAACTTTTTTTTTGTTAAATTTTTTCCTTTGTTTATTTTGTCACTCTTACTTGCTCTTTTTGCAGCCTTTTCTGCAGCTAAATTTTCCTTAGATTTTTCTTTGGCTTCAAAAATTTCTATCCACTTATCTGAATTAACCACTGATATGGAAGGGGTATTTTTTTCTTTTTTTATGAATATTACACTCTTGGATTTTTTGTACAGAGTATAGAAGGCCTTCTTTATTTAAAGGAAAACCATTTGAGGAAGAGTCCAGAATCCAGGAAACCAATTTTTATTCTATTTTTGGGCCAAGAGAACATGTTGGACCCACTTTTCGAAATCGCTTCTTTTACCATCCAGTGCCATAATTTTTCTGAAACAAATTAATTTAAGGCTGTTAGGTGCCCCTTTTCTACCTTGTTTAGTTTTACATTTTGCCATCTCTTTCTACTGCATGGCCACAACTGGTTTTCATGACCCATTTGTAGCCATTTAAAGACCACAACTGGCGCAGAACCCACTTTTGATGCTCCTATTGTGGCCACTATTAATTTAATTATTTATGAGTTAAATATCTTCTTCAAAGTGTTAAAATAACATGTAAAATTCCTTTATAAGTCAAATATCATCCACTTTGAACACAAACATTTAAATTCTTACACAGAATCATGCATTAACTTACCTCGTGTTTCTTAACAAAATCCCTAAAAAATCACAACATTCCCGCCACGTGTTAAAAAAAACCGATTGTTTTACAAACACTGTAACTGACAAACGCAATGTAAAGCACTGGCACGATCCATAATACAATAAGGAGTGGGATTTTAGATTGTCTTATTGGCTAGTTTGAAAGTGGCCGTTAATATTTAAGATTTATTTTGTGGATGGCCACAAACGGTGCGATGGCCACAACCGGGGCATCTACCCTAAGTGTTTTTTTATACATTCGTTTGTTAGATTCCCGTAATCGAGAATGCTTAAATGACATTTTTATTTAAATACATAAAATGACCTTAAAAATATAGGACAAGTAGCAACCCTATTTCTACTCACAGTCAAACACTTTGTCTGTGTTCAAACTATAGTTATTTCAGAATATTGAATGCATATTTTCATCTAATTAAAAGTTAATAAAATCTTATTTAAAAGTTTCAACGCCATCTGTATTATTATCTATGAACTAAAAGCTTCCCCTATTTAAACCATACAAAGAACACTGTTATATGGGTTAGTGGTGTCATCTGTAGTCAGGGGGCTGTTCTATCTCGTACTGACGGTGGTTTTCTATGAAATAATTTAATTTTAGTTTTATTGCAAACCACTGTGTCATTTTAATAGCCCACAAAGCAGGCAACCCATATTACACTTTAATTAAATCTTTGGCAGTTTTAAGAAATACATACCTACAGAATATAATATGTTATAGGGCAACTTTTGACCTCATTTTGTTTATATAGTTTTCGGAGAAAATTAAACAGTATTTTGTTAAGAGAACATAGATAATATAATAAATATACTGTTCCAGAACGGGCCAGTCACTTTTTCAAACAGTTTCTGAAATATCTATGTTTTCTAAATTTGAATGCAAGGGAAGTGACGAGTATACCAGGGTACTAATTAAATATATAATTTATTGGAAAATATAAGATTTATTGCAACTTTGAGCATATTATACATTAAATATCTTAAAATCAAATAATACCACACATCAGTGGCGGCTGGTGGATTTTGGGTATACCGATATCTCAATTATTAAATATGGGACCCACACCAAATTTATATGAGTTTATAATGACATTAAATAAACAAGTTCTGCGCAAGCAGAATTTAAATTGAAGTTTGCGAAAAAAAGATAACCGAAACATCGAACATGGAACTGACGACACGGTACTGATGAATGGGATACAAATTTGAGATTATAATTTGGAATTAGGTATTTTACTGATATTTTTTATTAGTGGATGCAACTTATCAACAAATCACATATAGCCTTATATAAATTACAATGAAATATATAACTACTCAGCACAGTACTGAAATTTTGACTGAAACTATACGTGCATTCACCACAACTTCGCCGCTTGCATTCTTTTCCAGATGAGTGTCGTGCAAAGGGCGGGCTCTGTAGGTAATTTTTTACCAAGGCACAGACCGGTATTTTGACCTAAAACGTGGCCAAAAATATTTGGGCACTTTTTCTTTATAAAAAGGGTAGAAAATGACCAAAAAACATATTTTTAAAGGTATACAAGTGATATTAGGTACTTTTACTATAAATAAAAAAAATGTAAGTATTCACAAATTTATTTATAAAAAAATTATAAAGTAGTAGTAATGCAATAAAAATATTAAAATTAAACATATATTAGAGTTTTTGTGCCCTTTAAAAAATAAAAAATACATCCATTTACCTAAAAATCTTATAAGATCGCACCGGATCGCACTAAAGTGTCTGTTTTCAAGGGTACATTTTTTTCGTGATGTGGAAACATGTGGATGACTTTGATGGCTGCAATTATTCTAGATATTCTAAAGTTTAATAAAATGTATTGCGGATGCCGTTGCGAGGTGTTGCCGATATTTAAAAACACCATTGTTTGTTTAAGAAAACGAGAAAAATTAAGAATTTCTAGGTAGTTAATTATAGTACTCGATATAAATAAATAAAGTTTATAACACAAATGAAATATTGCCTAAAATATTGTACATACCTTAATTGACGACATCCATATTAATTTCTTTCACAAAAATCTCTTTTAACATAAGAAACAACACAGCAAAAATTTGTTTTTTTTGTGGAGTGTCGCGAACGAAGACCTACGATGTAAAAGAGCGCTAGGTTCTAGCTGCTGGTACATCGGACTGGGATGGCCAATTCAAGTTTCAACTACACCAAAAGATAGCCATGTTATCTAACTTCTTTAAAACAAAATCTTAGATCTGGCAATAAAAATTAACAAAATTGATTTTTGGCCACGTTTTAGGTCCAAATACCTGTCTGTGCAACGCTCGAGTTAAATAGAGGACTTGAACTTCAATATTTCGAAGGAATTTTGAATTTTAACATTGGACACAGAACTGACGGGTAAAAGTGAGGACAAAGATTATCAATTTTTTAAAAATTGTTATTATTCGAATCTATGATAAAATATGAAAAATACATTATTTAATGTTTTTTAGTTATAGTGAAATTGAAAAATTTAAGATAAATTGAATATATTTTAAAATAAAATCACTCAAATATTTAATTCAGTAGTTGTGACACGCCAAGGTACAGATGTTTTGAATATTTATTATGTTTTTCTACAAACGTGCTTTTGAAAAAATACATTAAAATTGGGTGGACAAGTTAAAAAAACCTGGATTTTTTGTAATATACTAAAATATTTACAGAAAATATTAAAATACCTACTCTATTGACCGATGACATCAAGTTGTCCAACAATTACGCATATGTACATGTTATATATATATTGTATTATGTATCATTAAAAGTCCCCTTGGTTTACCATTTTCTAAACATTTGATTTTAACAATGCTGTTTTAAAACTCAAGCTCGTTTTTATCAAAACAATAATTTATTTTTAGGTATTTTATTATATTATCTAATCATTTTTTTAATTGAATAAATTATGTCCAGAAATGGATTAAGACATAATTATATATGTAATTATTATGTATTATAATTTTATACCTACATAGTCGAAAATATTGTTTACTTTGTTCGCAAAATTTGTTTTTTCTTGGTCTCGATTTGTTTAAAAAATTTGCATCCCTAGCAACCATAAGATTTTTCCATTTCAACTAATTACCTACTTATTCTAATCTTAACGCCTTTTTTAAATTTTACTACTCTTTTTAAAATAAGAAATTTGAAATTTGAAAATAATATTTTTGTATTAATGCCCTAGAGTCTAGGGCCTAGACATTTCTTATCAACATTTACAGTTTTAATTAAAATATTTAATATTTAATAAAATTATTAAGATCCTTTAATGAAAATGCCCAATTTTTTATGTATATTAAATTATGAATTGTATTAATTAACAATTTCGATAACACTCGCAAACAAGGTGGGATGTGGCTAAAAAGTCACCTAGTGAAATGTGTATTTTTTCGAATACTCAAAGTTGTTATCGCGGGTTCAACGGGGGCATCTAAAGTCATAGGTCTGGATGGCTTGGATGCCAGTATCACGGATCCGGCTTCTCTTGTTATATTGTTAGTGGTGTTCAAGTGTACAATATCATATCCAACATATAAATAAGTAAGTATTGTTTTCCTTAATTTTATTTTCTAATAATAGGTAAAAAAATATTTATTAAAGGGGGTTGAAAAAAATGGTTTAGCTTAAATTAAACTTCCTATTTTATTTTTACTTTTTTGGTCCCAATGCTTTAATTTGTATTATTTAAAACAAAAATTCTTAATAATACATTACTTACTAAAGGCATGTATGAACACAGGTAAAAAAACATTAGTAATTTTTTATTTTAAAATTTAATTAAATTAAAGGGGAAATGGAAATATAGGGGGAAATAAAAATTATTCATAATACATACTTATACATATTTAATGTACCTACTACATTAAATTTGTTTATACAGGGTGTAAAGTTTTAAGAGGTTTTAAACCTGTTGTGTGATAACATTAAGATTTCGCAATGTGTGATAAAAATATTTTTTTTATTAAGTAGGTACATAGGTAATGCATATTAAATATAAAGGGGTGTACTATACAGTACCTAATACCAGTAACAAATTTTGTTTGACGCACTTTTTAAGGAAAGAATTATTGCCTCCCTTGGTTATAGGGACGATTGCAGGGCCGAATTTAGAGTACTTGGAATTATGACTTTCCTGCCTTATTTATTTTCATAATTTGCTATACATAAAAAATAATTTAAACTTATATAAAAGTCATGACTGTGTACATAACTATAATACCAGAAAAAAAGGCAACTTAATTAATCAATTCTCTAGACTGAAAATGTGCCAGAGTTGACCTGATTTTTATGGAATTAATTTTTTTAACAAACCCCCAAATAATGTAAAAAATATGGCTTTTAATGAATACAAACTGTTTTTAAAATCCTTTTTTACTATTCATTCATTGTATTCTATTGATGAGTTTTTAAACTTTACCTTTTAATTGTGTCCTTATTTTATTATATTCTTTGTTTAATTTATATTTACATTTCTTGTACTATTTTTATATTTGTATTTTTCTGACGTTGTAAACCTTTTGGTAATAGCACTAATAAATATTATTATTATTATTATTATTTAACTTGAAATATCTCAGTTAGTATGCATTTTACGAAAAAATGTTTAAAATAAAAATTAAATGATTCGAGGGGGGAAATCAATTAGTATCCTCATACTCTCCTCCTTATAGGGGGAACAGGGGGGTAACTTTAAAATTTCCAAGCGAACACCCTATTTTTCATTGCAGATTCGGATCATTCGACTAAAAATAGGGATATTTTGTCTAAAACATTTTTTCATATTTGTAATAGATGGCGCTGTAATAAAAAAAAATCAATTTTGTTCGATTTTTCTTCTGTATACGATTCTCCAATAATTTTTGAATAAAATACCTACTACTATTTTTTAAATTTATTTATTTTTTAAACTTTAATTAAAGTAGGTGCTCAAAATGGTGGCCTTCGACTTCAATGCATTTATTAATTCGCATTTCGTTTTAATATTCTGCTAACACTGCTCTGGGATATTCCCAAATCTCTAGATAATTCTCGTGTGCTTGCATGAGGGTTAGCGGCCGTTGCTGCTAATACATTAATTTCATTATTTCCACCTGTGACTGTTGCTCGACGAACTCTTTTTTTTGGTTGAACACTCCCGTTTGTAGTAAACTGCTTGACTGTACGGTGAAATGAAGTACCTGACCGAATTTTATCCGGAAAACGCTGAGCGTAGATATTAACAGCATCAAGATTCCTGCCTGCTTCTCCATAAATCAAAATCATTTCTATTTTTTCTTCCACTGTTAAAAAATCCATTATTAACTGCTTAACGAAAGGAGGTCTTTTTGTTTGCAAATTAATCTTTGAACTAAATTTATTAAATAATGCTAAACTATAAATAGTTTCTTTATACCTCAATAATAATTACCTATTATTTATAACTAAATATCATTTTTTAGTACAATAATCCTTTAAATTAAAGGATTTAATGCTGGCGGGTAAAAAGTGACCATGCATGGTGCGCAATTGATAATTATCACCGAATGAAATAATGTATAAAACTTAAACCAAAGGAAACTTAAATATTAGTTAAAAAATCGTGGGTACTTAAAAATATCAGATTTAATTTAATAAGATAATTATTACCAAAAAAGTGATATTTTTATAGAAAAATTATTGCAGAATCGTATACAGAAGAAAAATCGAACAAAATTGATTTTTTTTTCATTACAGCGCCATCTATTACAAATCTGAAAAAATGTTACTCCCTGATCCCCCTATAAGGAGGGGAGTATGAATTTTAGTACTGATTTCCCCCCTCGAATAATTTAATTACACCCTGTATACAGGGTGTCCCAGAATATGTGGGCAATCTTTCGGATTTAGTTAATACACATAAAAATAATATGACAAGTCCCTATAATTTTTTTTTCTACTGCCCTGCCCCCCCTACGGAGATACTGGCCCATAACGGACGCCCCTGGTAATCGTTTTTTTTAAATAACTTTTGAACTACAAGGTAGAATTGAATAATTGTTTACTAGGAAAGTTTAGCTTCGCTCGTGCCTAATTAAAATTCGCGAGTAAAATGGCGTTTATCAACTTAATACATAATATGCTATTTTTATTAATAATTAAAACATATAATTTAGATTAAACAAACTACTTATCCAATTAAAAATTGCGATAGATTATAATCTAAAACTTATGAGTTAATTTATATTTTTTTAAATGACGGTTCTTTTAATGCATAACCATTGAGACTTTTGTAGACGAATGGGATCAATAGTTCAAATCTTTGTGATTCAGCCCAACATGTCTATTACTATAAATAAATACACACTTAATTAATTATTATAATTATTATAAACAAATATTGATCCGGTTCAAATATTTATCTGAATTTGTACTTTGTATGTCTATCGCGGATGCCTATTTCACCTTGTTTCCATGTTAATCATGAAATTGACATGTGATTTAAATACTTCCCATCAAAATACTTAGATTTGATTTATTGAATCTGGACAATTGAGTAATTTTTAAAAAATAAACCATAAAGGTTACCTAATGTCAAATGTTCTGTATCCTTTATCGCGCATACGCTCGGTATAAATGTACTGTATGTACGTACGTTTATGAGATAATATCTTTATTTTGACATCTTATTGATTCATAGTATTGTTTTTGTGTAGCATTATTCAAAATTTGACGTACATAATTTGATGTAAATAAACAAAATCTTTTTGAGTTCCGCATCATCATGATGCAAAATTTGACGTACTTTGTTCCACTAGTTTGTTTTTTTAACAATAATTTGCGCTAACGTGATTTAAAAAAATAAAAATTAAACAATAAACATTATCCCTTAAAACGAATTAATCCAGGAAACACAGTATGTTTTTTATTAGGAATTTTACATATTTGACATTCCAATTTTTTTTTATTTATTTTTTTATCTCATATAATTATAACATAACCACAATTATTTACTATAAATATATAATACTGTAAAAACAAGAGTTCTATAAATAGTTACCTTCAAGTCAAATCATTAGATGACGCTGTATACAGTATAACTATCTCAGTCGGTAATAATATAGAACTACTTTATTTTGGATCCAATATAGGACAAAAAAGTTCGCACGTTACTTTGGTGGTAAGATTTTAGTTTTTTGTTAAAAGCAGGGCTGTGTTTAAATTACAATAAAAAATATTTCTAAAAAGTGTGCAGATCAGTCTGTGGTATAAATGTGTTCCTCGTGGTTTAAACATTGTCACTTTAATGCGTTTTAATTTTAATTATGAAAACAAACAGTAAAATGGCCAGTGTCCAATTACTTGTTGGTAGAAAATGCAAATTTCTATTATTGGACATATGTCCAATATCATACTCTATTTGTATCCCGGACTTTTACCAGCCAATTTTTATATAAAATTGTCCCCTGAATCCGAAAAGACCGTCAAAAACTATAAAAGTTAAGCAGTTTTTGAGATATAGTCAATACCATATTATATGTAAAATTGATTATATTTCAAAAACTGTCATACTTTTATAACTTTTGACGACATTTTCGGATTCAGCAAATAATATTTCATAGGAATTGACTGCTAAATGTCCTGGATACAAATTGCTGTCGACGAGAAATATTAGTGGCTGCTTTTTCGCTATGACATTTTTGACTAATTCATTTTTAGAAAGTAAGTAATATAGTGATTTCTTTGTCACAGGACATCTTGGAGAATAACAGTGATTTAAATACAGTGCATGATAGAGAACATAAAAAACTTATGGCAACAAAATTCTTTCAACATACCACCCGAAAAAATATTAGATATATATATAAATCATCCTGTTCCGGCCTAAACATTATAAATGCTTCACAAACTAGAGATACCACACTTAATGATATTTGCAACAAACTATTATAGAATTCATAATCTCAGAATCTAAAAAAGGGATGAGGAATCCGAGAAAGAAATATACGAATTAAATGATATTTACAAAAAAGAAATAAAAAAAATTACCTAAAACAACAATTTGGCTTTAAAAAATATTTAACAATTTATGTTATTTGATGTAAATTTGTTATGTTTATATAAAAATTGTATGTCCAATAACTATGGTCCATGTGTCCAATTACTATATAGAATGTCCAATTACTATACTTTTTTGCATGTTTTTATAAAATTATTATTAAAAATTCAAATATTCTTATTTTTAAGTAAACGTAAATAAAGTTTAAACAAATAAACTATCCAGTGTGTCCACGGATAGAGTTCGGAAGAAGAAAAACTTTTTTATTTGTGGGTTTAGAAAAAAAAGTCACTCTTTATAAAAACGTCTGCTTGTGTTGAAACTACAATTTCGAATACCAAATTTACGATTACTATACAGGGTTAGCTAGAAACAACATTTTTATTTTTTTGGATTTCGTTTAAAATAAATTTTCATAAGAACAGACAACTATTTTTGCTTTCCTACTTAGAATATAATTTTATATCTGGCCGAATAACGATTTTGTTGTAAGAAAACTACTTATTTCTTATTTGTATTTTTGTTTTTACATGTTAAGTATTTCTTAATCATAAATTATAAAATATTAAAATTAAAATATTAAAATCGTTGGGTATTGACTCTTGAAGTGGTAGGACGCTCTACGATAGTTAACGAGATCCCTCCTAAGCAGCGTATACGATACAAACGTAGTAAAGTACCAAAAGCGAATCTAAGTATCCGGAAATATTGGTAATCGGTAATAAATAAATAAATAAACAACAAGTGCGGGAGGACCCCGGTTATGGCCGTAAAATAACAAAAAAATCAATATCGATTCTACACGAGATAACTGTCCCAAGTGCAAAACAGTGCAAATTGTGTGTGGTACCTCCTCCTGGATTAAGTCCTCAAGTGTTTGACCTGGTTAAAAGGTGTGAGAGAGACGATCAGTGAAAATGAAAATTTCCTGGGCTACCACACGTGCGGGCGGCATGCGATAAGGATCAATTTCAGCATACCTGCCTGGCAATTATCCCGAAGTCCAAGTCTGCATAAATTAGATAAGTAGCTACCGAAATTGCATGACCATATAATACCCAATAATATTAATACTAGTTAATACGAAAGACGCAACCTTTAACTAACAATAATTCTTCAGGTAATTCTTCAGGTAAAATTAATTAGTCGCAATTCTCATTCAAAAATAAAACATAGTCAAAAAAAACTATAAACACAAGGGCACATAAGAAGCCATTAATCACTTAAGTTACGATAAACATTAGGCAAAATAAACCATCTTAAATAAATAAACATCTATAGATTACTAAGACGTTGAGGGGACCATAAATTAGGTAAAAACCGTTCCAAGCGTAAATAAATAGCCGCACCGCACAGTGAGGCGCAAAGATGGACCCAACTCCAAGTGAATGGGGATCGCACACAGTGGGAAAAAAAATAATTCGAGGGTATTGACAATTTCAGTAGGTTAAACAAAGGCGGGAAAAACAGCTGCTTATGAAGTCGGCTCTCGGCATGAAGGGCCGAATTTCCACATAGTCAGAGGGCACTAATTACGGCGGGGTGCGGTCGGCAACACTTCGGTTCTGAAGATAAGACTCAATATCGCAAAGGGGGGCAAACAATTCTAAAGCGGCTATCCGACTCGGACAGCGACGAACAGGAAGTACACCATCAAGGAAAGGCGCTAGCAGCATACTAATCCACCTACCCCCATTCAGGAATCCCAACTGAATGGGGTTATTACTAAAGCCCTGGTTGAGGAGGATTCCGGATTGTACTTAGTTTTGGGTCAGTTGTGTCTTCCTAAAACCCTTCCTAAACTGGACGCATGGCCCGATCCGGCTGACAAAAATCCGTGGAGCGGCCTTAACCATAGACACTGTCATCCACGACCTCCTAGGGTGGATCTACCAGCCGGCGTAAAAACTTCGGATCCAACAAACACAGGTAATGCTGTGATTTGGCGGAATACGCAGGAGAACGGAAAGGGGGTAAAATAACCCTAGGATTCGATCAGCTAAAGGTATATCTTGCAAATGATCATAAAAAAAATTGTTCAGAAGATGCAAATAAGTATGTTGATTTAAATTGTTTTCAATAAAATATGGTCCAATGATTCCATTATAAGAAATAGCACACCACACGTTAACTTTGTGTGAATACTGTCTTCTAGAGCGGATACGAAAATTAGGATTGTCGCGGCTCCAAAAGCGACAGTTTTGCGAACTAACTACCCCGTTTGAGGTAAAAGTTGCCTCGTCCGAGAAAATAATATTATTAACAAAACTTCTTTGTCTAAGGATATGTTCCCCTATCAACAAACAAAAATCCAAACGCTTCATGTCGTCATTTTCTTCCAGAAAATGATTAAATTTAGGTTTGTACGGACGAATTTTAATATTTTTCCTACTTGAGATTTACTCACATTACCAATTTGAGAAGATCTTTTTCTTAAAGACAGTTTGGAAAAATTTCTAACTGAATTGTCATTACAGTTACAGCATCATCTTCATCATACTTTTTTTTCTCCCTTTTTTTAATTTAAAACACTACCAGTTCTCATGAATTTTATTACAATTTTTTTTAAATCATTGTCCGTGAGAGGACCATCAGGCCATATCTCATGGAATTCTCGAAGAACTGCAATATAGCTTTTCTCATGTCCTAAACCATAACTTCGCACAATATAAATTCTTTGTTCTAACATTAGCATTTTCTAATTTCACTATTATGCAAATTTATGAGAAAATTATGAAACAACTATCAAAATTATGACACAACTATCAACAATTTGAAAGATGCAAAGAAACTAAAACATTTCATTTAATTAGAACAGGCTACTTGATATTTTATTATTTTAAAAGTAGATTTGAAATTAACCACTTTAAAAAAATTGTTTATTGGACTTTTTTGCACAATTGGTGTAATAAATCACGGTTTTGAAAATATTTTCATAAAATTTCGAAAAAAATCGAAATCCAAAAAAATAAAAATGTTGTTTCTGGCTAACCCTGTATAGTAATCGTAAATTTGGTATTCGAAATTGTAGTTTTAACACAAGCAGACGTTTTTATAAAGAGTGACTTTTTTTTCTAAACCCACAAATAAAAAAGTTTTTCTTCTTCCGAACTCTATCCGTGGACACACTGTATATATATATATATATATATATATATATATCAATTTTAAATAAATAATATTCCTTAAGTGTCCAATAACTATGTGGTTTACCCTATGTATGTGTCCTGAAAATGAGGTTAGAAATACATACCTACATATATTTTTACTACTTGCTGTATTATATAAAAAATAAAATGTTGAAGCCAAATCAAAATTAAAAATATAAAACTGATAAATTAAAGTGATGTCAGCGTTTAAAATTATAATATGAATGGAAATTTGTTTTTAGTTACTGATAAAATTAATATTATAATATTATTTCAATCATTTTTCTTCAGTTGTTATTGAGTTAACAGTTGAGATTTGTTGTTGTGAGTTTACTAAATATTTTTATGAAAAATAGGTAAATATTTACTTTATTATTATACAAAAACAAATGGGCTTACCGGGCAATGTTAATTAATTTTACGAAGCGTTTTGGTGTTTTTCTTTAGTTGATAAAATAATTTTTCAAGCTATTTTAAATTTAATATGGGTCCATTAAGTAGTAACTTTAAATTCAAAAAATACTATACTTAAAACGCCCATGAGCAGCTACATATCCACGGTGGTCAAAACTAAAGTATAGGACGAACAAAAATGCCAACCAAAACTGATAGCATAATCTGATTATAGATTCTTTTGGTAACACAAAAATGTATTTATCAAAATCCCAGCTGATCCTTTATTAAAGTTTTGCATATTTCTTAGTATTTTAAAATTGTTTATGCCATTTAGATAAAAAAATCTAGTACCATTATCAAATGTTTTCAAAAATTTGGCAGATTTGGCAGTTTGCAATATCTTATTTATTGTTTTAAGGTACCTAATACAAAACTAATAAATAACTAAAGATTCTTTGAAGCAAAATCGATTACTGCTTGCCTTAAATTTTCAGTAAAACTTTTTCTTGGGAATTGTTTTTAACATGGAAACAGTATTTTTAAATTCTTCAGTCTCTGTACAAACATGCTTCTTACATCTAGCGATATCCCCTAGAAAGGAAGAACATATCAAAACTTTAGTTCGTTCGTCCGTCCTCTTCCCTTAATAATTTTTTATGCCCTTTATATCTTGCCATTTTGCAGATAAAGCACATACATTATTGGCTGCCGCGAAATTCTCTAGCAATTTCTAAATTTTGAAAATTCGGCAATTGTGGCTATGCAAAAATAGGTAGGTAATTTTGAATCACTTAAGTTAAAGTTTTCGTTTGAAAAAGTCAGCAGTAATTTTTATATTTTCTCAGAAACCCTAAACTCTGAATTTTTCGATTACCAAAAACAATTTTGTCTCCACAGCCAGCACATACCTTCTTTCGATTTTCTTCATGGCTTAACTTGAATTTCGGTTTAATTTTCATTTTAAAATACCATTTTTAACTTTATAAAGTATACATTAAATAAATATCTAAAGCAAAATGTCACTTGCATGCGTCATAACGTATAGCAATTTTTTTCATAACCACCTTAATTATTGTTTTACAAAATTTGCAAGTTGTAATTATTTCATAAACAAACTTCCAGTATTTTTTGTTATAAAAATTTATTTAAGATATAAATCTTCGTTTTTTTTGTTATGCTTTGTTTTGAGTGGTAAAAAATAATAGGTGACTCAATAAAGTAATACTGGGGAGTAAAGTAATTTAAATGATACAAAGTTTATTATTTTGCTTAATTTTATTAAAATTGTACAGGTAGTTTTAGTACAATAATTGCAAAATAATATGTAGAAATAGAAAAACAAAAAAGTTTGCAAAACTTTAAAATAGGATCAGCTGGGATTTTGATAAATACATGATAGTGTTACCAAAAGGGTCTATAATCAAAATATGCTATCAGTTTTGGTTGGCATTTTTGTTCGTCCTATACGTGTATCGTCTTTTAAAAATTTAAAATTTTAGTTAATAAAAGAAGAATTCTAATTCAAAGCATTTATTATTGCAGAAAATGACTCATAGGCGAAGACGTCGTTGGAATAAATCAAATAGTAAAACGGTTTACAATATGTATAAAACTCCTGGAATGAACTCAATAAAAACTGAAGAAAAGCAAATATCTATTCCGGTCGTTAAAGTTTCTTCGTATTGTCAAACCGAAACCGAAAGTATGTAATAAAATAGTTTTTCTACTCCTATACTTAATTTCGTTTATTGTACATTTCCTACCTGTACATTATGATACCAATTTTTCATTACGATGCAGACTTTTATCCAATAGAAATGGGATAGAAGGCAATATTCTGTCAATGTCAACTAATGCCTTAAAGATCTGAAAGATCTAATATTTATTAATTTTAACTTACAAAGTAAGTTACTTTTATACTTTGTATTTTACCTATGTACTTTAGAACTTCAGCCAGTGACTAAAATGCCATAAAGTCACTGATCGTCAATGTAGAAGTAGATAAAAGATATTAATGAACACCGACAAATTATCATTAGTTTTTGATAAACTATTGGCTGGTAAACTGCTAATGATATACTATAAACTGGATCACCCTGTACACATTTTTCAAATTTAATTTTTGTTTAATTTCAAATTAACATTTTGAAATTTGTTTTTGTTTTAGGAATGTTATAGTTTTTAAATTATTTATGGTGCTTGATTTATTAACTATAAAATTAATTCCATCAAAATTATATGTATTTATTTGTTATTTATTATCTTAAATATGCATGGCGCTATAATAATATTTACCCAAATTAATACTTGATTATTCAAATTACAAATCAAAATAACCCAAAATAAATTCCACAGTAATGCATTCCTTTGTAAAGTATCCTTAATTTAATTTATTGCAGAGCTGACCAGCATTTGAGGAACATCAATTTTAAATATGGGACAGTTGGATCACGATAAACAAAAATTTAATGATTTTATATCAATGGGTAAACAAATTTGCACTCATGTGAAAGTTTTTTTTAAGTCTATAATTGTCATTAACTTTTTGTTTACGCATTATATCTTTTGCAGTGGTCCAAGTAAAGAAAAAACCGTTTCTAATTCAGGATCTGGAATCCGTTAATAGGATCACGAATTTTCCCATTGTTGAGACTGGGTGGCACTACGCCGAAAATATATACAACAAGATTAAGGTAAATATTCAAATTATTTTTAACTAGTCCCATGTTAGATGACCCACGAGTTTTCGTTTTATAACCAGCATAACGGCACTGAAAAATATTCTTGTACCAAATATATTTATTTGATTCAAAGCAATCTTTGTCTCATATACACTCACAGGCAAAATAATCAATCCACATTTGATGTCGGATTTAAACGAATATTAAAGAATATTGTAGATAAATTAATGGACAATCGATCACATTTTAAAAAATTACTAAAAAATAGACGTACGTTTATAATATACAGGTTTAAACAAAAAGATGTTTTTTACCACAAGTTTAAGACACTGAGGAGTGGAAAAACCGTATATTGTTCTAAATTAAGTTTTATTTATCAAGTCACAACTATTCTTAACAGTTTTGTTCTTGGTTCACCTCGATATATTTATTTTTGTAAAAAATATGGATTTTTTAAAAAAATTGCAATTTCCAATATTTTTCTGTATGAAGAACTAAGGTTGCTATGGTCCATCCATAGGCTATGGAGGATGACAGTGACAGTTTTGTTGAATCATCCTATACTTGGGCATGTCATACACGGCTTTCAAAGCTATCAAATTGTTTTTTGCAAATTAATGTTTAAATTTTGAGGTGTCTTCCTACTTTAAAAAATGGATATGTCTCCGAATGATGTTGCCAGAGCCATTAATTTAATCCAGGATGGACGGTCACAGTATTACGTGGCAAGTGTTTTAAACGTCACAAGAAGTAAAGTACAAAGGGCAACATCAGTCGGAGACATTTTTAAAAGTAAGAAGACACCTCAAAATTAACACATTAATTTACAAAAAACAATTTGGTAGCTTTTGAAAGCTGTATATGACATGTCCAAGTATGGGATGATTCAACAAAACTGTCACTGTCATCCTCCATAGGCTATGGATGGCCCATAGCAACCTTAGTTCTTCATACAGGAAAAATATTGGAAATTGCAATGTTTTTTAAAAAAAATCCATATTTTCCACAAAAATAAATAAATCGAGTTGAACCAAAAACCAACCTGTTAAGAATAGATGTGACTTGATAAATAAAACTTAATTTAGAACAATATACGGTTTTGCCACTCTACAGAGTATCTTAAACTTATGGTAAAAAACATATTTTTGTTTAAACCTGTATATTATAAACGTACGTCTATTTTTTAGTAATTTTTTAAAATATGAGCGATTGTCCATTAATTTATCTACAATATTCTTTAATATTCGTTTAAATCCGACATCAAATAAAAAAGTTATTTGCGATTGAAATTCATCGAAAATTTGTGTGAATCGATTATTTTGCCTGTGAGTGTATATAACAAAGAGAATATATTTTATATATTTATATAAGAAATTTAAATTTCTTTAAAAAAAATTGATTGTTTAAAAGCAAGAATATATAATTTTTGAAATAAGGCATGATGCAGCAATATTTACTTAATTCAAGAAAATTTATTTTCTTTAACCAAATAGTTGGTTCCTTAAAAGCAAGAATATGTTCTCTTAAAAATAAATTAGTGGTATTCTTAAATAAAAAAGAACTTAATTCAAGAATAAATTTTCTTAAAACAAAAACATGTGATATTGAATCAAGGCAATAATTTTCTTAAATCAGGATGTTTTCTATAACCCAATATTTTTTTTAATTAATAGATACAAGATTTAAAATTTTATATTATTAATTACAAAATAATATTTATTTTAAAACAATGCAAGAAGTATCGGTAAAAATAAAATGTATCTTAATTTTATGCTACTTTTAGCAATGTTTCAAAAAATCTATCATTTTGTATTTAAAATCAATAAAATTTAAAAAAATGATACGTCTATTAACTAAAAACTATTTATTTTATTAATAGAAACATCTTTATATTTAGAAATAAAATTTAAAATAAAAATACGTTTAAACCCTTGAAGGGGGGTGGAGTAATTTTAAATATCCTGTAATTTTTTAAGGATTGTTGTCTCATCTTATAAAACTTTATATTTAAATACTTACGGATTATTCAAAATTAAGCCAAACTTACTGAAGGGCCAAAGTATATAGGTGGTGCGGTAAGCAAAAAAATTTAGGTTAGAAAATAAAAAACAAACGTTGAACAAACACATTTATTTTGTTTTTAATACAAGGAAAATCTAAAATGTATACATTATTATAAATTAACGTAGGGAACTTAATCATTATTATCGACATATTTTTCATTTTACATATTTTTTAATATTTTAGGCATAGTAGAAAATTAATTGCCAATTTTATAAAATAATTTAGGGATATTGCCAATGAACTCCACCCTATATAAATCAAAATTAATGTTATAACCCAAAGTGTCTAATAAAATTACTTCTAAAACAAAATCTTTTTAAATGTCATAAAATAAATTAAGTTTATAAATTAAAATTATAGAGCTATACAAATCAGAGTGTTAAACACATAAGATATTTTAGTTATCACTGCAAAACCTATTTATTTATGAATAAAATAATTTTAAGGCATCCTTATGCACATTAGTAATTCTCTTAATTTTCTTAAAACAAAAACATGTGATATTGAATCAAGGCAATAATTTTTTTAAATCAGGATGTTTTCTATAACCCAATATTTTTTTTAATTAATAGATACAAGATTTCAAATTTTATATTATTAATTACAAAATAATATTTATTTTAAAACAATGCAAGAAGTATCGGTAAAAATAAAATGTATCTTAATTTTATGCTACTTTTAGCAATGTTTCAAAAAATCTATCATTTTGTATTTAAAATCAATAAAATTTTAAAAAATGATACGTCCATTAACTAAAAATTATTTATTTTAATAATAGAAACATCTTTATATTTAGAAATAAAATTTAAAATAAAAAAACGTCTAAACACTTGAAGGGGGCTGGAGTAATTTTAAATATCCTGTAATTTTTTAAGGATCGTTGTCTAATCTTAAACAAAACTTTATGAACTTACTGAAGGGCCAAAGTATACGTTGTATCGTTTCTAGGTGGTGCAGTAAGCAAAAAAAATTGAGTTAGAAAATAAAAAAACAAACGTTGAACAAACACATTTATTTTTTTTTATACAAGAAAAATCTGAAATGTATACATTATTATTAATTAACGTAGGGAACTTATCATTATTATCGACATATTTTTCATTTTAAATAATTTGTAATATTTTAGGCATAGTAGAAAAGCAATTACCAATTTTATAAAATAATTTAGGACTATTGCCAATGAACTCCAAGCTATATGAATTAAAATTAATGTTATACCATTGAGTAAAGAAAAACACACTTTACTCAATGGTTATACCCCAACGTGTCTAATAAAATTACTTCTAAAACAAAATCTTTTTAAATGTCATAAAATAAATTAAGTTTATAAATTAAAATTATAGAGCCATACAAATCAGAGTGTTAAACACATAAGATATTTTGGTTATCACTGCAAAACCTATTTATTTATGAATAAAATAATTTTAAGGCATCCTTAATGCACATTAGTAAATATTTAAACAATAAACCTACCTACCTACACGTAAATGCGACGCTAAATTTAAAAAAGGGTGGTATATCAATAACAACTTACTTACCTTCAATTTTTTTTATAATTTCCTTCGATGATTCTAATATTTTTTTAATGAAATACGCCCTCTTCCTCACAAAGATAAATTTCAGAGGAACGTGTCGGCATCTCCACTCCTACACGATTTCAAAAATATGTATTCTTGGCAAAAGAAAATACTGTTTATTAAAACGAATAAAAAAATTTAGGAATATCTAATTCTTAATAAAAAAAATTAAACAAATAAAAAAAAATAAGAATTTCTTATTCTTGATATAAAAAATATTAACAATTGTACCAGAAACCAACTAAGATTTCCTTCAAGAATATTTAATATTTGGATTGAACATGCAACTTTTTAAAACAAAAAATGTTTCTTAATATTAGAATATTTCCAAAACTACAAAATTCTTTTTTAAAGAAGAAATTATTTTTAGTTGAAATATATATTCTTATTTTGGGTTTTGGGTTTTTGTGTATGACCCAGTGAATGTTTTGTGTAAACATATTTTTGTTGGAAAACCTTTTAGACAAAAAATTACTGATTTGGATAATTTATTGTTGTAGCAATCCAACAATTTGATTTATTGGACATTGGGACAAGCCGAACAATCCCTTCTCACCGTAGTTGATACCGCTCAACCGGCAATTGTTTTATTCAGCGGTCCAATTTCCACAATTGATAAAATTGTCTGCAGAAGTTTGGATCTAGTCGAGGATAAAGTCCCATCCATCAACCTTCCTCCACAAATGGTAATAAAATCAAAATTACGCTTTATACACTGTTCAAAATTTCATGACCATTTTAAAACCAAATTAACACCATACATGGTCTATATCGATAAAAACCAAAATGGTGTTAAATATGGTCCAGTGTAAATTCAAATACTAAAATGGTGTAAATTTAACTTTCACACAGTATAAAAATAAATTTTACCTGGTGTAAATTGAACTCCTTTTCAGTGTTAAATATTATGTGTTTTTGGTCAAATTAAATCATACTACACAGAAAAAAAGGAAAAAAAGGAAACAGGAAGTTCCTTGACGCATTACAAGTATATTACCAGTGGTATTATTTCAGAAAATTGAACCTTCAACTCGCTAGAGATAATGTTTTTAGTGCGTTCCACTAACGTAAAATACTTCAAATATTGACAGCTGTTTCCACCTATTTAAGGTCTCTTTAGTATCGAACAACTTGCAGTGTCACACCAAAGCAAAGGACTACCTGAGCTTATAAACTCTTCATGTAAGTCAACAGAAGCGAGGTTTAAGAACTTCACGTGATCCACACCGCCTTTGCCGCGATCGGTACACACTATGTAACCGGAAATGCACGGCAAATTGTTTTAATCGTTTTAACAGAGTGCTTTAGGTTGAAGTAACTTTTATTTTACAAACAACATATTTAGTAAACTGAACCATACAGCGGGTTGGTTTCACTAAAGTTTTCTGGGTTAATTTAACCAATTTAAAAAAAATAAAATAACTATCTGGTTTAGTACCGTCAAACTAATCTTTGTTTATATTAACCTTCCCATAGTTGATTTAAATAAATACTTATGGTTCAACTAAATTAATATAGTAAAATGAACTATTCCTTTTTTTCTGTGTAGGTGCACTTCTCAAATATTTTTAGATAAACACCGTTTTGATGTTTGCTGTATAAAACATTTTCAACCATAATTCATGGTGTTATATTAATACCACTTGGTGTTGGATTTTGACACCATTTTAAGATTACTCTTCACACCACAGATATTTTAAACAGTGTACAAGCTATATTATTATTTTTTAGATATACTGGAACACCAAGCAATACGTGTCAAATGTTGGTACTCAAATCGTTCGTCCTGTTTTGAAAAGGGCCGATTCGATGAAACAAATCGGAAATACAGTCCTGGCCAGTAAATACACTGCGTTTGCTGCTGATACATTGGATGGAGCTTTAAATGTGGCTGATAAATATGTTGACAAATATTTGCCGGCCGATGATGATCAAATGAATGATGGTACGTATCCTTCAACCTTGATAGCAAATTTTCTTTCCAGAATTTCAATTAATTTCGTTAGCAATATATAATAATAATAAAAAATCTTATTAAGTCGGAAAAAGTCTGAATAAGTTTTAGTAAGTCAGACTAATAGCAAGACTTTTAGCAGAGAAATGGTAGGTAGGGTAAAGTGGACAGTTATCGGACACTTTATAGTTATTGGACAAGTCAAATTATTAGATGACGCTGCATACAATTATAACTATCTCAGTCGGTAATAATATATTTATTTATTTTGGGTCCAATATAGGACAAAAAAGTTCGCACGTTACTTTGGTGGTAAGATTTTTGTTTTTTTGTTAAGAGCAGGGCTGTATTTGAATTACAATAAAAAATATTTCTAAAAAGTGTCCAGATCAGTGTTTGGAATAAATGTGTTCCTCATGGTTTAAACATAGTCACTTTAATGCGTTTTAATTTTAATTCTGAAAACAAACAGTAAAATGGGCAGTGTCCAATTACTGGTTGGTAAAAAATGTAAATTTCTATTATTGGACATATGTCCAATATCATACTCTATTTGTATAAGTTAAGCAGTTTTTGAGATATAGTCAATTCCATATTATATGTAAAATTGATTATATTTCAAAAACTGTTCTACTTTTATAACTTTTGACGACATTTTCGGATTCAGCGAATAATATTTCATAGGAATTGACTTCTAAATGTCCTGGATACAAATTGCTGTTAACGAGAATTATTAGTGGCTGCTTTTTCGCTATGACATTTTTGACTAATTCATTTTTAGAATAACAGTGATTTAAATACAGTGCATTATAGAGAACATAAAAAACGAATGGCAACAAAATTAATAAATTCGGAAAATACTTTTTACATACCACCCGAAAAAATATTAGATATAAATCATCCTGTTCCGGCCTAAACATTATAAATGCTTCACAAACTAGAGATACCACACTTAATGATATTTGCAACAAACTATTTCAGAAGTCACACCAAGGAATTAGTAGTTACCTTCAGAATCTAGAAAAGGGATGAGGAATCCTAGAAAGAAATATATGAATTATAAGATATTTACAAAAACGAAATAAAAAAATTACCTAAAACAGCAATATATCTTTAAAAAATATTTAACAATTTATGTTATTTGATGTAAAATTGTTATGTTTATATAAAAATTGTATGTCCAATAACTATGGTCCACGTGTCCAATTACTATATAAAATGTCCAATTTTCCATTTTTGCATGTTTTTATAAAACTATTATTAAAAATTCAAATATTTAAACACACAAACTATACTTTTATTTATTTATAAGGAAAAAACTAAAATCTTTAAAAAACGTCATATACAATTTTTAAATAAATAACTCTTCAAGTCTTATTCAGAGTTTTTAAGAGAAAGAAAAAGTTTCAAGACTTATATTAAAACTTAAAAAAAAAATTCACATGGGTGCTACCACCTTAAACTTGATAGAAACTTGCTATCTGGGATACTTCATAATTAATAACGATATTTTTAGTTGGTAAATTGGCTGAAGGTCCAACAGGAAAGGCCATCAACACCATGCATCACGTGGACAGATTCTCCAGAAAACTCAAAAGAAGATTAACCCAAAGAACTCTTGCCGAAGTAAAAGCCCTTAAGGAACACAGTGCCGAAGCCGTACATGTCTTAATATATGTTGCTGAATTGGTAAAATGTGTGTCAATAACAATTATAATTATGCTAATATAATATTGTAGATTGCAACTGATCCGAAACTGGCCTTCCAAAAAGGAAAAGAGTTGTGGTTGTCCTTGAGCAAAGACGAACCCGAGAATCAAGCAAGACCAGACAATTTGGAACAATTGATTGTAATGCTATCCAGAGAGTCTGCTAGAAGAATGGTCCACCTCATAAACTTCACCAGCCACCTTGTTACAAAATTACCAAAACAACTAAGCAACACCATTTTACACCTGGCCAATAAAGTTATAACTCTTACAGACTCCATGGTTAAAGTAAGTTTTTTCATTTAGGTAGCGGGCGTTTCAAGGCAAGCGGTACAAAAATATCAATGTTGGATTTTTTTATATTAGCGACGTACAACAGTACAAAACAAAATCAAACCAATCATGCTAAATTTTGAAAGATCTGGTGTACACCCAAGTAGCAAAATAGGTTTTTTTAAAGGTTGGTTAAAACCTATTTGCTAGTAACAGCAGCTATAAAGCTTCCATAAAACCATCATAGGGCTGAAAAGGATCGATGTCCTTACTAGCAATTTGTGTGTCAGCCACAAAGCAACTTTGCTTTATTGTATTACTCCTAAGGCACACCTTTTAATGATGCAATTAGATTCTTACAAGCTTCTTAAAACCTTCCTAAAAAGCATCCTAAGAACATTTTAAGAATACGTTTTTGGAATGTTCCTAGAAGGTTTCTTATGGAGCTTCTAGGAAGCTTTTGAGAATATTTCCAAATACGTCAGATACCCACGTTCTAATATATTGTATTCTATATTCGTAAAATTCTTCAGGAGACGACAAATACGCCTCACTGTCATAATATGAGAGTGAAATGTATTTGTCGTCCCCCTAAAAAATTTTGCGGCATATTAATATATATTTATTTAAAAATATTAAATAAACAATTTAACCTCTAAACCATAAGTTGTATGACATTATTTCATAAAAAGTAAAATTGGAAAATTTCGTGGGATAAGTCAGATTAGATTGAAGTTGAAGATAGTTGGGATTATTATACCTAAAAATGTTAATTCAGAAATAAAAAATCGCTTATGCTATATTTTTATTAAGCATGTTCTTTAGAAGAAATATAGCTTGATCCTAAGAATATTCTCACTGGAAGGTTTAAAAAACATTCTTAGAATATAGTGTGCTATCAGCTTAGCACAAAGTAGAGCTGCAATAAAATAAAAAGCATGTTTTCATTTATAAAGCTTGCTACTTGGGTTAGAACTTAAACCAAGTGATTGTCATGACCTTCTTCCTCATTCCATTAAGACTTTTTTAGAGACCGAAACAAACGGTTTTAAAATTTGATATTTTTGTTGTACACTTGGCGTGAAATGCCTAATAGGTCTGTCTCATTTACACCATTCCTATTACACCAAAATTGGCTTATACATTTACCCCATGCAAAAATTATGTCCAAACAAATTTATACTTCATATAAAATGAGGCAGATCAAAAGTATTGTACTAATTCATTTTTGATTTATTAGACAGTCCATTTAGAAGGTGCACAAAAAACTCTAATGGATATTGTTACAATTAATATTCATTATATGGCAATTGCTCTTAGGGGTCTAAATAATTATATCAGCCAATTATTGGTAATGTAACATCATCCTGATCGTTTCAAAATCTTATTATGTATGTTTAAGGATCAAGTAGCAGAATCCACAGAAAAAGCGGAACAATTGAAGGCTGGTCTTTCCGTCCCACAAATTAAGGTCCAGCTTAAAGCTGCCCAACACAGAAACTCAGTGAACAAAAACACAAATGCAGTAAAACCCACCAACGGAGTTGAAAACAACTCAAACTAATTACTTATTTATAAATTTATTTTAGTGTTAAAATATTACTTTTAAATTACTCTGAACTTGGTAGTTTTATATTTAAACCAGTTTTTTTGTTCGACTGGTTAGATTTTTAAGTTCATCCATCCTGGGATTTGTTTTTAACAATAAGATATTAATAAAACACATTTTAAGTAAAGATATTTTATTTGTATGTACAAATGTATACAATCATTCAATTTGTAAATTTGAAGAATAAATACACTACGATAGTTCGAATTACTAACATTGAGTACGCCCACCTATATTACCTAATTTTGGGCTGATTTCAAAAATGCCACTCGTTTTGCTCCAGGACGTCTATAGGATTCGAAATAATTGCGTAATAAAATGCTCTGCCCAATTATCTCAAAATGTAAGTTTTTTGTTAATATTTTGATTATTTATTAAATTATTTTGCCCTAAATCTATTTTGGATGTTCAGTATATTTTTGACGTTTTTTGTCAAAAATATACAGGGACTCCTTACAAAGTCATCGGTAGGTAAATGTCAAATAGATTTTTTTTTCATTGTGCTCTTGTTTATTAATAACTTAATTAAGTCGTATCAACATTTTATATCGAATTGAAGTATAAAGGCGCCTTTATCTACTTTATCGTTCAAGCACATTAAAGTGCATCTATTAATTTTTGACATTTAAAATTTAAACTTTAAATTGTATTTTTACTTGAAAGTGATTTTAAGAACCAAAAATGAAAAAAGAGCAGGAAAGGGAAGTGGTAATGGAAGTGGCAGAGAAAGAGAAACGAGACGAACATTTATGTCGTCGTTGTAAATTTGTTTTGTTTTTGTTGCGGTACCTTTACGCCCAAGAAAAACCAACGCAATATTCCATTACAAAATTTTATGATATATACCTACTTCTTTAATTTTGCAGGAATATTAAATGGACCTGATATACGACGTTTAATGAAAGATGAAGCATTCAAAAATGCTCTCAAAGTTGACGAGCTTGTTGCATATGGCAGTGTTAAAGCTGTCATTAAAAATGTTCTTGGTTCATATCGGGCCTAAAATTGGCGCCAATTCATTGAAAAAATGATCTCCGTTTTGTAAAGAATTAGCGTTAATATGTCATTTAAAATACATTTTCTTTTTTTTTATCCTGATAAATTTGCCGAACTGATGAACATGGAGAACGATTTCACCAAGTAACTGCAAATCTAGAGCATTGGTAGATATCTATGGGTATGGCGGAAAGAAGTTGGATTCATTGCTAGGAGACATTTGCAGGAATTTGCAGCCAAAGATGTACGACGATGATGAGGATTAAGCACAATAATACTATAATTCAATTCGATATTTGATACGATTTAATAAATTTAAGGTAGAAAAAAGCAAAATTATGCAAAGCATTAATTTTCGTGGGCCTAATTTGGATAAAAAATACCGAAACTTGTTTACTTTGTTTCCCTTTCAATTCAAAAATGTCATATTGTTAAGACATTCAAGATAAATTTAATCCAAAATAATTTAATAAATAATTAAAATACTAACAAAAAATCTTACATTTTGAGGTGATTGAGCAGAGCATTTTATTACGAAATTATTTTAAATCCTAGACGTCCTAGAGAAAAAAAATGACATTTTTGAAATCAGCGGCCCAAAATTAGTTAAACTAAGCTGGAGTACTCAATGTTAGGAAAAAAAAGTTTCTAAAACTATCATAGTGATATTAACAGAGTTTATTTATTAATTAAATAAAGGATGAAATTAAATTATTCTTGATATGGCAATTTTATACTATCTAAATTAGAGGTGTTTAAAATACTTAAACCTAAATTAATAAATAAAATAAAAAAATAATTAACCTAGATCATTTAAGTTTATATCACTTTTACTAGAATTACGTTCCCTTTTTTCTATGGTTTAATTGAAAGAGCTGTTTACAATCGATTTGTAATCTCTAACTATTTTACTCACATGCAATACAGGCTGGTAACATCACATTTATGGTTTTGACGTTTATATTAAAGGGGCTAAACTACACGTATTTTCAACAGCCCTCTCCTTCAAACCATTATTGTCAAAACAATACAATCGCAATACAAACTATTACGAAAGAGTCTCTTAAATCAGTTCGGCCACGTACTCAGGTTGCCCGTCGTGGTTAATCGTCAGTTCGGATCCTTTGAAATGCGCCCCAAACGTGTCGTAGTCATTGGAGCTCGCATTTAACTTCTCTGGCACTTGAAATGTCGACCCTTGGAAACCCATAGCGGCCTCGTAAAACTGCAACATAATACCTAGCTTAAGCTAAAGCAAACTCAATTGTGTCTTGCAAGATACATTATTTTGTTTTCTAGATTCAACAGAGAGGTAGAAACCCGACCCTGTCGAATGGCGCAGTCATTTATGTCTGTAGAAATTATTGAAAAAGGGTTCAGTCCAATGGTGCAGCAACTTCGGATTCCTATTCTCTTCAGAGACATAGAAACTCAAGCTTTTCGAATTTTACTGGCAATGATTTTCGTTATGTCCCCGAGAATTATACAAAAACAGCGCAATGCAATATCGCAACGGTTTCGACTTCTCTTTACTCTACCAAGTTATAGAAACTGGAGTCTCTCTAATACTGTTTTAGTCAATATTTCTGAGGGTATAAAAAGAGGGTGTAATTCAATATTGCAAGAAGTTTTGATCTTTTGATGGATGCAAGTAGTTTGAATATTCTCATTTCTGCATATGATTTTGTTGAAAATAGTTCCTTTCTTTGGTTCCTTTGTCTGATTTTTATTTACCGTAACAACTCAGGTATTTAAAGCACAAAGGATATGATGTAATAGTTATTTATGTATTAAGGGCATAATAAGGTTTTTATGGTCCGAGGCGCTATTTCGAGCCCGAGCGCGTTAGCGTTATGCCAGCAATGCATACAAAACTTTATGCACGATTAATATATTATTATTTTTAATATATTATTGTTTTTAAAGACGTTTACGTCAAAGAATTTTTGTTATAATTGTCATATTATAAAGTCAACTGACATCAGTCAGTTTTAAAGTTTAAAGATGAATGAAATTGAGGAAGCAGCTGAAAAGGCGAAAAATTGCGGCCTGATGCCGGAAAAATCAAAATCTTTATACGAAAAAACTTACTTCGAATATATCAAATGGTGTAACATTGTTGTTTTTAATTTTTGACGTTTCATTATAGCCCGCTGGGTCATAATAACGCCCGCGGGCTATAAAAAGACGTTTACGTCAAAGAATTTTTGTTATAATTGTCATATTATAATGTCATCGTGCATAAAGTATATTTATGTATTATATAAAGTACCTTTGTATTAAAAATTTCAGAGATTATGTTGAAAAAATTATCGATATGCTATTAAACTTTAAAAATTTAGTAATGAGGTCTGTTGGTAGACCCTGCACATCTCCACTGGTAGTTTTATGTAAGTACAGCAATTTTTAAATCAGGTTGATCAAAAAGTACACACCAGTGCAGGTTATTGTAGCATCTACGAACAAATGAATTAATGGCCCATTGGCAATTATTCCTTTAGGAAAAATATTCAACACAGCTTAATTAATTAATAAAATGAAATTCGGGTCGTATATAGTTTTTTTCAAGCATAAAATAATTTTTATATTATACTGTGGAGAGTATTGAAACGCTCGACTGACGAATACAACTCTATACCATGGCGAGGGTTTAGAAAACTGTATTCAAACGTGGCGTCATCCAATACACTTCTATATTTTTCCGTTTGCTGTGTAACATTCGTAAGTTAGCCCTGATAGCAAAATTTGATTCTAAGAATCTTCTAAGAAGATATGACCCGGAATAATGGAATATTCTTAGAACCTTCCCTTATTGCTAAGAATGTTCTTAGGGACTTTTAAAACATTCAATAATGATGCAATTCGATTCTTAGAAGCTTCTTAAAACCTTCCTAAAAAGCATTCTAAGAACATTTTAAGAATATGTTTTTGGAATGTTCTTAAAAGGTTTCTTATGGAGCTTCTAGGAAGCTTTTGAGAATATTTCCATACCCACGTTCTAATATGTTGGATTCTACATTCGTAAAATTCTTCAGGAGGCGACAAATAGGCCTCACTATCATAATATGACAGTGAAATGTATTTGTCGTCCCCTTAAAAAATTTTGCGACATATTAATATATATTTATTTAAAAATATTAAATAAACAATTTAACCATAAGTTGTATGACATTATTTCATAAAAAGTAAAATTGGAAAATTTTGTGGGATAAGTCAGATTAGATTGAAGTTGAAGATAGTTAGGATTATTATACATAATAATGTTAATTCAGATATAAAAAATCGGTATAAAAATTAATAAATATTTATTTTTAACATAAAATAAAATATAATTAAACAAAATATTTCCTTATAAAATAATTCTTCATAAAAGAAAAAACTAAATAGTTCTTCATAAAAAAACATTTTTCATTGTATTTAAGTTGGATAGAAGATTTTATGTAAAAGCCGGATAATTTAGATACCTATAGTAAAAGTATTTTTGTTATCGAATATTGTTTTAATTTAACAAATAACTATAAAAAAATATTTTGGGTTGTGTTTTTTACTTAGTATTTAATACTAAGTATAGGTACCTTTATACGTAGATTATGGTATATTTTACTATTATATAGGTATACCCAACTGAACTGAATATGCTTAACAGAATGTTCCAGGAATATTCCTAAATGAACTTTCTATAGCAATTACTTTCTCAACATTATAAGCATATGTTTAGAGTGGATTAATTTTTACCACTAAACTTTGCACCTTCTAAGAACCTGCCTATAGGCCGGTGAGAATATTCTTAGGATTATGCTATATTTCTTTTAAGCATGTTCTTTAGAAGAAATATAGCATGATCCTAAGAATATTCTCACTGGAAGGTTTAAAAAATATTCTTAGAACATGACTAGAAGAAATATAGCATGATCCTAAGAATATTCCTACTGGAAGGTTTAAAAAACATTCTTAGAATAAACTTTGCTATCAGGGAGTCTGGTGTAAACTAAATAAAAGGTACACTTACGTTGGGGGCACCTCTAAGTGAACTATGAGCACTATCAGAATGATGGGGAACCCCCGACAGTGTCGCGTAATCAGCGAGGTCATCACCCATGGACAATGCTGCCATATGGGACGAACCTCTTCTGTTCGGGTGTTGTATGGTTGCGTATGTATTGTCATCCTGAAAATTACAATTTAAACATGTAAAAATTGAATCATTTTATCATCTTACTGGCACAAAATCATCACTACCGCGTCTGTTTATGGCACCATGTTCAGGTTCGTTAAAAACTTGCATTGTCAGTTCTTGTTCTTCGTAGATTTTCAGTTTTCTGAAATGAGAGATGTAAATTATTGTGTTGTAATACATTTAGTAAACTCACTGTTCAATCCATAGTGGATTCTCTGTAGTGTTGAGATCATCAATGATAGCTTTTTTAATCAAAGCATCCTTCTTCTTGAGGTCTGTGGGCGATATGACCCAGTGCCTCAAACAGCAACACACAATAACGAAAAAAATTATTCCAACGAATAGCACTATTAGTAAGGCTATAAGCGCTACCAGTGCAGGATCAAAAGTTTCCTCTTTTTCCGTAGCAAACGCGGGCACAACATTCTCAATAGCGAATCCAGCGTAATAATCCTTGAGGAAATCGTATTTGGAATCTATCGTTTTAAGGACCTCAGGTACAGGTAAAATGGTGCGGGATTTCGGGTCCACCGCGAGAATGTACAAGTCGGTCCATTCCTCATTCTTAGATCCAATATCGTTGACATGATACCTGATCTCGTCGATTATAATCAAGCTTTGAGTGGCGTTCCCCAATTCGGCAATAATTTCATGCCTTTCACTGTTTACTTCTTCTGGAGGTCTTGATAGAATAATTCTTATGAGTTGTTCCGGCTCGAAAATCCACACGTATACCTGAGCTAACGATTCCCTTTCCGGATATGCGTTTTCCTTAGCAATAACATCCACGATGAATCGGTGTTGGTTGTTCTCCGCTAAGTAGTTGGCAGTGAAAATTTGACCACTTTGAGATATGTTGAACGGTGAAGGAATGATCGAACCGGAACTAGCGTTGGAACCATACTTGTACAGATTTGAAGCCTTGACGTAGTACGTCAAAGACCCGTTGTTACCGTTGTCTGGATCCACAGCAGTGACATTCACAACGAACTCGTTTATGTTAGCCATAGCATTAACAGCGGTGTTGTAGACGTTTTGTTTGAACCGTGGTGGATTATCGTTAACATCCCTGATTGTTACAGAAACCTTAGCAATACTACTATCGTGCATAACCTCCTCTTCACTTATCTTGCTCTTATCTGCGTCGGTTAAGTAGAAGTCTGGGTCGTTATTCGCCAAGATAAGCAAAAAGTATTCATCCTTTTCCTCCCTATCAAACGATTTACTCGTGTACAAGCTTCCCTCGGATTTATCCAATCTGAAGGCACCATCTTCATTACCGCCCAGTATGTAATAGTAAACTTTAGCGTGCGTTCCCTCGTCGCGATCTAAGGCTTTAACCTGACCTATTCGGATATCTTTCGGGCTGTTTTCCGTCACGAAAAAGTGGTAAGGGTTCGTAGTCTGCGTGTCTGGAAACTCAGGTCGGTTGTCGTTAGCGTCCACCAGCAAAATCGTCAGGTGTCTGAGGGATTCGAACCATTTGGGCGAGCCGTGATCTCTCGCAACTAAAGTTAACTAAAAAAAAAAAAATATTAAGTCAGGTTTGCATGCTTATATAAATAATACTTACTTCAAATTTGGGTTGCGTTTCTCTATCCAAGGTTACTTTGGTTTTAAGTTCTCCAGTGTTAGCGTTTACAGAGAATTCTTTTGTTTCTTGGACATTTTCATCCTCAACTTTAAGGTGGTAGGTTATCCTGCCGTTTTCGCCATCGTCTTTGTCGGTGGCTTTGACTGTCATCACCAAATACCCTTCAAGTGCTGTACTCTACAATAAAAATAACATCATCATGTTTGTTGAATGTAAAGAAACATTGTTTAATAATAATAATATTTACCTCAGTGACCTCTATTGTTGCATTGGGTAAGGCTGGCATAATAAAGGTGGGTTTGTGATCATTAACATTGATGACTTGCACGTAAACTATAGCTTTGTCGGTGTTATGTCCATTACCGCCCCCATCTCTAGCTTCAACGACCAGTTTGAACTTTTTCGTCTGTCCTAATAAAGATTTGTGTGGATATAAAATACCGGTCTCGACACCCATTAAAAATATATCTGAAAGTAAGTTGCTGGTTAGTATATTATTACATTAACTTATATTGGGCCTTCCATCTCAAAGTGACCACGTCGTTATTTTTTAACGAATTTTTTTTATAACTATAAAATAATTTCGTTAAAAAACAACTTCTCTACCAAATTTACGAGTGGCATTTTGTCTTGAAAATGCAATAACTTGGCCAAAAATGTTTCGATCGTTTATTTTTTTTAATTGTAGGTTAACTACGGTTTCGCGAAAGGATCGAACGGTCGATTTGCAAGGGTTCAAGAAATCGATTGAAACTTTTTTACCTTATTTCTACATCTAAACAAAAAATCTTGTCCATTGACAACTTTGTTTTTATTTTTTCATTCACTGTGTTAAAAATTAAGAAATTTCATTTTTTTAATAACTTTTTTTTCAAAACGTATCGATTTGAAATTTGGACAAAATCAAGATCTTACTAATGACAATTAAACCATGAAAAAATGTTGTTTAAATTTTAACGTATTTAACAATTTTTAAAGGGAAAATATTCAAGGAAGCAACTTTGTTTTATAAATTTGAGTATAACACGTTAAAGTATTGATATTTGATATATTAACTTTTTTATGAAAATGATGTTTCTGTGGCCAGGATCAGTTTTGAATTAGCAGTAGCAGTATTCATAAATGTTTAGTTTGGTACATTTTGTCATTTTTATACAAATATTGTTGTATCTTTTATTAATAATTATGTATAGCATAACACATAAATGACGTTGTGGCTTTACGGCGCTTTAGTCACGGGCTGAAGTTAGTTTTAAGTTAATTGACAGTTGTCAAATGTCATACAATCGTTAAAATAAACTGCCTTTCTTGTAAAATAATATTAAATGTGAAAATTATTTTTTTATCTCAATAAAAAAATACAAAAGTATTAAATAGTTTCTCAACGCCAATATTTGATAAGTTTATATGAACATTGTACTGACCTTTTAATTTCGCCGGCAGTAAACTATATCTTAAATTCGGGCACGGACTCTACTGTAAAGTCCTCATAAAACATTTCCTTTACTTTCACTGTGAAAAACTGTCAATTTTCAATATAAATTTCGATTTATAACCTTTATAATTGTGTTTATAAAATGTAAAAATGTGACATTTGACAGTTTCCCCTGTTGTTTCATAGATGGCGCTCTATACAAATTTTTTATTTAAATCATTTTAAGATAATAATAAGTATTTGTCGTAAAAAAAGTATAGTATGCACCTCGTTTATAAACTTTTCTATACACTCATTAATTTAAGCACTCGCTCGCAAGTTCGCTCGCGCCTAAATTAAATTCGTGTATAAAATGGCGTTTATCAAACTTGATACATAATATAGGTACTATTAAATAATGACAGATTGATGGTAACCATGGATACTGTCACATTAAACCACATGTAGAATTTCACAGGTTTTTTGATAAAAAATATTTTTGAAAATATTAGAAATTGTTAAATGTATCTGAAATTTTAACTTTAGAAAATAGTTATTATAATACCAATTGAAAGATTCTTGTTGTTCTATTTGATTATGTTAAAACATACAGGGTTTTACATTTATATTGTTTGAAGTTTGCCTAATGTCATGTGGTTTTTCTTAAGGTATTTGTTGAAAAACCTTTAAAAAATTAAATTATTTAAACAATGTTTTAATATTCCAAAAATCCCAACCCCATGTCAGCAAACATAATAACAAACAAATTAGAGACTATTTTTGATTAACGTGCATTAAGCAAAATTTTAACGAAAAAAATTAATCTTGAAAACTATTGGTATAGTCTAAATCAAATTGCATATGCTATTAATTCAAATCCATATCGTTTGCGTTTCTCCAGAAACACCCTGTATAGCATTATATTAAATATTAAAAAATGCAAAATAACTAATTACAAAAAATAGAATAACAACTGAATAAAAATTATAGATATATCTAAATAGCCGATTGCAACATAAAAAATAAAGTCTTTATTCTAATTTATTTATTGGGTAAACATTACTTTCCTCAGTTTGGAATTAAAATTTATTGAGTAAAAACTAAATTGAAGCTTGGTTGTGGAGCAAAAAATAAAATAGTAGGTTATAATTTCTAACTTGCTGACACTGTCTATAATTATTATTTAGTTTATTCATTTTAATAAATTAATGTTTTGAGTTTATAGTACACTTATAAATTTATTTGATGTCGGATTTAAACGAATATTAAAGAATATTGTAGATAAATTAATGGACAATCGCTCACATTTTAAAAAATACAAAAAAATAGACGTACGTTTATAATATACAGGTTTAAACAAAAAGATGTTTTTTACCATAAGTTTAAGAGAGTCTGTAGAGTGGCAAAACCGTATATTGTTCTAAATTAAGTTTTATTTATCAAGTCACATCTATTCTTAGCAGTTTTGTTTTTGGTTCACCTCGATATATTTATTTTTGTGGAAAATATGGATTTTTTTAAAAAACATTGCAATTTCCAATTATTTTCTGTATGAAGAACTAAGGTTGCTATGGTCCATACATAGGCTATGGGGAATGACAGTGACAGTTGTTGAATTATCCCATACTTGGACATGTCATACACGGCTTTCAAAAGCTATCAAATTGTTTTTTGCAAATTAATGTTTAAATTTTAAGGTGTCTTCTTACTATATAAAATGGATGTCTCCGACTGATGTTGCCAGAGCTATTAATTTAATCCACGATGGACGGTCACAGTATTACGTGGCAAGTGTTTTAAACGTCATAATAAGTAAAGTACAAAGGGCAACATCAGTCGGAGACATTTTTAAAATTAAGAAGACACCTCAAAATTAACACATTAATTTACAAAAAACAATTTGATAGCTTTTGAAAGTTGTATATGACATGTCCAAGTATGGGATGATTCAACAACTGTCACTGTCATCCTCCATAGGCTATGGATAGACCATAGCAACCTTAGTTCTTCATACAGAAAAATATTGGAAATTGCAATGTTTTTTTTTTAATCCATATTTTCCACAAAAATAAATATATCAAGGTGAACCAAAAACAAAACTGTTAAAAATAGATGTGACTTGATAATTAAAACTTAATTTAGAACAAAATACGGTTTTGTCACTCTACAGAGTATGGTAAAAAACATCTTTTTGTTTAAACCTGTATACTATAAACGTACGTCTATTTTTTAGTATTTTTTTTAAATGTGATCAATTTTCTATTAATTTATCTACAATATTCTTTAATATTCGTTTAAATCCGACATCAAATAAAAAATTTATTTGCGATTGAGATTCATCGAAAATTTGTGGGGATCGATTATTTTGCACGTGAGTGTATATCAAATAATAGTTAATTATCAGTACTTTTAAATAAAGAGTTTTGCGGGTTTTCGGAATTGTTTCTGTTATACATTAGCCTGGTCGATTTGAGATGAATAGACCCATTATTATTATTACCATTATCATTTCCTTGAATAATACTAAAACGAATGTTGCCATTGATTCCAGCATCATCATCTGTAGCGTTGAGCTGAATAACAGGCATGGGAGGATTCAATCTAACATTTTCAATGACAGTGACGTTATATTCGTGTTGCAAGAACTTTGGCGAATTATCGTTGACATCCTTAATTTTTACGTACAACGGAACGGTAGCCAATCTCTTTAAATTACCCGAAGCGCCGTCTGCGGCGATCACTTGAACAACAGTCTTGTTTATCACCTCGTGGTCCAAAAAGTTTTCGTTGGCGACGGTTACTTCCCCTGTCACGGAGTTAATGTGGAAATTTTCGCTGTGTTCCCCGGTTAGACTGTACGTTATTTTTCCGTAATCGCCGGCGTCCTTATCTACGGCTTTAACCAGTGTAATAAACGTGCCGTTTGGCGAGTTCTCGTCTATGCTGGCGTTGTATTGTGTGGTGGGGAATATCGGGTCGTTGTCGTTGAGATTTATGACTTTCACTTTCACCAGCGCTGTGGCGTTTAGCTGGGGAACTCCAGAATCAAAAGCTATGATGCTGAAGTTCAGCTCTTGCGTCGCCTCATAATCGATTTCCTTCTTAATTTGCACTATGCCTGTTCCGTTGTTGATCTGGAAATACTCGCTTTCAGGTTGAATCATATACCCTGCAATATGCGAATCTTCGTCTTTAGCTACGTAAGTTGCCACTATAGTGCCGACAGGTTGTTCTTCTTTAAGCTCGAGGTTGTAGACAGGGTTCTCAAAACTCCACGGAGGGGAAAACACGGGGGGAGAATCGTTAACGTCTCCAATAGAAATCACCAGTAAACCCTCACCTTGCTGCACATCGGGAGCGGTGATATCCGTCACCAAAACGGTTATCCTCACCACAGCAGCTACATCTCTTAGCAAGGTATTGATAACCGTAACCCTCCCGGTGTTTTTATCCACAGCGAAAAACTCTTTAAACACCTCGTGCTCAACAACTTCATCCCCATGCTTATCCAGCGCGGTTATGGGTTCAGTTGCGGCAAAATTCAGAGCCTCTGATGTGTTCACATCGGGATCCAACGCTATTAAAGTGTGGATTACAGTTCCAATGGGCGCATCCTCCATGACTTCCCCTTTCTGGGTGGTGGGGATGAAGTAGGGGATTTTATTGTTGGTATTTACAACGTTAACTGTCAAGGTTGTAACACCAGTAAGTGGAGGCTCGCCCTTATCGATAGCTGCGATTTCCAAGTTGTACGTGTTTCTCTTGTCGAAGTCGAGTTTTCTTGCTGTGGCCAAGGCACCCGTTGCGTTGTCAATAGAGAAATCGTCGTAGGAACCTTTGACGATCGAGTATTCTATTTCCGAATTCACTCCTGTATCAGCATCTGTAGCGTGTACTTGGAGTATAGTTGTACCTAAAAAATAGTGAGGGTTTAGTAATAGTTTCAAAGAAATGTACAGTGTATTAGGGTTATTTTCAAATTTCTTGTACATGTGCTGTCCCTCAAATTTAATATTTTATAAAAAATTGAGTTTTACGCCAGCGAAATCAATTGGTTTAAGTGTTTTTAGCAACTATATATTACCAAAATTGTACTTTCCCCAACAATACAGAAAAGTAGCTGTCCCAGAAAAGCCAATTTGTGGTAATATTTAAAAGAACAATAACCCCTAAAGTTTCTCCCTTAATTTTGGTCCCCTAGGTCACGTCTCCTGGGTCACAGCTTTTATAAATGACCTTTTGAATTGAGCGCACATTTTTTGGTGCCGCCCCCTTGCGGCAATGTATTTGGTAACGGATTTAAGAAGAAAATGGTGTTTTGAACTATCTTGAAGCCACAACACGTTTTTTGTATTTTTTATAATAGTGTGTCACAGTAATAAAAAGTAGTAAAGGTACCAGTTGGACTTGTTTAATTCTCAAAAGAAAATATCCTAGTAATGGTTTTAAGGGCTAAATTACAAATTTTTGTCTTTAAAACAGTAAAGAGGTTATGTTCTGAAAACATACATTTTTACAAAGAAATAAATTATAATATATTTTTGAAATAATAATAAACTTATAGGAAAGTTTTAAAACCATTTTTTTTCGACCTTCCACCGTTTCTGTTTTTAACAATACGTAATTTAAAATAATGTCCTCCACATTTTTAATAGTAATTTATCTAGTCAATGAATTTTGCCTATGTACTATGCTCCACACCTTCAAAGTCCCACCACGTGACAACGTACGGAACGCAGTCTTTTAAAAATTACAGGTTATGTATCTGTCAAAGTATAGTCAACGAAAGAAAAAATATTTTGTTTAGACGTTAAAAATGTATAAATCTTTATATCTTTATAACATTACAATAACAATGGTTGGTTTAAGAATATAAATACTGCATTTAATGAAATTGTATGGTGCCAAATAAGTAATATTTTTGTGAATTTGGTCCAAATATCTGGTTTTCTCCATAAAATAATTTTAACTTAACAGCATTTATAAAAAAAATCTAGCTTCTCTATTATGGAATAAGAATATCTGTTTTTAAGGTAGGTTAATATATTATAACAAAAATATTATCTAATTTTGTAATTTTAAGGTTAGAAAAATTTATTTTGACCAAAATATGGTATTTAAAAATGTGGTAGTTTTTCTTATCCAGCTTAAAGTGTACCTACATAAAGTTTTGTCAATACAAATAGTTAAAAAGCTTCGACTGAACTTGATCTACATTGAAAAATCATTATAACTTTAAAAATTTTAATAAATCACATGTCATTAAATATTTTTAAATTGCAAGTTTCTCTAAAAATTGTTTGTATTCTTATAATCTAACTTAAAGTAGGTATGTCGAGAGGTATGCACAAATTTTGTCATTAGAAGTATAAGAGCTTCAATTTAATTTAAACCATATTCAACAATTATTTAGTATACCTATATTTATTTATATTAACACACTCTTCCAAATAATCCACTTATTTATTTTGGTCAAAATAGATTTTTCTAACCTTAAAATACAAAATTAGGTAGATGATATTTTTTGTTCCAATACATTAACCTTTGATACAGATATTCTTATTTCATAATAGAGAAATTAGATTTTTTTAAATAAATGCTGTTTAGTTAAAACTATTTTATTGAGAAATGTAGACCCAATGCACAAAAATATCACTTACATTGCACCTTACACTTTGGAATTTCATTAAATGCAGTATTTACATTCCTAAATTCTTAAACCAACCTTTGTTATTGTGATACTATAAAGATTTATTAACTTTTAAACATAAGCGGTAACACTATAAATATTATTTCTTTCATTGACTATACTTTGACAGATACATAACCTAAAAAGCCTTAAATGCCAAATTTTCAAAAGACTGCGTTCCGTACGTGGTCACGCGTGGTGGGACTTTGAGGTGTGGAGCATAGTAAGAAAGTTGAGAAATAGAACGTAGTTTTTGCTTTTACTTAGTTACATTTTTTAATAAATAATAAATTTATGTTTTTTTTTCAAACAAATCCTAGTGTAAATAAAACCTTAAAAGGATTATTAACAAGCAAAAAAATATATTTTCAAAATGATTAAGCATTTTATATAAGTTTTTTTAATATGTTGGTAAATTTGTGACCCTGGGGACCATTTTTTTTTTAAGGCTTATTTAAAAAAATCCAACTGCCCACTTTTAGGTGTTAAATAACAACCCTAAATAAACAAAATTTGGAAAAAACAGGTTTGTAGATTATGTTTTTGTTTTTACGTTTTTTTCTTTAAATGTACAAGAATTTTGAAAATGACCCAATACCTACCTTCAGGAAGATCTTCTTTGATCGATTCAACGTAATTTTCTTTTTCGAAAATCGGCGCGTTATTATTTATATCACGAATCGTTATGTTTACCATTGTTGTGGAAGTGTATTTACCATCGCTCGCCTAAAATCAAAAAATATAGTATTTAGTTTATTTAATACACATTTTTTTTGAACGCTTATGATGAAAAAAATCCTGGTATATTCTAAGTAGGGTTGGAAAAATTTCACTTTTTGCTTGTACTTGAAATTTCACTTGAAATTTTCATGACATTTATGAAATTTATTAAAATTTCCTAAATTTTTGAAATTTCATGAAATTTATGAAGTTTATTGAAACTTTCAATAAATTTCAATCACTTTTAGTGTAATATATTAATATTAAAATAAGCCCACTCGGGGACCATGTCAAATTGCCTCCTTTACCTCCTACCCCTCTGTGGGCCCCTGCACCAATAATATAAATAGTAAATACCTATGTTTACCACAAATTTCTTGAGATTTCCTTTTAAAATATTTTTAAAATTACTAAAACTAAAAGAGATTTAGCACTTTTTTGTAAGCTAATGAGATTGTGCCACTCATTGTTTTATATTTGTATATATTTATTATTTTTAAATATTTTACTGAAATTTTAGGAAAATTGAAGAAACTTCATCTAAATTTTTAAGAGCCAAAGGAATTTTTTATCCGTTTTCTGATGCAATTATAGCAAAAGTAAAAATTTAAATTAATCATGACTTTTAAAAAAAATTTAAAGTCTGATTTAATTTACAGATTAAATTGGTGACGGGATTAAATTATTTAAATTAATTTATTCATATAAGTAACAATAATTACTTATAGTCTATACAAATCCAAGCCGAACTAAACAAAAACGTAATGTAAATTATTATTAAAGGTCCCAGGGGAGGCCGCATGTGAAATTTATGCGAAATTTTTAGTAAATTGCTAAACTTTCAATGAAATTTCTGAAACTTTTTTTCGGATTGAAAATTTCATTTGAAATTTTTAAAAATTTCACTTTTCCAACTAAATGAAATATAAAGTTTGAAACTTTCAAAGTTGAAATTTTCATTTGAAAATTTCAACTGTCCCAACCCTAATTCTAAGGTCGGGTTTTCTGGTCGCAATGGGGTAGTTAAATTTTTTCTGACATATACTTTTTATGGTTTTATTCAAGGCGTTTTGTAATTTTAAACATTTCTGTGAAATCGGTATTTCAATTGAGTTTACCGTTTTCGAGATATTTACAAAACAAAATCTCCTAATTACGTCACTAGGCTATTGACAACGTTGCCAGCTTTTTCTATGGTTAGCAGTGTGTTTAGTTTAAGATTCTTACGATAGATGGCGCCACGTTATAATATTTTAGTTGAGAAGAAGAAGAAGAATTGATTTTTTGACGTTTCTTTTTTTCGGGTTGTTTTTTAAAATTTAGATTATTGAAAATCAATGTTATTGTTATGTTATTTGTAATTGATATTAGATAAGTGATTTATTAATAACGGACTCCAAAGCAGAAAAATCTTGTGGAATGGTTGGTTACATTGAACATTGGAGCTTTTAAACAAAAAAAGTAAGTACCTATAATTATAATCATATTTTGTCGTAAATGCATTTCATTAGTATAATGCCTAGTTCTTTATATTCTTTTAGATATATTATTATTTATTTATTTCATTCATTTTCAGCTTTATTTTGCCACTTTTTTCTATGAAATATATTAAACTCTGCTTTAGACAGTTATTAGGTACCTATTTATTAGATTTTATTAGGTTTCACACGGTGTTTCAATGTGTAAACCTATCAATAAAACTTTTAATTTCAGAATTTTCTTTAACCTTCTCTTCTTCTTCTTTTACTCAACTGACAGTGACAGTATTTGTACATAACCTCTTCGGGTATTTTCTGACATAACCGAATGAAATCATTAACAAGACAACTTGACAACAGGGTAATTTTCAACCAATAGAAATCTTAAAATGTTGGTCACATGGCGGGGTTTGTGACGTCATAAAAATTTATATTTTTTGTAAATATCTCGAAAACGGTAAACTCAATTGAAATTCTGATTTCACAGAAATGTTTAATATTACAAAACGCCTTGAATAAAACCATAAAAAGTATAGGTCAGAAAAAATTTAACTACCCCATTGTTACAAGTTAACAAAAACGAAATATTAAACTTAAGAACCACTAAGTATACATACCAGCACAGTCAGCACAATGACGTTGTCGGTATCGTTGCTGACATCCAATCCCTTGTTATCGGCGATTCTAATTTTGCCGATCTTCTGATCTATGCTGAATAAATTTTCGTCGTTACCGGCCACAATCGAATAAGTAATATGGGACGTTTTGTCTGCGTCCCGCGCCTCTACAATCAAATCCGGGTCGAATTTAACCGCCCCTTCGTTGATGAATACCCTGTAAATCGGTTGGCTGAATATCGGCGCGTTGTCGTTATTGTCGGTGAGCGTAATTTTAAGAGGAATTATTGTCGTCTGCCCTTTACCATCATCATCAGTAGCCTACAATAAAATATGCATAATGATTCGTATAAATATAGTATAACTTTGAGTTGAATATAAATTTTACAATATTGGACAATGTGTTCGGGAGTGAAGCATCACACCACCTAAGATAACCAATGAAATGATTTCCCGCTTGAAATAAGACGCCGGCCGGTCGCTCAACTGCAATCTGCATCATCAGTTTGCAGTTTTATTTAGTGTTAGGAGTATATTATTGTGAGGTTAGTACCACATTTCTGGTGAGTAATTATTGAATATTATTTTTCCGAATAGGTAGGTATTTGCAAAATTGTTCATGGACTGGGATAAATCAATAAATACCTGGTGATCAAATGAGGATAAAAAGTGTTTCTATGTTCCTACTGTGATACATTATTGATCAGCTTACTATTTACAGTTGTATTAACTAAAAAAGCGTACAAGAATTAGAATGAGAGAAAACTGTCAACATTATTGCGTAAAACCGGCTTTCCACTGACTTAAGTCACTATAACTGACAGTAGAAAATAAAAATGCCTCGTCAGTTAAAAAGGCTTAAATAGTATCAAGAATCGAAGAAGAATGGTCAATTCGTACCGTGGTATAATAGAAATTAAAAATCTATTTAAGCAACGCTGGGAAAAGGAAGATTTACTAAACCAAAAAGTTGGTTCAGGTCGTCCCAAAATGTCCACCCCTGAACAGGATGCTGCTTTTTTGGGATATCTGAGGATTTATGGGAAACTATACAACTATACTATACCTACTATACTGCTGGGAAGATATTAATCCAAATATTGTATTAAATTTAATTCAGTTCATCCCAAATAGATTGGCTCAAGTAACAAAAAAACACGGATGCATGACTAAATATTAATTTTTTTTAATGTTTGTTTTTTTCAGTTCTAAAAGGTAATAATTTTTGTAATATTATTTAATTAACCTACGACGTCAATGCTCTTTATAACCTATAGTAATTATTTTTATGCACGATGACATTATAATATGACAATTATAACAAAAATTCTTTGACGTAAACGTCTTTTTATAGCCCGCGGGCGTTATTATGACCCAGCGGGCTATAATGAAACGTCAAAAATTAAAAACAACAATGTTACACCATTTGATATATTCGAAGTAAGTTTTTTCGTATAAAGATTTTGATTTTTCCGGCAGCAGGCCGCAATTTTTCGCCTTTTCAGCTGCTTCCTCAATTTCATTCATCTTTAAACTTTAAAACTGACTGATGTCAGTTGACATTATAATATGACAATTATAACAAAAATTCTTTGACGTAAACGTCTTTAAAAACAATAATATATTAAAAATAATAATATATTAATCGTGCATAAAGTTTTGTATGCATTGCTGGCATAACTGGTTTTTATGGTCCTACGACGCTTTTCTAGCCCTCGCGCTAACGCGCTCGGGCTCGAAATAGCGCCTCGGACCATAAAAACCTTATTATGCCCTTAATACATAAATAACTATAATGACTTATGTCAGTGATGAGCCGGTTTTAAGCAATAATATTATTTTGACAGTTTTCTCTCATTCTAATTCTTGTACGCTTTTTTATTGAATACAACTGTACTTTAGTTTGTAATTTATGTTTTCAATTTATTAACTTTAATTCTTAAAAATTCTTTGTGTTGGTCGCTGAATACATATTTAGTCTATCTCAATATTATTAGAATAACCTATACGAATTTTATATTTCAGTTTGTAGTTTATGTTTTGTTATATTTATTTTATGCTGTTAGTGTCAGTTTATACACTGCCCGTCAAAATTAAAGCATAATAAGTAAAAAAATTCTAACTCTAAAACGCCTTTACCAATCTTTATAAAATTTTGGATTAAAATACTTTAACTTATATCTCAGTTTACGTTTTCAAGGGTTTTTCGAAAAAATATCCTTAAAGCCTTTTATTTAATATTTAAAAAAACACTCGAAAAAAAACTTTTATAGGGAATTTGTTTTAAGTAAATAAAAAATATGCTCTTAATGACCGTATTTTTGTTAGTATACCCTAAAAATTTTGTACAAATCAAACGAACAGTAACGAAGATACAGAGCTTCAAAGTCGCTAAAAATGACCACTTTCAGCAAAATAATCAAAAAGGGGTCATTTTTACCTTCTTTGAAGCGCTGTATCTTCGTTACTGTTCGTTTGATTTGTACAAAATTTTCAGGGTATACTAACAAAAATACGGTCTTTAACAGCATATTTTTTATTTACTTAAAAAAAATTCCCTATAAAAGTTTTTTTTTTCGAGCGTTTTTTTAATATTAAATAAAAGGGCTTTAAAAATATTTTCTCGAAAAACCCTCGAACACATAAACTGAGATATAAGTTAAAGTATTCTTATACAAAATTTCATAAAGATTGGTAAAGGCGTTTTAGAGTTAGAAATTTTTTACTTATTATGCCTTAATTTTGCCGCGCAGTGTATTAAGTTTAGGAATTCTATTTTCAATATTTTTTGTATAAGTCGCTGAATATATAGGTATCTAAATTAAAAATTTATTTTCATTTTCCTTTTTACCACCCTCGCATCCCAAAAATTATTAAAATTTTTAAATAAATTGGAGAAATTATTATTAATCATATATTATATCACGAGAACTATGAATTTAATCGGTTAAACTAGGCTCAGTAGTTTTTTGTTTGGTTTTTGTTGGAAAATGTTGAATGCAAAATAATTTCATAAAATTACGAGACCGCGTAGCGGTCGAGGGGTTTTATTTTTAATTATTTTGCATGAAACTATTTTCCAAAAAGAAAAATCAAATAAAAAACTTACTGAGCATAGTTTGACAGATTAAATTTATAGGTTGAGTGATATACGTCTAGATTATTTCTCGAATTAAAGGAAATTATTTGACAATTTATAAAATCTGACGTATGTGTCAAAATTTATAAATATTTTTTAAAAGAAAATTCCATTAATTTAAGGTATGTAATAAGTAATAATTGATATTTCGTAAACTAGATAACTTATTTTTTATTGTTTTTTAAAAAATGTTTGTTAAAACTTGTAAATAACACCATAAAATCGTAAACAAAAATCCAATATGGAGGCTAAAATTTAATCGCTGTTAAATAGTTCTAGCGATTTAATCGCTTATTTAAACGAAATTTATTCGAAAATTCAAGGCTTTTGATTGGTTCATATTATAATGAGGGAAATAATCAATGTTGTTTTATTATGTGCCACAATTTTTGCAATTTTACCACAAAATATTATATTAAAAAAGTTTCTCATTTACTTACACAAATTATATGAGCCGATTAGATTAAAATATGTTCAAATGTCAAATAAATTATATAAGTTTACAATTATTTGCTACAATTTAGCACAAATTGTTCCCGTCACCGTTTTAACACCAAATCCAACAATTTTTGGGGCCGGCGTTTCTCTATTTAAAAAAGCCAAACGGATATATCAATGCAACAATATCCACACAAAAGTTTAAAAAAATCATTTATTATTGCAATTAAATATTTTGGCGATATTTATTTAGAAAATTAACGAAATGTACAATTCAGAAAATTGTTGGGTATGATAAGTTTACCTAAACTTTACATTCACACAATATACTATTGAAAAGAATATAGTGTTTGTTTACAACTTTTTGTAAATAAATGCAATTCTGACCTAGTAATTTATCTTGAATTAAAATGTTTCTTGGTGAAGTATAAATAAGAACACAAAAACCCAAGAACCGTTTTGTGACCTTATTAGTAAGTGCTAAAAAATACAATTTTTATTGCCCACTTGTGGAATTCTGTGGAACTCTATATAAAAAAACGAGTTATTGTTAACAAAAGAAAAATGAATAGGGTGAACCACATAGTTATTGGACAAATATTAATTATTTAAAATTTATATATGCCATTGTTTTAAAGATTTTAGTTTTTTCTTATGACTATATAAAAAGGATAGTTTCTTTGTTTAAACTTTATTTACGTTTACTTAAAAATAAGAATATTTAAATTTTTAATAATAGTTTTATAAAATCATGCAAAAAAGTATAGTAATTGGACACATATGTGGACCATAGTTATTGGACATACAATTTTTATATAAACATAAAAACTTTATATCAAATAACATAAATTGTTTAATATTTTTTAAAGATAAATTGTTGTTTTAGGAAATTTTTTTTATTTCATTTTTGTAAATATCATATAATTCATATATTTCTTTCTCGGATTCCTCATCCCTTTTCTGGATTCTGAAGGTAACTCCAATTCCTTGGTCTGACTTCTGAAATAGTTTGTTGCAAATATCATTAAGTGTGGTATCTCTAGTTTGTGAAGCATTTATAATGTTTAGGCTGGAACAGGATGATTATAATATTTTTTCCGATGGTATGTTAAAAGTTTTTGCCGAATTTATTAATTTTGTTGCCATTAGTTTTTTATGTTCTCTATCATGCACTGTATTTAAATCACTGTTATTCTGCAAGATGTCCTGTGACGAAGAAATCACTATATTACTTACTCTCTAAAAATGAATTAGTCAAAAATGTGATAGCTAAAAAGCAGCCACTAATAATTCTCGTCAACAGCAATTTGTATCCAGGACATTTAGCAGTCAATTCCTATGAAATATTATTCGCTGATTCTGAAAAGGTCGTCAAAAGTTATAAAAGTAGAACAGTTTTTGAAATATAATCAATTTTACATATAATATGGAATTGACTATATCTCAAAAACTGCTTAAGTTTTATAGTTTTTGACGGTCTTTTCGGATTCAGGGGACAATTTTACCTAAGAATTGGCTGGTAAATGTCCGGGATACAGATAGAGTATGATATTGGACATAAGTCCAATAATAAAAAATTACATTTTTTACCAACCAGTAATTGGACACTGGCCATTTTAGAATTAAAATTAAAACGCATTAAAGTGACAATGTTTAAACACATTTATACCACACACTGATCTGTACACTTTTTATTTTTTATTGTAATTTAAACACAGCCGTGCTCTTAACAAAACAACAAAAATCTTACCACCAAAGTAACGTGCGAACTTTTTTGTCCTATATTGGACACAAAATAAAGTAGTTCTATATTATTACCGACTGAGATAGTTATAATTGTATACAGCGTCATCTAATGATTTGACTTTAAGGTAACTATTTATAGAACTCTTGTTTTTACAGTATTAATGTTAATTGTCCAGTAACTAAGTGTCCGATAACTGCCTAGTTTACATACATACATTTATAAGAGGTTTATTTTTATACAACATTACTTTACATTACATCAAATGGCTTAGTAAAATTTAAGTGTTTCTATTTACAAAAATTAAGTTGGCGACCGTCACTAAAAAACAAAAATAAAAATAAAAAAGCATTTTAATTAATTCCAAGAAAAACCAAATTCATAAAGATTTATAAAGCAATTGGTGAATAATTTAATAAAAAATGTATTTAACTAATGAAATAAACTCATTGAAGACTGATCAATGAATTGCATAGTGCAAGTTTTAGCCTCTTTTGTATTAACTGAATTCAAAAGGAAAAGCTTCGCTTATTAAAGTTTTCTCCTTTGTTTAATGCCGGTACAAAGAAAATGACAAAGTTTTAATTGCACTTTGCAAAACTAAAAATTCGTTCTAAGCTACAAACTACTAAAAGAGGCAGGTTCATAATTTGATGTTTCTATTAAAATGTGCTTATGTATATTGATGTAATGTGATCTTCTACAGTACGTATAACAAGCAACTAATTAAATTGTACTCACAATGAACTGTAGTTGATACTCGGGCTTGGTTTCGTAGTCCAGGCAACTTTCTGACCCGGGGTTTTCGCAAAAATTCACCGAAACTGTACCGGTCCGGTTGTTGACCGTAAATTTATCTGCTCCGTTTCCACTCAACTTATACACGATGCCATTCTCTCCGAACCGGCCGCTATCGCGATCTCTGGCTACAATGGTGATGACAGGTGTGCCAGGAGAGGCCATCTCCGATAAAGCGGCCGAATAGCCCTCCTGATCAAAACTGGGGGCGTTATCGTTTATGTCCAGAACGGAAACTGTTATGGTTGCAGTGGAAGAGAGCTGTTCCTTCGTGTACAGTTCCCTCGCAACGGCCAAAATGATGAATTTACGTCGGTTCGGGTCTTCGTAATCAAGGTTGTTGTTGATGACGCTGATTGTGACTGGAGTGGATCCTGTCGCGTTCCTAGGGTCGATGGAAAACGCACCCGAAACGTCGTTCAATTCCAAGGCAAAGGCAGAGTTGTTGCCCTTAAAAGAGCGGATTAATTTTCATGTCGGTTAACGACCGTTAACGACCTACCTCGTCAGGGTCCATCACGGTCATGTCCAGATCTGGCAGCGGCGATCCTTCCGGTATGTTCTCCGGAATTTCCACGAAATACTCGCGCTTATTGAACATCGGACGCTCGTCGTTTACATCTCTAACGATCACCGTGGCCAAGGCATCTGTCACAGTCAAGGGGTCGTTGCTTTTAGCACCCTCCACCAACTCACGGGCCTGCAATCAAAATGGCATCGTTATAAATCAACAATTTTCAAGGGAAAATTGGCAATTGATCAGCATGGAAAAAGAATCACTTTACTATGCGCAATAGAGAGTTATAGGCACAATCCACACATGTGGATTGTGGTTATAGGTACGTCGTGAAAAGTAAATACAATTACTGTGTAGTAAGAATTTAAATATGTAAAAAAAATGTGATGATCCATTTAAAATCACAAAGTTGATATCGCTTTCATTAAAACCGTAAGAGGATTAAGAATTTTTTTCGAAATAATTTAGAAAAATAGTTTATATAATTGCTATAAAAATTTCTTTTGCCGTTTCCGTAAACGTCTAACCTATAGGTTGGTATACCATCCCGTTTAATTTACCCAACTTTCAAATATTATCAAAAAAATTAATGGATTTTAATGCAAAGGAGGAAAAGCTTTTTTAGTAATATTCTTTCAAATATAATTATAATATTTGTAAACACTCTGAGTTTGTTCAAATATTTACCAATATCATGTCATTGCTCAAATAAACATAACAAATTTGTAATTGTTTTTCCATGCTCAAAAATTCCCTAACATAATCCAAACTGCCTTTGCAGTTGTTGAGCACAATTTGATAATTTATTGTTGTACATCGCGATTGCACAAAATCATAGGAATATTAAGTCCTATATTGTACAGTTACGGAAAATAGTAATGTCAATTTAAATGCTCCATTGTAATTGTTCGGAGACATTCGGGTTTTGGTAATAAAATATTTTTAAACTCCTACCTACCTGCTATTTACCATTCTTTCTACGCACATTTTATTTGACTTTTAAGCTTTTATTTACTGAATAAAATTGATTTTAAAATAATTTATATATAATATATGGGTGATTCTACAAAAGTTGAACAACTTCATGTCATCAGTCAATAGAGTAGGTGTTTTAATATTTTTTGTAAATATTTTAGTATATTACAAAAGATCCAGGTTTTTTTTTACCTTGTCAACCCAATTTTAATGTATTTTTCAAAAGCACGTTTGAAGAAAAACATAATAAATATTCAAAACATCAGTACCTTGGCGTGTCACAACTCCTGAATCAAATATTTGAGGGATTTTATTTTAAAATATATATTTAATTTATCTTAAATTTTTCAATTTCACTACAAACTATAAAACATTAAAAAATGTGTTTTTCATATTTTATCATAGATTCGAATAATAGCAATTTTTAAAAAATTGGTAATCATTGTACTCACTTTTACCCGTCAGTTCTATGTCCAATTTAAAATTCAAAATTCCTGCGAAATATTGAAGTTTAAACGTCAAGTCCTCGTTTTAACTTAAAATTATCTACAGAGTTCGCCCTTTGCACGACAGTCATCTTGAAAACAATGCAAGCGGCGAAGTTGAGCTGAATGCACGTATAGTTCCAGTCAAAATTTCAGTACTGTGGTTAGTAGTTATTTTCTTACGTATATATATTTCATTGTAATTTATATAAGGCTATATGTGATTTGTTGATAAGTAGCATCCACTAATAAAAAATATCAGTAAAATACTTAATTCCGAATTATAATCTCATATTTGTATCCCATTCATCAGTACCGTGTCGTCAGTTCCATGTTCGATGTTTCGGTTATCTTTTTTTCGCAAACTTCAATTTGAATTCTGCTTGCGTAGAACTTGTTTATTTAATGTCATTATAAACTCATATAAATTTGTTGTGGGTCCCATATCTAATAATTGAGATAACGGTATACCCAACATCCACCAACCGCCACTGATGTGTGGTATTATTTGATTTTAAGATATTTAATGTAAAATATGCTCAAAGTAGCAATAAATTTTATATTTTCCAATAAATTATGTATTTAATTAGTACCCTGGTATACTCGTCACTTCCCTTGTATTCAAATTTAGAAAAAACAAATATTTCAGAAACTGTTTGAAAAAGTGACTGGCCCGGTCTGGAACAGTATATTTATTATATTATCTATGTTCTCATAACAAAATACTGTTTAATTTTTTTCGAAAACTCTATAAACAAAGTGAGGTTAAAAGTTGCCCAACTTTTGTAGAATCACCCATATGTATAAATTGTATAAAACTATAAAAAAATATTTAAAAAAATAAACGATTTAATAAAAATTCGGTAAAATACACACGGTGTAATACACTCAAAATAATTAATTCAATACGAGCAGGTAGTAAATTCTAAAAATATACCCTAAGAGGCAGATGTTGGACATTACTATTTTCCGTAACTGTAACTTACATGTATTGGCAAAACTTGGGTTCTTTTTTACCTTTATGCTTAAAGTTAAAACTCCTTCTGGATTGTCGATGGCCTCTTTGTCCAGCGGCCTCGCAGTCCTTAACTCCCCAGTAACGGCATCGAGTAGAAAATAACTCATGGGATCTATAACAAAAATTTAATTAAAATCATAATTCCACCGATTTTATCATAATAATTATTAGTGTTCTTACTGTTGACTAGTTCGTAAACTATTTTCCTCGGGGCGCCTCTGTCGCCGTCTTCTGCGTGAACCTTCATTACCAGAGTGTTAATTGGGGCGTCCTCGGAAATTTCCGCGGTTAAATTGCCAATAAATTGCGGGGGAGTGTCTTGCACATCCCCCACGGACACCGTGACGTTTGTTGTACTGCTCAATTCTCCATCCTGAAATTAATAAAATTTGTATCGTTAATTTTTTTTTATCTGGACTCGTGTTTTTTGTTAGGTTGGTGGCTTATGTCAGTTTGACTTGGTATTTTTAGTATTTAAAAATGGTACTTCTGCTAAAGAATTTAATTAAATACTTTGACACTGTCAAATTGACAATAATATTTATTATTGATAATTTACTTGTCAATTATAAATAAAAATATAAATATGCCAAAAATAATAGCAACGAATTCGAATGTAAAAGCCCTTTTAAGGGCAAAACTTCATTTTGATGAAATTATGCTAAATGCCACAATGGAATGGAAAAAGTACATCACCTTATGGACATTTTTGGAGTAAAATAGTAACGAATTTGGTTTTATAAATATTACATAACACATTATTTTCACATTATTCATCATTGGACAACATTTACGTTCACAAAAAATTTTAATTTCTTTTATATAAATTCTTTTCAAAGCGAAGAAAATTATCCGCTAGGAATACTTTCTCTTCTGGGCCGTAAAGCAACCTATATTTAACTACTTTTTTATATGATTTTACTCATCCAAGCACCACCAAAGCCAAATTAATTGCATTGTTAACTACGAATTTCGACAATTCAACTTGACAATTGCACAATGTAACCTACAATAATTTATACATAACCACAATTAGATTTATAACTAGCTTAGTTTGTTTTAATCAATGCGACCAACTTGACAACTGTATTTACCAACCAAAACCCTAAATTTGCAACGTTGCCGCAGTCCAGATAAAAAAATTAACTACGTCTAAAAAATTAAAATTTAAAAATTTGTGCACCCCACTGATACTTTTTATAATCACCCATAATATAACAAGTGGTATGATTATCATCGATGATATTTTCGAATTGAAACCGAGCTGCAGATTTCACGAGTCCGCAGGACGAGTGAAATGTGCTGCTTCGGTTTTAATGAGTAAATATCATCGATAATTAATCATACCACGAGTTATATTTAGTGAGAAAATATAATGAATTTTAGGATTTAACGAATTTTTATTTTGACATTTGAAATTAAAATGTGCTTTAAAATATAAAAAGACTTTAATAAACCTTATTTATTCAAACTTACCTTAATTTCATTATCGTTTACACCAACCCATCGATCTTTTAGAGTTTATAATTCATTATTTTATTGATATATCGTCACCTGAGAATTATAGTGTTCTATCTGCATTTTCTTTTTTTTATTCAGGTTAGTCTTGTTTTAAGTATTAAAGATGCATATTGTTCTATCTATATATAATTGGGGTAGAAATTGTAAAGTTTAAGGCTTAAACTGTACAATTTCTACACCAATTATATATAGATAGAACAATATGCATCTTTAATACTTAAAACAAGACTAACCTGAATAAAAAAAAGAAAATGCAGATAGAACACTATAATTCTCAGGTGACGATATATCAAAAACAGAATTGAAATGACAACAAATGTCAAATCAAAAAAACGTCAAAATTCATAGTAACGTGTAAACAAGATGATAAAAAATATTGCCGCTGTGATAAAATACGTCACTATGGAATACTGGCATTTTATTGGTTCTAATATTAATGAATTATATTGTCATAAACATTTAACACATTTAATCTTAAAAACTAAGCAAGATTATATAAACTTTTTTAATATTTTTAAATAGTAGAATAATAAAATAAACCTTTGCTTATAAGGGAAGATACAAACATAAAAATTTAACAAGATTAACTAGGGGAAGTGAGTAAAAGGAAAAGACAATATTTGGGTAATAAAAAATACGATATAAAAACCGGAAAGCCCTTGGAAATCTTGACTAATAAAGCAAAACCATATAAAAAGATCGTGAAAAATTATTCTTTAAAAAAGAAGAAAATACATGCCTAATGGCTGCTACATCATAAAGAATCATAACATGATTAATGTAAATTTATAATTCGGTCGTCGTTAAATTTACCTCGGAATATTTTTTTATTATAATTAAAAAATTGAAATACAAATTTTTTAATTGTTTTCTGTGCCTCTTTGGGTTCTTGCCAACAGGAGAATAATAAAATTAGTCTGTATAAGTCATAAATAAATCAATAATATCACTAATTTACAGCCTTTTTGCGTACCATGTCTCACTATGATTTTCGGCTCAGTAGTTCGATACTGGCGATTTTATGAAGTTGAAAAAGACCATTTTTTTTTTTACAAAAATCGAGGTCGAAAATTTACATATCTTTCTGGGAAAGATAGAAATCGAAAAGGTAAGTCCAGTTTGATTTATTTTACGTATAGATTATACTTAAAGGAAAAAAATAAGCTGCTGTTGATAAAAATCCCTGGATAAATGGCGAAGTTATAAATTTTTTAGTGGAAGAGCAAAATTCAGTTTTTCAAAAATTTTTACGTTTTTTCTTCATTTTATTGAATTTTTTAAAATTTAATATTGAACATTGATTTTTATTTTAAACATTAAATATTGAATATTAAACCATAAATACTGAACATAGAAGAAATTAAAAGTTTTATTTTGTTCTAAAAAGATTAGGTTTAACAAAATTCTGTCTCCTTCTTTGTTTTTTGTTGCTTTCGTATTCCGTTTCTCGTATGAAGGACCAAATGTAATCACCCATCATGGCTGCATCCCAGAAGCCGTTCTCCGTGCTCATCACTTACGTCGCCCAGATTATGCGGGTTATTTACGCACTCGAACTCTCTACTTCTTTTCCTCAATTTACACCTTTTATTAATTAAATAAAACCATGATAAAAATACCTTGTTGAAATGTCAAAAAATAGCAGTAAAATGTCACTATGCCAACACGAGAAACAAAAGAATTCACGTTTGCGGAGTCATGTCAAATTTAAATTTTAAATAATGTTTTTGGTGAAAAAAGTACGTAAAAAACTCAAAAAATTCCAATCATGCAGAAAATCATGCACGAGATTTTGAAAATATTCACATTATTGTGTAGTAGGCATCACGCATATGTCACAGTGTTTTGAAATTCCGTTTTTTATCAATATTATTAAAGTTAATAATTTTGTAAAACTTTAGAGCACGGTAAAATTGAAAAAATAGAATCTCTGGGACCACTCTGTATAATTGAATTAAATTTTACACACTATTGTAGCAATGTTTAGACTATAGAATGATCATTTAATTAAGGTAAATTTGTGTAAATAAAAGAATTTTGCATACATTTATTATAAACTAATCTTGTGCCATAATATGCGGCAAACGTTTCCGTTAAATAAGATGTACTCAAAAATTTGTCTTTCATATGTCATTCCGGAGATATTAATTTTTTTGTCCCGCTGTGCGCTTGATCAGTACGCGCGCGCTTCGTTTCTAGCTCGTCCGTTCTAACGTTTTAACGGTGTGCCTGAACGAAGTTTAACTCACATAAAAATGCCGCCAAAAACTGATTGTAGTTTCTTGTTCGGGACCCTTTAGTGACTTAAAAATGATATTTACCAAAGTCCTAGCTGCTCCTGTTTTCAAAATTTTTCGAAAATTCATGATTTTTTTTTTAATTTTTGTTTATCTCATAGTCTACATTTGACAGAGTACACATTTGTACACCGATTTTTATAAAATTGGAGTATATTATTTAGGAGACTTACTTTTTAATACTGTCCACATCATTTGATATATATAACCTATTTTTAATAAAGCAAAAGCGTAAATTCATGGTTTTAGCATTACACGCAAAAAATATTTATATGGCATTATTATTAACCTTTTACAAGAAAAATAGATTTTTAATAAAATTTAATAAACTAACGCTTAGAGAATATTTAAAATGTTGTTTAATTTTGAATTTTAGTAGTTTTTAATTTTGAACGAAAAATTGATTGAAGTTTTGGTGATTTAAAAAAGATATTTACCAAAATTCTAACTTCGTTTTTTGAAATTTGTATAAAATTCAATTTTTTTTTAATTATTTGTTTAAGTGTACCCATTTGTACACCGATATTGTAAACGAGAGAAACTGTTTTTATACTGAGCATATCATTAGATTTATACAGGGTTAGACAAAAATCATTTTTTTATATAGTAAAGCATAATCCATAAAAAAGGTTTTTCAAATAATTTCGAAAAGAGTAGCAGCCAGGATTTTGGTAAATATCATTTTTAAGTCACCAAAGGGTCCCGAACAAGAAACTGCAATCAGTTTTTGGCGGCATTTTTATGTGTCTTAAACCTCGTTCAGGCACACCGTGTGCTAGCAGCGAAGCGCGCCGCGTACTGATCAAGCGCACAGCTGGACAAATATTTGGAATGACATATGAAGGACAAATTTTTGAGTACATTTTATTAAACGGCAACGTTTGCCGCATATTATGACACAAGATTAATTTTTTTTCAGCGTGAAGAACACATACAAAATTTCAATTGTTTATAATAAATGTATGCAAAATTTTTTTATTTAAACAAATTAACCTTAATTAAATGATCATTCTATAGTCTAAACATTTCTACAATAGTGTGTAAAATTTAATTCAATTATACAGAGTTGTCCCAGAGATTCCTTTTTTTCAATTTTACCTTTGACAAAATTGTCAACCTTAATAACATTACCAAAAAAATTAATTTTAAAACAATTTTTTTACTGTGACATATGAGTCATGCCTACTATACAATATTGTGATTATTTTTAAAATCCGTGATTTCGTGAAGTTTTCTGGTCAAAAAGCTGAATTTTGGTCTTCCATTAAAAAAATCATAACTTCGCCATTTTTCCATGTATTTTTATCAACATTTGCTGTTTTTTTTTTAAATGTCAGCTTACGAAAAAAATTCTAAAAGGGGTCTTACATTCGCCTTGAGCAGGAACTGATATGTGTGTTGTTTGGCGTAGCTCAGCTTTCGATTGAGGACAATGGAGCCCCGATAGGAATTCTGCGCCGAGCTGACGGTTCCAATGCCGAATATCTCGCATGCATCCTCGTACTCTGCCAAATTTATGCAATCCACCTCGATATTTTCGCCGGATGAGTCTTTATCGACAACGCTGATATCGGAAAACACGGTGGAGCCCGCAGCGGTGTCCTCATTGATAACAATTTCGTAGGGAGCCTGAAAATAACATGTTATCTTTGAGTTATACCTAACGGATGAAAAGCTTTCAGGCGGATTTAAAAATAAATCCCCCTATTTTCTATATATATATACGCCATGTTTACCTTTTGGAACTCTGGTGCATTATCGTTTTCATCAAGGATGATAACTGCTATCGGCTCTTCTACGATGTTATTTTTTGCGTTACCCTCTACTTCGTCTTCTATACTTATAATTACGTATAAGGTATTGTTTGCCTGAAATAGAAAAACATATTTAAGTATATTCATATCTTACAGTGCAAAATAGTATATTATGTATCAAGTTTGATAAACGCCATTTTATACACGAATTTAATTTAGGCACGAGCGAGCTTGCGAGCGAGTGCTTAAGTTAATGATTGTATAGAAAAGTTTATAAACGAGGTGCATACTATACTTTTTCTACGACAAATACTTATTATTATCTTAAAATGATTTAAATCATAGTGTATAGAGCGCCATCTATGAAACAACAGGGGAAACTGTCAAATGTCACATTTTTACATTTTATAAATACAATTATGAAGGTTATAAATCGAAATGTATATTGAAAATTGACAGTTTTTCACAGTGAAAGTAAAGGAAATGTTTTATGAGGACTTTACAGTAGAGTCCGTGCCCGAATTTAAGTTATAGTTTACTGCCAACGAAATTAAAAGGTCAGTACAATGTTCATATGAACTTTTCGAACATTGGCGTTGAGAAACTATTTAATACTTTTGTATTTTTGTATTGAGATAATAAAATAATTTTCACATTTAGTATTATTTTACAAGAAAGGCACTTTATTTTAACGATTGTATGACATTTGACAACTGTCAACTAACTTAAAACTAACTTCAGCCCGTGACTAAAAACCTGTTGCTAACTTCAGCCCGTGACTAAAGCGCCGTAAAGCCACAACTTGTCAATGTGTATTTAAAAGGTCACTTAGTGTCATGGAAACATGTACGATGAAGGGCGTTTTAAAGGTGGGAGTAGAAAAAATATGTTTTTGTTATAGAGTCAATACATATGAAAACGGCGAAACTCGTTGCTCGACCATCTTGGATTTTGATCAAATTTTATAGAAATATTTATTAGGGTCCCAAAGGACAAAATCCACCCTTTTAATTTTTCGCATGTGTCAAATCCGGCCAATTCGAATTAAAACTTTTTAAAAATGTCATTTTTATGCTTTAATAATTTAAGCTGATATTTTAAATTTTAAGATGTCATTTTAAAGCTAAAAATAGTAGTTTTTATAAAAAAAATATAAATTCACTCAATCAATATTTCTAAATAATTACACGGGGCTGAAAAAACGCGTATTTTACTAATTTTTCGTGTTTTTTTCCCCATGTCTCGGCTGTTTAATATGAACAGCAAATTTTTTTCATATATAAAGTTTACATACCAAAGACAAAATAAAACTTACAATTGACCCGTTTGGCATACGATTTCCAAAAAAAAATTGCTTGAAATTTTAAAATTCCAGAAAATCGCATTATTTAGGCCATTATATAAGGATGTTGACTTCCAAATAGAATTATGAAATTTAAAGGAAAATTAGATCCTACCTTGATGTTCAAATGCCTGGTAGTTTGGTTTTGTTATTTTCATCTTTGAAGGTTATACAGTAGCTTTAAAAGGAGAAAAATATTGAAATAATAAAAAGTTGCATTATTTCATCCATTATACATGTATAAGTATGTTGACTTTAATATAGAAATATGACATAAGACCTTGAAAATGAAATGCCTAAAAGCAAAATGGATGAAAATATCAAAACAAGTTAAATAGGCATTTAAACTTCAAGGTAAGGACTAAATATCCTCTTAATTTCATATTTCTAAATTGAAGTCGACATAAATAATGCGACTTTTAATATTTCAATATTTTTCTCCTTTTAAAGCTCTATGGATCTCTTCTAACATGAATATTATTTACTATTAAGGCTCTCTGCCATTGGTCAGCTGGCCCTACATTTCTTATTAAAAAAATAATAAATTTAGACAGCTAATATAGAACTAGACTCACAAATAAAAACATAAAATAACCAAAATTATGTCTTAATTAAGGTTGAAAGTTGTCCCCGTCATATTGCAATAGTGAAAATTTGGATATTTTTCATAGGTTTTGTATGATACATAATTTTAAAACTAAAGTGAAATAACAAATAAGTAGCTCCTCAGTTCTAATAAAGAATGTGATAAAATGTCTGAATAATTTTATATTTAATGTCTACTTCGTCCCAAACCGCCTAAATAAAAACAACTTTGTTATAAAATACACTGGGTTTATTAGCATTACATATAAAAGAACTCTGTAACTTATGTAATTTATAACTCTGGCACGAGATGGAGACGCTGCAGGCAATGGTATCGCTATTGTTATTTTGCGCGTTACAAACAAGCAGCGTGTGTTTTTGAAGGTTATCTTTCGTCACGGCATTTACTTGGTAATTTAAACTTTTTTTTTCATTTAAAGTAAACCAAGTTCTTTCTTTATAATTAATGCAATGTTTTATGTGCTTTTAAAGCGGAACACCATGGATAATAAAAATACCGTTCATTACACGAATAAAAATTAAATTTATAGATATTTACAGTTTACTGATTTGTTAACACATGCGTGAAACAATAAAATTTATAATTCAATCAACAATTTAATAACAAACAATCCTGGGGCTTTAATATACGTTTCATTAATTTAAATACAATTGTATTTATATGTACACAGTTTAACGGAGCTGCGAATTTATAAACTATGTAGGTACAAAATTTTATTCTACTATTTACAATAAACTAAAGCAAATAAAATGAACAAAAAAATAAACGTTTTGCAATATCAATACTTGAATGAAAGGATATACTAAGCTAGACAATAAACCATTTGAAATTGCCTTAAATCTATTTTTTATTAATTCCTTTATTTGACATCCCAAAAACATGAATTTATTATGTATTGTACTTGTTTTCTTTAATGCGTAATGAACAAGTACTAAATTTAAAATTGTTTAAATTGGGTTTGCAAAAAACAAAATTTTATCTGATTATAATAAAAATTTATTCATATAATTTAAAACTTGAACTGTACTGCACTGTTCCTTCTGCATTTTCTTATTAAGACGATTTTACCAAGTTCTAAGAAAAACGCGGTAATTTCTTTCATTGGCAGAATTTCTGTTGACTCTGCCATTAATTTCATTATAATGCTTTTAAGAAATGCAAACAGGTTTAAAACTCAATCAAAATTTAATGTTTTCCCAAGTCCAGGCTTATTTTTGGCAAGCAAATACGGCTTTAATTTTTTTTGCTTTTTCAATTTCAGCGTTTGTTTTGGAGCTCGAAATACAAAATACGTAGAACAATTATAGTTTTGTATAGCTAAATATAATAGTATAATGTTTCAAGAATTGCATGCTAATATTAAAGGGTTTTTCTTTGATAGTGTGTAAAGTTAAAAAAATACTGGTGAAGCCATTTGTATAAAAATAAATAACAAGATTTAAAAATAGTATATTAAAGAACTAATGTCGCACGTGGACAATTTATAAAACGAGCGACGAAGGAGCGAGTTTTGTAATGGACGAGTGCGATAAAAGGTCTTATGACATGAGTTCTTTAGGCTATTTTATCTATTTTGCAAAAATTCTATAAAAAAAATTAATTTTATACCTTAAATTTAATTTGGTCGAATTTTACTTTAGATAGTTGGTATCACAGTCATTGGTTTGACAGTTAATGTCAATCGATTCGCCATGCCGTCCTTAATTTACTATTAGTGACTGCTTTTTCGCTATGACAATTATGGCCACTTGCACCGTTTTCTCTAACTGATCAGTTAAATAAACTGCCAAATTAAAAGGTAACAGGAGATTAGTGTCCAAAATCTTGCACCGAGATTTTTTCACTATGATTTAAAATTTAACTAGTGATCTGGGGAATTTGACTAACAAATGGAAAAGATTGGTGCTAATAACTAACTTCACACTTATTTGTGACGCAAATGTATTTTGACGTTAAGAGTTCGATTCTTTATAATCTGTGGTTCGATTCTTTATCATCTTTGGTTCGATTCTATTTCATGTACGACCGATTCAGTTGATGGTAAGAGAGAATAATATGGATACAGAACCTGAAAAAAGGGGGCGCTCCTCAAATTTTTCAGAAAATGAAAAAATCATTTAATTAATCTTGTGGATACAAGGGTATCATTGAAAACAAAGAGACAGATAGGGCTAAAACAATTAGAGCAGGAAATTAACAATAAAAAGGATAAAAAGAAATGAAACTTTCGGATTTAAAAATTTTAGAAGAAAAAGAAAAACTTAATATATATATTATAATAATAAACAAGAAGTGACTATTTATTTTATTTTAATTTTAAATAAGTATAAATTAAATAAAACATCAAAAATATTATTTACATTAAATTTTATAAATTCGCAAAATAATCTTGTATTTATTGATTTTGAAACATAATGCGATCTTGTGGATGAGTAACAACAGAGTACTCCAGTTCATAGCATTAATATCAGCAGGGCAATGGTTTATTCATGTCTCTATAGCAATATTATGTAGTACAGCTGCAGCTGGAATAATGGACAAAACTATCTAGTTTTAATCTTAAGCCATATTCCAACACTGGAAACCTTCTTTTCCAAATTCCAAATACCCTTTCTATTATATTTCTGGTTCTTAGTAGTGACTCATTATAGAGTTGCTGACCTCTATACCTATAACTACAGTTATTGGATTTGCTAAAGATGTCAATAAATAATATCTTTGGAAAAAAGATCTTGCATACCGATGACTAGTACTTTTAATTCATTTTAAGAGAGTAAATGAACAATTATTCTAAATTGGTGGTTCATGTCTTTATAAACATTGTACTTTCTTTGACGGAATTATTTTTGGAGGTATAAAATTAAAAATTTATTTCAATGTTGAGTTTCAATTTTCGGGATTGTTTTCCTCTCTTTGAATTAAGTAACTTACCTCGTAATCCAAGGGTTTGACGACGGTCACTTCCCCGGAGTCCGGATCGACTTTCAGCACGTCTGTTCCTTTAAGATCGAAATGCACCGGACTATTTTCCGGGTCGCTTCCCTCCAATCGATATATCACACTTCCAACAGGTGTTTTTTCCGATATCGCGAGGTTGTGCATGTCCATCGAGAACACCGGCGGCAAGTTCGCTCGACATTCTGAAACGAACAAAAATATTAAGCATTATTTTTATAAGAGAGAGACAAACAAAGTAAGGAAGGAAAAAAAGGAAGAAGAAGAGATTTATTAAACATTTTTTGACGTACATGTTTCCATGACGGCAGATTTAACTGATAAAGCGTTAAAAATTTTGCGTACAGTGCCCATAAAACATTCTCTTCTCTTTTACTGTGAAAAACTGCTTCTATATCGGTTGTTGGGCTATTTTCAATGGATAAATTTTGATTTAAACAGAAAATTCTAAAGGGAATTCCGATAAATACAAGTGTCACTTTTTGTTATTTAAGTTTGATAAACGCCATTTTATACACGAATTTAATTTAGGCCCGAGCGAGCTTGCGAGCGAGTTCTTAAATTAATGAGTGTATAGAAAAGTTTATAAACAAGGTGCATACTATACTTTTTCTACGACAAATACTTATTATTGTCTTAAAATGATTTAAATCAAAAATTTGTACAGAGCGCCATCTATGAAACAACAGGGGAAACTGTCAAATGTCACATTTTTACAATTTATAAACACAATTATAAAGGTTATAAATCGAAATGTATTTCTTGAAAATTGACAGTTTTTCACAGTGAAAGTAAAGGAAATGTTTTATGAGGACTTTGCAGTAGAGTCCGTGCCCGAATTTAAGTTATAGTTTACTGCCGGCGAAATTAAAAGGTCAGTACAATGTTCATATAAACTTTTCAAATATTGGCGTTGAGAAACTATTTAATACTTTTGTATTTTTGTATTGAGATAATAAAATAATTTTTACATTTAGTATTATTTTACAAGAAAGGCACTTTATTTTAACGATTGTATGACATTTGACAACTGTCAACTAACTTAAAACCAACTTCAGCCCGTGACTAAACACCTGTTGCTAACTTCAGCCCGTGACTAAAGCGCCGTAAAGCCACAACTTGTCAATGTGTATTTAAAAGGTCACTTAGTGTCATGGAAACATATATGATAAAGGGCGTTTTAAAGGTGGGGGTAGAAAAAATATATTAAATTAAATTATATATTTTTTTTATTTTTATGATCAATAAAACAGAAGGATTTTACACAAGATTAATGGCCCTAATACAAGATTAAACCGTTCCTATATCCAGGCTCATAATAAGTATTATAATCGAATATTTGAAAAATGGTTCGAGTATATGGAATAAAATAGAATTAATAAAATGTATGTTTTATTCAAAAAAGTTGCGCACATACATCATAAACGTTTCAATCATGAGGTCATACATTAAATTTTTAATGAAAAAGCAAAGATTATAAAAAAATACCTACTTTTATACCGGTCGAAATTTATTTCTTTTAATCAAAAAAGCATAAATTGAATAGTTTTTATTCTGGTTTTTTGATTTATTTATTATTCCTTATATCGTTGATTAAGAAAGTCAACGCTTATATGCTTATAAAGTTACGTTAGTGTGTGTATTTTATTTAAGTGATCATGGTGAATTATTGTGTTTTTAATTGTGAATGTAATTCAGTATAACTAAATCGTTGTATTTTCATGTTTTGCCAAAGGATCCAATTCGGTAAGTGCATTAAATGCAAATACAAATTTTGTTGGTGCTGAATTAACTAATTATAACTGTACATAATATAATTTATATTTAAGTTTAGACATTTTTAAGAAATCTAACAAAAAATAAAGCGTTAATAGTCCGGTCAAATTAGACCAAAAAATAACAGTGAAGGTACATAAATTTACAACAAGCTGAAAATCAGTAAAATTGTTCAGAATATAAATATAAATAAAATTTTAAAGTTCCCCATCATTCCCCTGTATGGAAAAAATTTTATTCAAGGTCAAAGGTCAAAAAAATTAGTTTTTCGCGATTTTTAGCAAAACGGTAAGTTTTATCATAAAAATACCCCAAACAAAAATTGTAGATCATAAAATAATCTATAAGAAATAAATCAATACTTTTTTTCCTACAAGCCACCGTTTTTGAGATATAACGATTCGAAAAGTTGTAAAAGTTGTAATCGTTATAATATGCATGAGTACGCCACGTATACATCTCTAGAGTTGTAATATATGTTAAAATATTTTTCTATCGGTCATTTTAACTTACACTTAAAATATAAAGTATACCTACACATACCTACACAGATTTTAATTGGTTAACTTTTTTAAATAGCCAACAAAAATTAAACGGGCTTCTGGCCGATTAGTTTTCATTCGATGAAGCTCATCTTTTAGTATGTCAAACATTGGTCTTTTACCCGTTGATTCGTGTATTTCGTTCGGCCAATTTCGAAAATTTCTCTCCCTAAAAAACGTTTTTCGAAAAAAATAAAAAAGAACGCTGTTCGAAAACTTTCCGGCATCCGGCCCGTTTGCAATATTGATTTTTTCCGTTGTCTTTATATCTTTTTTTTTCTAAGCGCCATAGCTCGGAGGCCGTTGAAGGTTGAAATTTGCATCCGTTTTTTCTGCCTAAGAGACCTATCCGCGGACCAAATTTTTCCGGTGTCGAAAAGGCCCACATTTTTTCGATTTTTCCGTCAAATTTGTCACGTTCCGTTGTCTTCGCTTAACTTTCGAACGAGCTGAGATTTTTCGGCCAAACTCGAGGAAAAGGTGCTTCGGGACAAGAAGTTATCACCAACGGCATTCGATTTCAATAAGCTTGTCTTCCTCCAACCTCAGTTGCTGCTCATCAACATCTTTTTCGGGTATATTACCAAGTTCAAGTGTGGCTTGGTTATCAGCTAGACCTTACAGACTGGGGTTGGAAGTTGGTCAACAACACATTAGAACCAGTTCAAACTTTACTCCCAACTGCGCCGGAAAAACTGCTGAACTAAATATGGTTGCAAAAAAGTCGGACTGTTTTATTCTCTGGCATGTACGAATTGTCAAGGCCGGTCGTGCTCTAATGTTGAATCACCAACAGTGGAGGATTCATTTAATTCCAACGAGGTGACATACGATACATCGCTATTGACGCAATTTACATGTACCCAGGATGAACATGAAGAAGAAGAACAAGAAGAAGATCAAGAAGAAGAATTTAAATCTTACGAATCAGACGAATAAACTTCAGTACTTTTTTAAATTTACATCGCTATTATCTTTTCCAAACATTGCTAATTTCCGTTAATTGCAATAGTTTCAAATTAAACAGGATCACTACTGACCCGTGAAATAGGCCTACTGGGGAAACCACGTTAAAAAACGCGCTAAGTAAACTACCTCATAGGTGGCGTGGAAACGTGTGCATATTATGGCGATTATAACTTTTACAACTTTTCGAATCGTTATATCTCAGAAACGGTGGCTCGTAGAAAAAAAGTTTTGATACATTTTTTATAGATTATTTTATGATCTATAATTTTTGTCTGGTGTATTTTTATGATAAAATTTACCGTTTTGCTGAAAATCGCGAAAAATTATTTTTTTGACCTTTGACCTTAAATAAAAAAATTTCCATACAGGGGAATGTTGGGGAACTTTAAAATTTTATTTATAATTATATTCTGAACAATTTTACTGATTTTCAGCTTGTTGTAAATTTATGTACCTTCGAATGTCTAGATTGACCGGACTATAAATACTCTGAAAGTAACAATGAACCACAATATGATAGCTTAAGCATTGTTAGTAATCATTAAATTAATTAATGTTGACTAATAAACTGACATTTTACATTTTAACAATGTCAAAGATAGGTCTAAAACTATCACATTCTTTGTCGCAAATGCACATTTCCTTTGTTATTAAAAATTGCCGGTAAATTTTACCTATTTAAATTTTTATTCATCAAAGTTATTACCGCTTTTAAGCCTATAAGACTATAACGTGGAGTGCTGATAAAACATTATGTTCACTTTCACTGTGAAAAACTGCTTCTCTATAGGATTTAACCGGTAGTTAGTCCATTCCCAAGTTAATATCTTGAAACTAAAATGGTTATATAAATGGTTATATAAGAGTATACTCTATAGTTTTATGGATATCGTTCCATACACATATTTAATGTAAATCATTTTTAGATAATAATAATTATATGTTGTAGAAAAGGTATAGCATAGTATAGTATATTTAATAAACTTATCTATCTCGTGTAGTAGACTCTGCCATTAATTTCATTATAATGCTTTTAAGAAATGCAAACAGGTTTAAAACTCAATCAAAATTTAATGTTTTCCCAAGTCCAGGCTTATTTTTGGCAAGCAAATACGGCTTTAATTTTTTTTGCTTTTTCAATTTCAGCGTTTGTTTTGGAGCTCGAAATACAAAATACGTAGAACAATTATAGTTTTGTATAGCTAAATATAATAGTATAATGTTTCAAGAATTGCATGCTAATATTAAAGGGTTTTTCTTTGATAGTGTGTAAAGTTAAAAAAATACTGGTGAAGCCATTTGTATAAAAATAAATAACAAGATTTAAAAATAGTATATTAAAGAACTAATGTCGCACGTGGACAATTTATAAAACGAGCGACGAAGGAGCGAGTTTTGTAATGGACGAGTGCGATAAAAGGTCTTATGACATGAGTTCTTTAGGCTATTTTATCTATTTTGCAAAAATTCTATAAAAAAAATTAATTTTATACCTTAAATTTAATTTGGTCGAATTTAACCGGTAGTTAGTCCATTCCCAAGTTAATATCTTGAAACTAAAATGGTTATATAAATGGTTATATAAGAGTATACTCTATAGTTTTATGGATATCGTTCCATACACATATTTAATGTAAATCATTTTTAGATAATAATAATTATATGTTGTAGAAAAGGTATAGCATAGTATAGTATATTTAATAAACTTATCTATCTCGTGTAGTAGACATGACTTTTAGCAATATGCAATATGCGTTGTACATAGGTATATGATATATGATACTAAATTGAATTTTTCAGCAGAACTTATACGCAAGAATTTCAAAGAATATATAGATATAAGAGCAAAAAACTTGTTTAACAAGTAAAGAGAACTTCAAAAGATTATACGAAACATTGCATGCAAACGAAAATTTACTGGAAGAGAATTTTATTTCAGTAATGTAATATCTATTTAATTTATAGTGCATAAACCCTAATATTTTCGTTTGTAAACATTTATTTTTATAACATAATTTTTATTTAAATTTTATTTTATTTATAAGGTTTGTCAAATTATAGGTATAAGGTTTTATAAAACCACCATTTAATTTAATAGTTTTATAATGGTCATATATATATAAAGAAATATATATTTTAAATGTGCCTGAGGGAGAGAGAAATATTAAATGAAGGATAAAACGCTGGTAGCAGTTCTTTAGGAAGTTATATAGTGGTTTTCATAATATTCCGGTTATCTCCAGTTATAAAACTTTGGTTTTAAAGTGTTACTAAAATAGGTACCGATAACCTTCATAAAATCCCCAAATAAGCTCTTTAAGGGGTATATAAATGTTTCTGTAACAAAATTAGGAAATTTAGGTTTTATAATTTTGATGATATAACATTTATTGCAACAACTATAAAAACAAAAATGTTTATTGGAATTCTTAAAATAACTGTTAGTGGTGACATTTGTCAAATAGAGAATGTTTAAATGTTTCTTCAAGTTTGTTGTCAAAATTAATAAAACTAAAAGTTGGGGCAATATTTTTTTTAGCTCCTTTGTTATACCCGTCCATGTACTATGCTCCACACCTCAAAGTCCCACCACGTGACCACGTACGGAACGCAGTCTTTTGATAATTTGTCATTTAAGGCTTTTCAGGTTATGTATCTGTCAAAGTATAGTCAACGAAAGAAATAATATTAGGCAGAGTCTACCGCACCGCCGGCGTGGTTTTAAAAATCTTATGGCTACGCCGCCGCCGGCGTTTTTAAATTTTATTGCAGCACCGTCCTTGCCGTTAGTATACAGAGGTTATGTTATGTATTTTATCAGTGTATTTTATACGGTTATGTTTATGGTACAAGAAAAACTTGTTGAATGTTAAATGAGTTAAACGTCAATTAAAAAGAATCCCACAACAAATGAAATCATTTTTGTATTTATTGGTGTAGGTACCACACCTGTTAAAATTAGTTTGTAACAATTTTCTTGATTATGGATTTATGATTGATGGCAAAGAAATAAACAAGAATATAGTTGAAGAATTCTTAAATACAACAAGCTCATTGGATTTGTCAATAGGCTATGAAATTTCAAAAAACTTTCCAAATGTCCAAGGTCCTGCTTAAAAAAAAGTAAAAACTGCTGCAAAGCCTTTTTCCCAAACAATTTTAAAGGCAATATCTAAATGTGGTCCAATATAACGTAACTGTAATGTTTCAGAATTATTTCTAAAATATTACTGACATATTTCAGATATAACCGAAATATTTCTCACATATTTGAGAAATATTTCATTGAAACATTATGCGGACATTTCTAAATTTATAAGGTTTATGATTTTTTAATTTTAGGGAAACAATGGATTTGACTAAAATCCCTAGCCACCCAAGTTGGGTATATAGGTATTGTCTATAGGGTTTGATCTTAAGATGAGATAAAACAAGCATTTTTTCCGCTAGGAAAAAAATTAATTGAGTAGCTTATCATTAAAAGGGCCAAAAGATTGACTTAAATAATTATATATTATAATTAAATTTAAATATTAATTTTTCTTGTGTAAAAGATTTTTTTAATGAAATATAAAAGTATATTGCAATATATGTAAGTATTTTTTTCTCCTGACGCATGTTGTGGCACATTTTTTTAAAACAAGCTGATTTTTTTGTATGAACCATGGTCAAAAATCAATGTCAATTGATATTAACAATTGTTAACTTAATGCTAGGACATGTATACATTTTTTATCCAATATTGGTTTAAATGCTTAAAAAAACATTCCCGGACAACATTCGTGATATTCATACGAACATCATGTCGTGATTTTCACAAATTTTATTTATACTGATATCATACGGAAGTCACTGCGTGATAAATGAAAATCATACGAACGTCACGTCGTGATTTTCACAAATTTTATTCATACGGACATCATCCGGATGTCACTGCGTGAGAAATGAAAATCATGTCGTGATTTTTTATGCCATCGCTGTTAGCGATTGACCGATGGCACAAAAAATCATGTCGTGATTTTTTATGCCAACATTGTTTGGATAATCATTTTTGCGCTACGTTCGTACGCTAAGAGAAAAATTATGTTGAATCAACAGTTTTTGCGAATACATTCAATATTTTCTTGGATTTAAATTAACTATATATAGTTAATTTAAATCCAAGAAAATATTGAATGTTAAACTGTTGATTCAATTGTTAACATACTTTTTCTTTCAATGTACGAATGTGTCGCAAAAATGAATATCCAAACACCGATGGCATAAAAAATCATGTCGTGATTTTTTATGCCATCGGTGTTTGGATATTTATTTTTGCGCCACATTAGTACATTGAGAGAATAAGTATACCTACATATATATTGAATCAACAGTTTTTGTGGTTAAATACATTCAATATTTTTTTGGATTAAAATTATTAGTTAATTTACATCCAAGAAAATATTAAATGTATTTGACAGCAAAAACTGGTAATTCAATTGTTAACATACTTTTTCTTTCAATGTACGAATGTGGCGCAAAAATAAATATCCTAACATGTCGGTGCACCGATGGCATAAACAATCATGTCGTGATTTTTTATGCCCAAACACCGATAGCATAAAAAATCATGTCGTGATTTTTTAGGCCATCGGTCAATCGCAAACAGTGATGGCATAAAAAATCACGACATGATTTTCATTTCTCACGCAGTGATATCCGGATGATGTCCGTATGAATAAAATTTGTGAAAATCACGACGTGACCTTCGTATGATTTTCATTTATAACGCGGTGACTTCCGTATAATATCAGTATGAATAAAATTCGTGAAAATCACGACATGATGTTCTTATGAATATCAAGAACATTCGTGATATTCAAACAACGTTTTATAAATTATAACGGTGTAATGTAAATAACAAACTAGGTTTTAAATTCGCAGTTAACAGGGCTAATACGCATGCGCAAATTTTGCAAATATCACACCGTGAGTTCTACATGATATCACTGTAATGAAGCATGTGTATGCACTCAGGATATCACAGCGTGATAAAAAAAATCACGTTGTGATATCATCATGACTTCACCAGGAAATCCCGATTGTTGTCCGGGTTTTTACTATTAAATAACTCTGTTGAATAACCAATATCCACATCGTAAGATGTGGAATGGCGTTGAACCGTCAATCCCGTAATAGTAATACTATTACCTATTGTTTTTTATACCAAAATCTTAGTCAACGATCTGCCTAGCTTGTACTGTTCAACTAATATTTTGAAATTAACATTAAAAATGTTAACATATCGTCACCTAAATGTGTAAAACCATTTTTTCATTTGGTACCAAAAATGCATAAACTGCAAAAAATGGACTTGTCAGTTTTACACATTTACGTAACGATATTATTATTAATAATTATTATAACATCAAATGTGATGTAATGTAATGTGATTCCCAAGGAAACAACAACAATATCTTCCATTTTTACATAATATATATATTATATACGGCTAATAACATAACCATAATTCCACTTATATAGGTATAACACTTTGAATAAAGTTATTTAAAGGTAGGTATAACATAACCTTAGTAAACAACGACGGTGCGGCAATAAAATTTTAAAAACGCCGGCGGCGGGGAAGCCATAAAATTTTCAAAAACCCGCCGGCGGCGCAGTAGACAATACCATAATATTATGTTTAGGCGTTAAAAATGTATAAATCTTTATAACATTACAATAACAATGGATGGTTTATGAATTTAAGAATATAAATACTGCATTAAATGAAATTCTAAAGTGTATGGTGCCAAATAAGTAATATTTTTGTGCATTTGGCCCAAATATCTGGTTTTCTCCATAAAATAATTTTAACTAAACAGCATTTATTTAAAAAAATCTAGCTTCTCTATTATGGAATAAGAATATCTGTATTAAAGGTAGGTTAATATCACAGAGAAAAATGTGTGTTACTAAATAAAACAATTGTTTAAGTATATTAAACAATTTGGTTCTGAAATAGTGACAGGGACAATTTGTTCAAAATTTTTAAACAAAATTGTTCTTCATGTTTTATATTAATAAGCAACACAATTTTGGGTAAATAAATTAAATAATTAATCTCATACTGATTTTTATTAAATTTCACAAGTTGTACGAGTTCTTAATATTTTTGTTCGAGATCGTATTTTACAAAGTGAGTAAAATATTAAAACAACCTGTTTAAGTGTTCCGTATTATTTGTTTAACTAAAAATTGCACAATTGTGTTTAAACGGATAGTAAATATTGTTTTAACAATTTCTCCAAATTATACGATGTGTACTACTCCAAATTATTTGATTTGAACTACTCCAAATTATTTGATCTGAACTGCTCCAAATTATTTGATCTGAACTGCTCCAAATTATTTCACCTGAACCCTCTCCAAATTGGTTTAAGGGTTTAAGGGTAGTAAATAAACCACTAAGCATTGAGTTTACACTTTTATTATAAAAAGATACAAAATAAAATATAATTCAGAACAAAATAACAGTTTACAAAATTAATAATTATACAAAAAACAAAACTACATGGCGGATTGTTACAAAGTATTTCCTACCTACAGTATTTAAAACGCATGGTAAGTAAGAATGTAGATTTTGTAATTTGTACATTTTAGTATCAATATTTTTGGGTAACTTCACCTCAAATGCGTATTAATGTCTATTAAAGTCTTTGGTTTTTACAATTTTACATAAGAAGCAAATGACTTTAACATTATATATAATAATATGTAGAATAATTCCAAAAATCGGATAATCATTTTTCCATTCTAAGATGACTACGAAGTTGGGTTTACAATGTACCCCGAATATCAATCGATCAATATCAATATCAAATGATTTGATTCAAATCACATTCTTCATTTTTGTCAAATTTACTTTAGATGTGCCATTTTGTTAAATTTTGAAAAATCTAATTTAAAATACCTTTTTATTTTATTAACATAGTATATCTTTTAGACCTAGTATTGTAACATTCACAGAAATTATTATTATTATTATTAGAGGTTTTTGTCAAATTCCCAAATTTGAAGTTAGATGGAAAATGTGACTTTTGTAACTACAACCCTCATATGTGAATTTTTTGAGATGTTAAGTTTTTAATGCTACAAGCGTTCTGTATATAAATCTCTTTACAAAGAAGACTGCAATGCCTAATAAGTGTCATATTTGGAGGCTCCAAATTGAAGCACAGCAATGATATTAACACACATTACACTTGTAGCATTAAAAAATAAATATTAAAAAAAATCACATACAGCCATGCAGTATTAAACCCACAGATCACACAACCGAGGACATGTTATAAAGATATTTACACACATTATAATTGTAGAATTAAAAATTTACACAGAACAGAACCTACGACATTTTATGTTTTGTTGTATCATGGTCTCAACCTATAGGTTATAATAATATATTATTGGTATTATTACTCACCTTCTTTATGGAGAAAAGCCACCTGAAACTAGTGCACCGTCTAAAACACCAGGATTTGAAACCGTTATCTATGTTTATAATAACCACAGTTTATCTATATACTGTGATTATAACTTACAAAAGAAAAGGGCGATCTTTATGCATGTGCCTCTTTGTTAAACTTGTTACCGGCAATGCCCTGTTGCCAAACGTCATAAACGCTTGAAAGCCAGGGCCCTATTCCAAATATTTGATTACACTACAGAACCGGCTTTAAAAATGTGCTATAAATAAATAAATAAGAATAATTTAAATCAATTTAATTTTGAAACAAATAAATCTAAATAATTTTGTCTAAAAGCAACTAGTTTATTTATAAATACTTACATGTTTAAATATTCCTAATACAATATTATTATTTAAGAATGTTAAAGCAGGAATTAATATTTTTACTTACCTAAAATATTGAAAATCACGCACCAAACTTTCACAGAATTTTCATATGATCTAAATATGCATGTGCAATAGGGTGGGTTTTTTTTTAATTTAGTTTTGGGGGTACCAAAAAAAGTTGCCTTCTGCCAAAAGTAGTCTGTGAAAAAAAGTTTTCCATACTAGCACCATATGTGCTCCAGGAGGCCCAACAAATTTTTTTATATATTTTATTTGGGGTGGCATTAAAAAGTAACCTTATACAATAATTCTAGAAAAAAAATGAGGGACTAGCTCAATACTTAGGTGTAGCCCCAAAATGTTACCTTATATTGCCAGGTTTTAAAATAAAATGGCCGTTCTAGTCCAATATTTAAGGGCGCTGCGGATGGCCAAATTTTATATATATATAGTATAATCAGTACCCCAAAAAAGTTTGCTACTATGTTTGAAGCAAAAAAATTTATTTTAATTTAAAATAAGACAAGATTTAGTTGTTTCCAAAAATAAACTAAGGGATGGTAAAATTATATTACCCCATTTGGATTTTCTCGTCAAACTAATAGCTACATGGAGTAGCTTTTTGTTGCCATCTCAATTAAAATATACATACAAAAATTTTGGGCCCCATTAAATATCGAACTTGAACGACCTTTTTTTTTTCTAAACCTACTGTTAATATAATATAACTTTTCCCCAATTAAAATATAAAAAAAATTGAGTCACTAGCCACCATTAAATATTAGGCTAGTACGCTCATTTTTTATCTAGAATAACTGTTAACATAAAGAAACGGTTTGTTGCTACCTCAGACAAAGAATATAAAAAAATATTTTGGTTCTTTTGCTAAAATATTAAAATGCGGCAACGTAGCCTGGAGTGGTGGTAAGCGAGTCGCATAATGTGACAGCGCGAAAACATTTCATTAGCTAATACGTTATAAACAATATTCAGATTGATATAGAATAAATTTGTTCAAAAATCTCTAATTTAAATTCAGCTTCATTTCAACTCGGTTGGATAAACTATTTGAACAACAATTTAACTCCAGTTCAAATTTTTGTTCGAAATATTAAAACTTTTAGTTTATATAGCCTTTTGCACAATTGTTGAAATTAATGTAAATAACCTATAAATAGCTTCAATTATTGTTCAATTTCAATAAAGCACAACACTGTGCGAACAATTTAACCAACGATTTTTAAAATAAGTACACAATTGGTGTAAAAATATCTCCAAAACAAGATTAAACAATATTGTGCAGTTTTCTTCCAATGTATTTTTCTCTGTGATATTATAACAAAAATATCATCTAATTTTGTAATTTAAAGGTTAGAAAAATTTATATATATATATTATAAGTATTTTGGATTATTTAAAAGACTGTATAATATGGTATTTAAAAATGTGGTAGTTTTTCTTATCCAGCTTAAAGTGTACCTACATAAAGTTTTGTCAATACAAATAGTTAAAAAGCTTCGACTGAATTTGATCTACATTAAAAAATCATTATAACTTTAAAAATTTTAATAAATCACATGTCTTGGGAGTATTAAATATTTTCACATTGCAAGTTTCTCTAAAAATTGATTGTTTTCTTATAATCTAACTTAAAGTAAGTATGCCGAGAGGTATGCACAAGTTTTGTCGTTAGAAGTATAAAAGCTTCAATTTAATTTGAACTATATTCAAGAATTATTTAGTACACCTCCCAAGCAACACAGAATGGTATATTAAACGTTTAAAACGATCTACTACCATCCGTCACTTCGTCGTATATGTGAAACGTATTATAAACTGCAGAATGTCCGCGACTTCAACGTATATATACAAATTTCTATATTCATTTCATTAACGTATTTACATATATGATTTTTTTTATGAAATGGTAAACGTATATTAGCAGTTTACATTTACAGGTTTTACACGTATTCCAAATACGTTTATTAAATGTTATGTATTATATAAATTTATACGTATACCAAATACGTGTATTAAATGTTATTTTTCCTTATTCATTTATACGTATAATGAAAGGGTTATTTTTCTTTTTCGTAACCTTTTAGACAAAAAAAAGAAGGTAAATTCTCACTTAATTTTATTCGAAAAATACATTTTCGTCTTAAAATTAAGTGAGAATTCACCTTCTTCTTTTTGTCAGAGAGGTTAGGAAACACCCTGTATAAACTATAAAATGTATTAGTCCTTAAGTGACCTAAAATAATTAAAAAGTTTGTTCTTACTGCACGGTACTGAAATAATAACTCGTATACAAAAAACAAAACATATATTCTTTAAATAAACAAATTTGTTGCACAAATGTGACAAGGAAACAAAGTTATAACTTATAATAAAAATAACGTATCTACGGGTTTTACATTTTTTCTCTGTTATGCGGATGCCGGTGTTTGCTTAATTTCAGCCAGTCTTTTATCGCTTGGGATATTACAGAATCGTTCAAATCAAGAGGTTCTCTTCCTGAATATGAAAATTTTACAGCTTCTAAAAAATGGAAAAAGAATATAAATAATTAGTAGGTAGTACTTGCCATTAATAACTCCAGCTATTGTTGTTATACTAAATGGACATAATTATGAATAATTAATGTTAATTATGATAAATTAATTAAGAAATACCTACCACCTAGAAAGATAGGTACCTATATGAATTAACAAAAAAACAGAAGAAAATTTTAGAAATAACTCCAGAATATTAAAAATAAAAAATTGAAAAAGGAAAAAATTAAAAAATATAAAAATATTTTTATTGCGACAATTTTTTTAATTACGTATTTTAATATGTATAATGAATACTTTCTTTTGTATACAAAAGAAAGTATACTTTATACATATTACATATATATAGTATATATACTTTTTTTTGTTAAAAATTTAAAATTAATAAGACAATTAATTATTTAAAAGTTTATTACAAAGACGTTTAAAAAAATATTTTTCTAAATTTACCTTACGAACAAATATTAGTTTACATTGTAAACTAATATTGGTTTTAATTTAATTTTGAAATGGGGTAAATATTTAAAACATAAAAAGATTCTAAATTTTAGAACAATAAAAATTATATGGTAAAAAAATTATAATTATAATTATAATTATCATTGTTTATTTACTACTTATATCATATTTTTATTGTTTTAAAATTTAAATATTATAATTATTTTTAATATTCTAAAACTTAATATTTTTTTATTTTAAAAATATATAAATAAAAAAGATAAAAGTTTAATGGTCTGGCACTTTAAAAACATAATTAATTTAAAAAAAAAGAAAAAAAAGTTTTTATATTTTCCGGCACCCAAATTTTTCGGAAATTTTGAATCTCTAGTATAGAAAACTAAAATTTCCTGCATACGGTCACCCTTTTTAACAGGCAGTATGTAAACGGTATACAGTATACAGTATATATACGTATACGAAACCTTTACTTGACACTAAAAAATCGTTTAATTTATTTGACTTGCCAAATTTTAACATATAAAGATAAAAGTACCTACATGAATGCATTCATGTAAAGTTAAACAAAAGCTTCTAAAAGATAAATTAAAAACTTACCCTCAACTCCTTTTCCAAAAGATAAAAAGAACTAACCCTTAAATTTGTTATCCACGTGTAGTAAGATACTTGCCTTCTTTTTTCTTCTGTAATCGAATAAAACCATGTATAAAAACAACAATTGAATACAGCAAATCTTTTTTAAAGTATTTAGGCACACTTACCTAGGTAATTATAATTACTTTGCAATGCCTGGAGCCCGGCGTTTTCACTTCACAACAGGCTTTTCTTACAAAATGACGCCACGGGCGGAACCTGTAGCTGTTTGGGTTAAGACGCGACATCATTGGGTAAATTTAATCATGTGACTAAATTTTGCAGTGTTCAATATAGGTTTTGTACACGTATACTGTATACGGTATACAGTATACCGTTTATATACCAGATTGTGTAGTGTGGAAAATACGTATACTTTATACCATTTAAGTACAAAATTTAAACACGTGTTATATACGTTTTTAAAATTTAGTTTTTTTTAATAATTTCTTAATTACAGCTCAAATTTATCCGATATTCACAAAACAAGTTTTGTAAGGGCCTATCATACTTTTCGAGTCAGAACCATTAAAAAATTAGGCTTTTATTTGACTTCGTGTCAAAAATGGAATATTATATACATATAATATATGTTTCTTATATACGTATTTTTTGCTATAATATACGTATATGTTACGATAAATTCATCATTTAACTGAAGTTAAAGTCCTATAATATCCGTATATTATACGTTTCATATAAAAAAGTAATATGAAAAACGTATATTATTTATACCTTTGAAATGTTATACGGTTTTTATACGAACAATACGTTTAATAAACGTATATACTACAGAGCCGTGTTGCTTGGGCTGTATTTATTTATGACGATATTAACACACTCTTTCAAATAATCCACTTATTTATTTTGGTCAAAATAGATTTTTCTAACCTTAAAATACAAAATAAGATGATATTTTTTGTTCTAATACATTAACCTACCTTTGATACAGATATTCTTATTTCATAATAGAGAAGTTGTTTTTTTTAATGCTGTTTACTTAAAACTATTTTTTGAAGAAAACCAGATGGTCCAAATGCACAAAAATATTACTTATTTGGCACCATACACTTTAGAATTTCATTAAATGCAGTATTTATATTTTTAAATTCCTAATAGTACAGTCATCTTAGTCAAAAAAAGGGATCAACCTCGGAATCTAACGGAATAAGCTGAATTTTTGTGAAAACCTTTATTTTAGCATTACAACTGTTGTCTCAAAAGTCACATATGCCAACGTGTGAGCGACCTTAGATATTCAAGGTCAAAGGTCACAAAAATCAGTTTTTTGATAATATCTCGTTTTGTATGCCTCCTATCGTATTTGCATTTATTATAAAAGTTTTAGAGAATAAAATTCTCTACAAATTTTGTTTAAAAATTTTTTTTATACGTCGAACCGTTTTTGAGATAGAGGGCGCAGAGTGTGGAGCGCTCAGCCATACGTACCTTTAGCGCAAGGTAAATCGGGAATCCCAATCTAATATACCGTTTTTTAATTAATTATATAATAAATATTACTAAAATAAAAATTTAATACCTTATACTTATATTTATATTTCTTTTAAATTAAATATATTTTATCTTCATATATATCTTATATTTTAATTTAATTTTAATGAAGGATAATTGGATCGGAGTAGGAAAAAATGTTTTTATTTATATCAATATTATTATTATTATTTATCTTTATCTTCTTCATCCTCGTCTTCTTCAGGTTGGCCAGCAATTTCAGACTCATTATCATCATGATGATGATGATGATGATGAGTGCACTCTCCTCGTTATCATTGACATTAATTGTCATATCTTCAAAAACTTACTTATAACGCGTTTGTACTTTGCTGATTTTTTTGCCTTTGTTGCCTCATCTGCGACTTCACCAAAAAATAAGCACAATATTTTAAAATCAAACACATCATTCCCTTTTTTACGAGGTACAGTTGATGACGTTGAAGGTCCAGTCTCTTCAAGGCGACGCGTCGCGACGTTTTGCTGCTGCAATTTTACTATAGTACGCTATAGCGTACAATTTTCGACACTCAATATGAACGTTCACAGAAGTCAAAATATTTAGGTAGTTTATGTTTATTTCTTTCAATAATTGCTTCTTTTAAAGTCTTTATACCGCGCACAAAAGTCACAGAATCACCTTCAGAAAGTAACTTATTACAAATAAAACACAAATCAGCCATGTTAACCTTTAAAGTATTACGAATATAACCTGTCACAATTCTAGACCTAGGTATACCTAGGGTCACACCTTGCTTTAAATATAGGTATACCTAACCTTTTTATTTATAGCAAGCCCACTATAGTATTTCCAGGTCTGTTATTTTAAAAGCAATATCTGGATCCAAGAGATGACCAGAGACATATTCAAGGCAAATTCATTTAATGTATTTTCTTCTTAAAATGCATTTATTATTAATTAGAATATTATTAGAATATATTTAGAATGATTCAATTCATTATTTAATTATTTGTATGTCAAAAGTAAGTAATATTTAATGACTATTTGTTTTAAAAAAATATATAAAAATAAATATAAGGTAATAAATTGTTATTTAAGTAATATTTAATAAATAATTAATTAAAAAAACGGTATAATAGATTGGGATTCATGATTTACCTTGGGCTAAAGGTACGTATGGCTGAGCGCTCCACACTCTGCGCCCTCTATCTCAAAAACTATTAGACGTATAAAAAAATTTAGTAAACAGAATTTGTAGACAATTTTATTCTCTACAACTTATATAATAAATGCAAATATGATAGGAGGCAGAGAAAAGGAGATATTCTCAAAAAAATGATTTTTGCGACCTTTGACCTTGAATATCTAAGGCCGCTCACACGTTGGCATATGTGACTTTTGAGACAACATTTGCAATGCTAAAATAAAGGTTTGTACAAAAATTCAGCTTATTCCGTTAGATTCCGAGGTGAAATGCCTAGATGACTGGACTATAAACCACCCATTGTTATCGTAATGTTATAAAGATTTATACATTTTTAACGCCTAAACATGATATTATTTCTTTCGTTGACTATTCTTTGACAGATACATAACCTGAAAAGCCTTAAATGCCAAATTTTCAAAAGACTGCGTTCCGTACGTGGTCACGTGGTGGGACTTTGAGGTGTGGAGCATAGTACATTTTATATCGTTAAGAGTAACTTTATCTTGTATAAAAAGTTTAGTTATTATTCTTACGACTACACTTCTAACAAATTGTATGAAAGGAAGTTTTCTTGTTATTTCCGGTTCTAGAGAATAATTCCGGAGTATAATTCAGGGTGTCCGACTAGAAAGCCATAAATAAATCAAAGCACAAACTTTTGTTTTGTGAAAAAAGTAGATGTAGTAGTTAGTAAAATATTTAACAGGAAGTGTCTCACAAGTGGCGAGGTTAATATCTGACGATGCGACCTTTGGCGAACGCCACCAGCATTTGTAATGTAATCGAGCTGAGTGCGGTGTAATAATCCGGCTGCTTTTGCTTCCGGTTGGCATGGCCGCCATCCTGTCGCTTCTACACCACTGACGTGTCTACGAAGACGGCTTATTTGCTCTCCTTTACGACAGGATAAACTTGCTCGAATTGGATTGGACAGTTTATTTATTAAAAAAAAACCTTCTTCATTTTTCATCGTTTCTACGTATACGTACTTGATGGGTTCTACACGGAGAGAAATGTATAGTAATATAAATAGTAAAATTAACTGTCAATACAATATTAAGATTGTAATACAAAATACTATTTTTTTATTTTACAATTTTAGTAAAGATTACACACCAATATTACTAAATGATAAAAATGTATAATATATATTTTAATTTTTAATATGTTCGTATAGTAAATTGATTTTACTATCTACAAATAGTAATATTTACTAGGTATATGATTTAATCAAATGTAAGGTGTACATTAGGGTGGGCCGAAAATCCGCTTTTTTAGAATTTCGTTTAGTAATAGCAAAAATTTTGTTCATTATGTTGTAAAAAGATTTTGTGTAAAAGATTAAAATTTTTGATCAACATCCTAGGCTCGCCCAACGCAATCTTTTTACAACATAATGAACAAAATGTTTGCTATTACTAAACGAAATTCTAAAAAAGCGGATTTTCGGCCCACCCTAGTGTACATCTAATATTATAATATATTACACATTAATAAAAAATATAGTAAAAATAAAGATACTTTTATGTTTAAGGTAAATAAAAAATATATTTAAATATAATATTCAATATTACATTTATGACATTTAAAACATTTAATTTTCTTAGTTTCTTCAATAAACTTTCTTGACCCATTACTGGTAATACTTATAAGAAAGAATTGAACCTCCTTGGTTGCATAGTATGTACCGATTGCGGCAAAGGCCACGTCGCGACGCGTCGTTAGACGGTGTGTATCACGTGATGTTCTTACATCTCGCCTCTGTTGGCTTACCAACCATGTTATATAAGCTCAGGTGTTTCTTTGTTTTGGGTGTGTTCCACTACTACAAGTTGCTCGACAGTGTCGTGTCGACACTGATGATACCCAATATAGGTCAAAACACCTGTCTGTCGGTATTTGAAGTTGATGGAACGCACTCAAAACAAAAAACTTTGGCGAGGTGTAGGTTCAATTCTTTATCAAAACATTTTTGTATATTAAAAACTACAATAAATATGTTACAATTTTTAATTGTTAAAATATAAAAATAATATTTTAAAATTTACTATACTTATAAGTAATGGAAAAAATCTAATTATAATAAGAATTAAAAACAAAATTGGTTGAGAATAATAATATTTTACCTTAAGGTTTAACATACATGGATATTTAAAAATTACTAAATATGCATAGTATCTGGCAATATACAAGATAGTTGTCCCAAATAGTAATATAAATTATAGTAAAGGGTATTATAATTATGGTAATCAGCATTATACTTTTCTCTCCGTGTGTAAAATTTAAAGCTGTTCAAAATTGCAGCAGTAAATAAGATAAATTAGCATCAAAGTTTGGGAAGTGATCAGGCCGTGACGATTGCACGTAACTACCATTTTTCCTTTCTCCAAGATTCATTGAACATTCGGGATCGGTGCGGTCGTTTAGGATTCGGGTCGTTACGTAGATTTACCGAGAGAAGGCAAACAGTAATTTTTAAACTGCGAACCCGCGAAGAGGTTACAACGGGCTGAGTAAATTAGAGCCGGCTAAAAGTCCAAAGCAAATGCCGGCTAATTACTTTAATGTACTGCCCCAGCAGGACTGCGAGATTTTTAAGTGCGCGAAATGTATGCAGGGCGAAAATTTAATACAGACTTGCCTAAACGAAGATTAATGTCAAAGAACCCTTCCACATATTTGCATATTTGCTCACCTAGGTTAATTTATGTTCTCATTTAATTAATTTTTAATGTAAATTTTTAGGTTGCATTATAATCTTAAACAATTTGACGCATTAAAAATAGATATTTGAAAAAAGCATATGCCCGATCTTTGACTTTTTTGATAATAGGGTCGTTTTCAAAAAACACCTGCCTTCCACTGTCCGTAAGTTTGAATTCCAATAAGTTTGTTAAAAATTATCGGATCTTATTGATTTAAAAACCAAGTGAAAGCCTAACAAGCCCCTAGTAAACTCTTTCAGAAAATTTTGAAGCTTGTGAAACACACATTTTCGCATGTCCCATTAGCGTTTTATAAAACTTACATACATGTTTTTTTTTTAAATATTGAAAAACCAGAACTTTGTGTTGCTTTATAGCAATCCATAACATCCTTAGTTAATACAGTAAACAATTTATATATAAATTAATTAATTTTAATCTACTTTTTTTAAATTTGACTCATGTCCCAGACATTTTTTCCGTTGCGTTACGTCCGTCGCGTTACCGATAGAATATTTAAAAAAACATATGTATGGCAACTTTTTTGGCACTCACGTGATCAACAAATGATGTTCGGACGTACACATTACCCAGCTGAATTTATTTATTCAATCACGAAGAAGATATCGGTTGAAACAGGTGCGGGTAACGCGAATGTAATAATTGTTTGTCCGCTAAGTTACTCAAAAAAAATAATAAAAATCAGGTAATAAAAAATACTATTTTTCATGTTTATGTTTATTTTAGGGCACTAAAGCTCATTGAGAGTAATTAATGACTGTAATGTCTTATTATTATTTTTTAAATATGGTTTCACAAATCTTTTTCCACTGCGTTACCGAGTCCATTACGTTACCTTATGGTAACGCAATGGAATTTAGGGTAACGCAATAGAATTTTTGACAACAAAGTGGATATTTACCGTCGCTTTTATTAAAAGTAGTTTATGATAAACCAATTTAAATTTTTTTGTGATTACAACTCATGATATAGATTACATCCAAAGGAAAATTCCACGCAATATACAAGTTCTAAAAGGGACCAAAAACCGTCACCAGCTTATAGTCAAAGAAAAAGAGAAATCTTGAGTTGTTATTCTGCAAGTGAGCACCACTACAAGGGATTTTGTTTATGCATTACTCTAAAATCGTACCACCCTATATAGTTTCTTTTTTACGTTATCTGATTTGTGTACCCCAGTCCGTTGGAAATACCTGTTTATAAATTAGAGTTTAACTAATACAGTGACTAAAAGAAGAGGAATAGGAACGGTTTCTTTTAAAAAGTAACTTAACTAACATAAATATTTAAAAAAGCATACAATTTTTAATAAAAATAAAATAAAAAATTGGAGTCAAAAGTTTGTGAACTAAGCACATTTTATTTCAAATTATTTTTATAACAACTTTTTTTATTGAATTTTGGATTTCAAATTGGTTACACAGTGGAGATATATAAAGCTAGCTAAACACATTTTTTTGAAGAAAAAAAACGCATAAAAAATTAAAAAGTGCACTGCCTGTCTTAAATCGCACATGGGCGACAACAGTGTCATAAGTAGTAAAACCATAATTCCGAGATAAGTTAACGTAAAACATTTTGGAATAATAAAATTCTGACATTTTTGTAAAATTATATTAACTTACAGTGTAATTTAATATAATTTTACAAAAATGTCAGAATTTTATTATTCAAAAATCTTTTACGTTAACTAATCTCGGAATTATGTTTTTACTACTTATGACACTGTTGTCGCCCATGTGCGAAATGTAAGTAAACAAAACTCTAAACATTTATAAAAATCAAACCAAAAGTCAATTTAAGAAAAAAAATATTTTGATCTTCATTTTTCTGAAAGCGGGTGTTTTTAAAAAATGACCCAATAATAATAATAAACAGTTTTATTTATTGTCAGGTACTAAATTAAATCAAATTTATTTTCAATAATTTTAAAGACAATAAAAAGTATCCTGGAAGGCAGTTTTAAACTGATTTTAAAATTCCAGTTGAATTTTTCTTTTAAATTATATGGGGCATTCCACGGCAAATCGGAAGGTTTCAAAAAATTTTTTTTATTCCTTCCATTTTTTTATATTTTTTAGTACTCCTTGAAAGAGCTTTCTCAGTAAAGAAAATATAGAGTTTCCAAAAGCATTTACCGACGCAAAAAAAGACTGTTGTAAACAATTTTTAAAATACCAAAAACCTAATTATCTGGGTTTTATTTTGTTTATTTTTTTGCTATTTAACTATGTTACTTTCTTTAAAAATAAATTGTTCAAAACAATCTAAACATCAATTTCATTATTTACATAATTGTAATTTTGTACTCTTCTAATGTTGGTGCTCCCTAAATATATCTTTTAGGTAATCTTAAATTATTTGTTTTATAAAACATAAAACATTAGAAAAGTACAAAATTGCGTTTCAAAACACACTAATTATGCATTAAATGCAAATTATCACCGGTACACAGTAAAAAATATGGATCGAGTAAAGTAGCTAGTTTAGTTGATAAATATTTTAGAGTTGATATTCAGTGTAAAATGCACCAATTATTTAACTCTATAGCTTAATATTACTCTACATAACTCTATATTACATTATTTTACAGTGTAATATTATCGTAACTCTAAAAATATTATATTTTTTACTCGAATGTCTAATACAATCGCATTAGTGTTAATTTAGACTGTAAAAAGTTACACATTTACACTATAAATTAGTATTTTACAAACGCTATTTGCGTTAAAATTTCCCTAGTTTTCCTCTTGCTATAGTGTATTATTGTTTTGAATTAGAGTAAAGTAAACAGTAAGCGAGTATAGTTTTACACTAAAAAGAGTTAAATCTACACCATTAGGGTTATTATTTGTGGTGGGGATTGCAAAGCGTCTATAAATTTGTAAACTAGTTTAGTGCTGTTTCCAAGGGCTGTTTAATGGTTCGCTTGTGCGTGGGTGCCGCTGCATAATACGTATAAAATAGGTACATTATTTCTTATTATTTATATTAAAGATATGTTATTGTAAAAACCTGAAATGTGATTAGGCATTATGTCTAAAAACCGATAATAACATGTTATAATTGGCTCGTTTCTGCAGAAACGAGCCAATTATATACAAATCCCATTCAAAATGGATGCATTGATTTAAAAGAAACATTTGTGCGAGTTAATTTAAATATTTTAATTATGCATTGTTTTTATTTTTATGTTAACATTAGTTATATAATTTTTTTTATTTTTGTCATTTTTCACAAAATATACTTTTGAATTTAAATATATGTTTTTTATTTTCCTCTCTTTATAGCAACTAAGGATAGAGTAATTTTTACTCGATTTGAATGTAAAGTTTACTAATTAGAGTAAAAAGATTAAGTAACTCATTAATAAGAGTCTAAATGTTATAAAAATAGTGTAAAATAATACTCTAATTAACAAAACTATTTTTTCCCGGGTCACTACCCAGACTACCCTTAACACACAGTAGTGTTAAATTTATAGTAAATTAAATGTAACAATAAATACCGTTATAATATTTACCCTAGAAATATAAATTATTACACTATCATCAGTGTGAATATTTAACTCTAAAAAAAGTCGTCGCATATACAGTGCTTGCAAATCCAAGTCCGACCACACTGGAAAGGACGGCTGTTCAATACCCGCGTGAAAAGAACAAGGATAGAACGCCAAATAGAATTTGATTGGCCAGAGCCGGCTGCCGGATGCGTGCGAATTGTAAGCGAGGTCAACTCTCAGTCTGGCTGCATTTAGACTAAATGATTTAGTGTCAAGCAATGTTCTGTGGTGTCAAGCAAACTGCAGAAGAGTGTAGATGCACATTTTAATGCACATTTTAATTTTCTTTTTAAATATTTTATAGGTACCCGAATCCTAAAAATAAAATTTTTTGATTTTTTCCTTGAGAACTAGGGCAACAACAAAAATAGTATTCTTAATAAAAAAGATTTCTCAAATAAAAAATAATTCTGAATAAAAATAACTAGGTATAAATAAAAATAAAACTCTAAAAATAAATAATAAAAATAAATAAACTCAAAAATTAAATTAAATGTTCGAACAAGCCCCCATAGGCAGCCAAACAATAGCCTAACCTATTATAAAAATTCCCACGCACATTTGCTAGGACTTCTGGACTAATATCCCCCAACAAATTTTATCGGTAATATTTTATTTACTGACGAGTCGACATTTACTCTCCATGGCAGGCACAATTCGCAGAATGTTCGAATGTGGGCGCGAGAAAATCCTCGTAGGATTTATGCAGCTCGGACACAGTATCCCCAAAAACTTAATGTCTGGGCGGGTATTTTGGGCGACCGAATAATTGGCCCATTTTTTATAAATGGTAATTTAAATGGCGCTAGGTATTTAAATCTCTTAAGAGACCAAATAGTTCCCGCGCTTCAAAATTTAGACGGAGTTAACATCGAAAACGTATGGTTTCAGCAGGACGGTTGCCCCGCACATAATACGATGGCTGTTCGGGAATTCCTTTCCGACACTTTTGGACCTCGTCTTATTATGGGTCGAGGAGGAATTCTCTGGCCAGCTAGATCACCGGACTTGGCGCCGTGTGATTTTTTTTTGTGGGGGTACCTCAAGTCGAAGCTGTACGTTTTCCAGGAAGATCGGGCTAATAACCTCAATGATTTAGGAATCCGCATAACTAATTTGTTGGGGGATATTAGTCCAGAAGTCCTAGCAAATGTGCGTGGGAATTTTTATAATAGGTTAGGCTATTGTTTGGCTGCCTATGGGGGCTTGTTCGAACATTTAATTTAATTTTTGAGTTTATTTATTTTTATTATTTATTTTTAGAGTTTTATTTTTATTTAGAGTTTTATTTTTATTTATACCTAGTTATTTTTATTCAGAATTATTTTTTATTTGAGAAATCTTTTTTATTAAGAATACTATTTTTGTTGTTGCCCTAGTTCTCAAGGAAAAAATCAAAAAATTTTATTTTTAGGATTCGGGTACCTATAAAATATTTAAAAAGAAAATTAAAATGTGCATCTACACTCTTACGCAGTTTGCTTGACACTAAATCATTTAGTCTAAATGCAGCCAGACTGAGAGTTGACCTCGCTTACAATTCGCACGCATCCGGCAGCCGGCTCTGGCCAATCAAATTCTATTTGGCGTTCTATCCTTGTTCTTTTCACGCGGGTATTGAACAGCCGTCCTTTCCAGTGTGGTCGGACTTGGATTTGCAAGCACTGTATAATGTTTTTAGAGTTTACTAGAGTTAAATATCTTCACTATGCCATTGAATTCATTTTTTTTGTTTAAAAGTACCATACTTTCCCTTCATTTCCTCAAAAAGTTAGAATTGTTCATTAATTATTAATGATTTTATAAAATTATTGCGTTTTAAAGCAAAAATCCCCTATATGAAAAACTGTAAATAATAATTATTAATCGAGCGAAGTAAAAAAGACCTTTGTTTAAAAGTAACTTATGTCCTCTACATTTTCTCAAAAATTTATACTTTTTCATAGATTAATAGTAATTTTAAAAAATTAATACATTAAAGGCAAAAATTCTCTATCTGTTCTTATTAAATCTTAAAAACTGAAAGTAATATTTATACATGATTGATTTTTTTGTGTACGTGTTAACATTGATTAAGTTTGGTAACCAGAATACTAATTTGGTCAAAATATCATATCACATACAGATGGGCGATACCTTAACCCGTAGCATAAATTTATTGAATCAGTGGTAGGTATATACGTTATACGAGTTTTGGGGGATTAAATAGCGAACCAAAGTTATAGTCAGTGTTGGAATCCAATATTCGGCAAATCCAATTTTGCCTGTAGATTACAAATATGAAAACTTGAACCACATTCGCCGGATCAACTGAATTTATACCTGTCCGAATATTCCGTGTGTGGGTGTTTGCTTTATTAATTATTTTCCCAAACTAAAGCAATAATCTTAAACAGTACAAATAAAGTGGATTTTGCAATTTCACACACTTTTTCCAAACTTGCTGTCACAAGTATTCATTTGACAATGCAAGAACTTTTTAGTTTGTATAAGCAATTTTCTCAAAGAGGGGAGCAGATTGAAAACATTCAAAAAGATTTCCTGATTCGGAAAAGTATACGAGGTGTGTTCAGAAAATAACGGGAATTGTTAAATTTCGCAGGTTCGAAGGGTCCGGTTGTCATAAAATTTTCTTTATTATGTTGGTATACATGCCCCCGAAGTATGATAAAAACTTTAGCTGTTTTCATTGTTTACTTTGTCTGTGGCAGCCGCTAAGGTTGGACGTGTTTTATGAGCTCGGCGATTTTTCGTTCGTTAAAAGAAATGGATCAAAGAATTTGTATCCAATTTTGCTTAAAAAATGAAATAAATTCTGTGAAATGTTAACAAAGGCCTATAAAAAGTCTCCTATAAGTAAAACAAGAGTTTACAAGTGGTATAAGAGTTTCCAAGATGGACGTGAAGACGTTGAAGATGACGAACGCCCCGAACGCACAAGCACATTAACAACCGATAAAAACATGGAAAAAGTGGAAGAAATGGTTATAAACCATCAGAGAAGTCGCTGATGATGTTGGTATATCGATTGGCTCATCCCATGAAATTTTTTCAAATGCTTTGGGTATGAAACGCGTGACAGCAAAATTTGTTCTAAAATTGTTAAATTTTGAACAAAATTTTCGGCCAAAAACAATACTGTAATGATGCCCCAGCCTCCATATTCGCCAGACATGCCTCTGTCTGACTTTTTCCCATTCTCAAAATAAAGAGAACCCTAAAGGGCCGTCGTTTGGCAAGCATAGATGACATTAAAAGCGCATCGCTGAAAGAACTAAAGGCTATCCCAAAGATCGATTTTTAGAAGTGTTTCAAGTATTGGAAGAAGAGCTGGCACATGTGCATAATATCCATGGGGACTATTTTGAAGGCAACAACATTAATGTGGAGGAATAAATAAATATTTGTTTCAAAAAACGAAAATTCCCGATATTTTCTGAACACACCTCGTATAATTTAATTTTTTATATAAAAATTGTTTAGATTTGTGGCGATTTTACATGATAATATTTCCAGTTTAGTTTTTTGATACTAGTGAGACTATGCCATCATTTATTTACTGAGTAAACGAATAGGTTTGGAATGTTAATAAAGAAAATGTATGACTGCATAGCGACTACAGTAAAGGTTATGTTAATCAGGCTTTAAGGCTTTGCCAAAAGCTTTATGCTAAATTGTAGTTAAAATTCTATAAATAATGTTATATAGAGTGGTTTTAGGAACTAATTTTAGCAAATGCTTAATAAAGTGTATGTACATGAAAATGATGGTTAAAGACCCCGATTAAATTTGTTATTAACTATTTAAAACTTGATGAAAAGCAAACTAACGCTCAGCTTAGACCTAAACTGTTACTGTAAATTAGTTAAACACGAATATAGTCAATTCCATATTACTTACTAAAAATTAGCTATAGGTATCTCAAAAACTGTTTCACTTTTATAACTCTTTAGTGGCAGTGACAGTTCTATATGCAGTGTTATTTGAAATCTAAAAATGAGTTATAAAAACCAATAAAGTACAAAATTATGGTAGCAATGATGTGCCTTTCTTGTAATTTAATACTAAATGTGCAAATATAGGTTTATCAAACTTGATACATAACACAGTACGACAAAATTTGATTTTTCTCCCTCCCGTGAAAAGTTTCTAGATTTTGAAAATAGACTTAAAAAATGATACCCGTGTCTCGGCGTTTTTTCAGATCACGTCATTTTTTTTTATTATTTTAATTATATACAGGGTGTTGCACATTTACGAACAGGTGTTTCACGTTCGTGGTCCATTGAGAGTTTCTGAGGAACAGCCAAATATATCGATTTTAAATTTTTAAAGCGTTTATCATCCAATTAAGCCTATGTTTCTAAAATATTTTAAACAAAATTCATCGACATCAACTTTGTTATTTTAAATGGAACACCCTATATATTTTACATTTTTAAATTCTAGATAAAATTACTGTACCATGTCCTATACCTAGAGCAAATAGTTTTGGAGTTAATATTTTTTTTTCGTTAAAATATGACAAATGCGCGTCAATCAAAAAGCCTATAACTTTCTTGCTATTAAGTTTGCAGAAATGGGGGTGGAATTTTTGGAATCTTAAAATATTGTTTAAAAGATTCCATGTCAATTTTTTAACATACCGAGTGTTACATTTAAAATAAAAAAGTTATTAACGTTTCAAGTTAGCCCAATTTACCTTGGGGTAATTTGTTGAAAAATGTTAAAGAATTGACATGGAATTTTTTAATCAATGTTTTAAGATTCCAAAAATTTTACCCCCATATCCGTAAACCTAATAGCAAACATCTAGAAAACTATTCACTTTAGGTACAGGACATGGTATAGTAATTTTACTCATAATTTAAGAATGTAAAAATATATGGGGTGTTTTTGAAATTACAAAGTTGATGTCCCTTCCGGTCAAACCGGAAGTTGCATTTTGTTCAAAATATTTAAAAAAATGGACTTAATGGATTATAAACGCTTTTAAATTTTAAATCCATATTTTTTCCGTTCTCCAGAAACTTCCAATGGACCACGAATGTGAAACACCCTGTATATCAAGTGGTTTTTAGGTTGTGAAACCACTATAGATTCGAAAGCAATATATAATCATCAAACTAAAAGATCAAGATTTGTTTCCATGATGCATCATATATTTAATATAAGATAAATACAAATCTGTTGTTTAAAAAAAAATCAAAAATTAAAACCAGAAATATTTTTTACTAAAAAAAAATAAAAAATAAAAATTAAATGACGTGATTTCGTGAAACGATAAGACACGGGTACGTTTTAACTTTTATATTTAAAATCTGTTAAAATTTTTCATGGGAGGAAAATCGTGTTGTACTGTGTAATATACTATTTATTACATAAGCCATAAATAACCTAACCAGATTGATCTAAATCATTTTTAAGTGCCTAGGCCATAATTAAATACTTAGGTAACCAGTGTTGACTAAAATAATAATTTCAGAAGAAGGTAGACACTGAAATCATAAAAAATCATTGATATTCCTAAAAAAGGGGTTTTTGAGGATATTAACAAGAATTTCGTTTATCTGAAAACATATATTTCTATTTAGATTGTATCCTTCCAAGTTACATTTGCGGTAAGACGTGGATACATATAATTCTCACTCAATGTATTTTTATTACGCCGTTGCTGCGAATTTTAGATGAATGCAGACCCTAAAAGTCTTCCATTTATTTTAAGATAAAGGTGGTAAAAAGGTCAAATACGGTTCCAAATAAACGTAGCACCATCGATCTAGTAGGTGCTTTTGGCTGTTTGCCATTAATTGTGGTTAAAAAAGCCCTTCGGGCTATTAATTCTTTTTTAATTAAAATATTAATGGCATTTTCAATAATTTAAACATTTAATTAAAATCACAACAAACCAAGTTACATTTAATTTAAAATACAAATTGACAGTCTCATTAAGCTTAATTAAAGCTAATTTGCTTATTACATAATTTGCTAATTAGCCTGTTTTTGCAATAAAAATGTTTGCTACCTAATTAAGTATTTTTTTATTAGAGAAAAATTATATTACAAGTAGACATCCGCTTTTAAAATGGTTTTTTTTTAATTTTTTTTGCAAATTAATGGATTGGCTGATTTTTAATGAACTTTAAGAAATCATACATTTTGAATATTAGGATTTCGTATGTTTTTTTTAAACATCCCTTTGTATATTTTACACCTTAATATTTAAAAAAAATTCAATTGTACATATATAAAATATTTATAAAAAAATCTACTTACTGAAATATTACACTTGACGGTGGATAGATTTTTAAATAGCAAATTAGTGAACTTAAACTTCTGAAATATAAAACACCCTCATCTGCATATAAATTCTAACTGACCTTTATAGGACCTATAGGAATCACATGCACCTATAATGTCGTAAACAGAGGTTTTTGCTTATTTAAAATGATTAAAGCGCCATCCGTTGCATACAATTTAAAGAAAAAACAGATTCACGGAGGATAGAATCAATTTCTGTAACACCTACATAAATGGTTATAAAAATTATTTCTTTAAATTTTTAATAATATTTTATATTTGATTCGATTGGTTTGGATGTGTTTAATTTACTTAGTGAACTGATATTTTTAGTATGCTTTTACTACCTCAGATATTTAAAAACATATAGGTTAACCTTGAAAGAGTAACAGTCACGGAGGATAGGTTTTGGACTTTTAAAACAGTGTACAAAATAATGAATTGCGGTTAAAAATCTGGAACCTAAGCTGTAATATCTACTTAATTATGAAAGATCAAAACACAATAAAAGTGTAGGTCAAACTCATTTAGTTTGCTATACCAATTAGCTACACTGTTAATGACATGCTGAAGTTATTTTAAAGATTTAAAAAATTCCCTAGTTCTAAAGAAAAAACAAAACAAAAAACACACTTATACCCGTTTGCACCAACATATGGCTTAATCAAGATTAACTAATCTCAATTAAATTATAACCGTGATTAAATTTACCTTGGTTTGCACCATCCAATTTATAACTAATCCTCCCTTAACTTTGATTAGGTGAAAAACGCGGAAAATGTGTGTTGGTATGCTGGTTATAACCCTATATTTTGCTGATAGGTTCGTACCACTGTAGCGTTCAAACGTCAAAAACGTTTAAAACTTGTCATCTGTAGAATAATTATTTAAAGGGTATATCGTTTTGCCTAAAGCGGTGTGTAAAATAATGGACATTTCAAATTAAAGAAAAAAGAGTTGAATAAATAAATTTCGTTAATCAATAATTTAATTATTCGGTAGGTACCTTAATATTACAAATTAGCAAAATACTTGTTTTAAATAGTCTTCTGGCCAGCGTAGCGGCGGCGATATCATTTTGGTCGTCATAAATATAAGAAATTTGTCCTTCTTCTATTAAACAATTCAGCATGTGGGCATCTAATTCATCCGCTATTGGTGGTGTTTCAAAATCTCCCATATCCAGCGCAATGTTATGGAGAACGGCTGCCGCAACAGGCAATTAGGAAATCGGCCAAACAAACCCCGTATTCTGCAATTATTGAAGATTGTAGCATCATGCACGGAGCCTGGCCAGTGGCCAGTGGCCACCTTGCCACCACGTTCAATATTGAAAAATATTCGTCACCTACTCGAGGAAATGTGCCACATTGAATATTCGCTGTTGGTTTCTTCTCAATTCATCTGGAATAGTTGGAAAACGCACATATTCATTGTATAATCTTGCGATAGCTTCAGATACTCTAGCAACAATGTGCCAAACTGTTGGCAAATGCATTCCCATATAGTCACCAATTGAATCCAAATACCCCCCCCCCCGTTGAATAAAAATGAAGACATGTTAATAATTGATTCATCGGTGTAACACAATTATTTCTAAAATGACGAATGATTGCAGTTGTAAACTAAATTATTTACACTGACCTATCTGTAGGATACTCCAATTGATCTTCGATCCTCACAAGAAGCTGATACACACAGTTCTTCGTCAACCGAAACCGTTTTCAAAAAGTGCTTTGGTCCAAAGTGTCAAAGTACGAATGCCTTTCTCAAATTTGTCGCGAAACCGTTTTCAATTAAATCGACCACTTCATGTAGTTGTCTTCCACAATAGGAAATTGTAACTCATTCATTTTTTTATTAAAGGTAAAAAAGACCTTTCAAAATGGCAAAATGAGGTTAGTCTACTGTTTTGCCAAGCAAGGGCGCCTTCTAATCATGATTTAAATACTAACCGCCCGACTATTCACCGGTTATTTAATCAGCTCCTTAACCACGGTTAAGTGAATGGTGCAACGAAGTTTTCTGGATTAACTAATTTAATCACGATTAAAATGCTAACCCACGTTGGTGCAAACGGGCATTAATATTATATGTCGGGAGCCATATAAGGCCCAGGAAAAGCTACCTCTTAAATAACTAAAGTAAATACAATCTATATAAAAAGACGTTTTATTTGGATTAAAAAAAAGTACTATAGATTATAAGGATGTAAAGCCAAAACGTTCTAACAATAACTCATACAAGAGATCAATAAAAGTGTATAAAAGGGAATTGTAGAAGTCGTATAAATTCGGTTCAGCTTTTTAATACAATCGCATCGAAAAATTGACATATTAACATTAACCACAACATTTTGGTTTTATGACTAAATTTTTATGTAGGTAACTAAATTAACATAACACAACATAAGTTATTTTAAGTATTATTTAATAATTACACTAGTTTACAGCCATTTTGCCCAACATGGCTCACTATGATTTTCTTGTGTAGTTTGGCTCACTAAACGATAAAATCAAACTTACATTTTTTTTCATGAAAGCGTTTTCGAGATATGAATTTTCAATGTTTTGACGTTTTAGAGTATACTTCGAGTTCTAAATAATCGATTTGACCAAACAAGCTCTTAAATCAAAGGTAATTGAGCCCTCTACAACTTTCTCTTGCATACACAGTAAAAAAAAATTGCCCGTGTAAATTTTTTAGTGTAGGGGTAAAAATATTAGAGTTGATTTGTTAGTGTAAAAATAACACTACAAAATACACTAGGTAGCATTTAGTGCTTATTAACTTCATTAAACACATTTAAAGAATATGAACATTATTCATTGGTACATTCACACTATTTATTATTAAAATAAATTAAAAGGGTAGAAAAACTTAATGCGAGTGTTTATTACCCCTTAATGTGTTAAATAGTGACAAAATGTACACTACAGTGCATGCCAATTTCTTTGTCTGTTTTGATGTTACTAACAGCTCCTTTTTCTTTAAATTACACCAATAGTGGCAAAATAGACTGAAAAAACTGGTAATAACCGAAATGCGTTTTAAAATGTTTGGTTGGTACCTATCTACCTACGCAGTGCATATCCGGAGATACAGCGTTGTGGAAGTGTGGCATTTTTGTTCAGTTAGATTTTAATTACGGTGAATCCATAAGAGGACATTCTTATTTTTTGGTAAGTATTATACTTCCTTTTTCTTTAAGCCTTAATACTCAATAAATACCAATATGTTAAAAGGATGTCCAATACCCGACCTATATTATATATCAATAATTTACGGCAGTAGGTCGGGTACTTGTAACATTAATAATATAAATACATACAAACTTGATTTACTTTTTATTTTCAAGCGTAATGGTTGTTATATTAACCTATACCTACATTTTTATTAATATTATAAAAAAAATTTACACGTGTGGTAAATCCCCGACATACAGCCGCCTGACGCCTCTCTACCAATGGGATCACCCAATTTTTATAAAAGAAAAATGGATTACTGATGAATTCATTGCTTACAAGTTGACAGCCAGTAAAACATTGCATTGATCTAAAACGTTTACGTTTTAAGAAACCATGTGGCTTAAGCCAGCCATACGACTCAAATATAAAATTATATTTTAAAAGGCACCGATTTTGATAATTGTCATAGGTTTTTGTTCCAAATAAATGTTTCTCTTTATATACCTTTTCGTTTTATTCACTACCACCAATAGGTTTTAATCAAATAATAGTGTTAATTTACCCTAGAAGTTTGCACTAAAAGATTAAAAGTACCTTTCTAAAATTAGAATTTTCCAAAGTAGTGTTAATTTACACTGAACAAAAGTGGCATTTTACCCAGGAAGTGTAGAAGTACACGATTTTAGGTATACCTAAAATCGTGTACTTCTACACTTCCTGGGTTAAATTCCACTTTTGTTCAGTGTAAATTATTATTATTATTACTATTTATAAATTAACACTTTTTAATATATTTTTATTAAAGAATAAACATATTACAAAATAAAAGAAAAAAATTAAATAAAAATTGTCAAAAAGATGAATTTCTTACTTCGCCATTTTTCCATGCATTTTTATCAACATTAGCTTGTTTTTTTTTGCAAAAATGTTAGCTTCACGAAAAAAATAATCAAATTGGAGTTATCTGTTTGATTTAAACCTTTCCCAGGACGATATGTAAATTTTCGACCTCAATTTTTGCCATAAAAACTAATTTTTTAATTTATTAAAATCGCTAGCGTCAAAATACTTATCCGATATCAAAAGTGTGTAAAAGAAAGTTTTAGAAGGATCAAATACCTTCAATTTCGATTTTGTAAACTAGTGTTATAAACCTATTACAAATTAATATAAACGTAACAGGTTTTACTAATAAAAACACATTAAAATTAATATTTACATTGAAAAACGTATCTCTCAGCTAACTAAAGGTGCAAAAATAGCATGTAAATACTAAATTTGGGATTGGATGTTTAATATAACATCTCCCCTATAGGCCTAGGGGCAGAGCGAATTAATTTCGCAAATTCGAACTTTATAATTAATTTTTGTGTTTGCAATTTCAATTCGAACAAACAGACGTATGAAATCCAACTGTACAGAATGAATTCGTCGGGAGCTTTTTAAAATTTTAAGGAGTGAACGCGATTTAGTTGTGAACCATAACATCATTTTGAAGGAGAGGAGTTTTTTCAACTTCCTAACTTTTCACTCAGCGCTTAAATTTGCAGGGAATTGGGCCATTTTCTGAAATAAAAGTTTTAGCGCAGCTTGAAAGGAGGATTATCTAACTTTTGTACCAATCGGATTACCGACAATTTTCAAGAAAGTAATATGGATCATGTAAAGTGAAATATCATTTTTAGATTTAAAATATCATGATAGCTGCAGCTATTGTTCTACACAGTAAAAATTTTGCCCGTGTAAATTTTTTAGTGTAGGGGTAAAAATATTAGAGTTGATTTGTAAGTGTAAAAGTTACACTACAAAATACACTAGGTAGCATTTAGTGCTTATTAACTTTATTAAACACATTTAAAGAATATAAACATTATTCATTGGTACATTCACACTATTTATTATTAAAATAAATCAAATGGGGTAGAAAAACTTAATGTGTTAAATAGTGACAAAATGTACACTACAGTGCATGCCAATTTCTTTGTTTGTTTTGATGTTACTAAGAGCTCTTTTTTCTTTACACTACTAGTGCACATTGTTTCACAATTAAAGTTAAATTACACCAATAGTGGCAAAATAGACTGAAAAAATTACCGAAATGCGTTTGAAAATGTTTGATTGGTACCTACCTACCTAAGCAGTGTATATCCGCGTTGTGGAAGTGTGGCATTTTTGTTCAGTTAGATTTTAATTACGGTGAATCCATAAGGGGACATTCTTATTTTTTGGTAAGTATTATACTTCCTTTTTCTTTAAGCCTTAATACTCAATAAATACCAAAATGTTAAAAGGATGTCCATACCCGACCTATATTATATATCAATAATTTACGGCAGTAGGTCGGGTACTTGTAACATTAATAATATAAATACATACACACTTGATTTACTTTTTATTTTCAAGCGTAATGGTTGTTATATTAACCTATACCTACATTTTTATTAATATTATGGAAAATTTGTACACGTGGTAAATCCCGCCTGACGCCTCTCTACCAATGGGATCTCCAATTTTTTATAACAGAAAAATGGATTACTGATGAATTCTCAAGATAATTCAATGCTTACAAATCGACAGCCAGTAAAACATTGCATTGATCTAAAACTTTTACGTTTTAAGGAACCATTTTGCTTAATCAAGCCATACGAGTAAAATATTACACGGAGAGAAAAATTTTGCCAAAATAACTATCCAAACTATTGTTAAATGACGTATCGTGAATTTAGTCAACTGTTTTATTAAACTGAGGATTTGTATGGCTAAATTAGCTATACAGTTCCTCAGTTTAATAAAACAGTTGACTAAATTCACGATACGTCATTTAACAATACTTTGGATAGTTATTTTGGCAAAATTTTTCTCTCCGTGTAAATTATATTTTAAAAGGACCGATTTTGATAATTGTCATAGATTTTTGTTCCAAATAAATGTTTCACTTTTCCTTTTCGTTTTATTCACTGCCACCAATAGGTTTTACTCAAATAATAGTGTTAATTTACACTAGAAGCTTGCACTAAAAGAGTAAAAGTACCTTTCTAAAATTAGAACTTTTCCAAAGTAGTGTTAACACTGAACAAAAGTGGGATTTTACCCAGGAAGTGTAGAAGTACACGATTTTAGATAAATTAACACTTTAATACAGTGTAAAATTACTTTATCCTCAGTGCTATAGTGTTAAATCATACTTGATTACTTGGGGAAAATTACACTACAAATTAACTCTAATTGTAGTGTTATAAAACAACACTATTTAGTGTGGACCTGTGTGAACTCTAATTAGTGTTGCTTAGAGTTGATTTTTTTTTACTGTATATAGGCCAACAAAAATGCAGTTCGTTTTTGATGTTTAATTTAATGGTAATTAATTTTAATAAAATTGAGTTTTTAAATATGAATAGAACATAAAAAACTTATGGCAACAAAATTATTAAATTCGGAAAATACTTTTAACATACCACCCGAAAAAATATTAGATATATATAAATCATCCTGTTTCGGCCTATAGGCATTATAAATGCTTCACAAACTAGAGATACCACACTTAATGATATTTGCAACAAACTATTTCAGAAGTCAGACCAAGTAATTAGTAGTTACCTTCAGAATCCAGAAAAGGGATGAGGAATCCGAGAAAGAAATATATGAATTATATGATATTTACAAAAACGAAATAAAAAAAATTACATAAAACCTAAAACAGCAATTTATCTTTAAAGAATATTTAACAATTTATGTTATTTGATGTAAAGTTGTTATGTTTATATAAAAATTGTATGTCCAATAGCTAGTGTTGTCACTGAAAAAAAACAGTCTTGTTTTTTTTCAAAAAAAAATGTTTTTTTTTAGAAAAAAAACAGAGGACCTTGTTTTTTTTCAAAAAAAATGTTTTTTTTCAAAAAAGATGGTCAAAAATACTCAACTAGAAGAATATTAAATACTAATTATAGTTTCTTACTTACCATTAGTAATATTCTTAAACAAATTGTTTAACGTTGTTGGCTTTCGCCCTGAGCCTTCTCTTTTCGGCATTTCTACCAACTATGCATCAACCTACTATAAAGCCGCAGGTCTTAACTCTTCTATTTTAATACCGTATAGACTATACGATATGCTGAGTCAGCATTGCCGACAGCGAGGCGCCCTTTTACCATGGGGATGAAAAAAAACAACTTTTGTTTTTTTCAGTGAAAAAAAACATGTTTTTTTTCACGTGTTTTTTTTCAACTGAAAAAAAACGTTTTTTTTTACAACACTACCAATAGCTATGGCCCATGTGTCCAATTACTATAAAAAATGTCCAACTACTAAACTTTTTTGCATGTATTTATAAAACTATTATTAAAAATTCAAATATTCTTATTTTTAAGTAAACGTAAATAAAGTTTAAACAAACAAACTATCCTTTTTATATATTTATAAGAAAAAAACTAAAATCTTTAAAACAACGGCATATATAAATTTTAAATAAATAATATTCCTTAAGTGTCCAATAACTATGTGGTTGAATTATTGACAGGATTTTGTTACAAACTACTTAAACTTTACATAAAGTTATGTGGACCTGGATTAACATGAAATGTGGTTAATATATGGTTAAAATTAAGAAATATTTTTTTACTGTGTATATTTTATTATAAATTTGCATTTTTTATTTTAAGAAAAAACTTTTTTAAAATTTACATATTACAATTTTTTGCCTTCATTTTTCCGAACAGCTAAAAAAACTAATTAAAAACAAAAACAACAAAAGCCTAATTGTATTAATTTTACCATTTTGTTTTGTGGAAAGCGTGACCAATGGCTTTAAATTAAAAAAAATAAAATGAACAATACAAGGGCGAAAACAAAATTGCAATTAAAAAACAAAAATAATTTTTGATAAAGGATAATTAATATAACAATGTGTTGTAGCCCTTGTACTGTTTGCACTTGAAAATCCAAATTTTATGTACTAAAATAATTTTGTATTGATTTATATTTATTTTTTAAAGTATATTCATTTAAACATCAATTTTGTTCGATTTTTCTTCTGTATACGATTCTGCAATATTTTTTCTATAAAAATATCACTTATTATCTTATTAAATTAAATCTGATTTTTTTAAGTACCCACGATTTTTTACCTAATATTTAAGTTTCCTTCGGTTTAAGTTTTATACATTATTTCATTCGATGATAATTATCAATTGCGAAGCATGGTCACCCAAGGATTATTGTACTATTTTTAATAAAAATACCTTATTTAAGGTAAAAAAAACATTATTTTGTCAATTAGTTTAATCCTAATTGAGGTATAAAAAAATGGTATTTAGTTATAAATAATAATTATTATTGAGGTATAAAGAAACTATTTTTAGTTATCAATTGCGAAGCATGGTCACCCAAGGATTATTGTACTATTTTTAATAAAAATACCTTATTTAAGGTAAAAAAAACATTATTTTGTCAATTAGTTTAATCCTAATTGAGGTATAAAAAAATGGTATTTAGTTATAAATAATAATTATTATTGAGGTATAAAGAAACTATTTTTAGTTTAGCATTATTTAATCAATTTAGTTTGAAGATTAATTTTCAAACAAAAAGACCTCCTTTCGTTAAGCAGTTATTCATAATGGATTTTTTAACAGTGGAAGAAAAAATAGAAATGATTTTGATTTATGGAGAAGCAGGCAGGAATCTTGATGATGCTGTTAATATCTACGCTCAGCGTTTTCCGGATAAAATTCCACCACGTACTTCATTTCACCGTACAGTCGAGCAGTTTACTACAAACGGGAGTTTTCAACCGAAAAAAAGAGTTCGTCGAGCAACAGTCACAGGTGGAAATAATAAAATTACATTAAAAATATTTAATTTAGTATCTACATCTTGTAATTTTTAGACGTGTTTGGCCATTTTGGACAATATGTAAAACTAAACCAAGAAGACTAAATAAAAGAGGGAAGTACGTTTTTTGGCGTAAGATAGCAAGATTCTCCTCCTGTATTTGGTCTTCTTGAAACAAAAAAACGAAACCGTTTGAAAATTAAATTAGAAGCGCCCAGTGGATCCGAAAATTACAAGGATAAAATTACGCTCAGTTTGATAAATTTCCGTAGTTAAGTTAATCTGTTGAGGATGTCTCAATTGCGAGGAAAACATCGTTTCCACTGCCTTTATCTACGCTCCTCATTATTGCCCCCCTTTTGCATTTTCGCGGCAAAAAAATTAATGGCATGAAACGCACCGAATAATCTTTTTCTTAATGTGTCTACAAAAGAAGTGCTGTGAAATGGACATAACAATGATAAGTGGATAAACAGGAGGGTGTTTCAAAATAAGGCAATATTTTTCTTTTTTCAAATTCATGTGAAATTCTTGTCACTTATGCTGAAAAAAAAAATTAATTTTGACATTGATCTAACATGAAAAAATAGGTTTTTAAGATTTATTTCGCCTACATGTAGAACTTTTTTTTTGATAAACAATCACTGGTCCTTTTTTAGCATTAATTTATCTACAAAAAATCTCCAATTTGTATATTCAACTCTTTCTTTTTTATTAACGTTGAAACGTATAAATTATAAAAAAAATTGATTTTTTTACATTTAGCGGCTAAAGTACTAATCGTAGAAGAAAAAGTTAATTAGCAATTTTAAAGATCTCTTAATGCTCTATAAATTTGTTTTAAACAATTTTTTGCAAAATGGTCCCTAAACTTTTTTTCCTACAGTGAATATTATAATAATATATTATGCATAATCATGAAAATGGGATTTTAGACACTTATAACTTTTGAACTGTAGGTGATAAAAAACGAATTTGTAGAACATTAAACGATCTTCAAAATTGCTAATTGACTTTTTTCTACGATTTGTAGTTTAGCCGCTAAATGTAAAAATATCAAATTTTTTTACAATTTATACGTTTCAACGTTAATAAAAAAGAAACAGTTAAATCTACAGAATGGACTCAGTAAGATTTTTTGTAGATAATTTAATGCTAAAAAAGGACCAGTGATTGTTTAAAAAAGTTCTACATAGCATTTAAAATTAATAATTAAGAGCTCAAATTTTGACAGAATTTTTTTTAGCATAAGTGACGATAATTTTACATGAATTTAAAATGCATTTATTAATTCGCATTTCGTTTTAACATTCTGCTAACACTGCTCTGGGATATTCCCAAATCTCTAGATAATTCTCGTGTGCTTGCATGAGGATTAGCGGCCGTTGCTACTAATACATTAATTTCATTATTTCCACCTGTGACTGTTGCTCGACGAACAAATTTTTTGGGTTAAACACTCCCGTTTCTAGTAAACTGCTTGACTGTACGGTGAAATGAAGTACGTGATCGAATTTTATCGGGAAAACGCTGAGCGTGGATATTAACAGCATCATCAAGATTCCTGCCTGCTTCTCCATAAATCAAAATCATTTCTATTTTTTCTTCCACTGTTAAAAAATCCATTATGAATAACTGCTTAACGAAAGGAGGTCTTTTTGTTTGCAAATAAATCTTCGAACTAAATTGATTAAATAATGCTAAACTAAAAATAATTTCTTTATACCTCAATAATAATTATTATTTATAACTAAATACTATTTTTTATTCCTCAATTAGGATTAAATTAATTAATTGACTAAATTATGTTTTTTTACCTTAAATGAGGTATTTTTATTAAAAATAGTACAATAATCCTTTAAATTAAAGGATTTAATGCTGGCAGGTAAAAAGTGACCATGGTGCGCAATTGATAATTATCACCGAATGAAATAATGTATAAAACTTAAACCAAAGGTAATTTAAATATTACTTAAAAAATCGTGGGTACTTTTTTTACTCTATTTTTATAGAAAAATTATTGCAAAATCGTATACAGAAGAAAAATTAAACAAAATTAATTTTTTTCATTACAAATATGAAAGAATGTTTTAGACAAAAACCTATTTTTAGTCGAATGATGCAATAAAAAATAGGGTGTTCCATTGAAAATTTTAAAGTTATCCCCTGCTCCCCCTATAAGGATTCACCCTTTATAAAGGGTTTAAGAAAAACAACATTACATTATTGTTTAGTATTTAAGGACTAATCTTACAAAATCTCACAATTTAGAATCTTCAAAATTAACTGTTCAAAAGCATTTATTTAATCTTTAAGCTCATCAACATTTGATGATGGAGCATTTACAGAAAAAAGTAAAAAGTGCGAACCTATCTGGCAGATAAAAGCTTTAAAGTAACGAGACTTTCATTTTGCTAAAAACGATGACAATAAGACTGTATACACAATGTAGATTCGTATGAAAGAATATGTAAGGCTAAAAGCAAAACCTTTTAAAATACACTCTTTGAGACACGTTTCAACATAAAGACATACGTAAAGTTTAAAGATGCCACTTTAGTATAAAGGTATTACATTCAGATTTATGGTGATATTTGACATACACTGATATTTTATCCTTTTAAGGGTACATACTTAAAGATTATTTTAAAATGCTTAAATTTGAATTCACTAAACTGTCCTTTACCTCGTCTAAACTAAAACAGACACCAATTCAAAACATTGGCGCATGAAGCAAAATTGTAAATTTAACCCTGTACTAAAAATTAAACTTTCCCCAAGAGTACAGAAAAGTAGCTGTCCACTTGCAATAATATTCACTACTTAATGCTATTTAAACATCAGAGTAAAATAACACCCTCCTCCTTTTTAATATAGTCGAGAATATATTCCAAATATTACAGAAAAAGACCATTTGTGGTAATATTTAAAAATACAAATGGTGTAAATAATCCCTAAAGTTTGTCCCTTACTTTTGGTCCCCTAGGTCACGTCTCCTGGGTCACAGCTCTTATAAATGACCTTTTGGATTGAGCGCACATTTTTGCACATTTGTGCATACTATACTTTTTCTACGACAAATATGTACTTATTATTATTTTAAAATGATTTAAATCAAAAATTTGTATAGAGCGCCATCTGTGAAACAATAGGGGAATCTGTGTGTCACCGTCAAATGTCAAATTTTTACATTTTCTAAACACAATTATAAAGGTTATAAATCGAAATGTATTTCTTGAAAATTGACAGTTTTTGACAGTGAAAGTAAAGAAAATGTTTTATGAGGACTTTACAGTGGAGTCCGTGCCCGAATTTAAGTTATAGTTTACTGCCGTCGAAATTAAAAGGTCAGTACAATGTTCATATAAACTTTTCAAATATTGAAGTTGAGAAACTATTTAATACTTTTGTATTTTTGTATTGAGATAATAAAATAATTTTCACATTTAGTATTATTTTACAAGAAAGGCACTTTATTTTAACGATTGTATAACATTTGACAGCTGTCAACTAACTTAAAACTAACTTCAGCCCGTGACTAAAAACCTGTTGCTAACTTCAGCCCGTGACTACAGCGCCATAAAGCCACAACTTGTCAATGTGTATTTAAAAGGTCACTTAGTGTCATGGAAACATGTACGATAAAGGGCGTTTTAAAGAAAAAATAAATTAAAAATACCTACTTATGTATAAGAAAGTTGAAAAATTTTACTCAGCATTTTTTTATAAATAATAAAATTGTGTTCTTTTTTAAACAATTCCTAGTGTAAATAAAACCTTAAAATTATTATTAACAATCAAAAAAATATATTTTCAAAATGATTGAAGTTTTTTTAATATGTTTAAATTTGTGACTATGTTTACTAAACCCTACTTATGAGGTATCGTCGTATTTAGAAAAATGTAAATAATAATGCGCAAATATATAAGGATATATTTATAAATGGTCGCATTTATAAACACTCAAATTTTGTTTTGCTTAATAAACTTTCGGTGGATGAATAATAACTAGGAAACTTTTCACCATCTACACGAAACACAAAAGTTTACGGCGTATATAAATATTTAAATGGCACTCGACAAAGTTTTTAAATATTTACTGCAAAAATAATTTGCCCGACGTTTGACGGCAAAGATGTATACCGATAAACTTATAACTACTTGATCTTCAAAAAGTTTTATATTAAAGATTATTTACACTTTTAAAGAAGTCTCAAAAGAAGTGAGAAATACTAAAAATTATCGTCTTGAACTTTTATGGATTTTTAGTTAACATTAAAATTCAAAACAACTAAACATTTAAAAGATCCATCGAGGAAATCAGATTATACAAATTATTATATTATATTATTATATTAATATTAAATAAATTTAATGTTTAATAAAACGAGTGTCTACAAAAGTTTAAGAACTAGTTACATTTTCCTAGATAAATATTATTAGGTACCTACCTTTATAAAAATAAAATAAAAATCGAAATTCATCTCTTTAAAATGACTATCAATCATTAAAATCCGATATTCACAGTGAAAGTGAAGAGGATGCTTATGGTTACTCCACCAGAAATGTTTAATGCTGATAATAAAATAACTTCCACATTTATAAATACTATAGTATTATTTCACTTTATTTTGAGGACTGTCAACTAACTTAAAGCTACACTCAGAAAAATATACATTCACTGTTAATGAAACTAATTTTGAAAGCGATTAATAAAATTATATTATTTAACTTAAATTTAAAATTGTAATGGCTATAAAAAAATGTACCACCTAAGTGTCTTATTGGGACAAAAATCTACGATTTGTCAAAGTAATGAGATTATTTTTATTTACAGAATAAACTTTTTTTACTGCTAATAAAATTCTGATTTATACTATAATGAAGCAGCAATGTTGAGCTTTTATAAAAAAAAATGTTCATCCAACAGAGTAATAGTTGTTATCATAATAAATACTTTATGTTTATATTAAATCCTTGTCGAACTTAAAATGTTTTTGTTAAATCTATAGTTGTGTGTGAATTGCGCTTACATAAAGTAATGCGCAGTTGTTATAGTAAAATTTGTTAATTTTGCTATAGCATAAATATGCTATATGCCCTTTTTAAAATTACTATCGTTGTAATCCAAATTAATTTTATTTTAGTTATAAAATCTTAGTTAATAGCTTACGTTAAGAACAATAACAAAAATATTTTATTGCTTTAAAAAGACTTTTTTAATATTTACTATTATTTTGCAATGGTAAGAAAATTTTTGTTATTTCCCTTAAAAAGAGGGGGAAAGGGCCAGCGCTCTCCTTGGTGAACATAACTTTATAATCCACAGTCTGTGTTATAATCTTATAGATTTTACTTGTGCGAGTGAAGTGTAGTAAAATCTAGGATGATAAAAATATCAAAAAGATCGCTAAGAAAATTAAAATTTCGACGTTTTCTAAAAGAAATATTTAAGGTATATTCTATAAACGAAGCAGACTTGTTGTTTAAAAAGTGAGTTCATATTTTGTACATCATATAATATGAGTTAATTTTTTTGTTATAATACATAATTTGTTTTAATGCCTTGCAATTATTAAAAAAAAACTACCCAACACCCAACAGTAGGTTGAAAATGTGACCATTGTTACAATGAAAATAGTTTATTGAATTAACAATTAATTTGTTGTAAAATTTACATAAATTTTAATAATATTATAAAAAATGTTTTATTTTAAACCAAAAGGGATTTGTAAAATTTACAAAATTTCTATGAATAATACCATTAGGGTTTCATTAATATTACAAAACGTTTTTGTAAACGGTATAGAACTGTTTTTTTGGACAAATAATAATAACTATATTTACGAATAGGGATCTTTACTTTATCAAGACAAACTATTTTTTTGTTTTAATACATAATAAAGCCACAAATTGTCAGTGTGTACTTGGTGTCATGGAAACATGTACGATAAAGGGCATTTTAAAGGTGGGAGTAGAAAAGTGTGTTATTCAATAAGTGATACTTGGGGCAATCTAACAATAAAGTTTTTGAGAGGCTCGAATACATTTCCAAATTTATTTATTTTTCAAGTCGTTTAGTATGCACCCCTAATGAATAAATTATTCGAAGAATTCGTAACCTTCAGTAACATTTTCAGCGGTGTTCAAAGTGTTAAGTCAAAATATAAATATTTAATGGCCTGATTCTAATCAGTAGCAAGCTAAAGCGTCTTCACTGTTTGGTGGATGATAATTGTATGTAAACTATGCATTTAAATTTTTGATTAAATAATTTTGTAATCAGAGAAACAAGTATCTAGAAATTCTTGCCATTCTGATGGAAATAAACTGCCCACCACTCAATGTGTCGCGACCAAAAATTTAGTACTTTTTCAACAGGACATAACTTTTTTGTTTCTCGAACGATTTTTTTTAGTCTATGATGTCTGCTAGCCCCATCCTCTGGCAATTCATGCTGTAGATATGAATCTCAATGTTTTTCAAGAAAATTTCCTACGGGGTGATATGTGTTTTATCTGAAACTTAAATTTGACAACTGAATCACAATCAGGTCAAAATTATGCAGAAAACATGTCACGAACGCAAAAATCGGTTCAGGTTTAGTTTTCGCAAATTTTCACCAAAATGTCATTTTTAAAAAGTGGTCTTTGCTTAGGTTCCTCTAAATTAATGGAAGTTTCCTTAAATGTACTCTTTTGAAAAAAAGTAATATTTTTGTTGCTAAGATTCCAATTCAAAAAATTTGAAAAACGTTTTAAGGTAAGACATAATACTTTATTATTTTAAAGTAAAAACGAGAAAAAAATATTTTTTTTTCAAACGGGGCTTGGATGAAGTTATTGAAATTTTTCAGCGTTTTACATATCACCCTGTAGGAAATTTACTTGAAGAACCGTGAGCTTCATATCTATAGCATAAATTACCAGAGGATGAGTCTAGTAGACATCACAGACCAAAATAAAATCGTTCAAGAAACAAAAAAGTTATGTCGTTTTGAAAAAGAACGAACTTTTTGGTCGCGACACATTGAGTGGTGCGCAGTTTAGTTGTCATCAAGAATATGATTCATAAAATTGGGAGATATCAATTTTTTTTTAATTTATAATTTTGTATAAATTAAACTGACTTACCTTGTGCAATGTAAAATAACAGCAATAGTTTGACAATCCACGGATAGTTCATCATTCTGAAAAAAAAATTGGCTTAATTAGTATATGGGTCGTTTTCAAACAACACCCGCCTTCCGCTGTCCGTAAGTTTGAATTCCAATAACTTTGTTAAAAATTATCGGATCTTATTGATTTAACAACCAAGTGAAAGCCTAACAAGCCCTTAGTAAACTCTTTCAGAAAATGTTTGTTTAGTTATTTCAGAATATTTTTTTTTTAATTTTGAAACTTGTGAAACATACATTTTTGCATGTCCCATTAGCGTTTTATAAAACTTACATACATGTTTTTTTTTTAAATTTATAGCAATCCATAACATCCTTAGTTAATAAAGTAAACAAATTATATATAAAATAATGAATTTTAATATACTTTTTTTAAATTGGACTCATGTCGTTGCGTTACGTCCGTCTCGTTACCGATAGAATATTAAAAAAACATATATATGGCACTCACGTGATCAACAAATTATGTTCGGACGTACACATTACCCAGCTGAATTTATTTATTCAATCAGGAAAAAGATATCGGTTGAAACAGGTGCGGGTAACGCGAATGTAATATTTGTTTGTACGCTAAGTTACTCAAAAAAATAAATAAAAATAGGGTAAGAAAAAATACTATTTTTCATGTTTCTGTTTATTTTAGGGCACTAAAGCTCATTGAGAGTAATTAATGACTGAAATGTCTTATTATTATTTTTTAAACATGGTTTCACAAAACTTTGTCCACTGCGTTACCGAGTCCATTACGTTACCTTATGGTAACGCAATGGAATTTAGGGTAACGCAATAGAATTTTTCGACAACAAAGTGTATATTTACCGTCGCTTTTATTAAAAGTAGTTTATGATAAACCAATTTAAAATTATTTGTGATTACAACTCATGAAATAGATTACATCCAAGGGAAAATTCCACGCAATATACAAGTACTAAAAGGGACCTTCACCAGCTTATAGTCAAAGAAAAAGGGTGTCTACAATTTAGAAATCTAAGTTGTTATTCTGCAAGTGAGCACCACTACAAGGGATTTTGTTTATGCATTACTCTAAAATCGTACCCCCCTTTATAGTTTCTTTTTTACGTTATCTGATTAAGTCTTTGTGTACCCCAGTCCGTTGTGATACCAATGTCTATTTCATTATTTTCTTTTGTTAAAAAAAATTATTTTTATACACGGTAATACGTGTTTATAAATTAGAGTTTAACTTACTAGAAAATATTAATGGTATTTTTTTTAACAAAGAATCGGAATGGTTTCTTTTAAAAAATAACTTAACAAAAATACATATTTAAAAAAGCATAAAATTTTTAATAAAAAATAAAATAAAAAGTTTGTGAACTAAGTACATTTTATTTCAAATTATTTTTATAACAACTTTTTTATTGAATTCAATTTTGGATTTCAAATTGGTAACACAGTGGAGATATATAAAGCTAGCTAAACACATTTTTCTGAAAAAAAACGTAAAAAAAATTAAAAAGTGCACTGCCTGTCTTAAATGTAAGTAAACAAAACTCTAAACATTTATAAAAATCCAACCAAAAGTCAATTTAAGCAAAAAAAAAATTTTGATCTTCATTTTCCTGAAAGCGGGTGAAAATGACCCATATGCTACGTATCAAAACCATTTATTAATTAGATTGCAACAATGCGCTTTCTTTCTCTATAAAAAAAGAATTTGAAAAATTAAACAGACAAAACATTATTTTGGATCGAATGGGAAACGAATTAAAGCGTTTATCCGGCACAAAAAATGTAGCGAACGCCTCGAAAAAAGAAGGGTTGAAAAAGTTGAGCGCAAACAAAACGTCCTGGAAAAAATGATGCGAACTGCGAGCATGCAGAAAATGTAACGACGTCGGTCGGAAATGTCAGGAAAACACCGAATCAGAACCATAAAAGAAGCGTTGTGTGCAATATGTAATGTTAAGTTTGAGTTATGGCCGTATCTCTGTTCCTTTTTACCATTTCAAAAATAATGTCCCTAAAAACCTACACTAAGCAATTCGAACCTGCTACGTAGCCAAAATGCATTCCTGCTGATTTATATAGATTTTACTTTGCGAAGCATTATACTTTTTGGACATTTTTACATCAAAAAATTAACGTTTTAATATGAGGCGCCATATGTTCCATAATTATTTCATTCGATATATAAAATGTTTTGCAGTTAAAATAATATATATGTAAAATTTAGTACAATTTTGCTTATATATATTTTACAATATAAGTTTTATATAAGTTGATAAAATTCAAAAAAATATATATATTGAATTTAGCACCATGCAGCGCCATATTATATTTTAAAATATAAATAAGCAAAAATGTAGTTATATATTTTATTTTCTGAAAAACATTTTATATATCGAATGAAATAATTATGGAACATATGGTGCCTCATATTTTAACGTTAATTATCTATCTGTTACCCAGGGTTCGAAAAAATCATTATGTACAAAAAACAAAAATCGATGATTTTTATTTAAAAAATCAAAAATCAATAAAAAATGATTTTTTGGATCCGCAACTGTCATCGGGTAAACTACAGTTATCGGACACTTAGTTATTGGACAATTAACATTAATACTGTAAAAACAAGAGTTCTATAAATAGTAACCTTAAAGTCAAATCATTAGATGACGCTGTATACAATTATAACTATCTCAATCGGTAATAATATAGAACTACTTTATTTTGGGTCCAATATAGGACAAAAAAGTTCGCACGTTACTTTGGTGGGTAAGATTTTTGTTTTTTTATTAAGAGCAGGGCTGTGTTTAAATTACAATAAAAAATATTTCTAAAAAGTGTACAGATCAGTGTGTGGTATAAATGTGTTCCTCATGGTTTAAACATTGTCACTTTATTGCGTTTTAATTTTAATTCTGAAAACAAACAGTAAAATGGCCAGTGTTCAATTACTTACTGGTTGGTAAAAAATGTATACATTTAAATTTATAAATTTCTATTATTGGACATATGTCCAATATCATACTCTATTTGTATCCAATATCATACTCTATTTGTATCCATGACATTTACCAGCCAATTCTTATGTAAAATTGTTCCCTGAATCCGAAAAGACCGTCAAAAACTTTAAAAGTTAAGCAGTTTTTGAGATATAGGCAATTCCATATTGTATGTAAATCATCATGGTTTAAACATTGTCACTTTATTGCGTTTTAATTTTAATTCTGAAAACAAACAGTAAAATGGCCAGTGTTCAATTACTTACTGGTTGGTAAAAAATGTATACATTTAAATTTATAAATTTCTATTATTGGACATATGTCCAATATCATACTCTATTTGTATCCAATATCATACTCTATTTGTATCCAGGACATTTACCAGCCAATTCTTATGTAAAATTGTTCCCTGAATCCGAAAAGACCGTCAAAAACTTTAAAAGTTAAGCAGTTTTTGAGATATAGGCAATTCCATATTGTATGTAAAATTGCTTATATTTCAAAAACTGTTCTACTTTTATAACTTTTGACGACATTTTAGTGGATACTTTTTCGCTATGACATTTTTGACTAATTCATTTTTAGAAAGTAAGTAATATAGTGATTTCTTCGTCACAGGACATCTTGCAGAATAACAGTGATTTAAATACAGTGCATGATAGAAAACATTAAAAACTAATGGCAACAAAATTAATAAATTCGGAAAATACTTTTAACATACCACCCGAAAAAATATTATATCTCATATTTTTTCGGTATCTCTATAGAGATACCACACGTAATGATATTTGCAACAAACTACAAACCAAGGAATTAGTAGTTAACCTCAGAATCCAGAAAAGGGATGAGGAATTCGAGGAAGAAATATATGAATTATATGATATTTACAAAAACGAAAAAAAAATGACCTAAAACAGCAATTTATCTTAAAAATATTTATCAATTTATGTTATTTGATGTAAAGTTATTATGTTTATATAAAAATTGTATGTCCAATAACTATGGTACATGTGTCCAATTACCATATAAAATGTCCAATTACTATATTTTGTTGCAGGTTTTTATAAAACTATTATTAAAAATTCAAATATTCTTATTTTTAAGTAAACGTAAATAAAGTTTAAACAAAAACACTATCCTTTTTATATATTCATAAGAAAAAAACTAAAATCTTTAAAACAACGGCATATAAATATTTTAAATAAATAATATTCGTTAAGTGTCCAATAACTATGTGGTTTATAGTATAATATACTATAGAATGTTTACTAAAAGTATACATTGCAGTATATCACCCAACGCCAGTGAGTGGGCGACTTAATTATCAGTAAACGTGTGGAAATACACGTCAGCTGTATACACCAAAAATGAAAATACGATACGTCAGGATTAGGTAAACATGTACTTAAACATGGAAATATAGTTGCACACCACATTAAACCCTAAAGGGTATAAACAAAACTTGTTCATATATAGTTATCTATATATACAGTGTGTCTCACTTTTCATGACTCCCATATTGTAGCTCCGTTATTATTAATACGATTTTTACAAAATTTTGGTCAATTGGACTTACCCATCAGGTGATCATGACGACAGAAGAAAATTTAATTTTCACCAGTGGCGTTCGTTGTTATAATAAAAAAACAACAAATATTTTTAGAAAAATATATTAGGCAATTTTTAAATGGTCTGATAATAGCATATTGTTATTTAGCATCATCGAAAACCCCCCTATACCAAATATGAAAATAATAGCATACAGGGTGTTGACGTAACTAATAATTAAATCTAACATATTCTATCACTATAAATTAATTATAACATCGATTTAAACTGAAATGTCAGATTTCTTTATTAGTTCAATTGTTTTTTACTATGGAAACGGTCATGGCACACTGATATTTTTTATTCACAATAATGTACCACACATTCACGATGCCCAAATAATTCAAGCATTTAGAATGGATCTTCATGCCAGTGTTCGGAAAGTAGCTCGAAATAATAAACCTGGATAAATGTAAGGTTTGGAGCTGTCTAAAACGATAAATTGGTGCGGCATTTCAAACGAAAAAAAAATGATAGGATAAAATTCACCGATGTTATAATTAATTTATAGTGCTATAATAAGTTATATTTAATTATTAATTACGTCAACACCCTGTATGCTATCAATTTCATATTTGGTATAGGGGGGTTTTCGATGATGCTAAATAACAATATGCTATTATCAGACCATTTAAAAATTGCCTAATATATTTTTCTAAAAATATTTGTTGTTTTTTTATTATAACAACGAACGCCACTGGTGAAAATTAAATTTTCTTCTTGCGTCATGATCACCTGATGGGTAAGTCCAATTGACCAAAATTTTGTAAAAATCGTATTACTAATAACGGAGCTACAATATGGGAGTCATGAAAAGTGAGACACACTGTATATAACCGCCTTGTTATAATTTCTACAAACAAAACTTGTTACAAAAGTATGAAATTTAATATTTTACGAGGTCGTTGTTTTCTTTAATGGCGGGCCAAATAAATGAGTTTGAAATTTCGTTTAGCAATTTCTCTCGAATTAAACGGCCGCATTTCGGGGTTAACAAGTACAGAGCAGCGGTGGCCAAAGCGAACTTGTTAACTCTGTTAGTTTTGCTACGTGCAATTCATTACAAAACCAACATACCTGTCTTACATTAGATTAAACCGTCGCATATAACCTAACAACCGAATGTTACTGAAATAGCCTAGATTTATCCTACCTACATGACACAGGATTTATTACGTCTATTACAATGGAAAACTATTTAGAAATACTTTAATAGTATATTAAAGAACTAATGTCATAAGACGTCATTTTGTAAAAAAAGCGACAAAGGAACGACTTTTGTAATGGACGTGCGACAAAAGGTCTTATGACATGTGTTCTTTATGCTATTATATCTATTTTGCAAAAATTCTATAAAAACAAATTAATTTTATACCTTAAATTTAATTTGGTCGAATTTTACTTTAGATAGTTGGTATCACAGTCATTGGTTTGACAGTTAATGTCAAAATCGATTCGCCATGTCGTCCTTAATTTACTTATTTACAATAAGCGGCTGTTAATGTTAAAGAAGAAAAAAAGGATTTTCTTTGGTGTTAAACAAAATTTATTGCCAGAAAAGTCTCGTAAGTACTAAAAAAATCATAAAAATAATATAACCAATATGCAAAATATTATGCTGTTTAAAGTATAGCCAACCTATAAAATCAAAATTTTGGGTGGGGTAAAGTATCTCATTACAGCACCGAAAGCGGAGTTATAATGAAGTCATGAACGCAAAATAGATAAAATGTTTTTTTGAACCTAAAAAAGATATCAAAATATTTCTCAAAACAGTTTTTAATATACAGTATGTCTCAGTATCTTGGAATCATATGGAAAACTTTTTTATTATTAATTTTAGGAAAAAAAGTTATTCTTTATAAAAAAAACTTTTTATAAAGAATAACTTTTTTCCAAAATTAATAATAAAAAAGTTTTCCATATGATTCCAAGATACTGAGACATACTGTATATGAGGAAATCAGTATGACCACAAAAATGACCTTCACTCTTTGTGATACGGTATCACTGATACCTCATTGGAAAGCTCTTGAAAATTGCTATTTAACAGAATAACAATATAATTTTTATAATTATTTATTACACTTTCTCGGTATAAATATCAAATTAAAATTGTCATAAAAACATTAGTAAAAAAACTGAAGGACACAAAATAATTCTAACAAAACTATATATATAATATATTATAATAAACTTAAACATCATAAATAAACAAATTGTTCAACAATAATTAAAATACTTTTTCTACTCCCATCTTTAAAACGCCCTTTATCGTACATGTTTCCATGACACTAAGTGACCTTTTAAATACAAATTGACAAGTTGTGGCTTTATGGCGCTTTAGACACGGACTAAAGTTAGTTTTAAGTTAGTTGACAGTTGTCAAATGTCATACAATCCTTAAAATAAAGTGCCTTTCTTGTAAAATAATATTAAATGTAAAAATTATTTTATTATCTCAAATACAAAAATACAAAAGTATTAAATAGTTTCTCAACGCCAATATTGAAAAGTTTATATGAACATTGTAATTTCGCCGGCAGTAAACTATAACTTAAATTCGGGCACGGACTCCACTGTAAAGTCCCTCATAAAACATTTCCTTTACTTTCACTGTGAAAACTGTCAATTTTCAAGAAATACATTTCGATTTAGAACCTTTATAATCTGTTTATAAAATTTATAACATTTGATGGTGACACACAGATTCCCCTATTGTTTCATATATCTATAGATGGCGATCTATACAAATTTTTGATTTAAATCATTTTAAGATAATAATTATTTTTATTTGTCGTAGAAAAAGTATAGTACTATACTTATGCACCTCGTTTATAAACTTTTCTATACACTTATTAATTTAAGCCTAAATTAAATTCGTGTAGAAAATGGCGTTTATCAAACTTGATACATAATATACTATAATAAAGCCAACAAAATAACACACTGTATAATAAATTTAGATTTATTCTGCTTTATAAATCCATGTTTTATAGAGAAATATCAGAACTATTAGAATGTTCAAGTCTTTAATATACTTCAATAATATTAAGTTAGTTTCGTGTTAACTTAACTTTTAAAGCGTTTAATATTAATTAACAAGAAGAAAATAGTTTTTTAATAAACATAAAATTAATCGATTTTATTCCAAAGTCCGCGTGTGTTCCTGGTTTAGTACTCGATTTCGATTGATTATTCCTTATATCATTGATTAAGAACTCAACGCTTAAATGCTTATATAGTTACGGTTAGTGTGTGCATTTTATCTAAGGGATCGTGGTGAATTATTGTCTTTTTAATTGTAAATAAAATTTAAGAACTAAATCGTTCCATTTTCATGTTTTGCCAAAGGATCCAATTCGGTAAGTACATTTGTTGGTGCAGAATTAACTAATGATAACTTTACCTAATATAATTTATATTTAATTTTGGACATTTTTAAGAAATTAGTAAATAATAATTATTGCACAAACATAACCTTAAAATCAACCATTTTTATATTTGAGTTCTCTAAAAAACGCCGACAACTGCATTCGAAAATTCCAAATACACCTTGGAATTCATGGCAACATAATATTATATATAATACACAATATAATGGTATTTTACCGTTGAGTGAAGACTTAAAAGAATTCTTAATCAACGCTTTTAATAATGCTTAATGCTGTTTAAATTTAGACGACTTATTTGTTTGACGATTATTACTGAATTGAAATGTTTACACTTTTCACGTTAATCATTACTAAAATGTGTATTTTTTGTACTTAATAGATATAATTTATATTTAAAGGGACTGGTATGAAATTTATTTCTTCATTCGGATTAACACTGTTTATTGAAAACCGATAAAAACTCAATAAGGATCCAAATTCACTTTTCCATCTTTAACAATGGTTTAACAGTCCTTAACTAAATGATCTGAAAATTTTAAATTCGGAAAATTCGGTATGGGAGGACATATTGACACATTATTACTCATAATCAAGTTACGTTATGTGCGAACTGTTTGCGTATTTGCAGTATAGTGTTCATATATGCACACTATGCAGTGCATTTAGTATGCAGCTGTGTTCCATTAAAATCTATGCGAGTATTCTCAAATATTATAATTAATGACAATTAGAGTTAACAATTCCACGCTGGGAATATTTACGTGCGAACATTATATCCACTAGCGATGGCATTAAGTACTTTTTACGCATTCCATTTCCAACACTACGCAATTACGGACATTTGATCCCCTATATATTGTATTTACGCGTGCAATTTACAGCAACTGTTTGCTAGTTTAACGATTGAAACGTCCTGTAGGTTAAATTGTTGCCATTCGGATTTATTCTTTTGATGTTGTGGCATATTTGTCAGATAATATTTATTTTAATTAATATAAATAAAAAAAGTGTTTTTTATATCGTACACCATTTTGATAAAAAATTATTAGCGGCAAGAAACAATATTTTAGCATAAAAGAGTAAACGGTAAAAAAAAATCAACTCTAAGCAACACTAATTAGAGTTCACACAGGTCCACACCAAATAGTGTTGTTTTATAACACTACAATTAGAGTTAATTTGTAGTGTAATTTTCCCCAAGTAAGCAAGTATGATTTAACACTATAGCACTGAGGATAAGTATTTTACACTGTATTAAAAGTGTTTATTTACCTAAAATCGTGTACTTCTACACTTTCTGGGTAAAATCCCACTTTTGTTCAGTGTTAATTAACACTACTTTGGAAAAGTTCTAATTTTAGAAAGGTATTTTTACTCTTTTAGTGCAAACTTCAAGTGTAAATTAACACTATTATTTAAGTAAAACCTATTGGTGGTAGTGAATAAAACGAAAAGGTAAATAAAGAGAAACATTTATTTTGAACAAAAATCTATGACAATTATCAAAATCGGTGCCTTTTAAAATATAATTTTATATTTGAGTCGTATGGCTGGCTTAAGCAAAATGGTTCCGTAAAGCGTAAAAGTTTTAGATCAATGCAATGTTTTACTGGCTGTCAACTTGTAAGCAATGAATTATCTTGAGAATTCATCAGTAATCCATTTTTCTGTTATAAAAAATGAGTGATCCCATTGGGTAGAGAGGGCGTCAGGCGGCTGTATGTCGGGGATTTACCACACGTGTACAAATTTTCCATAATATTAATAAAAATGTAGGTAAAGGTTAATATAACAACCATTACGCTTGAAAAATAAAAAGTAAATCAAGTGTGTATTTATATTACTAATGTTACAAGTATACCCCACCCTATAATACTTACCAAAAATAAGAATGTCCCCTTATGGATTCACCGTAATTAACTGAACAAAAATGCCACACTTCCACAACGCGGTATCTCCGGATATGCACTGCGTAGGTAGATAGGTACCAACAAACATTTTAAAACGCATTTCGGTTATTACCAGTTTTTTCAGTCTATTTTGCCACTATTGCTGTAATTTAACTTAATTGTGATGCAATGTGCACTAGTAGTGTAAAGAAAAAAGAGCTCTTAGTAACATCAAAACAAACAAAGAAATTAGTATGCACTGTAGTGTACATTTTGTAACTATTTAACACATTAAGGGGTAATAAACACTCGCATTAAGTTTTTCTACCCTTTTGATTTATTTTAATAATAAACAGTGTGAATGTACCAATGAAAAATGTTCATATTCTTTAAATGTGTTTAATAAAGTTAATAAGCACTAAATACTACCTAGTGTATTTTGTAGTGTAAAATTTTTTACTGTGTAGGTATTTCTAATATACATTTTGCCGGTTGTGTTGTGTACAATACAATTTTATGTTAAATCATATTTTTAGTTTAGTTTATTGGTGTTAGTATAAAAAAACTTTTGTTGATATTTTAACGTTTTTACTGTTCGTAGTGTGAATTAAAACACGCACTGGTTTATTAACGAACTAAACGATTTATTTTATAACTTAATTACACTTAAAACACTAAGAAACTATAAAACTAACTAAACACCTAACTACTATTATTTATATATCACTACTGTTCAAAAGTCTATTTACTTGCACGTATATTTATTTATTTCGTCGCGAGTACCAAAACTTGACTGACTGCTCCAGGCTCCGCTGTTTCTATATATATTCAGTGCCTACGTGCATTCCCGAATATTCCAGCGAGCTCCGGCGGTGACTAATCATTCCGAGATCCAGAGCTTTTTTTTACAAACAAGTTATTTGGTCTCTTGTAATCAGCGACCACAAAAACTATTTCATTGACAATGAGAAAGTAAACATGGTATTTCTTAATTTTGTTACATTGCTATTTGTTCATTTAAATCCGAAACAAAAGCGAAAACAATACAAAAACCAATACAATGTTATCAAGTTTGCATCTATTTAAAAGAAACCGTCACGCACATAAGAACAGTGTGCATACTTACTATAATGTATGTAATGGTATACAAAAGGAAGTTAATGAGTTTGTAACGTGATAAAATCAACCAAGATGTAGAGTTTATTTTGTACATTTTATTTAACGGCGTTAAATTGCAATTCTCATTTGAAATAATATTCGATATGCAAGTTGCAAACATTGATGAAATTGTTTTTCGATATGGTCGTCTGTCATAGCATTTCCAATGTATAACATTACATTGTTTTTCACTTAGTTATCCACTCACCCTACTGTCTTTTCTATAATCAATCAAGAGGCCATTACACAACATGTACGTTTATAGGCAGAAAAAGTTGAAAGTGGTGACAGGAAAATTACACGTCAAGCCTTTTATTGTATGTATGTAAAGTTCAAGGACGTTTTGGGCACAAATTCGACACGGACTTTGATATTTTTATAAAGTAATTAACTTAAGTTTTCAGAGGAAGATTTAGATGGTTGTGAAATTGTTCCAGACGTATTTACTTTGAATATTAATTTTTGTAATTATTTTGTAAGTAATTAATAATTTATTAACAATTAACAAACTGATATTTTTTAAAAACAAATAGTTATTTAAAGTGACAAACAATAAATTTATTATTGAATTGATTATAAATAATAAATAAAATCATCTTAAAAAAAACAAGTATTTTATATTTAAAAATCACCCAAACTGAAGCACATTTTATATCAACATATCGTCGTCAACCTCACAAAGTGATTTATAATTTTAGAGATTTTTTATAATTTTACTGAGGAAGTTTTTTGCAATATTCAGGTTAAGAAATTTAAATAATAATAATAATAATAGTAAATAATTAAGATATAACTGTATTTGTATTAAATATGTATATATTTACAATAAATTTAGCATACCTATAGTCGTCAATCTCACAATCCCATTTTTATAATTTTACAGAAGAGCATTTTGAAAATTACTGTAATATTCGGTTAACATTGTTAAATTAACAATATACTTCGATTAACATATAAAATTACAGATATAAACCATAACAATTTTATAAGTTTATTTTATACTATAGTATATTTTTAACCTGCAGTAAATTTTAATACCTATATGCAGTATACATATATATATATATATATATATATATATAAATATATATATATATATATATGCTCTCTTGTAAAATTATAAAGAAAATACGTCCCTTTGTGAGATTGACAAGGATATGCCATATTATTGCAAATATAATCATATTTTTTAAAAATACAATTTTATGCTAATTATTAATTATTAATAATAAAATTTGTTAATTATAAATAAACTAATTTTTAAAAAATAACTCAATATTAAAATTAAATATTAATATATTAATGTTAATAATAATTATTACTTCCCGGGTTATTTATAATCAATTTAGTTTATTTATAAATAAATAAGATGTTTGTCACTTTAAATAACAATTTGTTTTTTAAAAATATCTCTTTGTAATTTTTAATAAATTATAATATATAATAATATATTAACTACTTATTAAAATGGCATATTTATAATAAATAAGGGTTTGGTTGTTTTTAATGCAATTTTATTTCTCACAGATATAGTATTTGTTTATAATAAATACATATTTAATTACCACAAAAAAAGTATATTAAAATAATACTGATAAATTATTTGTTTTTAAAAAATAAATATTTATTCCGCCGTTATCGAATAAATCCTTTATTTATTGTTAAACAACATCATTAATTGTAAATAAACTGTTAGTAAATAGTATTTCTTTCAGTGTACTTGAAAATCTTCTTTGCTTTTAAACGAAAACTTTTTCATTAACTTTCTTTATTTTATTTACGTGTACTTTTTCAACGAAATAATTTATGAAACATTAAACAAAATAATCTGTAACCTTTGATATTAACAAAATGCCTAAAAAATTTACGAAACTTTCGGTATTTTCCTTTGTTAAAATAATTACAAACCTTGGTTTTCTACAAAAAAATTATGTTAAAATTGTACAAAATACAATTAATAAAACTACAAACTCACGTTAACAAAATCTGATTTTTATAACAGGTTTAGTAGTTAAAGTTTTTGGATAAAATTTATTCCAAATCATTTTATTTTATTTAAAAGAGAAAAACACAAAATTAAAAAATATATATTTTATGACAAAAAACCCTTTCAGCTGTAAAATGATGGCAAGTAAAAAAATCAAAACGTTTTATATTTATTTTCAGCTCAAATGCTTAAAATATCGATTACCTACCCTTTTCTTGAGAGAATTGGCTTGTCTCAGTTCCTTTTATTTTTAACAGAGAGCTTTGAAAACAAAAATTCAAAGTGATACTCCAGTCTCGTCGTTAATTTTCGCCCAACAGGGGGACAACTTAAGCTAAAACCTCATCTTTGTGCATAGAAACTTTTGATTAGTTCATTTTATGCAAAACAGTAACATATTCCCTTTGTACCGTTCACCGTCTTTTGATTACAGAAAGTTTAATCACTTGGCTTCTCCGATATAGATAAGTTTCTTTACTACTCGTTGAGGCTTTAATAAATTCCATTAAACAAGAATAAAAATAATTCTCAAACGAAAGTATTTTATTTTTAAATTAAATACTACCTTTCCCTAACTATTAAGATCAAAGAAAGTTGGATGTACAGTAGACATTTTTAAAATAATCTTAAGATTTTTATTGTATAAGGGTTATTTCAAGAAACACCCGCTTTCAGGAAAATGAAGATCAAAATATTTTTTTGCTTAATTTGACTTTTGGTTGGATTTTTATAGTTTTAGAGTTTTGTTTACTTACATTTAAGACAGGCAGTGCACTTTTTAATTTTTTTTACGTTTTTTTCAGAAAAATGTGTTTAGCTAGCTTTATATATCTCCACTGTGTTACCAATTTGAAATCCAAAATTTTAATTCAATAAAAAAGTTGTTATAAAAAAATTTGAAATAAAATGTACCATTTCACAAACTTTTGACTCCAATTTTATATTTTATTTTTTATTAAAAATGGTTTGCTTTTTTTTAAATATGTATATTCGTTAAGTTACTTTTTAAAAGAATCCATTCTGATTCTTTGTTAAAAAAACAATTAATATTTTCTTTTAGTCACTGTATTAGTAAGTTAAACTCTAATTTATAAACACGTTTTTACCAAGTGATAGTGTATAAAAATCATTTTAAGTATTTTTTTTTAACCAAAAACTAAAAAAAGTAACGAAAATAGCATTGGTATCACAACGGAACTGGGGTACACAAAGGACATAATCAGATAACGTAAAAAAGAAACTATATTCCATGTTCATCAGTTCGGCAAATTTATCAGGATGAAAAAAAAAGAAAATGTATTTTAATTGACATATTAACGTTAATTCTTTACAAAACGGAAAGCATTTTTTTAAGTGAATTGGCGCCAATTTTTGGACCGATATGAACCAAGAACATTTTCAATGACAGCTTTAACATTGCTTGATTTTTCATTAAACGGTCGTATATATCAGTCCATTTAATATTCCTGCAAAATTAAAGTAGTAGGTATATCTCATAAATTAAATTAATTAAATATTGCGTTGGTTTTTTTTGGGCGTAAAGGTACCGCAACAAAAACAAAACAAATTTTACAACGACGACGTAAATGTACGTCTCCTTTCTCTTTCTCTGCTTCTTTTTAATTTTTGGTTCTTAAAATCACTTTCAAGTAAAAATACAATTTAAAGTTTTTAATTTTAAATGTCAATAATTGAGAGCATCCATGCAAAACCGGGCTAAATCCATTTTATTCAGTTTTTGTTTTTTTTTTTATTTCGCATTTTTTGGTTCATTTCTATCGACACCAAGATAATTCTGTTCAAATCCAACTATACCCATGTTAAAATCACATTTAAAAGGTAGCTTTAACGCACTCTGATATGTGTATTCTATCGGTAACGCAACGGACGTAACGCAACGGAAAAAATGTCTGGGACATGAGTCAAATTTAAAAAAAGTAGATTAAAATTAATTATTTTATATATAAATTGTTTACTGTATTAACTAAGGATGTTATGGATTGCTATAAAGCAACACAAAGTTGGTTGTTCAATATTTAAAAAAAAAACATGTATGTAAGTTTTATAAAACGCCAATGGGACATGCGAAAATGTGTGTTTCACAAGTTTCAAAATTAAAAAAAAATTATTCTGAAATAACTAAACAAACATTTTCTGAAAGAGTTTACTAAGGGCTTGTTAGGCTTTCACTTGGTTTTTAAATCAATAAGATCCGATAATTTTTAACAAAGTTATTGGAATTCAAACTTACGGACAGCGGGTGTTTTTTGAAAACGACCCATAAATGTTGCTAATGATATAAATAATATTGCCGTATTTTTGTGGAATTATTCTTAATTCTGTACAAATTTTAATTCAATTGGCTCAAAAGCGGAGATTTTATAAGGGTATAAATAAATAAAATCTTGTTAAAGTAAGTTAAAAATTAGGTTTTTTTAACTATTTTTTCTACTCCCACCTTTAAAACGCCCTTTATCGTACATGTTTCCATGACACTAAGTGACCTTTTAAATACACATTGACAAATTGTGGCTTTATGGCGCTTTAGTCACGGGCTAAAGTTAGCAACAGGTTTTTAGTCACGGGCTGAAGTTAGTTGACAGTTGTCAAATGTCATAGAATTGTTAAAATAAAGTGAAAACCAGGTTGTTTGCCTATGCAATAATTAAATTAATAATATACAGTGTGTCCGTAAAGTCCCGGAACATGTGATTATTTTGAAAACGGTATTTTTTTTAAAAAAACGCTGAAACACGTCAACTTTGGTATTTTTCTAGCAATATTTTAGCATATGTAGCTGTTCCAAAATCTGCCGCGTGGCGGCGCCCCAATCGAAGTAAGGTTTTTTTAAATTACAACCCTTAATTTTTGTTGCATTTTTGGATAGCTACCGTCGTCCTGAGTACATTGATATGCTACATGTGGAGGGTTACATAAGAAAATTTTTGAGAATAGTATATTAAAGTACAAGTTGCAGAAGGCCACATATTCTCGCACGAATTCGAAATTTGGCCTCGAGCGACGAAGGAGCGAGTGGACGAACGAATGAGTGCGAGAATAGCCTTCTGCAACGTGTGATTTATACTATTTTCTCGATTTTAACTTTTATTTAGGTTTTTTTAATTGTTTTGTGGTCGTTGTTAGTTAGGGGATTTTTCTCGCAAAATGTCAGTTGGCAACACAAAATGACAATATTTGTTATCCTGCACAAGTACAACCTGAACTGCACTTTTACACATTAAACTTAAAATTTTGCATTAAAATGCATTGTTGGAGCAAACTTTATATTACAAAACAATAATAAAGGCTTCATTTTCAATAAAAGTAATGAATTTGAGGTTATTAAACAGTTTGACATTTTGGGGGTACCAATACTTAAAAACTAAATGTTACCAAAAATCGTTTAAGAATGAGCTTCATTCTTCAACGATTTTGCGTGCGAGAATATGACATTCTTACATAAAAATCGAGAAAAGTAGGTTTTTGCCGCTGATTAAGATTTTGGTTTTGACGAACTTATTCGCTGTTACGGGGCACTATGCATTGCTAGTAAGGGATTATTTAAATCAGGTCTTTCCCAATCGCTGGATAGGTCAAAGGGGTCAAATTGAGTGGCCAGCGCGATCGCCCGATTTGAACCCTTTAGACTTCTTTTTATGGGGACCTCTTAAAAACCGCGTCTATGTAAACAGGCCTTAAAATTTGGACGACCTAAGACACCGCATTCAAGCCGAGATCCAGATGATCACTCCAGCGGTACTGGCAAACGTACAACGCTCGTTTGTAGACAGGCTGTTCCATTTCCAAATAGTTTACGGTGGACACTTTGAGCAACTGCTCTGATTGGCTTTCCAAAAAACATTAAGCAACGCATAGATTGTGTAAGTTTGATAAAATACCAAAATCTCATTCGGCAGCAAAAACCTGATTTTCTCAAAAATTTTCTTATGTAACCCCCCAGATGTGGCACATCAATGTAATCAGGACAACGGTAGCTATCCAAAAATGCAACAAAAAATAAAGGGTTGCAATTTAAAAAAAACTGACTTTGATTGTGGCGCCGCCACGCGGCAGAACTACATATTGCTAGAAAAATATCAAAGTTGGCGTGTTTCAGCGTTTTTAAAAAAAAAATTACCGTTTTCAAAATAATCACATGTTCCGGGACTTTACGGACACACTGTATATACCGAGTATATACGCTCTTAAAATGGCTGTCAGTCTTAATATCCTAACAGTAAATATTAAAACAGTGCCAGGCAGTATGTTAGTTCATGCAAATTAAAATTGAAATATCTATCTATATTTAGGGCGTCTGGAATTTTAACTAAAATGGCCTATTTCAATTATATAAAATATAAAAGGATTAAAACTGCTACATTTTTAATTAAGAGTAAAATTGTATTCGCTTTGCATGCATGCATCTTTTAAATAATTCAGTTTTACGAAATTTTTCATTTTAGATAAATGCAAAATGTACCTAGTGCTTTTAATAATACACCATTTTAATCAAAGAGTAATGGTTATAGCAATATGATACTGTATTTCTATAAAATACACAGTAAAAATAAGTATCTCTAAAACATGCATAAAATACATACATCTTATTTAAATTTTACAAGTAATAAGAAATACCGTTTTAAAATTTTAATGGAATTTTAAATATCACTATAAAAGAATAATAAAACAGAGATTTTTAATGGTAGAAATAAATTCAAAGAATGTCATTACTGAAACTAAATCAGTGATGAAATGATATTTACATAATATTCTTACTGTAGTTATAACCGCAAAACCTATAATTGCAAAAAACTTGTAATTATTTTATAATCTGAGGTTTCCCTGTAAAAAAAAATATTTTTTTATTATTAGTACACTCACAGGCAAAATCGATTCACACAAATTTTCAATGAATTTCAATCGCAAATAACTTTTTTATTTGATGTCGGATTTAAACGAATATTAAAGAATATTGTAGATAAATTAATGGACAATAGCTCACATTTTAAAAAATTACTAAAAAATAGACGTACGTTTATAATATACAGGTTTAACAAAAATATGTTTTTTACCATTAGTTTAAGACAATCTGTAGAGTGGCAAAACCGTATATTGTTCTAGATTAAGTTTTATTTATCAAGTCACATATATTCTTAATCGTTTTGTTTTTGGTTCACCTCGATATATTTATTTTTGTGGAAAATATGGATTTTTAAAAAAACATTGCAATTTCAATATTTTTCTGTATGAAGAACTAAGGTTGCTATGGTCCATCCATAGGCTATGGAGAATGACAGTGACAGTTTTGTTGAATCATCCCATACTTGGACATGTCATACACGGCTTTCAAAAGCTATCAAATTGTTTTTTGCAAATTAATGTTTAAATTTTGAGGTGTCTTCTTACTTTAAAAAATGGATATGTCTCCGACTGATGTTGCCAGAGCCATTAATTTAATCCAGGATGGACGGTCACAGTATTACGTGGCAAGTGTTTTAAACGTCACAAGAAGTAAAGTACAAAGGGCAACATCAGTCGGAGACATTTTTAAAAGTAACACATTAATTTACAAAAAACAATTTGATAGGTTTTGAAAGCTGTATATGGCATGTCCAAGTATGGGATGATTCAACAAAACTGTCACTGTCATCCTCCATAGGCTATGGATGGACCATAGCAACCTTAGTTCTTCATACAGGAAAAATATTGGAAATTGCAATGTTTTTTTATAAAAATCAAAAACAAAACTGTTAAAAATAGATGTGACTTGATAATTAAAACAATATACGGTTTTGCCACTCTACAGAGTGTCTTAAACTTTTGGTAAAAAACATATTTTTGTTTAAACCTGTATATTATAAACGTACGTGTATTTTTTAGTAATTTTTAAAATGTAAGCGAATCTCCATTAATGTATCTTCAATATTCTTTAAGATTTGTTTAAATCCGAAATCAAATAAAAAAGTTATTTGGTTTTATTATTGTTTTATTTTACGAAATTTACCGAAATAAAGCAGTAAAACTTCTTAAAAACTAATTCAACTCATGCCCATGTTATGTATGTCACAGAAGTGCCGTTAAGCTACATCGGTCATTTAATTTATATTTATTTATAAATGTATACCTTACATATTTACTTAACACGAGTGAAACTTGTAACACGGTACCCTCATAAAACAATTAAAATAATCCCCGTTTGTTGTTAACAAATAGAAACTACATTTAACATGATGGAGAACGACATTTTGTCCAAACATTTTGTCGAAACATTTAAATTTAATTATATTTAAATAAGTGAGAAAATTTACGAAATAATTACAACTTTGCCGGTAAACTAACTGGAAATATTGCTAAAACAGTTTAACTTGTTTATAAAGGTAATTAGATGTTTACACTGTTAATGACTGTATAAAAAAAATTGTATCAATGACTACAGTTAATTTTATTTTATCTGGACTCGTGTTTTTTTGTTAGGTTGATGGCTTATGCCAATTTTTTAGTATTTAAAAATGGTACTTCCGCTAAAGAATTAAATACTTTGACACTGTCAAATTGCCAATAATATTTATAATTGATAATTTACTTGTCAATTATAAAAAAAGATAATTATGCCAAAAATAATAGCAACGAATTCGAATGTAAAAGCTCTTTTGAGGGCAAAACTTCATTTTGATGAAATTATGCCAAATGCCACAATGGAAGAAAAAGTACATCGCCTTATGGACATTTTTTGGAGTAAAAAAGTAACGAATTTGGTTTTATAAATATTACATCACACATTATTTTCACATTATTCACCATTGGACAACATTTACGTTCACAAAAATTTTTAATTTCTTTTATATAAATTCTTTTCAAAACGAAGATTATTATCCGCTAGGAATACTACCTTTTCTTGGCCGTAAAGCAACCTATATTTAACTACTTTTTTATATGATTCTACTCATCCAAGCACCACCAAAGCCAAATTAATTGCATTTTTAACTACGAATTTCGACAACTCAACTTGACAACTGCACAATGTAACCTACAATAATTTATACATAACCACAATTAGATTTATAACTAGCTTAGTTTGTTTTAATCAATGCGACCAACTGTATTTACCAACCAAAACCCTAAATTTGCAACGTTGCCGCAGTCCAGATAAAAAAATGAACTTTAGTTAGTCCTTTACTCATTTAGACCAGAGCTATACTAAATATAAAAATTATAAAGTTCTGATCAATTATGATAAATTTTAATAGATTTAATTCCGGAAATTCTAAATGACCAATTAAATTAATCCTATTAGTAACTGTTGTAAATGCGTCACCACTAAACCTATAAAGGTTAATTCATAATTCTAATCTTAACTACGATTTTTGTACTATTGATTAACACAACATAATATGTATAATTTTTTTAAGGTCATGTTAATGCATAAACTAAACCTTGATATATAACGGGAATTATTATTATGATTATTATTATGTAGGAAACAGTTTAAAACATTGTTGCATTTACCAATTAAACACTGGTCAACAGAAATTTTGCCAAAACTAAAAAAATGTGATTTTCAATTAAAATTCAAAGCTCTTTTACCATTCTAGCTATGTTGATGCTATACGCCACAACTTTTGATAATTAGCTGTCAAACGCGTGTGTTACAAACGAGTGTTTTTGAGAATAAAGCCGGAAAATGTTAAAAAATATCGGAAAAAAGTAATGATTAACGCGAAAAGTGTAAACATTTGAATTCAGTAATAATCGTCAAATAAATAAGTCGTCTAAATTTAAACAGCATTAAAATACCATTATATTATGTATTATATATAATATTATGTTGCCATGAATTCGTAGGTATATTTTGTTGTTTAAAATGCAGTTGTCGGCGTTTTTTAGAGAACTCAAATATAAAAATGGCTGATTTTAAGGTTATGTTTGTGCAAAAATTATTTTTTACTAATTTTTTAAAAATTTCCAAACTTAAATATAAATTATATTAGGTAAAGTTATCATTAGTTAATTCTGCACCAACAAATGTACTTACCGAATTGAAAATGCAACGATTTAGTTCTTGAATTTTATTTACAATTAAAAACACAATAATTCACCATGATCCCTTGGATAAAATACACACACTAACGTAACTATATAAGCATTTAAGCGTTGAGTTTCTTAATCAATGATAGAAGGAATAATCAATCGAAATCGAGCACTAAACCAGTTTTTTAGTTTTTTCCTTGCAACGTAAAACACAAATAACGTGCGCGATTTAGCTGTGCAATTGAACAAAATTTGTCGAGTAAGACTTCTGCCTTCCTCTCTTTTGTGAAAAAACTACCTATTTATTTAAAAATGATGTTCGTATGCTTTAAATGTACTGTTTACAAAACCCGATACTTCTTTGTCAAAAAATTCTAGGTGTTTTGGATTTTGAGCAAAGATTGTCAACTTTTAAATTTCTTATTGCCGTCATATTAGTTTTTGACACTACTTTATAAAGAAAGAAATTAGCTTAAGCAAAATGATGGTCGTAGAAAAAAATATGTCGACCAGTGTCAAAATATACCTGATTTTCTCACAGTTGGATAAAATATTGTTAAAATTAATTTTTTAACGGTTTAAAGCCATAATAAACAGCCCACATTTTTATTGTTTATAACATTCCAACCGTATTTTTATTATAAGACAAACAACTTTCTTTTACGAAGGTTATACTACATAGTTGACATTTCTTGAGGTATGTTTGGTTTTTTAGGTAGGTTTAAATATCTAGTCTCTTCTATTTTCTAAGATATTATTACTTGCATAACCTGCAATATACATGTATTAATATTGAATTGTAAACTTGTATTTAATTTCCTTTCACAATACAAATATGTAAATTGGATTATATAACATTTAAAATTGAATAACCATTCATTTACATTTATAATAGTTATCATTTCTAAAAAGAACTAAAATCAATAACACTAAAATCGATGACATTTAACTGTACCTACAGACTGTATTTTGATTGAGAACATTTTTATTGGGGTAAATAAATTAAGGGAAATAATAACAAAGAAAACTACTTTATAATTGCATGATTACAGGGTTTGTGCGTGACGACTTTTAATGCAATAAAAGAATATTTAAGTAGTTGATTACGTGACTAATGAAGTTGTGTATACAGGGTGAGTTTTTTAACTTGAAACTTTGAAATATCTCAGAGTATGCATTTTACGTAAAAATTTGAAAAATAAAAGTTAAATGATTCGAGGGGGGAAATCAATCAGTACTAAAATTGGTTTCTATTGCAGATTTTTATTGCAGATTTGGATTATTTAGATTTTTGTAATAGATGGCGCTGTAATGAAAAAAATCAATTTTGTTCAATTTTTCTTCTACACTGAAAGAAATACTAGGGTTAATAATTAATAAATATTTATTTGAGACGTTTTTATTTGTAATAAATACAGCAAATTTGCTATAAATCAATTTTATTTCCTAACAATATATTCTGAAATTTAATTTATTTTTTATAAAAAAAAATATTTATTTGGGTCGAATTTATTTGTTATTAATATACTAAATTTGTGTCAAATAAAATTGTTTATTAATTTATTGTAAATATACGTTATATTCGTATTTAGTTCACAGTTTATTAATAATAAATATTGTTTATTAATAGTTGCCAAATTTTCATTTCGTAAATATTGATTATAGACCAGTGCAGAAGCCTTTAAAAATGGTAAAAAGAGAGAAAAAATTACAGTAGGATGAAACCCATTGGAAAAGGAGGGGAATATAATAAAAATTAAAGGAAAAATAAATTACGGGCGATCTGAGAGGGGGGGGTTTAGGGGTAAAAAATGGTTTATCTCGATTTCCGGCAAAACTACAAGTCCTATGGAAAAAAGTTAAATGTCAAAGTTGTAGGTAATAAAAAGATCTACAACTTTTATTTTACAATTTTTTCACATAACCTCAAAATTTATGTGAAAAATTCAAAAAACCAAGTTTTTGGTTTTTTATTTTTATCTTTTTCAAAAAAAAATTTTTTTCCACGAAATTTGGTGAAAACTTACCTTTTTATGTCCCAAATACACTGTAATTTATTTGATTTGAAATATTTATTATTTCGCCTTATTTTGACTTAATATCAAAAAAGCACCCTAATTTTCAATCGAAAATTCTCGCGTCAAAATATCAGCTTTTTTCAAAAAGTCGGTGTGCTTTTTGTTCGATGAACTCTCTACTTTCTGATGGTGTAAAAAAAATACATTACTATGGTAAATTCAATAGTATGATTTACATGTATTTTTATATTTTATGAGATTTTCTGACATAAATGTTATTAGAATTTAATAAGTAAACTTTTTAACTAAAAAAAAATGCAACAATCCCATTTTTTTTATGAAATTGTACATAATGATTAAAATAAATTTTCGAATTCGAGTTTTTTTCGTTATTCATTATAATATTTTTTGCATTTTCTGAGAACATTTACCATAGTAATGTATATTTTTTTTACACCATCAGAAAGTAGAGATTTCAACGAACAAAAAGCACACCGACTTTTTGAAAAAAGCTGATATTTTGACGCGAGAATTTTCGATTGAAAATTAGGGTGCTTTTTTGATATTAAGTCAAAATAAGGCGAAATAATAAATATTTCAAATCAAATAAATTACAGTGTATTTGGGACATAAAAAGGTAAGTTTTCACCAAATTTCGTGGAAAAAAATTTTTTTTGAAAAAGATAAAAATAAAAAACCAAAAATTTGGTTTTTTTGAATTTTTCACATAAATTTTGAGGTTATGTAAAAAAATTGTAATTACAAAAGTTGTAGATCCTTTTATTACCTACAACTTTGCCATTTAACTTTTTTCCATAGGTCTTGTAGTTTTGCCGGAAATCGAGATAAACCATTTTTTACCCTTAAAGACCCCCCCCTCCCACTTCCCGAAGTCAGATCGCCCGTAATTTATTTTTCCTTTCATTTTTATTATATTCTTCTCCTTTTCCAATGGGTTTCATCCTACTGTTATTTTTTTTGGTTTCAAAAATTATCGACCCTGGTCTATTATTATAAATAAGTCACATTTTTTAACTATTAAATTAAATTGTTTGTAATAAATATGATATATTAATAATTAACAAATGGAATAACGTAACGCGCCGTTTTACCTCGGACGACAAAATGTCACGTAGTGGGTGGTTTACATCTTTGCTCATAAAGGTGGTGGTGGTTTTTGCTGTTTGTGCTTTTGCATCAGTTTTCATATAATAAGGAAATTTGTATTGCGTATAAACTGTTGCAGTGATTGTGTAAGTACTTACATAATAATATTTTACTATGGTGTTGAATGCTAACAAAACAAAAATAGGTCCTTAAACAAGGATGTTGACTTGGACATAATAGATTAAGTTTAAACTGTTATACGGTTTAGAAGAACTGGCTAATACTTTTAAAGGTAAGTTTATGAGTTATTAAAAAACTTTTGGTTTTTTATTTTTATCTTTTTCAAAAAAAAATTTTTTTCCACGAAATTTGGTGAAAACTTACCTTTTTATGTCCCAAATACACTGTAATTTATTTGATTTGAAATATTTATTATTTCGCCTTATTTTGACTTAATATCAAAAAAGCACCCTAATTTTCAATCGAAAATTCTCGCGTCAAAATATCAGCTTTTTTCAAAAAGTCGGTGTGCTTTTTGTTCGATGAACTCTCTACTTTCTGATGGTGTAAAAAAAATACATTACTATGGTAAATGTTCTCAGAAAATACAAATAATATTATAATTATAATGAATAACGTAATCAGAATGAAGTATCTAAATTCAATAGTATGATTTACATGTATTTTTATATTTTATGAGATTTTCTGACATAAATGTTATTAGAATTTAATAAGTAAACTTTTTAACTAAAAAAAAATGCAACAATCCCATTTTTTTTATGAAATTGTACATAATGATTAAAATAAATTTTCGAATTCGAGTTTTTTTCGTTATTCATTATAATATTTTTTGCATTTTCTGAGAACATTTACCATAGTAATGTATATTTTTTTTACACCATCAGAAAGTAGAGATTTCAACGAACAAAAAGCACACCGACTTTTTGAAAAAAGCTGATATTTTGACGCGAGAATTTTCGATTGAAAATTAGGGTGCTTTTTTGATATTAAGTCAAAATAAGGCGAAATAATAAATATTTCAAATCAAATAAATTACAGTGTATTTGGGACATAAAAAGGTAAGTTTTCACCAAATTTCGTGGAAAAAAATTTTTTTTTGAAAAAGATAAAAATAAAAAACCAAAAATTTGGTTTTTTGAATTTTTCACATAAATTTTGAGGTTATGTAAAAAAATTGTAATTACAAAAGTTGTAGATCCTTTTATTACCTACAACTTTGCCATTTAACTTTTTTCCATAGGTCTTGTAGTTTTGCCGGAAATCGAGATAAACCATTTTTTACCCTTAAAGACCCCCCCCTCCCACTTCCCGAAGTCAGATCGCCCGTAATTTATTTTTCCTTTCATTTTTATTATATTCTTCTCCTTTTCCAATGGGTTTCATCCTACTGTTATTTTTTTTGGTTTCAAAAATTATCGACCCTGGTCTATTATTATAAATAAGTCACATTTTTTAACTATTAAATTAAATTGTTTGTAATAAATATGATATATTAATAATTAACAAATGGAATAACGTAACGCGCCGTTTTACCTCGGACGACAAAATGTCACGTAGTGGGTGGTTTACATCTTTGCTCATAAAGGTGGTGGTGGTTTTTGCTGTTTGTGCTTTTGCATCAGTTTTCATATAATAAGGAAATTTGTATTGCGTATAAACTGTTGCAGTGATTGTGTAAGTACTTACATAATAATATTTTACTATGGTGTTGAATGCTAACAAAACAAAAATAGGTCCTTAAACAAGGATGTTGACTTGGACATAATAGATTAAGTTTAAACTGTTATACGGTTTAGAAGAACTGGCTAATACTTTTAAAGGTAAGTTTATGAGTTATTAAAAAACATAAAAATTGATGCCTTGTTATTTCGTTAAGTATTGGCTGAATTTTGTCGCAGTTTGTTTCAAGATGTTTCCACGTGTTGACTATCCCATGGGATGCATTAACAATAAATAAAGTATATTTATTATAAACACACTTGTTAATTATTAATCAGATGACTAAAGAAAATCAGGTTATATTTATTATTAACAAATTTTTTCAGATAATGGAGTAGATTCTTTTAAAGTATTAGCAGCATAGTATTATTTCTATGATTAGCAGATATCGCCTGTGACGATGCTATGAATATAGTTTTAAAGGTTATATTATTATTATGCTAAATCTTTATTTTTTTAAGTTTATTTATGTTTTTAAATAACAGGTCTATGAATATAATTTAAAAGTTTTAAAATATTGGAGATTTTTGCAATATTCAGGTTAACAAATTTTATGATTAATAGAAAATAATTAGGACAATACTGTATTTTTATTAAATATGTATATATTTACAATAAATTTAGCATACCTATAGTCGTCAATCTCACAATTCCATTTTTATAATTTTACAGAAGAGCATTTTAAAAATTACTGCAATATTCGGTTTAACAATATACTTCGATTATCATATAAAATTACAGATATAAACAATAATAATTTTATAGGTTTGTTTTATACTATAGTATATTTTTAACCTGCAGTAAGTTTTAATACCTATAACTATGCCCTCTTGTAAAATTATAAAGAAAATACGTCCCTTTGTGAGATTGACAAGGATATGCCATATTTAATATAAACATATTTTTTTGAAAATACAGTTATATGCTAATTATTAATTATAAATAGTCTAATTTATAAAAAATAACTCAAAATTCAAATTAAATATATTAATGTTAAAAATTACTTCCCGAGTTATTTATAATCAATTTAGTTTATTTATAATAAATAAGATGTTTGTCACTTTAAATAACAATTTGTTTTTAAAAAATATCTGTTTGTTAATTTTTAATAAATTATTAACAACTTATTAAAATGGCATATTTATAAAAAATAAGGGTTTGGTTGTTTTTAATGCAATTTTATTTCTCACAGGTAAAGTATTTGTTTATAATAAATAAATATTTATTCCGCCATTATCGAATAAATCCTTTATTTATTGTTAAACAACATCATTAATTGTAAATAAACTGTTCTTTCAGTGTACCAAAAAAAGTGATATTTTTATAGAAAAATTATTGCAGTCGTATAAGAAGAAAAATCAAACAAAATTGATTTTTTGTAAAATGCATACTAACTAAGATATTTCAAAGTTTCAAGTTCAATGACTCACCCTGTATATGCCTAAAAATCATTTTACAATGTTAGTGTTAACATTGTAAACTTAACAAAGTTACCAAAATACAACGAACTGTGAAAATAAATATTTAAAATTTCAGCTGCTAAAGCAATATTTATGTGTACCAAATGTTCCGTTAAGAACAGTTATGTTTCTCAAGAGAGTAGTAACTTGAACCTAATAAACGGAAAATCAAACGACAAAGCAAATATTTCCGCATAATCGTCTTATATAATTCTCACGAAGAAAGTAAAACCATATTGTTCGCTAAAAGCGGCAATTAAGAGTTAAGTAGACTGTAACTTAAGTATCTCGGAAAGTGGGGTTATGTCTGAGTGGCCATGAACTTACTTACTTAACGTTATATATTAAACAAAGCTGTCTGCGATGTAGTGGTAGGTAATCCAAATAAAAAATATCACAGCATTTTAACAAACTAACAAACTAACACATTCACAAAATATCGAAACCACGGACAAACACAACTACGACAAACTAAACTTATAGCGGTGGCTTGAGAGATCAGGTCTGCTTAGGGACACAGCGCGTCTATAACTGTATTTAAATTCTCGTTGCTTAGATGGTGCACCGTGCACCACGTGTCTACCTGCTCGAAGTAGGTACACGCCTCAACATGCCCTCTGGGTACTAATTGCGCTCGGGCTCTGTTGCCGTTCCACTGCTGATGTCATCGAGGGATAAGAAACAAGGTTCACTTCCAAGAAGCCAATGGTCGTTGCAATGTGCAATGATGCTGCAGACAGTGGCGGATCTAACGTGCGTGTTGGAAATAAAATTTTGCTGCACTACTAGGAATTGCAATCCAGCTGGATTTTTGCTGGATCAACATCAATCCAGCTGAAAATTTAGAAAAAATGTAAAGAATATTTATTTTCATAAAAAAACCTAAAATACACTGAAAGAAATACTATAGTATTTCTAGTATAGTATCCTATAGGATTAATAATTAATAAATATTTATTTGAGACGTTTTTATTTATAATAAATACAGCAAATTTGCTGTAAATCAATTTTATTTACTAACAATATATTCTAAAATTTAATTTATTTTTTTATAAAAAAATTATCTATTTGGGTCGAATTTTTTTGTGTCAAATAAAATCGTTTATTAATTTAATGTAAATATACGTTATATACGTTATTTCGTAAATATTGATTATTATAAATAAATCACATTTTTTAACTATTAAATCATATTGTTTGTAAGAAATATGATATATTAATAATTAACAAATGGAATATCGTAACGCGTCGTTTTACCTCGGACGATTCACTTCACTTTAAAATGTCACGTAGTGGGTGGTTTACATCTTTGCTGATAAACGTGGTGGTGGTTTGTGCTCTGTTTGTGCTTTTGCATCATTTTTTATTTAAAAAGGAAATTTCTATTTCGTATAAACTGTTGCAGTGATTGTGTAGGTACATAATAATATTTTTCTGTAGTGTTGAATGTTAACAAAACAAAAATAGGTCCTTAAACATGGATGTTGACATGGACATAATAGATTCTAAACTGTTATATATACGGTTTAGAAAATCTGGCTAATACTTTTAAAGGTAAGTTTATGAGTTATTAAAAAAATAATAATTGATGCCTTGTTATTTCGTTAAGTATTGGCTGAATTTTGTCGCAGTTTGTTTCAAGATGTTTCCAAGTGTTGACTATCCCATGAGATGCATTAATAATAAAGTATATTTAGTATAAATTCACTTGTTAATTATTAATCAGATGACTTTAAAGAAAATCAGGTTATATTTATTATTAACAATTTTTTTCAGATAATGCATTATGTGGAGTAGATTATTTTAAAGTACTAGCAGATATCGCCTGTGACGATGCTATGAATATAGTACTGAAGCACATTTTATATCAACATATCGTCGTCAACCTCACAAAGTGATTTATAATTTTAGAGATTTTTTAAAATTTTACTGGAGAAGATTTTTCAATATTCAGGTTAACAAATTTTATGTTTAATAGTAAATAATTAAGACAGAACTGTATTTGTATTAAATATCTATATATTTACAATAAATTTAGCATACCTATAGTCGTCAATCACACAATCCCATTTTTATAATTTTACAGAAGAGCATTTTGAAAATTACTGCAATATTCGGTTTAACAATATACTTCGATTAACATATAAAATTACAGATATAAACCATAATAATTTTATAAGTTATAAGTATATTTTTAACTTGCAGTAAGTTTTAATACCTACAGCTATATAGGTATATTCTCTCTTGTAAAATTATAAAAATAATATGTCTCTTTGTGAGATTGACAAGGATATGCCATATTTATTGCAAATATAAACATATATTTTTAAAAATACAGTTATATGCTAATTACACTGTGCAACACCAAAAATCAAACCGCACCGGACTATTTTTTTCTGAAAATATACCTATCCAATAGCAAAACCTGGGTTTGTAAAAGTTAGCTCGATTTATTTTTTTATGGCCGTTTGTATTTTCTAGCTTCAAATACCCCAATTTAGACTTATTAATCGATTTTTTTTCGCATATATTCGAATTATATCGTCAAGATTTTTTGTAGAAATGTAGTTACTGAACAAATAAACCCATTTTATGAACAACCTATATCCCAAAACCCAAATTTTTGGACCAAATGTTCGAAAAATATATTTTTTTTTCAATTTTTCGATAATGTTTTAAATTTCTTGCTAGTTCTTCTGGCAAAAATGTTGTAAAGTATACTAAAAGAAGTAATTTATAAAATGCCCACACAAAACTGAACTTTAAGCTTACTTATTTGCTGGAAAACAATTTTTAAACAAGATTTTCCAAAATATTCATCTTTTCATACTCAACACCAAATTTTTTGCCGAAATCTTTGGAAAATCTGTAGGAAAAAATTGAATAGATAAAATAGAATTGTAGAAAAGTACAGAGAGTTTGATTTTTTATTTTGTATTAATTTTTTTATTAAAAAACTTTTTTATATCAAAACATTGAGTAATCTGATTCATTGCTGGAGAATTCCATCCCTTCCACTTCTTTTCCTTTATTTTCTTGTTATTCATTTTCATTTTTTGATTCATCACTGGAGAATTCCATCCCTTCATTTCATATATTTTTTATATTCATTTCATTTCAGGCGAGACATCATCATTGGACTTTTAGGCAAACATCGTTCTCCCAATTATGAAGGATGCGACGAATGTTGGATGTTTTTTCCAAAATTGGAGTCAATATGTCGCTAAAAATCCATTTCCCTCATCGCCATTTGGACTACTTCAGTCGACAGTTATCGACACAATCATCAAACTGCGATGCCATTTGAGTCCAGATAAAGAGGAAAACGAGCTCCAGATGCCGAAACATTTTGGTGAAGTAAACATATTTTTGACTACGATCAGGAAGAAAATGAAAATGAAGAACAAGAAAATAAAGGAGAAGAAGTGGAAGGGATGAAATTCTCCAGTGATGAATCAAAAAATGAAAATGAAGAGCAAAGAAATAAAGGAGAAGAAGTGAAAGGGATGAATCAGATTACTCAATGTTTTGATATAAAAAAGTTTTTTAATAATAAAATTAATACAAAATAAAAAATCAAACTCTCTGTACTTTTCTACAATTCTATTTTATTTATTCAATTTTTTCCTACAGATTTTTCGGCAAAATATTTGGTGTTGTGTGAAAAGATGAATATTTTGGAAAATCTTGTTTAAACATTATTTTCCAGCAAATAAGCAAACTTAAAGTTCAGTTTTGTGTGCGTATTCTATAAATTACTTCTTTTAGTAGACTTTACAACATTTTTCCAGAAGAAGTAGCAAGAAATTTTAAATATTATCAAAAAAATTAAAAAAAAAATATTTTCGAAAAAAATTGGGTTTTTGGGATAAAGGTTGTTGTTAAAATGGGTTTATTTGTGCAGTATCTACATTTCTACAAAAAATCTTGACGATATAAGTCGAATATATGCGAAAAAAATCGATTTATAGGTCTAAATTGGGGTATATAAAGCTCGAAAATACAAACAGCCATAAAAAAAAAATTCGAGCTAACTTTTACAAACCCAGCGAGGGTTTTGCTATTGGATAGGTATATTTTCAGAAAAAAATGGTCCGGTGCGGTTTGATTTCGATGACCCGAAAATTGTCGCACAGTGTTATTAATAATAAAATTTGTTAATTATAAATAAACTAATTTATAAAAAATAACTCAAAATTAAAATTAAATATATTAATGTTAATAATTACTTTCCGGGTTATTTATAATCAATTTAGTTTATTTATAATAAATAAGAGGTTTGTCACTTTAAATAACAATTTGTTTTTTAAAAATATCTGTTTGTTAATTTTTAATAAATTATTAACTACTTATTAAAATGGCATATTTATAATAAATAAGGGCTTGGATAACTAAAATTTTTCATTAAATTTTTTTTTTATTTAAAACATACTAATTTTAAAAATTTTCATGTTTTGGTAATTTTTAAACGCTAGCTATATATTAAATTACCCTTATAGTAATATGTAAACCTTGGTTTTTAAGTATTTTAGTTTAAAAAACTCGATTTTACAAAATTTAAGAAACAAAATATACAGCGACTTAAAGTTATTGTAAAAAAATTTGTTTAATATTCTTAAAAATTTAAATAAAGAAAATCAAATTTAATCTTTTTTTAGCCATGCATCTGGTTTTTAATTTTTTTCGATATCACTTTAAATAAAGATTTTATAGGGTGTCCCATTTATACGAAAACCCTGTACATTATGTTAAAACCTGTATTTTTATACGGGGTGTCCAAGAGTCGCGCGCCACTTTGGAGGTGGATGATCTACAGATTCCCAGGAGTCCCAAAAAATTGTTTAAAAAATTCTAGCTTCACTCAGAAGAGCGTAAACATTGAGTTTTTATAACTAGTTTTTATAACTAGTTTTTATAACTAGAATTTTGTTTTAATTTTTGTATTAAATTAAAAAAAAAAGTTTTAGTACACACTATTTTTCTGCCGTACCGTGCACAGAGAGAAAAGACTCATTTATTATTACAAAATATAAGTTACGAACACATTTCTTTTTAAGTACCATAAAGTTATAATTTTTAAATTTTGAAATATAATAAATAAACTTTTTGTTTAATTGGTAAAACATGATGAATTCCTAGAACTTAATTATTGCCTCAAGATAAGATATCTCTAATTTTTTAATAAATAATATAGAATAGATTTTAAACACACGAAGGTGTTTTGCTGGTTGATGTCTTGGTTATTAACAAAAAAAGAGTATTAGGTAATAATTTTGCGGTTATTTAAGAAGTTATATGAATAATAGTTAGCTGTGATGGTTTAAATGTATTACACTGGTTTAATATCAGTAATCTTACAATAACTACAGAATATTACACTATGAGGTAATAGTTAACTTATCGGGTAATAAAAAATCTACGAAGAGATGACTCGTAGACGTTTTTATTATTATTATCCAAACAGATTTCTTAATACTTATTATTATATATTATTTATTGCTATAGCATGGTGTTATATGTAATAACTTATTACTATTTACTAATAAGATTCATTTATACCCAATAAACCACTGGAGTGGGGATAAAAAATATGACGCATAGGCTATGCGAGTTTCGATTAGTTCAGTTAAGACTCTTAAGAGATTTAGTCGATTCCCATCATAGAATAGTAATAGTTGCACCATTAAGTGGAAACGTTTTTTTGTGTGCAAATTATGGAAAATTCCAAGGCAGGTTGTCAGGAACTCTTAACTAACTAACTAACTACTAACTAAGGAACTCTTAACTGTGTACTACTGTAAAGAATATCACTCCAGTGGCATTGCACAGAAACGGCAGTTATGTTTTCTTGGTAAAAAAATACTAAAAGTAATATTTTTATGAAGAATAATGAAATCATATTTTGTTACCGGAAGCTCATTATACATGAGTGGTAACTTCGGATTTTTAGTCAGTTCTAAAAGGATTTTTTTATTTTTATATACCGGGCTCGGTATTTACCTACGGATATATAGGGAGCCCGGTAAATAGAAATAAAACAGGAAATATAAAGCATTAAAAAAATAAAAATTAAATTCTTTTAGAACTATTATAGTTCTAACTACAAATCACTGATTTGAAATCAGAAGTTACCACTCATCTTTAATGAGCTTCCGGCAACAAAATATCACTACATTCTTTTTTTTTAATATTACTTTAATTATTATTATTTTTATGTAGGTATAAGCTTACTCTAAATGTATTCATTTTTCAATGGCGGCTGGTGGATTTTGGCTATACCGATATCTTAGTTGGTGTGGGTCCCATGTCTTATAACTAAGTATCGGTATACCCAAAACCCCCCAGACGCCACTTTCTTTTTTTTGTTCTGTTACACCTTAAATATTTTTAAACTTTTTTCAAAAATAAATTTTCTTATAAATACACACTTTTATTTATTACCTTATACAATCGCACTGTTATAAATACATGCTATACTAATAATCATACATTTCTAATAGTTAAAATATGAATTGATAATTGCAATTAATTAAAATATTTATTATTATTTCTCGCATTATAATAAACACCTATTGCATTTTTAATACAAAGCTCTTGTGGATGAAATATTACCTTAAGTTCATTTACTATAAATAGGCTTTTCTAATATAAAGCGCCTGTGGATTAACTATTAAGTGAAGACCAATTACTATAAGAATACTTTTCTAACATAGCGGTTTTTTTATTAATAGTTAACTAACTAATGTTTTAACTGTTACCGAACTAACGTTTATTAACAAATAAATATGATATACTTTAAGATGTGTTTACTATAAACCCATATGAGGTCGGCAAAATACAATGCTACGTTAAGGTGAATATAAACCTATTACGGTGTTTACAACCACTCCTTTCTCTCTGTGTGTAACACTGCGATTAAATCCATTTTAACGCCAGTAGCTTCGTACAGGACAATTTTATTTTACCATAAAACAACAATATAGAATTGTTTATGGATTATTTGCAGGCAGGTTCAATTTAAAACTACCAAAATCAAAAAAAGTCAATTTCCTCTGTTAGAGGCAGATACATAACCAAGTGAAACTTAATGCTGAATTCCAGAATCCCTTTTTTTTGTTATTCCAAATGTTTGTTATATCGGGAGTAAGCAGTTTAATGTATTTAGTAAATTTACCAAAATATATAATGGTATATACAATTTTTTTCAAGCATTTAATAATCCAGTACTTACTTACATTGAAATGATCGAGTTTGCTTCATTTTGTCATGTTTGACGTTTGGCATATGCACAGAGAGAAAGGAGTGGTTGTAAACACCGTAATAGGTTTATATTCACCTTAACGTAGCATTGTATTTTGCCGACCTCATATGGGTTTATAGTAAACACATCTTAAAGTATATCATATTTATTTGTTAATAAAAGTTAGTTCGGTAACAGTTAAAACATTAGTTAGTTAGCTATTAATAAAAAAACGCTATGTTAGAAAAGTATTCTTATAGAAATTGGTCTTCACTAAATAGTTAATCCACAGGCGCTTTATATTAGAAAATCCTATTTATAGTAAATGAACTTAAGGTAATACTTCATCCAAAAGAGCTTTGTATTAAAAAGGCAATAGGTGTTTATTATAATGCGAGAAATAATAATAAATATTTTAATTAATTGCAATTATCAATTCATATTTTAACTATTAGAAATGTATGATTATTAGTATAGCATGTATTTATAACAGTGCGATTGTATAAGGTAATAAATAAAAGTGTGTATTTATAAGAAAATTTATTTTTGAAAAAAGTTTAAAAATATTTAAGGTGTAACAGAACAAAAAAAAGAAAGTGGCGTCTGGGGGGTTTTGGGTATACCGATACTTAGTTATAAGACATGTCCCATGCATGGGACCCACACCAACTAAGATATCGGTATAGCCAAAATCCACCAGCCGCCATTGAAAAATGAATACATTTAGAGTAAGCTTATACATATGAGTACATAAAAATAATAATAATTAAAGTAATATTTTTAGAAAAAAGAATGTAGTGATATTTTGTTGCCGGGAGCTCATTAAAGATGAGTGCTAACTTCTGATTTCAAATCAATGATTTGTAGTTAGAACTATAATAGTTCTAAAAGAATTTAATTTTTATTTTTTTAATGCTTTATATTCCCTGTTTTATTTTTATTTACCGGGCTCCCTATATACCTATATATCCGTAGGTATATATACCAAGCCCGGTATATAAAAATAAAAAAATCCTTTTAGAACTGACTAAAAATCCGAAGTTACCACTTATCTATAATGAACTTCCGGTAACAAAATATGATTTCATTATTTTTCATAAAAATATTACTTTTAGTATTTTTTTACCAAGAAAACATAACTGCCGTTTCTGTGCAATGCCACTGGAGTGATATTCGTTACACTTAGTTAAGAGTTCCTTAGTTAGTAGTTAGTTAGTTAGTTAAGAGTTCCTGACAATCTGCCTTGGAATTTTCCATAATTTGCACACAAAAAAACGTTTCCACTTAATGATGCAACTATTACTATTCTATGATGGGAATCTCTTAAGAGTCTTAAATGAACTAGTCGAAACTCGCATAGCCTATGCGGCATAGGTACTTTTTTATCCCCACTCCAGTGGTATATTGGGTATAAATGAATCTTATTAGTAAATAGTAATAAGTTATTACATATAACACCATGCTATAGCAATAAATAATATATAATAATAAGTATAGTTTGGATAATAATAATAAAAACGTCTACGAGTCATCTCTTCGTAGATTTATTGTTACCCGATGAGTTAACTATTACCTCATAGTGTAATATTCTGTAGATATTGTAAGATTACTGATATTAAACCAGTGTAATACATTTAAACCATGATGGCTAACTATTATTTATATAACTTTTTAAATAACCGCCAAATTATTACCTAATACTCTTTTTTTGTTAATAACCAAGACATCAACCAGCAAAACACCTTCGTGTGTTTAAAATCTATTCTATATTATTTATTAAAAAATTAGAGATATCTTATCTTGAGGCAATAATTAAGTTCTAGGAATTCATCATGTTTTACCAATTAAACAAAAAGTTTATTTATTATATTTCAAAATTTAAAAATTATAACTTTATGGTACTTATAAAGAAATGTGTTCGTAACTTATATTTTGTAATAATAAATGAATGTTTTCTCTCTGTGTGTTATATTATAGGTTATGTACATGAATTTATTTTACGAGCTAAACGCAAGATGGAACCACCCTTCCTATGTAATTTCAATGTATTTTCATTATTGTACAGCGGTGTATAATAACTTTACTTTTAAACTGCGTTCAAATCTTTCTATATTGGCTTAAGAGTGTTAATAATATATAAATTGTTATACGCTTGAAAAACAAATAATATTGTATAATGATAATAATTTAATAATAAATTAAATATTTAAATATTAAACAGTTTTGTAAATTATTTCATTTTTAATGTAAATATAATATAATAATTTTTAATTAATTTCAACTATAAAATGAAATATTATTTAATATTAAATGTAAATTGTATGTAATTTATTATAGCTTGGTAATTAAATAGATATTTAATTATATAAACAATGCATTTTTAAATTAAAATATAATATTTTATTGTTTATTTAAAAAAAAATTTTAGTACTTATTTTATTATTTAAATTACAAAGAATAAAATTTAAAGCATTACGTTTTGTTGGTCTATGAGGTAATAGCAAAACTGTATACACTTACATACATATGGGTGATTCTACAAAAGTTGGGCAACTTTTGACCTCATTTTGTTTATATAGTTTTCGGAGAAAATTAAACAGTATTTTGTTATGAGAACATAGGTAGATAATATAATAAATATACTGTTCCAGACCGGGCCAGTCACTTTTTCAAACAGTTTCCAAAATTTCTGTGTTTTCTAAATTTGAATGCCAGGGAAGTGACGAGTATACCAGGGTACTAATTAAATACATAATTTATTGGAAAATAAATAAATAAAAATATAAAATAGATTTATTGCAACTTTAAGCATATTATACATTAAATATCTTAAAATCAAATAATACCACACATCAGTGGCGGCTGGTGGATTTTGGGTATACCGATACCTCAATTATTAGATATTGGACCTACACCAAATTTATATGAGTTTGTAATGACATTAAATAAACAAGTTCTGCCCAAGCAGAATTTAAATTGAAGTTTGCGAAAAAAAGATAACCGAAACATCAAACATGGAACTGACGACACGGTACTGATGAATGGGATACAAATTTGAGATTATAATTCGGAATTAAGTATTTTACTGATATTTTTTATTAGTGGATGCTACTTATCAACAAATCACATAAAACCTTATAAATTACAACGAAATATATATACGTAAGAAAATAACTACTCACCACAGTACTGAAATTTTGACTGGAACTATACGTGCATTCACCACAACTTCGCCGCTTGCATTGTTTTTAAGATGACTGTCGTGCAAAGGGCGGGCTCTGTAGGTAATTTTTTACCAACACTTGAGTTAAAACGAGGACTTGACGTTTAAACTTTCGCAGGAATTTTGAATTTTAACATTGGACACAGAACTGACGGGTAAAAGTGAGTCCAAAAATTATCATTTTTTTAAAAATTGCTATTATTCGAATCTATGATAAAATATGAAAAATACATTATATATGTAGTGAAATTGAAAAATTTAAGATAAATTGAATATATTTTAAAATAAAATCACTCAAATATTTGATTCAGGAGTTGTGACATGCCAAGGTACTGATGTTTTGAATATTTATTATGTTTTTCTACAAACGTGCTTTTGAAGAAATACATTAAAATTGGGTAGACAAGTTAAAAAAACCTGGATATTTTGTAATATACTAAAATATTTACAAAAAATATTAAAATACCTACTCTATTGACTGATGACATCAAGTTGTCCAACTTTTGTAGAATTATACGATATTATGGATATAAATACATCATTTGTGACATTGTGTTTTTAAGGTGTTTCGGTCTTTTTGGTCGTTTTACCATATTTTTTTTAAAAGTGAGGGTAAATTCGTTTACAGTTGTCAGATGTCAAAAGTTAAACAAATAAAAATAAACAAATAATGTTTTTGTGTTCATCGTAGATAAAGTTTAGTAGGTATGCAACTCTTTAAATCAAAAATTTCGTATGCTTTTGTCACGAATCCTTAACTAACAGGAAGCGTCTTAGTTCTATTTGAAAATAAAATGCGGCGATTTGACTATGTAGCGAGTTTTAAAAAATTAGAATTTCATTAATAATTCTCTTTGAAATACTAACGATGTTTATTTTGGGTTCTGCAAAGTAAAATACACACAATAATTCAAAGAAAATTTTAATTACATTTTTCTTTGTTATTGGGTTAAATAAAATATTTATTTATTCATTTTTAACACCATTTCTCTAATTACAAAAAATCTTCAACTTTCTGGAGTTTACTTTTACAATATTTAATATAAACTTTAGTTACAGTTGAACCGATATAAAAGTGAAATATTTATCAGGATTTATAGTTTTTGTTGTAAATTTTAAGTAAAATTTTTTTTACTATAGTAAAAATTATATAAAATATATAAACATACATATAGATCAAGACTGGTGGCGCCCTCTACATGCAAAAACTCAACTATTGGTCCAGAATCTACTTAGCGTATCTACTAGATAATTACCTTAAAAAGCAAATTTTAAGTTTTCATTAATATATTATATTATAATATAGATGTTTACCTGTCTCTTTCTTGCAAATGCAGAACAAACCATTAATTCTTTTTCAAGCAATAAAACCAACTTGCAAAGTTGATTTTGACAGTACGGCTCAAACATGGCATGCTTTTATAACAATAATATGTGGCTTAAAGATTTTAGTTTTTATCTTATAAATATATAAAAAGGGTTGTGTGTTTGTTTAAAATAGGAATATTTGAATTTTTAATAATTGTTTTATAAAAACGTATAGTAATTGGACATTTTATATAAGTAGTAATTGGACACATGGACCATAGTTATTGGACATACAATTTTTATATAAACATAACAACTTTACATCAAGTAACATAAATTGTTAAATATTTTTTAAAGATAACTGTTTTAGGTAATTTTTTTTATTTCGTTTTTGTAAATATCATATAATTCATATATTTCTTTCTCGGCATCCTCATCCCTTTTCTGGATCCTGAAGGTAACTACTAATTCCTTGGTCTGACTTCTGAAATAGTTTGTTGCAAATATCATTAAGTGTGGTATCTCTAGTTTGTGAAGCGTTTATAATGTTTAGGCCGGAACAGGATGATTTATATATATCTAATATTTTTTCGGGTGGTAGGTATGTTAAAAGCATTTTCCGAATTTTTTAATTTTGTTGCCATTAGTTTTTTATGTTCTCTATCATGCACTGTATTTAAATCATTGTTATTCTTCAAGATATCCTGTGACTTATATTACTTACTCTCTAAAAATGAATTAGTCAAAAATGTCATAGCAAAAAAGCAGCCACTAATAATTCTCGTCAACTGCAATTTGTATCCAGGACATAGCAGTCAATTCCTATGAAATATTATTCGCTGAATCCGAAAATTTCGTCAAGAGTTATAAAAGTAGAACAGTTTTTGAAATATAATCAATTTTACATATAGGAATAATATGGAATTGACTATATCTCAAAAACTGCTTAACTTTTATAGTTTTTGACGGTCTATTTGGATTCAGGGGACAATTTTACATAAGAATTGGCTGGTATATGTCCGGGATACAAATAGAGTGATATTGGACGTATGTCCAATAATAGAAATTTACATTTTTACCAACCAGTAATTGGACACTGGCCATTTTACTCTTTGTTTTCAGAATTAAAATTAAAACGTTCTGTATTATTACCGACTGATATAGTTATAATTGTATACAGCGTCATATAATGATTTGACTTAGGTAACTATTTATAGGACTCTTGTTTTTAAAGTATTAATATAAATTGTTCAATAACTATAAAGTGTCCGATAACTGTCTACGTTACCCTATAATAAATTTTTTTATTTGATTTAAATGCCAGTCTACATACAAACTAAATCCCCTTTAATTAAATATAAACCAACCTTAACAAAATAAATTACCTCTAACCCTATTTTTTATCTATCAACTCGATGGTTAATTAAAGTATAAGCCAGCAACTTAAGTAGTTGGTAAATCCAGCAGAAGGGGCCGCTCGCTGCGGTCAGCAGAACCCAGAAAATCAATTTGTACTAAGTCGCCGAGACGCAACATTTGACATTCGAAACCTTGACAAGTCATTCCCCTCCGGACTGTGTACGTACAAATAACCTTATTGCTCCCAGGCTTTATCCAGCAAATTAAATTTTTAATGTTTACAAGATATTGCCCCCAAGGGTAAATCGCTATAAATCTTCTAGATGCACTTTGCTATTTTTATACAAAGTACTTTGTATACTGGTGAATCTCACGTTGGTGTTACCCCGTGATATTTAATAAAACTAAATGAGTTTGACCTACACTTTTATTGTGTTTTGATCTTTCATAATTAATATCTTTTCAAATATCTGAGGTAGTAAAATCATACTAAAAATATCAGTTCACTAAGTAAATTAAACACATCCAAAGCAATCGAATCAAATGTAAAATGTCATTAAAAATTAAAAGAAATAATTTTTATAACCATTTATGTAGGTGTTACAAAAATTGATTCTATCCTCCGTGAATCTGTTTTTGCTTTAAATTTTATGCAACGGATGGCGCTTTAATTATTTTAAATAAGCAAAAACCTCTGTTTACGACATTATGGATGCATGTGATTCCTGAAGGTCAGTTAGAATTTATATGCAGATGAGAGTGTTGCTGTTTTATAATTCAAAAGTTTAAGTTCATTATTTTCCTATTTAAAAACCTATACACCGTGAAGTGTAATATCACAGTAAGTAGATTTTTTTATAAATGTTTTATGTATTTTTAAAAAATATTAGGTGTCAAAAGATACAATAACTTATTTCAAATATACAAAGGGATGTTTAAAAAACATACGAAATCCTAACCCCCGTGAAGCTATCTTCCGTGAAGCTCTAATATTCATAATGTATGATTTCTTGCATTAGTGCAGAACCACTTGTTATGTTATTACTAGACCTGGTGGCTTCCCAAAAACCCCATTCTAAACTAACAGTGAAACAACCAAAGATAAAAAATAATCATTTTCACTTGGGGGAAATCTCAATATTCACCCGTATATGTATACGTGGGTCGTTTTAAAAAAAAACCCGCCTTCCGCTGTCCGTAAGTTTGAATTCCAATAACTTTGTTAAAAATTATCGGATCTTATTGATTTAAAAACTAAGTGAAAGCCTAACAAGCCATTACTAAACTTTTTCGGAAAATTTTTGTTTAGTTATTTCAGAATAATTTTTTTTTAATTTTGAAACTTGTGAAACACATTTTCGCATGTCCCATTAGCGTTTTATAAAACTTACATACATGTTGTTTTTTAAATATTGAATAACCAGAACTTTGTGTTGCTTTATAGTAATCCATAACATCCTTAGTTAATACAGTAAACAATTTAAATGTAAAATAATTAATTTTAATCTACTTTTTTTAAATTTGACTTAATAATATGTCCCAGACATTTTTTCCGTTGCGTTACGTCCGTCGCGTTACCGATAGAATATTGGAAAAAACATATATATGGCAACTTTTTTGGTACTCACGTGATCAACAAATGATGTTCGGACGTACACATTACCCAGCTGAATTTATTTATTCAATCAGGAAGAAGATATCGGTTGAAACAGGTGCGGGTAACGCGAATGTAATAATTGTTTGTCCGCTAAGTTACTCAAAAAAATATTAAAAATAAGGTAAGAAAAAATACTATTTTTCATGTTTATGTTTATTTTAGGGCACTAAAGCTCATTGAGAGTAATTAATGACTATAATGTCCTATTATTATTTTTTAAATATGGTTTTACAAAACTTTGTCCACTGCGTTACCGAGTCCACTATGTTACCTTATGTTAACGCAATGGTATTTAGGGTAACGCAATAGAATTTTTCGACAACAAAGTGGATATTTACCGTCGCTTTTATTAAAAGTAGTTTATGATTAACCAATTTAAAATTATTTGTAATTACAACTCATGATATAGATTACATCCAAGGAAAAATCCCACGCAATATAAAAGTACTAAAAGGGACCTTCACCAGCTTATAGTCAAAGAAAAAGGGTGTCTACAATTTAGAAATCTAAGTTGTTATTGTGCAAGTGAGCACCACTACAAGGGATTTTGTTTATGCATTACTCTAAAATCGTACCACCCTATATAGTTTCCTTTTTACGTTATCTGATTAAGTCCTTTGTGTACCCCTGTCCGTTGTGATACCAATGTCTATTTCGTTACTTTTTTAGTTTTTGTTAAAAAAAAATACTTAAAATGATTTTTTTACACTATCACGGTAATACGTGTTTATAAATTAGAGTTTAATTCACTAATACAGTGACTAAAAGAAAATATTAATGGTATTGTTTTTTTAACAAAGAATCGGAATGGTTTCTTTTAAAAATTAACTTAACGAACATACATATTTAAGCATACAATTTTTAATAAAAAAATAAAGTAAAAATTGGAGTCAAAAGTTTGTGAACTAAGTACATTTTATTTCAAATTATTTTTATAACAACTTTTTTTATTGAATTAAATTTTGGATTTCAAATTGTAAAATTATAAATCTTGGCCTACATCCACTTTTTATACGAAGACGGTCTGTAGAACTACTTCTGAAGTGGTTGTTCAAAAATATATATATTTTTTTTAAAGGTAAAAAGTAAGACTTGACACAGTTTGCGGAGAACAAACGCACTCCATCCATCAAAGATGCGTACAAGAAGTTGGACGGTAGTCCATTGATACTAACGCCTTGTAAAAAACAGGCATATTGTAAGCGAGGAGAGGCGAAATGATGGATTCAAGATGGGACGGGAGCGCGGCTTGATGGTCGTTAATCACGTCCTTCAGGAACAAGTGTTAGGCCGCCGCGGGGGCTCACGCATTGAGATGCAACTTATTTGACAGCTCGAAGAAAAATTGATTTTTTTCGCCAGGTTTTTATCCTTCTCTTGTCACTCGACTGCGCCATGCATTGTATGTATAAACAAGTCAAGCGGCTTATGAAATGGCATCATTTATCAAAATATATTTTATTTGTTTCAAAATTGAAAAATTACGCGCATTTCGTTAAAAATACGTTTAACCCAAATATCTTTTTTTGTTTTACTTTTAAAAACTTTAAATTTTAAAATATTTTATTTTGATGAAAAATATTTATTTACATATAAACAACCCAAATTATAATATTCCCCAATAAATTATTATTTTCTATAGAGTCATTCCAAATAAAAACACCAAATGGGGTGCAATGCTTGATTTTTTATTTTGATAAAAAAAATTGAGGATAATCTTTTAGGTATCAAATATGAAAATCCGTTGCCGTTTTAATTTTTGGATTTTTTATTTTTAATCGGCGCCCTTTAGAAATCTAAAATCGTGTCAGAGTAAGATCTCTTATAGTGCCCAGAACTTTTTTCTGTGACAAATATTGAAATGATTTTAATTTTTTTTTACTGTTCAGTAAGTGTGTTTTCGATATAAATTATTATTATCCAATTAGTTAATCTAATAAAATAATGGTAAACCACTAAAGATTCATGATTATTTGCCAATTTTTGTGATTTCTGTCTGGCTCCTGTGCCTATTCTACTAAATCTAGAAAGTTATTTTTTTCAAGTATCCAGTACTTATACTACAATAGACAACGTAACTATTATTTTAAGTTTCTAGACTATCATTTTCTTTATTAAAAAAATTATTGAAACTTAATAATTCTTAAAATTAGTCAATTTTGCCTTTAGAAATCATTATGTTAAGGAAAAAATAAAAATCTGAAACTTTCAGGAAATGTAGTCCCCACCTTCATCTTTTCAGTCCAGTTAGTCTTGTTTTGTTATTTTTATTTCTTTAAAAGATATATTAATTTTTTTAATGCCCGTTTAGTAGCGATATTGTTAGTTTTATTAATAATTTAAAATTTACATGGCTTTCATGTTTGGTGGAGAAGTGTCAGAACTTTCAAAAATATTTCATAAATATTATTTGTGCGTATTTCTTTGGTAAATTTTGTATATAACATAATATGTCATATTATGTTATATACAAAACTTTAAAAAATCACCAAAGGAATACCACAAATAATAATTATGAAATATTTTTGACAGTTCTGATATATTTGGTAGTTATGTTATATTTTATGTATTGTATATATAATATATTATAATACATTATAATGAAGTATTTAATTGACTAATTGGTGTTTAAAGAAGAAGAATGTAAAACATAAATTCAAGATCATTATGGTTTATATCGTAAAGTATAATAAGTGAAATTAATAAAGAGTTAATTTAAATGTATAAAAAATGCGTTAAGCAGTTTTTTGTCGGTTTCTTTTACAATTTAAACCAAGTTAGTCCTATTCTATTATTTTTATTCCTTTAGTAAGGCACTGAATAGTTAAAAGTTATATGTATTTATTTTAAATGTTAGTGTTGGAAAAAAATTTACACAGTATGTAAATACTTCTTTAAATTTTAGTTTTTAGGTAACTGGTTAAAATAAAACATGTTATAATAAAGGCGTTCATTTAGAATATTTTTTTAGTTTTGCTTATTTTTAACAAACTTCTTGCATTTTTAATTGCAATTAAATTCATGAATTCATGAATTGACTAAGTCAAAGCCATCTAAATTTTAAATTATAAATAAAAGTAACAATATCGCTTCTTAACTGCATTAAAAAAATTATTATATCTTTTACATGGATAAAAATAACAAAACAAGACTAACTAGACTGAAAAGATGAAGGTGGGAACTACATATCCTGAAAGTTTCAGATTTTTATTTTTTCCTCAACATAATGATTTTTGAGGGCAAAATTGGCTAATTTTGAAAATTATTAGGTTTCAATAATTTTTTAATAAGGAAAATGATAGTCTAGAAACTTAAAATAATAGTAACCTTTTCTATTGTATAAGTACTTGATACCTGAAAAAAGCAACTTTCTAGATTTAGCAGAATAGGACAGGAGCCAGACAAAAATCAAAAAAATTGGCAAATTATTACAAATCTTTAGTGGTTTACTATTTTTTTATGATATGAACTAATTAGATAATAATAATTAATATTGAAAACATACTTACTAGGCAGTAAAATAAAATTACAATCATTTCAATAATTGCCACAGAAAAAAAGTTTTAGCCTCTTATAAGAGAGTAAGAAAATGACACGATTTCAGGTTTCTAAAGGGTGCCGATTAAAAATAAAGCAACTAAAAATTAAAACGGCAACGGTTTTTCATATATTATGATACCTAAAAGATCATCCTCAATTTTTTTCATTAAAATAAAAAATCATGCAGCGCACTTTTAAATTCATTTTTGGTGTTTTTAATTGGATTGACTCTATACTAAAAATAATTTATCAGGGCTGTACTTCACAAAATTCATTTTAAGTAAAAATATAAAAGATGATATTTTTTATTATTAATTAAGTTTAAAGACTTATTTTTAATGAACCAATATTAACTTTATAAAGTATACTGAAATATATTAAAACTAAAACTAGTCTTAGCTTAAGTAAAACTAATATTATTAGCTAATCCGGCCTATTAAAAACATAAGATT